>CAOLHI010000100.1:0-600000 GCA_948474755.1 Ctenosaura bakeri
AGTCATCACAGTTCACTTTCCATTTTGTGCGTCACCTAAGCTTTCTTGCCTGAATCCTAAATTTAATTGCATTTGGAACCTTTGCAACTTTGTTGTATGTGACATGTTGGGGAATAAGACTCATTCGTAGCCATTTGAAGCACAGAAAGATCCCCTCAGCGTTATCTTTGAAAAGTTGATATGCTTCAAAAATATTGTTAACTTCAACTCAGGCCTGAATGAAAATTATAACAGAAGAGACAGTCTTACTATTCTGTATTATTTGAGCTAAAACTCTGGGCAATGGTGCTGAATTCCTCACCCCCACCCCAATCACTCATCATATATCTTTTGTATACCTATTACATTGTTTATTAAAATGCAGTCCTACTAAATTGTCTGGATTAGCAAACTATTACTTATAGTTGTCTATTTAGATTACTTTGGATATTATTCTATCCATGGTTCAAACTACCAGAAGGCAGAATTAGGGCTTTAGAGCAGAAAACAGGCAAGAAATTTTCTTAACCAAACAGGCAGAAGGTTAGACTCCTAGCATTTATGTCAGCTATGGACAATCCAGATGGTCATGATAGCCCACCACAGGGGGCAATATTGAACATTCCTGTCTTGCTGTGTTCTGAGCACGTACAGGTCCACATTACGCTGCAGCTTCGAACTGTGAAGTTCAGTCCTTAGATCTCATGACTCCTGAACATTTACAATTCTGAATTAGGCTGAAGCTTTGAATTGTGAGGTCAAGGCTTCTGATCCAATGACACTTATGTGCTGTATTAAAATTATTTTAACAAGAAAAGAATGAATAGTTTCAGTTTGTTCCAGCATAAAAAAGGAGGAAGGGAAGGAGGAAGAGGAATATGGCAGCACTTTTAAGACTAATTGGTTTTTATTTTTGCATGAACTTTCACAGAAGAAAAACACCCTTTTCTAGATGCACTACAGCTGGATGGTAGAGCCTCCTAGGTCACCTGTGAAATATTTGAGCAGCAGATATATTTTTTTTGGTCCACCCCTTCCAACGCTTACTAGGATGATCCTCAGAATCAGGATTGCTTCTCATGCATTTTTAGTTATGTTTGTCCAATATTAGGTCCAGGCCAGGTACCAAGAAATTAGTACAGGGTCTTCTAGTGCTGCCCACCCAGCCTGAGCCAAACAGGGACCTGGGCACTGAGCTGCCACTCAGTCACCTGGTCACCTACATGGTCCTCGGGCAGCAAGACTAGAGATGGACCTTAGTGCAGAGTCTCCTCCCCTCCCTTTCCCTTCTCTTCTTTCTCCTCACTTTCGTATTTAAATCCTTAGCTTCTTTTTTGGGACTTTGTGATGTGCTCCTCCCCCCATTTTGTATTGAAATAAATATATCTTAACAAAATTCAACAGAACGAAATAAAATTTACAGACTGTCAGCATTCCTTAACAAAACATATAAAACATGCATGTCTATACATTTCTTTTTTTAGCCTTCACATTAAGATGTTATTCCAAAGACTAACATGAGAACCAGGTGGATGTAGATTTCCTCTGTTTCTATTAATAAATGAAATAAACAGAAACCAATCTGTAATAAAGAAATCATCCTAGAGTTCACTTCTTGAGTTGTGGTAAGCTTTTCTGTGAGAGCTAGAGAGCACAACTTCTTATATGAACAGTCCAAAGCAATATTTTGTAGGTCTCTCTATTTTTGAACAAACACCATACAAACTGCTAGAAAAAAAAAATTTTACTAAAGATTTTTTTCTTCTATAAACAAAGAGAGTAAATCCAGCGCTGCTGTTACTCCCCGTCCCTTTCACTGAAAACCACTGCCCAAAATCATTGGAATTTTGAGCCATACCACCACATTTGAAAGAAAGTGCCTATAACATTATCATTTTACCAACACTTGGCAGATCTTTGGTTATTTCTATAACTGAGTTTCAGTGGAGTATTATACCATAGATAAATCATTTTAAAACAGTGTTCATGTAATTTCCTTGAAACTGATTTTAATGGAGAGACTTCGCATAAATTATTTTTTCTTGTCAACACTAGATCTTTTTCCTAGACCAGTTCTGAACCCATTATATTACTATAAGTATTGTTAATCTAGACTGTAGAAGAAACACAGGCAATCTGGTTGTATAAAGAACTGTGTCTGTTCTGGCTGGTGGCTTCCATGTCAGTCTACTGCTAGCCAACCTATTTTGAGTCTGGAGTTCAGCACCTTGAATAGATCCTTTAAGGTGTAGGCTGAGACAACTGATTCACTGCCCTGCTAAAATGGAAGGCACCAGTGGCCATTGGACATTACAAAAGTTACACACGATTGTATATAAAGGAATTCTCGCTTGCTTGTTGTGAGAAGTTGCAGTTTTGACCGGATAAGTGGCAGGGTGATGGGCAGCTTTTAGTCCTTTTGTTGCCTATTCAGGTGCTACAAATTCAGGGCTGTGGCTTCCTTGATTGAGTCTATCTCCTTGTAATGCAGTCTTCCTTTTCTGGCTCTCATGATATTCTCAAGCTCATCGTGCAAAAATGACCCATATTCTATTAAGAAATCTATGATATGAGTCTCCTTGGAAACTGTTGTTCTGACCCATCTCTTTTTTGTCTGTAAAAACAAACACATGCACACTTAAAAACTGCACATGACAAGCGGCTGAAATGTGGGGAAATTGTTTTAACCCCCACAGGTGACAATGCTGCCAAATGCCTACGTTCTAGGTCTGTATGGTTTGCTGTATGACTCTTGGGAGACAACATGCCCCATTTTGGTACCTGAGGGTTAAAAGTGGATCCAATAAATCCATGAAAGAAATATCTCTCTGCACCTACTCAGTAGTCCTAATGACTATAAGCAGCCTCTGAGTTCAGAAACAATATGGCTCTGATAATCAGTTGCTGGGGAGTTGCTTTTGGAAATGGATTGCTCCCAGCCCAGCTTGCTTCTTTTTGGTTCTTGCTATCTCCCAGCTTTCCACTCATAAGTTTCTGTGTTAACCAAATTAAGCCCTAGTTGGAATGACATCCCATAACAAAGGAGTCTTTTTCCTCTTTTGCATTTGCAAGTATGCCCTTTAGAGGTATCTATAAATGGAACAGAAGGAAAAGAGACCATCAGCTTTTGTTTTATGTTTATATGACTCAATACAGCAAAATTGCTGTGTTCATTAAATATCAAATTATCATCTCAATAGAGATACTGTTTAAATTATTATAACTGTTGAAGGGAAGACACCTCACAATAAAGCCCATTTAATTAATTTGACAGCCCTGCTTTTAGTTTGACTGAAATATGCCTGTATTCATTTGTCACAAAGCCAAGTAAGATAGCTGCGTGAATATTCAGGAAGTAACAAGTGCTTTAGGATTCTGCACATGGTTGGCCAAAGTCTGAATTCCAGAGCAAATCAATGGGTTTTGGTCCAATCCAGGCTAGGCCTGAATCAGACTGTGTTGGGTAGATAGGAATTCAGACTGGATTATGTTGCCTTGATTAACCAGAAAGTCCTAGATTTTGTTCCTGCTTCTTAACTATTTTATTTTGGAAATCCATATGTATTTTACTTATCCCAGAATATTTTTTGGCAGCTCCTGGTACAATCAGAGACTTTTTATATCAGCTCTTCATGTCAGTTTCTTTTATCCAGGGATAAAATTGCAAAGAACAGGAACAAAATCTCAGACATTGCAATTAGTCTGGATGCATCCTGAAATGATCTAGATGTTTCAACACAATGGGAAAAATTCCTTGCATATGTTCCATTCTCCCTCTCAAGTGAGGCCAGAGGTATATTTATGGAGGGATAAAAATGAGGGTGCTGTCTTCCTTAAGAATTCAACTCCCCCCCAATACAATTTTTCTTCATTCCTCAAATTTCTAGCATTGCAGAGACCAAGACACTGAAAATAGTTCACACTTGGGACTCTTACATTTGCTGAGTTTCCTTTCCCTTGGTAACTTTGCCTGCCAATTTTCTTTAGATGTTGAAAGAAACTATAAATTTGGATGGATACATTTCTAAATGCTTAGCTGAAACTTTAAGTTGCTGCAATGCAAGAAATGTGGAGAATGAAGGAAAATTTCATGGGGGGAATATTTCCTGTTTGGTGTGACAATCATTTCCGCACTAGCCTGTTACAGTGCTATGATTCCACTTTCAACATCCTATGGAATCCTGGGGTTTGCAGTTTCGGGAGGGGCCAGCCAGCTCCTCCCAAAACTGGAGATCCCAGGATTCCATAGGATGTTGAAAGTGGAATCATAGCACTATAACAGGCTAGTGCGGGAATGGCCAATGTCCTCATTCCCCTTCTGCCTTGTAGCTACAACCCTGGCTGGAACGTTTTGTGGAAGGATGTGATGGGGATGAGTGAGAGGGGAGCTGAATGTTCACTCAAGTTTCTTGGGCATGGCAAAAGTTTCACAGGACACTCCCAACTGAAGAAAGGGTTGTCTGTGATGTCACTGATTTCCCTTTCTTGCTTTCTTCCACCACTTACCATCCAGTCTTCTCAGTGCTAGGGAGACAGGTAAAGACTGAGTAGAGAGCCTTGGATGGATGGTGTGATTAGCTTGGTGGGGGATTTCAATTAGTTTTTCCACCTTCCAGAGCTCTTTGTGCATGTGTGTGGTTGGAAGTGCATTTGAGCTGTGAGTGTGTGCTTGTGAGAATTTTTGTGTTCTTGTACTCTAGTTTATCGGGTTACTTGTCCACTGCAAATATGATTATTGTACATCCCCTCAGAATTCTCCTCTTTCCCCAACACAGAGATATGGAAACTGGCACCACTGTACTTCTTGAAGACTGAATCCAGGCCCTTCTCTTTGTTTTGTTCCTTCATTTCCTTCCTCCTAGGAATGGGAATGTTAATGCCCGCCTTCTTTCTTAAACAGATGTTCAGGACTCACAGTGCTCTCAGTACAAAGAGATGTTGACAGATAGGCGCAGAGAGGAAAATATAGTCTGACCTCCAGCATTGGGAGAGGTATTATAAAGTTCTGGACAGACAGAACTATGGCACACCTCCCCTCTCGCTCCCTCCAGGACTCACCTTTTTGCTGCCAAAGTCCCCACTTCCTGGCCATACAGTGGCCTGTGGAGAGTAGAAGGCATTGGAAGAGCATTTCACTCTATTCTTGTGGCCAGATGCAGAATGCTGACCTTATCTAGCAGGACATCCAGGGTCCTAAACAGCCATGGAGTGTGACTTCAGCAGCTGAAAAGTGAGTCTTGGATAATTTTTATCCTTGTGTGTGGTTGATATAGAATTCTAGTCTCTACAACAACCAGGAGAGAGAGAGAGAGAAAGAAAGAAAGAGATTTATGTTGGCATGTCCAACTTATGCAGTCGTGAGTCATGAACAGGATATCAGTTGTTACTTTCTGCAGAAGTACCATATTACCTACACTTCTCTCGCTCAAAGATGGCCAAATTATCACTGCAACTATCAGGAGAGTTCATTATAACCTGATACCCTGAAATCAGCTGTTTCCTAAGCTACATACAAAGGGTAAAATGCATTACCTGAACATTTTAATAGTGCCATCCCATGCATGTTTACTCTGAAATAAATCCCACTGAGTTTAATGGGGCTTACAGCCAAGTCAATGGTAGCAGGATTGCAGGCTCGGCTACTGTGGAGGGACTGTCACTATATTGTGATCAGATGAACAGTTTCTTCTTCCAGACCAAACTCAAGAAAAATATCCCTAGTTCTGCCAGCTCACATGGCAGAAGCTAGCCAGGTGGTACCCACCTCAGATACCTCAATTGCCTCCATGCTGCCAGCAGTTGTGGTAATTCTTGACTAGATACTATTTTAAAAACTTACGTTCACACATTCAAGTTGATAAATGGTTCAGAGGCACTTGTATATTATTTGTATGTGTGGCCCTGGGCCCCTCCCAATCCCAAAGCCATCTTTTCTTGGCCAAAAAAGGGAAAGCTCTTTTTCCTGGAAAAAAGATTCCTTTCACTCTGTAAACAGGCTACATCCCTCCTGCATTGTTTAATATTAAAAAGAAATGCGACCTATTCAAAACCAAAAGGGCACTTCCACCCACTACTGATTTTTTTAAGTTTTGTTTTGTTTTGTTGAGAAATGTAAAAGATAGAAGTATTTCTCACAACCAGAATAACTGTATTTTCAAGAAGAAAGTGAGCAACAATCAGTCCCATACCAACAACCATAAGGACTTCCAGAGACATAAAGCAGACTTGCTTTTCTTTGGTGAAAGCAGATGAAGCAAGTTTACTTTAAAATACTAAAATTTATAACATTTCATGATGAGAGGCTCTGTTGTATATGCTCTTCAAAAATGGAGGGATGGAGAACTGCAGATTACAAACTCAAGATGAACAAACTGTGGACTAACTGATGCAGTAAGAGGAAGGATATGGCTAACATCAAGAAACAGGAAAGGATATTAATATACACAATGTCTAAACTCAAACATTCTATGCCTTTACAGAGACAATCAGACTTGAAGGCATATACACGCACATTCTAGCTGTGACTACAAATAGCATTCAGGCTGCAAACAATTTAACAACTCAAACAAAACAATCGTTTTAAAATTCATGTGAACATGTGAGGTGGACATCTTGCTTAAAGAAGGATGAGGGAAGGTATAAGGTGATAGATGACTAAATCAGTGTTTTGATTACAGACTGTTCAGTGATCATCATATAGTAAGAGCCAGTGTGATATAACAGTTCAAATGTTGGACTAGGACCAGGAAGACCTAGGTTCAAATCCTGTCTCAGCCATGAAGCTTGCTGGATGGCCTTGGATTAATTGCCATCTCTCAGCCTAACCTACTTCACAGGACTGTTGTAAATATAAAAGGTAGAGTGAAGAGAATCATTTGTGTCAAGCATGTTGACAGAAAGCCAGGACTCAGAGGCAATAAATATATAGTGTCATTCCCAGAGTGTCATAGGGATGAATCTTGAAGTACAGGCTCTCAGCATGATAGTCCCCATAGCCATGCAACCAAGGGCAGTCCAAAAATGTAGATGCTTTATCTCAGAGAAAGCCATTTTCATCTCTAAATGAAGCAGTTGTTTTGTAAACCTAATGGATCTAAAATGCCCAGTCAGGAGCAGGACACCCCAATATGCTCCATAGTACAATAGTGAGTATATAATACCAAGTAAATTACAGCACAGAACAACATTTTTACTATGACAGCCCAACAATCAGTTTTGTTCCTAGTTGTTGTGAGGACTACAGTTTAGCTCAGAGGAAAAAGGGAGGGCTGGGGAAGACAGATGATGTCTTTGTCCCTGCTGGTCAAGTAGTCACCAGAGTGCTGGCTCTGCTACAATGCTGCGAGTAGGGGAATAAAAATGGTAACCACCAGCAGACAAGATAGGAAGCTCTGTCAGTGAGTCCCTGTGCTTGAAAATAAGTGAAATACTTCTCCCCCAGTTTCTTTACTTGCAAAACTGGTCAACAAAATGGAGGGGGGAATATTTCACTTCAGTCTCCCAGAACAGCCATATAATAGTTCTGTCCCACATTGATTTTTCTCACTTCCTGTTTAAAAGCCATCAGAACCTGTAGCTATCAGCACATCTTGTAGCAGTAACCTCTATAAGCTAATTATGTGGAGAAGGACTTTCTTTTTCCTCTCCTGAATCTATAGCCAGTTAATTTCACCAGATGATCTAAAGCTGTTTAAGTTATATCCACTGGACAGTTGAATTAGTCTTTGGTTAATGCATCTTCTGATCTGACTTCCTAAAGCCCACAATAAAAGCCCAGTAGCTGCACTAACTAAAGGAGTTTTGTGGCACTGGTGAATGGGGTGCTGAAGGATGATGTGTCCAGCCCCTCATGCCAATGAGCCAGGGTGTGACAAGCAGTTATGGCCGGATTTCACATGGTCTGTGCAGCTGCTCATCACACTGCAGCTCAGTGGTAAGAGCGGGCTGGACACATCATCTTTCAGAATCCCCACTCACCAGGGGGCATTTGTGATGCTGGCAATGGTGCCACAATCATAAATGCGAATACCAGTATTTATGATGTCATAAGTCTAGCTAGCAACATCATGAATACTGAACAGGATGCCAGCCTTTGTGTTTAAGGGTGTTCAAATGATACTGGATGGAAAAAGTAATTTGCCTTCCCCTTGTGAATGCCAGCAAGTAGGCAAAATCAATAACAACCTGCCTGACAATATTGAACACCTCCCCAGAGACACTTTAAAAATAATTCCTGGATCCCTCTGGTGATCTGCAGGAGCACTTGTAATGCAGATACAAGAAGGGCAGTTTGTTGTTGTCTGATTCTCTTACTTTGTGATTTTTTTCTTCATTACTGGTTTCCCCCACTTATCTGACGGGTTAGGGATCAGAGGACTGTCAGAAAATGAAATTGGTTAAACAGCAGAACCCATGTATGTACTGTAGGGAATATGAAAGACTTACAGAGGGTCAGCTGGGACTGACTGCACGTGTGCTCCTTGCAAGGTCTCTCAGCCAGCTTAGCCCTTTCCCCATACCTCTCAGCTCTCTTTGCGAACAGTGCACGTGTGCAAGCAGTTCATCAAAAGAACTGATGAAAGAATGGAACCCTCATTGGATTAATGGAACTTGACCTTACTTTGGAAGCATCAAAAAAGCAAGTTGCTAGATAATGGGGTATCAAAAAGTGGAAGCTTCCTGATGTTGTTTGGCTACATGTGCCCCAGCTTCTATGTGTGACATTTTGCAGAGTATACATTTTACTCATAGGAACTAGTTTTCTGATTTGGGGCAATTCTCCCATTTCAGTGCAACCTCACCCCAATCCTGCCATAGGTCAGCCACTTCATGAGGATCTACCAACTTTCCAGAAAGTGTCTGTATGGGTGTGCCTGCACTTTGCCTGCACACGTCAGCATGCAAGGACCTGTACCAGAACTTTGAAAAATTAAATTTGCTTTGGACCAACACACTTAGCCCATTTCCGCACTAGCCTGTTCTAGCGGTATGATTCCACTTTCAACATCCTATGGAATCCTGGGGTTTGCAGCTTTGGGAGGGGCCGGCCAGGCTTAGAATCCTTCAAACAGTATTGCAAGAGGCCCTGCTCACTGGAAAATTTTTGGAATAAAGGGCTCATAATTAGGAGGAGAGGAGAGGAAAGATCTTTGTTAAAGTGGCCTTCCCCTTTTGCAGCCTTTGGACCCATTATTAACAGCTCCTGCCCGTATAGTTTGGCTATTAAAACATCCCTTTCATTCCCTGAAGTCTGCTTGTTTGTGTAATAATGGACAGATTGACTTCCAGGAAAAATGTGACTGAGCACAATTCCTATTCTTCTAATGGTAGAACCTTCGGAAATCATCTAACTTCCTCCAGGCTTCCTGGGAACACAGCTTCGAAACCATCACCTTGTGTTAGCTAATTGTAGTAATGCAGCCAAGCAGCGCTGTTCTTTTCTTCTTTTCAGTGCAACCCCCTGTAATCCTTTGTGGTGAAATGCACTTTAAATGTAATTCCTTTTTGAAGAATTGAAGACAAGATGCATTTAGTTTATAAAGCTATAGAAATTAGGTAAAGGCAGAAGCCTATATTTGCCACTAATGAATCCTTAGTATTGGCTGACCCTGAATGCCACCTACACCTGGAGGCTACTAGATGAATAGGAGAACCAGCTTGAAATCATGCAGGTATTACTGTTTCTTTGAATATCACTCCTATTGAAGGACTGCAGAAGCTGAGAACCTTGAACACAAGTGCCTGTCATTTGAAAAAAATAGACAAATACACAGCAAATTCCTTCAACTGATATGGAACCGTGTCAAGTTCCCATGAAAAGTTTTTCAAAGGAGCACCCAGAGTCCTCTACATGTGTATTGCAAAGGGGGAGGGAAGAGCTGAATTTACTAAACATAAAGAGAAAGCAAACATCCCTGAGCCTTATGATCAAGTTTATGGAATTTAATATCTAAACAGACTTTTAGCATGCTTAAATGAAGAACTTTAAGAACCTGGAAAGCTACTGTATGCTTGCTATCATGTTCATGTTTTATATAGTTTATCATATAATTTAAGTGCATTTTGTGCAGATGCCAAAAGCATGTACAATGTACTCACCTATTGAGTATATATGCCTTTCACATACATTGCCTGTCCATATGTATGTTTGGCAACTTGTTTACCAAGGTATAATAGTTAATGTTTTCCTTCCATAGCATTAATGAAATAAAACATAAGCAGATATATTACATCAGTTTGAATATGAATAAATATAACCCCAAATTATTTTGGCTAACAAATCCTTAAAGCAGGTGTAGGTTTGGAATAGTTATCCCTCTAGCTGTTTTGATCTACAATTTCCACTAGCCCCATGCAGCATGGGTAATGGTAAAAGACTGTGAGTAGGATTACCAAGAGACCCAGTGCAGTGTATGTCGGGAGACTGATTTACAGCACCAGCACAAAATCCTCCCTGGAACCGCTGCACTTTGGACAAAAGGTGTCCCAGAGGCAACCATAACATAGCAGGGTTTCAAAACAGCAACAAGCATGTGCAGCACAGTGTAACTTACAGCATCAGCTCTGACCGCTCTACCCACTGGTTAGTAACTCATACACACAGTTTTGTCATCCAAAATACCTGAAGGCTTTAATCTTCACTGTTCCAATATATACATCTGTACACAGGATACGCAGATCCGCAGTCATAGATTCAGCATCATAGACACATCAAGCAGAGGTTCACTCAGACAGTTCGGAGTCAGAGTGTCCGAGCTCTCCTCTTTATACACACCTGCTGATAGGTCATCAGCTAGGGACAATGGCTGATGCAACCCCTTGCCATGATTTCACCTTATCATGACTCAGCCTTACTACATGTCCCCTAGGGTCATGACTTGCCAAGTCATTACCCAAGTGTTTCCACATGCTCATCAAATGTATTTTCAACTGGGGTAAAAGTCACAGCATTTCTAACCAACAGTGTAATAGTTTGAGCACTGGACTCCAACCCTGGACACTAGGGTTTGATTTCCTGCTTGGTTATAGAAATCCACTAGGTAACCCTGGATGTCTGACACATTCTCAGCCCCAGAAAACCTCAGGATACATTTGCCTTAGGGTTGCCATAAGTCAAAAATGACTTGAAGGCACATAACAACAACGGTCACCAGATCTGTGGTCCTGGACCTTCATCTTCTGTACTGAAGCATCTCAGGGTGAGAGTGCTGCCTTGAAAAGCATGTGTGTGGGTGTAGGTATGTTCCTTATTTATAAGATTTGGAACTTTCCATCTGAATGGTACACTCTGTGCAACTGTGGTTGATTCTTAATGTGTCATGCTTAATGTCTCTAAGCACCCTTTAGCATTAGCAGGGCAACACAAGGTTTCATCCCAAGATCTCACGTTTGGTCCTGAAATGTCAGGTGTGTAATAGCCTGGCAACCCTAACCATGAGAGGTGTGTAGGATATGAGCAGTTTTCTGAGATCTGGGGCAGGGGCCAATTTTCTGTCTCTGGAACCTTTAGTAGGCACAATGGAGAGCCAAAACTGCACACAAACAAATAAAATTCCCAGATGGTACAGGAAGTCCATTGCTACCTTTGATAAGTGGGTATTTTCTGACATTAAATGGTGCAGGGGAATTCCACAACCTAATAGTGAATCACCACTTTTGGGACTTCTCCTGTTTTGGGGCACAAAAAGCTATTGGAAGACTTGGGAGTCACAAGAACAATGTGAGTAGAAACTAACCTCATCTGGAATACTGTGTCCAGTTCTGGACACCACAATTCAAGAAGGATACTGATAAGCTGGAATGGGTCCAGAATAGGATGACCAAAATGGTAAAAGTCTTGGAAACCCTGCCTTATGAGGAGTGGTTTAGGGAGCTGGGTATGTTTAGCCTGGGGAAGAGAAGGTTAAGAGGTGGCATGATAGCCATATTTAAATATTTGAAGGGGTGTCATATGGAGGATGGAGCAAGCTTGTTTTCTGCTGCTCCAGAGACTAGAACATGGAGCAATGACTTCAAACTTTCCACCAAAACATTAGAAAGAACTTCCAGATGGTAACAGCTGTTCAACAGTGGAACACACTGCCTTGGAGTATGATGGAGGTCTCCTTCTTTGGAGGTTTTTAAAGAGAAGCTGGATGGCCATCTGTTGGGAGTACTTTGATTGTGCATTCCTGCTTGGCAGGGGGTTGGACTGGATGGCCCTTGTGGTTTCTTCCAACTCTATGATTGTATGCATTCTTTTTCTGGATGGCTAGCTCAGTTTGTATCTTCGTTAAGCAACTGTGGAGTTAACCCCTCTACAACGACTTCTCAGGTGTTATGAAGATTAAAAAGGTATGTTATCACTGGTGTATTGGGAGCATAGGTTTTAACATATGATTGATGTGTAAGTTCACCCATTCAAAGGCATGGACAGAGGACAGAAAAGGTTGATGCTTCAGATGTTGTTAGACTTCAGTTCTCATCAGCTACAGACAAGTAAGTGGATAACAAGAGTAGTTGTTCATCACCATCCGGAGGGTCCCAGGTTGTCCATCTCTTGATATAACTCCAATGGCTCTCCTTCTGCCCTCAAGCTTTCATGATGTGAGCAGCCTGTCATCCAATCTGTGGACACACTGAAAACCCTGGCAACATCACCCCAGAAGTTACACAATTCTGTCTATGTTTCCTTGAAATCAAGGAGGCAGTTCAGCTGTATTTCTGCCATACCAGACAGGAGCACTGTGCATAATTTTGCAGAGTGCAAAGGGGAGAATATAAGATAAAGGAACAAAGCTTGCTACAGGAAGTTTGATTTTTAGGGAGGATTTTCTTCTGCTTCCAACTGGACCTGGGACTTTGTCTGGCTGTCAGCATGAATTGCCCCAGGAGGAGATGAATCAAGCATGCTGCTTTGAAGGGCTAGGAAAGCAAACAAAGACAGTTGCTACCTTTTTCAGCAACAGACAGATGTTCAGTTCTTCCAAAAGTGTTCAGTTCAAAATGTAGTGACTCTTGTCATTTTACGCTAAGCATTAGACCCAGCCTGTAAGTTCCACAAATAGCGAGTTCAGCCCTACCGGCATTCTTCAGCCTTAAATGGGGTTATTGTCTGAGCAGGACTGCACTGCTTTTTAGCAGGCAGGAGTTATTTTGAGGCAATTCAGCATAAAAGCCAATGTGGCATAATGGAAAGCATATTGTTCTAGAAACTAGATTGCTCTGGCTTCAAAGCCTTGCAAGCCACAAAGCTCGCTGAGTGACCTCTAGCTGAATAGTTTCTTAGTGCATCATGACATCATTAAGAAGATAAAATGGAGATGGTCACACATATGTACCACCCTGAGCTATTTGAAAGAAGCTTCGGAGTAACTTCAGAGGAAGGCAAAGGCAACCCCCCTCTGAACAAACCTTGCCAAGAAAACCCAATGACTTTAGAGTCTTTAGGGTCACAATAAGTTTGAAATGACTTGAAGGCAAACAACAACAACAGGGGTAACTAAAATTGGGCCTGGCCAAGATCATATAGAAAAATAAATGGAAATATTGTTTACACAGCAATCCAGAAAAATTTGGAAAGTATCTGTTGGTTATTTAAAATAAAATAAGTTTCTAGCCCTCAATATTGTTCAGGAGGTTTTAAAACTGGCCAGTTTCTGTCCTGTCCTGAAAGCAAGCCATAGTTCACAGTCCTCCAACAGAGTCTCTGTTTGTCGCCCCAGACAAGGTTTACAAAAGTTTAGGTCAGTTACCATTTTTGTTTCAGCAGTCCAAGTCCGTAAAAAATTCAGTATTGGTTCAAGGGCGTCTCCAGTAGCATAGTCAGCACACAAAGCGAGGGTCCAGGTTTTCCAGGAACATGAGCCAAGGATCAAAAGAAGAACACATTACTTCTACTGGAAATACCAGTTGTCTGCAAGCAACTGCTCCCCACCCTATCTTCGGTATTTATTAGCCAGCAGCCTCCCCCAGCTATTTGCCTAATTAATGTGTTTTTTCTATATAAATGCTTTGAGTCTTATGGGTTCTTCCTTTCTCATCTACGCTGGGCTGTAATAAGAATTGTCCTCTTCATGTCTGTGTGTTGTGACTATTGGGGAGGATCCTGTCTGTGTTCGCACCTGACTCCTGGGACTGAAGCATGACACTTTCTTTAAAACCACAAATAAATTAGAAGTGCTTGAAAATGTTTTAGACTACAGATCCCAGAATCCTCCAGTCAGGACAAAAAAAAATATCACAGAATCTTACAGTTTGAAGGGGCTGCAGGGACCATCTAATCCAGCCACCTGAAGCACTCCTGAAAGGTGCCCATCCAATAGTAATTGCTGGCTAGAGGTTTCTTGGAGCTGTAATCCAGAACAACAGTGTTTCCAAGCTCTGGGTCCAACTGGTCTATTGACATTCCAAAGGAGGTATTTGGCTCAGGATGCCAGTTCAGGATTGTCCCAGGCCCTGAGGTTTCTGCATCAAAATCAGAGACTTAGGGCCAGTCCCTGGTGATGTTTTTAAAGTGTTGTGCATTAGATGCCAACCACAATTCATCACAACTTGTTATTCAGACAAGCGCACATACTCACACAAACACAGAGAGAATGTATGTTCCTGTTTGGAAATTAGGACAAGAATATTTAACCAAAGAGGCTGTTCACAGATCACAGCAAAATGAGGGAAATACCCCTTCTCAGTTACTTAAGAGAGGTGGAATAAGGAACATTTGATCTATCCTATTTGCTTCCAACCAGAATGTAGATGCAGGGCAGAGTGCAGGATGAGCCCTGGCAGGCAAGTGAACTAGGTAAATACATAGACACCCCTAGCCAAAAATCCTTGCACATTGAGCAATAAATCAATTAAGCCAGTGGTTCTCAGACTACAGGGTGGGATCCTAAGGGGGTGGCATGGTAGTTGTTCAAGGGGGGTGCATGAAAAGTCAGTCTGCAAGTATAGCAGATATGAAAAAGAAGGACAAGCCTGTGTGTATGTCCTAAGGATTGAGGGGTCTCTGCCAAAGAGCAATGCAAAGTGTCTTCTCTCAGTAGGCTTTCCTTCAATCTCAGACATAGCAAAAATCAGCCCCCCTCCCCTTTTTTTAAAATGCTTTTCCCACTCAGCTTCTTTGAATGTTCCATTGCTAATGTAGCAGGCACATGCCCCTTAGCAACCATGAGGCAGTTTCTCAGGTGGGAGAGAAATGAAGAGAAGAGGTGGAGAGTGCAAGAGCTCAGCATTAAGATGGGGGGGGGCATATGTGGCACAAGGAGTCTGTGGGACAGAGAGGGAGGTGTAGGATAGGACAAGAGGAGGTGCAACGTCAAGAGGAGGCTGCAACAGCCACATGCAGATCTAAAGGGTGTCACAGGAGTAAAAAGTTTGAAAACTACTGAATTAAGGCTTGCAAATTGTAGCACACTACTGCTGTTGCAGCTGAGGCAGAGATCTGCACACAGCCCTTTCCTCTTGCCTGTAGCTGAGCCCACCAAAACTGGAGAATTTACACCCTCATCATTTGCTAGGAGATTACCCAGAAAAACTGGAGATTCAGGGTCAGTCCCTGAGATCCGGTAACCCTATACTTGACAGTCTCTCTCTTTCTCTCTCCTCTTAGCTGAATTTGCATAAAGCCAATGCCTGTTTGTTACACTTGATTTCTGCATACAATTGTTCATTATTTTGGCACCAAGGGGCCTAAAATTTCAGTAGTGTCTTTTGCAGCTCAGCGGTAATGAAAAATCATCTCTTAGCAGTGCTGGCACAAGACATTTGCTGATGCCTTCTCTTCTGCACTTTGGACTGCCAGGGTAATAACATGCTCCCTATCTTAGTACTCAGTTAAGGTGCACATTGCACCGAAGGCCAGCCAAGTTATTTTGGCACAGAAAAATCCCTCAATTGCCTCTCTCTATCTCTAGAATTTTTAAAAAAGCAAATTAAATAATTTTATGACACAGACCAAGACCCTACATGCGCGTGCAGCTCCACACGCACAGCTCTGTGTTGAAATCTGAGAGGGACACGAGCTGATGATGATTACCGGGGGAGGTGATTCAGACATGGAGAAGCAGCTGGTTTCAGATAGGTTGTAGGGGAGGAAGATGCTGCTGCACACACTCTTAGATGGAGTACACATATCTTTTCCTTCCCCAACAGCCCAGACCAGTGGGATCTTCCTTGTATGACTCATTTCTCCCCTCCAGTGGTGGAGCTTGGAGTGTGGGGGAGCAGGAGGGGGTGGGGGGCAGGGCTATGGCGTGAAGGGTGTGGCCACTGTACTTGGGGCATGGCTATGGTATGTGGGGGCATGTCCAGGGCACACAGGGGCATGGCCAGGGCCGGGATACCCCGAAAACATTGCTGCCCGGGGAGAATCCCCTCCGCCCTCACGTCTCTATGCAACTGCTCCCCTCTCTCTCTTTTCCTCTGGTAAGAAGGAGCAGCACCAGCCCCTCCCAGAGCTTGGCAGCAGCTAGACATAGAAACCTCCTGGATGGAGCACAAGAGCAAGAGAATAGCCCTCTGCTTCTCATTCAAAAAGGGACTCACACATGTGTAAGTTGCGCTTATGAGCATGTAAGTCATTCATAGAATGCCAGGCAAAATCTGCCACTTGAGGCTGCTGCCTGGCTCTGCCAAATGGTAGGGTTGGCCCTAGCTATCAAAGACATGATGTTAAGAACCATGAAAATTAATTAACAGTGGAGTAGTTGGAATTTATTTCTACACTTCACTTCACCCCACCCCACCCTGCCTGGGCCATGTAAAATAGAAATCACAGTATCCAGGGAAAAAAATGGTTGCAGAGGTTGAAAAATGCCTAGTCCTTCATTAATGAGTCATGTTTATGCAAATTTATGAACACTTGTATTATATTCAAAGGCTGAATACTAGAAACCTGTTCTGGATCAAATGTTTAAGTGAGATTAAGCACCCGTTGTAATTATGCATTATAATTGATGTTACTTTAAAAAAGAGAAGCTCTAAATGAAATCAAAATTGTCAGGGAAAAAAGAAAAGTCATGCTGGAAAATATCTGGCTGACTGAGAGGAATACAGTGGCTCCTTATCAGTGACAAATTATCCACCCTACTCCCAGGATGACTAAGCAGCTGCTATTGTAGCCGATGAAACAAACAGCAGATGGGATGAGTAGAGCCACAGAGGTGGTGAGTATCTCTGTCTCATCTGCCTCATCAAACTTTCCTTAGGGAAATGGTAAAGATAATTATTGAGTCCAAGCCAAAAAAAAAAAAAAACCCTGCAAAGCAACAACATTCTTTCATGTGACTGCATGGCAAGGAAGTTTGCTCAGTGTGTGCAATACATATACATATATACATGATCCTGCCTTTCTCCCAGCATTGGATCCAAGGTGGCATAGAACCCCTTAAAAGCACAGTATAACTAAAATGCTCTTAATACAAAAGTTAAAACACAACTAAAACAAAATTTAAAAAAACACAAGTTAACATGCCAGTTAAAAGCAATTTTAAAAACACAGATAAAATGCGATAAAATAGAAACAACACATCTCATCAAAAGCTCCCTGTGAAAAGTGCGGCTTTAAATCTACAGAACCATAACTTTAAATAGTGGTCTTCTTTTGCTTTTAGTCAGACTAAAGGGTTGACTCTACCCAAGAACATCATGCTCTTAGAAATTACTTGTTATATTACTTGTTTTTGTTTCATTCATTTATTTCAGTTATTTGTTTGTTTCCCTGTATGAGCATGAGCTGTCTTGAGTTCTTTTGAGGGAAGGCAGGAGATAAGCTTTGTAAATAAATAAAGGGTGCTGCTGAGGTGTACAAGAAGCAGGGTTCATTTGGTTTGAGAACTATATTGGAGGTAGAGATCTCTTTCGGAAAAAGCAGAAAAATTGTTGGGTGGAGGGATCTGTTTTAATTAGCCCTGAAGTTTTCGAGCATGGAGTGGTGGTTTCTTGCAGAATGTTTCAGCGTGGCAATGATATCTGTATTCTGTAATATTTGAATGTTTTGTAGGATTCTTTTTCTGGTTGTTATCCTGCTTCTTCTCCCCTTCCCTTTTTGGGAAGGAGGGGTTCCAACTAGTCTCATATGCACTGGAATCCGTCAGTTCTTTGAACATCACACACACAAACCTTTTAGAGAGCAATTATAGTTCTGCCAATATACTAGCAGTGTATTAATTCCTGTCATGAGTGTTCTGAGTTCAGGCACTGCAGCAATAATAGGATTATCTGTGAAGAATTGGGATGTGAACAGCCCTTTCCACACTATCAGCTCTTGTGCTCATCCAGAAGCAGACAAAGCAGTTACCTTAGAGACCACAAAAATAAATCAGAGTAAAACGTACATTTGTTGCCTCATTACAGAACTCCTACAACATGGCAATGCAAAAGGGCCCCTCGAGCATCGCGTGAATGTGAGGAGTGGTCCACATGACACGCTCACAATCGCGCAACGCTCCAGGGTCTGGCAGGTGCTGCTTGCACACTTTTTAATTTTTGGCTTTTAGCCGAAAATGGTGCGCAATTGCGCATCGCTCCAGGGCCCTGCGCACACTTGCCATGTGTGCGGAGCTCCGGAGCCACAGCGTTCACGCTTCCTGCCCCAGTGTAGCCTGGGAAACTCCCCGGCTGCACTGCGGAAGGAAGAGGCGGGGCTCTTACACGAGTGGGCAGCAGCTGTGGAGCTGAAGGAACTGGGATGTGAGAGCTTCTCGCTGGAGGCTGCTCACGTGATCCCCACACCCCAGCTCCGTGAAAAGGTGTGCTGCGTAAAGTTACCAGGTTCTTGATAACTGCCTAGTCGAAGGTGGGAATTGCAGAAAAAGAAGTTTTTGGAAGGCTAAGGCATATTGTGTAGGGAAAAGCCTAGTTCTGAGAAGACATCACAGGTGGGGGGGCTTCTTCTTTAGTCCAAACAGGTACAATCAGGGGCCATTTCACACTACACACTTATAGCGCTATGAGACTACTTTAACTGCCATACTGCAGCCAATGGAATTTGAAGTTTGATAAGACAGAAAGCCAGTGTGGTGTAGCTGCTTGTACATTGGGCTATGATTCTAGAGACAGGTGTTTGAATCCACCCAAGCCATGGAAACCCACTTGGGCAACTCATACTCTCACAGCCTCAGAGGAAGGCACAAGCAAGCCCCTTCTGAACCATCTTGCCAAGAAAACCCTGTGATTGGACCACCTTAGGATCACCATAAGTCTGAAACAGCTTGAAGGCACACAACAAGAAGACACTAGTGTTCTCAGGATGAGAATTCTAAATCCTCCTCTTTCAATCCTTCTCTTTAAATTCTATAGGATGTTGCCATGGCAGTTTAACTATAATCTCAGCATTACAATTGTGTAATGTGAAAGGCCCCAGAAATAAGGCATTTCTTCTCAGAATCAGAAGAGAATAGAAACAATGAGTGTTATGTGACAGCTGCTAACTGAAAATGGTGATGAGTGAGACTTTTCCCATGGATTGCATTTCATAGTGCATTTCATATAGGTGACTGCGTCCACTTTCCTGCCAAAGAAGTGACTTGTGCTCAGCCAGCTTTTTTCTAATCTGGGAGTAACTTACACTAAGGTGGCGGGTGACAGTACAGCCAGCATGCTAATTTCTATTGATTTCTGCCCAGCTTACTCTGTCATTATGACACCAAGCATCTACATGTGGACAATGTCATCTCTTCCTCTCTCTTTTTGATCAGCAGCCATCCTGCTTAAATCAACTTTTTCAGTATTTCAGATGATCTTACTCAGTTTTTTTTTTAATCAGCTTGTCAGGGTTTTCTTTTTCAAATCATGATATAGACCTTTGGCTGAAAGTGGGACATGGGAACACTAATCCAGCCCAATGCTTTAGCCCAGGGAACCACAATTTTCCTCAGAGGGCTAGGGCAGACACAGGGCGCATCTTCTTAAAGGAAGAGTTTCCATGTAGATTCCTGAAGATTATTCCATCGTCTTTCCTTCTCTCCTGTCACTCAACTTCAGTGGGATTCAGATGAAGCCTACACCAAGGAATCCAGCTTCTCTACCAAATGTTGAATATATGATAAACGGTCCAACATGTTTTCTAATTGCAATTTTGTTTTCCTTTATCATTGAAGTTATACCTTGCTTTTCTCTCAGGATGGGATCAAAGGTGGCTTTATCTTATTTTACAAAAGATAAAAAACTAATTAAGAAACAATATTAGTAAAAAAAAATCCCCATGGTTAAAAGCAGTTAAACACATGTTTAAAACATAATTACTAATAAAGGATGAGAAATGTAGCACACCATTTCAAACACACTGTTGCTACAGAATATATGTAATTATAGTTTAAGATGGCTTAAACAATCACAAGGAAGATAATGTGCAAGTTTTTTTATAAAGTAAAATATTGCACTCAAATATGAAAGCTATTGGCACACAAAAGCATATAAAGTAGAATAAAGATTTTATATTAGATCTGCTACACAAACCCAGACAGACTGTGTCAAAGTGGGGGAAAATCATATTAAAAATTTTAGGATTTTATCTGTATTACAGACACGGATACATACCTCTAAGAATATATCGATTCCACCCTAGACTCTTATTAGAACACTTCATCAAATAGTGTTAGGAGCTGATATGGCCTCTGCCCTGCCCAGTCTACAGTGGTTTTGGTGTGATCTTAGTGAAGCAGGTGACAATCCTGGGCAATAAGGAAAACAAGAGGACTAGGTAATCAGTCTAAGAACTTGTTAACTCTTAGTTAAGAACTATCATTTGTTCTTAATTTGGGGTGGGGGAACATGGGCTCATTTGATAGTCTGTTGAAATCTAAGGTCAGGAACTTGCTGGCTGGGGATTCCAGAAGTAGTCCAAAACAGTTACTCTTCAGAGTTCTGCTTTTCTGTATCAAGAAAGGCCCAACCTCAGGTCCCAGTCTGCAGGTAGCGGGGAGGACCAAGAATGAAAGCTGGGGAGTGTCTCTGAGAGTGACTGCCAGTACAAACAATACTGAGCTTGACTCAGAGTAAGGACTTGAGTCACAACTGTTAAAGAAAGAGAGGCGCCTAAGCATATTCTCTGAAAGTTCATCAATGAAGACCAGGACATGAATTAAAAGAAAAATGGGGGGGGGGTTAAAAAGATGACATACACTGGCCAAGATCCCACATCAGAACGCAATTCCATGTCCTACCTCACACTTGTCAAGCCCTGGGTGGGGCCCCTGCTGCTATTGCTTACTGGTAGGAGGGAAAGGGAAGGAGGCAATTCAGGTCGTTCAGAAGCAGCTGGTCTTGTCTTCATATGAGGGGCTTAAAAATTAGGGTATGCTTTCTTTTCCTTTCCCTTGAGCCCAGAGCAGCTAGATTTGCATAACCTGAATTGCTTCCCCCTCCTTCCCTCCCATACCCACCAATAAGGAGCAGCAGTAGAATTCCTCATAGAGCTTGACAAGTGTTGGATGGTGGTAAATTTTTGGATTGATTACAAGGGCAAGAAAAGAACTTTCTGTATCGCATCCAAAAAAGGCTCTTATGCAAATGTAAAATGAAATTACGCATGTATTAAGTCACTAACAGGATAATGGCCACAGACTGCTATAGCTGTGATGAGAATGGTGCTGCAGTTCATGGGAATAGTCTCATCTCATAACTGTGATGGACCTAAAGACAAAATCAAACATGAAAATAAATGGAATAAATCTTTGCATCATAATCTATTTCACTGAATTCAGTCTGATTAAAAGTTTTCAGTGGTATGATCCTCCCATTTTAGGTTTTCAGCCCTTTTTTTGAAATAGTAAGTAGTGTCAAAGAACACAACCCTTATGTGGGAGAACATTTTCATGTGAGAGCTTTGATGTGAGACAAAACACTCCTCATGTGAAAGCTAAGCTAAGAAAAGAGTATATCAACATTTGACCTGACTACCCATCTTACTAATGGCAAGGACTCCATGAAGTAGGAGCATCATAAATGATTTTCTTTTCTTTCTCATGTACTATGAGGATGAAAATCTATGGCCATTTCTGCACGAGACTGTTCTAGCGCTATGATTCCACTTTCAACATCCTATGGAATCCTGGGTTTTGCAGTTTAGGAAGGGGCCAGCTTGTCTGTTAACAAAATGTTTGTGGCAAAATTTACAAGGGAGAACAATAGATGTTGTGAGTGTAATGTAAATCTAACTTATCCCTGCTGGCATATTAAGCATCTATTCAGACATGTTTATTGGGGGGAGGATGCTTTTTGATAAAGGTTTCCCACATAGTCGTAGATGTGTGTCCAGTGGGAACATCTGCTTATAAATAAAAAACTGCACTTTTTTAAAAAAGTTGCCATCTATTCACTTTGTCTGTTGTTGTGTGCCTTCAAGTTGTTTCTACCCTATAACAACATCAAGGCAAACCTATCACAGGGTTATCTGGATCTCAGTGTGTGTGATGTGCCCAAGATCACCCATTCGGTTCCCATGGCAGAGCAGGAAATCAAACCCTGTTCTCCAATCCAACACACAAACAACTATACTGGCTCTCTTTGTCTGCTCACTTTTTAAAATGGAGAATTCAGGTTATCATTGTCAGCCTCTTGCACTGCAGTGTTTTCTGTACAGGTATACCTGTACAATGTTCCTGGACACTGATTCTTTAACAGAAAATTTGGTATCAGAGGCAGAAATAACATGGAAAGAATGGGGATAGTTTCCTGCACCACAAAAAAGAAGACTAGTATGACATGTTTCAGCAAAACAACAATATGCACATTTGAAATAATAAAAAAAAAGGTCAGGTGAGACCTCAGCCTTTTCCACACAATGATGCTCTTCCGCATCATTGCGCTGCAAATCCAGGTCTGGAAGAAAGTGCATCAGCAACGCTACTCTCTGCACTTGCTTGTTCCCTACAGAAGGAAGAGGGATACTCCTGCCCCTTCCTTGCACAGCACAGCCGGGCACTTGCCATTGCTGCTCTGGGGCAAGAAGCATTGCACTCACACAGCCACAGCTTCCGCGCAATGGCAAGTATGGGAGCACCGTGCGATGGGAGGTGTAAAACGGATTTTTTTCATTTTTCAAATGCCGCGTGAGTGTGACGCTTCATGATGGGATGGCAGTGGGACAGTGACGACGTTGTGCAGAAGCATGACCTGCCAGCCGCTGCCATCTCATTGCAGAAGCGGCTCAGCAACAACATGCAGAAATGGTCTTCCAAAAGTAAACAAAAACATTTTGAAATTTTGAGAGATCGCTTGAAGGCTTTTTAAAAAAGGCACCCAGGAATGACTTTTTCTTTCATATTGGATTCAAAATCCACTTCAAATCCAATAATTGTTAATAGGTTGTATATCCCCACACTTTGGTATGGTTTAATTGACAAAATATATTATTTGGCATAAATATAAATTATACACAGCTATGGCTGCATGACCATGCTGACCAAGAGGAAAAGCTGCCTGAACACATGAGCTGCAAGCTAGGACATTAAAGACCTCAAGGCATAGTTAGGTCATAGTTGGGAAATAATCAGAGAAATTCCAATGGTGATAAACTTACAGTTAGCCTTCAATGGCTCAACTTTTAGAGACAACTAGTGTATATAGCCAGTGGTGCCCGGGATTTTATTTTCTCATAGGTAATACTTGTTAGAAAGATTTGAGATTCTGTGTTTCTAATTCCCCAAACTATCTTGTCCAGTATCTGTAACTTTCCCCCCTATTCCCCAATCAAATCTATATCCCGAGATATTAACATACACAGGCCAGGTTCCTCAGGAAATACACTGCCATCCTCCTTGCTGCAAGGCCTCATCTCCATAGCAACCAGCCTATTCAAGACAGACACAATTGACTGAGGCCCAAGAGCTCTCTGGCTGGGAATTCTAAACACCCCTCCCTAAACTGCAAACCCCAGGATTCCATAGAATCTTCTTAGGCAGCCAATCATATGAGGTCTTTGCCTGACAAAGACAAACAACGTTTGACTTGTATATATTAGATAGCATCTGCTATGTTCCCATAGGATGGCTGATTGTCTTAGCTCCTCTTCCTCTGACCAACAGACTTCCCTCTTGCCCTCACACCTGTCCAGCAATCAAGGAGCTATTAAGACTACCATTAGCCTTTTGTCACCTAACGCTAAGACCCTTAGTCCGTTCCAGACCCCATAGTCTAACCTCTGGACTCCATGATTTACTCTGCCAGAGAGCCATTAACACCTTTAGCCTCCAGGCAGAAAAACAGTATTTAAATCCCGGTTTGGACTAGCCAACTCTCAGTATACTGGTTGCTCGTTGTCACTCTGCTGCTCCAATTCCCATTTGTGTACTGTCCTTGGATTCCTAGGGCCTTTCTGCACTACAATGTTATGGAGCTATTATTCCACTTTTCGCATCCTATAGAATCCTGAGGTTTGCAGTTTAGGGAGAGGCATTTAGAATTCTCAGACAGACAGCTCTTTGGCCTCAGTAAACTACAAACCCCCAAATTCGATAGGATGTTGGACCTGGAATAATAGCACTGCAACAGTGTAGTGCAAAGAGGCCCCTAGTCTTATACCCTTTTTGCACCTTGCCCTTTCACGGTGCTGGTCTGAGGGGCTCGTGCAAGAAGCCTTTGACTCCGCAGCTGCTTCCTGGTCGCACGAGCGCCCTGTCTCTTCCTTTCGCAGTGCAGACTGGGACCTTTCCCAGTCTGCACTGGAGAGGAAGTGCGACCAGACCAGCTCCTGAGGCTCCGCACACAAGGTAAGTGCGCGCAAGGCCCCAGAGCGATGTGCGACTGCGCAGCATTTTCGGCTCCGAGCTGAAAATGAAAAAATGTGTGCGCGGTCTGTGTCAGGCCCTTGAGTGTCGCACAAATGTGAGTGCGTCAAAAGGGGCCCTTTCGCTTCGGAAATGCCGTGCAAAAAGGGCCTAAGTCACATTGCTCTTCACATCCCTACTGGACCGGTAAACCTACTTTGTCCTGAATCCTCATTATCCAAACTTTTCCTCCCTTTTCCTTCAGTTAGGCTTATATGATTGTGAGACTGCATGGATCTTGTGTGTGTGCTATTGTCAATTCCCCCAGTAAAACAAATAAGTTTACTTTTGGATCTCTGACTGGTTTTCCCCTGCATTAGTACTGGTAGACGTAGATGTAAAAGATCTCGTAGGGTTATCCCCCTCTCACAGGCCGCCTCTTTCACCTAATATTCCCCACCATTTCATCGAGGCACTGGCATCGTGGGCAGACCCCCTGAGTCACCCACATTTTGCAGTAACAATATACAAAATCCATTTTGAATATGGTGGCCACACTTACAGATCTATGCTGTTTTCATATGCTGGGGGCAGCTGGTGTGGCATGCTTTCCTGCTTTCCCCTCTTCTCTTTGTTTTGCTGTTCATGCATTCTCAAAAAGAGACTCTGGAGGCAGCTTCTTTTTAACTTGCCCGCTGTAGGCAGGCACATACAGCAGCAAGAGGATAAGCTAGGGAAGAATCCCACTCTTTCTCAGCTCAGGTTTTGTTTATTGTGTTGTTTACCACAGACATGCTGCTGCAACCCAATAATGAAAGTTTGTGTTTCTCCTTCACCATCCTACCAATGCTGATGCTGCTACAAAAACTTCTGACGATAATGAGGAAAGGGGGGGGCTAGGGGAGTAAAAGGTCTTTGTGAAAAGGAGCTTCACTGTTACAGGATGTTACAGGCTACGGTATGCCTGTATTCTGTCTGCCATGGTCTTCTGTCCACACTAGAACCCCGGTGTGGAAGCATCCAAAAGCCCAGTTCTCAAACTGAGCTATGAGCTGTATACTCGTGGAAGTAGAGTTCTTCTTATGCAGGTGATGGTGTGTGCACCTTTAATTACCAAGATAAACTGAAAGCAAGGTTTTATGTGCATCACCATTTATATCCATGTAAAATCACTGTAATGTTGATGTAATGCCAGAGTTTGTGGCATGTTGTTTGTTTACATATGTAGTTTCAACACATGTAGGATCAGATTGGAAATCATACAAGTATTTTTTTTTATCGTGTGCTGTGCAGTCTTCATTCTAAATGGAATAACAAACGTTTTCAGAAAAGAGCTGACCAAAAGGCTGCGAACAAGAATTTGTAGTGAAGTGCTTTGTTTAAGAGCAGGAGGGATGGATTTTTCCTGCAATCTTGTTTGACATTGGCTGATACCCTCCAACTGCCCCCATCTGGCAGGGACAGTTCATTTGATCCCCACTTTTTCAGCTGCTTTTAAAATGTCCCAGTTTCTCTCTCTTCCTCCTCCTCTGTCCTTAGCTTACATCACTTGCTGCAAACTGTGTTCAATGTACAAAAATAATTTGCACTCACTTAATTCTGGGTGGAGGGAGAGGAGGGGAATAGACTCTTGCCCTCCCCAACAGACTCAAGCAAAAACAAACTGCTGCAGTCTTTCCCAGCTTGTGTGTTCTTCCTCATTAATAAATTTTGCCAGCTGGACCACACTGTGATGTTCCTTGGGCACTTATGTCCCAGTTTTCATTTGTGAAATGTTAGAAGGAATGTGGTTGGCAATCCATTACTGAAAGACCATCCACATTTAATTGGCTTCACTGCAGGCTAGAATTGCTCCATCTTAAATTGATGCATAGTAATTGTATACTATCTAGTTAGTTACTTTGACCACAATCTTATTGATAGTCCCAACTACAGTAGTCTCACTCAATCAATGGGATTTACATAAGTGTTGACTCACCATTTAACAAATGATTCAATAAATCTACCTCAGTTGAGACTCTTTATAGAATTCAGACCTTTTGCTCTATTCTGGTGTCTCTTGACCTCTATATCCCCTCGCCCTCTCACCGCTAAAAGAAGCTCACAAACTAAGGAGAGGTGATGTTAAACCAACTAATGTGTATTATTAATTTATAAGTTGAGCCAAGCAATCTCCATGTAAATATAATGAGATGCGCATAGATAAGTGGAAGCTGTTTCCACTGGGGTTCTTTTTGCCAAGGGCCTGAAGAAGTTGAAATGAAACCTAAAGGGCAAGGTAATTATTCGAAGCTTATTCCTTCTGGTCAAAATTAATTGTCTTATGCAATCGTTTAGTATGCATGACATATGTTGTCTGGTTCATTGTTGCCTTGCCCGTGCAAGTAGAAGATGTGAGGATTATTCATCCCTGAACACAACAGTAGTTTTATTTTTTTACTGCAAGTCAGTTCAATGAACAGATAATCTCATCTAGTGACAAGCCAGGAAGCACTGAAAGAGTCCCCTGAGCTCAAATAGGTCATTGTGGTTTCAGGATAATATCAGGCATAAAATGTTTCATGTGAAATTGTTTCATAGTTTGTCATTCCAACAACATCACATAATTTGTCCGTAACAGGGAAGAAAACTCCTTAAAAGTGTTTGTTTTCTGCAGCTTTATAAAGATAACCCATAATACTAGCCTTGTCTTTCCATCCTACTAATATCCTAAGGGGTAGGCTCCTTCTCCCCTTTTCAAACAATCAGGCTCTGAACCTAAGGTAGGGAATAAATCCCATTGATCCCTTTGAAATTTACTTCAAATCTACTGCATCAGATCTAGACGGCTTCGACTGCATGACAAATGCATAATCAAGGCAGAAAACTAATCAATGCATATCAATTGCAGAACCTGGAAATAATACTCTCTTTGCACTACGGCAAAGAATCTCTCAGCCAATGGGGTAACTAAGAGTTTGTAGTCTCAGTAAAATAAATTTCCCAAGCCCTGGGTTTTCATTCATCATATAGGAATTTAATGAAATACAGAAGAGGATGTCTAACATGCAGTAGATTTGAGGTATTTATTCAAGTTCAACCTCTGAAGCCTTTCTCTGCATTTTTCTCCCTGATGAAAGTTTGGTGAGTTAATATGAGAGCCAGGCTTTTCCATTGTTTGTACCTCTATGACGGAAAGCTTCCCCAGAGAATGCTGCCTGCCTTTTCACCATCCACCACTTGCTCAAAACCTGGTTGCTTTATGAGGCCTTTGGTGTTACATAGACATTGCAGCTTTTGATGTTTGCATCTAATAACTGTGCTGTTGTACCAGTTTGTTCATTTTTGCTTGCTTCCTGCTGCAAGGAGATTGATTTTGTTGTTGCTGGTTGTTATATTATCTTGCTGGCCAGAATCCTGTTGGGGAGATACAAATGCGTAGCTTAGAATTAAGCATTCATTACTGTTTGTTTGGTTTTCATGGTCCCTACATATTCCCTAGTTCAGGGAACACACAGGGACTGTGAAAGTCCTCCAGTCTTCACTTACCAGGTGGTAGCTACCACAGACAATGGGGGTCCATTCCTCTGTTGCTCAGGAAGTAGCAGACTGATGTCCCTGCCCCTCTCATGAAAGTGGTCTCTGGTGTGAGGAGGATTTGTGAGAGGGACTCTGCTTCTGCCTTTTGCAATGGGGATCACCCATGGAAGGGTGCAGGAACATCAGTCTGTTGCTTCCCAAGTGACAATAGCAGTGACTGCTGCCTGGAAAGTGGGGATTGGAGGGTGTCGGGACAGGAGTCACTACATAGCCACATAACTACAGGGGTTACACATTTGTAACTCCTCAGCAGGATTCTGGCCATTATTTTTAATTGTTTGGCTGTTCACTTGGGTCCCTATCACACTACAGTTATAGTGCTATTATTCTGCTTTAACTGCTCTGGTTTCAACCTGTGGAATTCTGGCTTTTGTAGTTTGGTGAGGCACTGGAACTTTCTAGCTGAGAATTCTCAGTGCCTCTCCCTAAACTGCATATCCCATGATTCCATGCAATATTGCCATGACAGTTAAATAATACACTATAATACACTATAATAGTTAAATAATACACTATAACAGTATGGTATGATAAGGCCCTTTGGAGTTTCATTCAAAAGGAAAGTGAGATATGATAGCCACTTGCCAAAACAGGACCCCTGTTTTCACATAATATTTAAGTCAAATGCAGGCAACTATAAATAGGTTCTACACACCCTCCAACATTTCACAGATGAAAAATGGGGCATCTGCAGCCAAGCAACATTGTTCCCAAGTGTGTCTGACCATAAACATGCTGGTCTCCAGCCATAGCAAAACACACTTCAACTCTAGCTGCACAAAAAATCTGTGTGTGCTTTGCCAACTGGCAACTCTACCCCTAGACTCAATCTGAGCCTTGGCTCCATCCAGATATCCATCTCAAAAATTATGCAGGTTGAGATTTTATATTGGTATTGTGTAGCAGAAATCTCAACATGTGGAGTTATGAATTGATTGTGCTATGCAGTCCTTGCACAATGGGTGTGTGTGCCATTGCCTTCCTCTGAGGCTGAGAGAGTGTGCCTTGCCTAACATCACCCAGTGGGTTTCTATGATGAAGCAGGGATTTGAACCCTGGTCTCCCAGGGTCCAACATTCAAACTACTGCACCATGAGCATATGGAGAACTATTTTTCTGCACAACTAAATGACTGCATCTTTACTTTCTCCCCACTCCCAGTCAAATAGTGTGGTTCACAAAGGTCAGTGGTAGAGCACATTTGCATGCCAGAGTTGGGGCCCTAAATTCAATCTGTGGCCTCTTCAGTCTAAATGATCGTGTATCTCTCAAGCCCATTATTTTCTGCACCCTTCGTACCTTAATGGTATACTTGAAAGGGGCTAGGTAAAATGAAGAGAAAAGGGAAAACAGAACATTTGTGGTTGGAGAGAGAATGCAGGAGAAGCCAAGAGGGAAGGAAATGGGGGTAGGAGGTAAGAAAACTTTTCTATTAATTATCTAAGTGCAAATGTGAGCAACAATACAATTATAAAGGGATTAATTTTAGCTCAGAACACTATTAAACACGTACAATTGAAAGCAATGCAAAATTTTATCCTGCTAATTCCCAGTGTGTGAGCCAGTGTGGTGTAGCAGATTAAGCACTAGACTATCGACTCTGGAGACCAAGATTCAAATCCCTGCTGGGCCATGGAAACCCACTAGGTGATCTTGGCCAAGTCACACTCCCTCAGCCTCGGTGGAAGGCAAAGGCAAACCTGCCTCTGAACAAATCTTGCCAAGAAAACCCTGATAGGTTCACCTTAGGGTCACCATAAGTCAGAAAGAACTTGAAGGCACATGACAACAAGATTTCCAGTGTAAAACAATAGAGGAAGCGAGGCATGATACACTCAGAGAATCTCCAAACACTTTCATTCCATACAGGCCCATGGGGCAGGGGAGAATGCCTAAAAGACCTGCCATTCTGACAGGGTGCTGGTCACACAAGAGCTTTCTTCTCCAACGAATCATTCCTCTACTCTCTCGACCCATCCACATTACATCCAGTGATCCAAGATTTCCCTTCCAAGACTTTTTCTCTTCTTTTCCAGCCTTTGATGGCCGTTTCTTCTGCTGCTCTGACCTAGGCTCTAGAAAATTCTCTTTCCCTCATTTCCTTCTTTCTTTGTCACTCTCTCTCTCTACCCTCCACCCCTTCCTCCTGTCCTCCAGATTAACCTACTTAACCACACAGCCATGTGATGGATTTCCTCCAGTCCCAACACTTCATCTCCTGAGGGCAGCAGACCTTCCTGAATCTTCTACCGAATCTGAGAGAGAGGCATCCAATCTAATCTAAGTCTAACAACCTAATGCACTAATGCAGGGCTGGAATTTCCCTGGGGACTTCCATCGGTGTCAAATAGAATTGAGCACTTTCTCAATGTCAGCAAAGGGCTACTGTTACATTACTATATAGGGGAGCCAGCAAAGTGGCCATTGCACTTCATGATCAATGCACAACAGGACTAATGCACAACAGGACACCAGCGCAAAAATCTTGGTGTCCATCAGTAGAGCCAAATGTGCATTGGGACGCTGTCACGGGTGCCCCAGTGTGCTTCTTAACAGTTCACTAGGAGAGTTCCTTAGTGCTTCTGCTGTGTAGTGTAAAGTTATGGTGCACAAACTGTGATGCAGAATCACAGACTGTGATATAGAATCATTTTTAACTTCAGTGTAATTGGGGAATCTGCAAGTTACAGAGATCACTAGAAGATGGCCCTTGTAGTCTTTCAGCTCTAGGATTCTAGGATCCAACATGATACAAAGAAATCTGTTATCTGTTCCCATCTGTAATATTTTGCAATTTTTATTCTAAACATGCAGTGTCAGCAAGTATTCTTGCCAATAGAGCCACCCACCCCAAAAATAATGAGGAAGCATATAAGAAGATTGCAAAACACATCAGCTGTATTTTTTTTAAAGCAAATGTTTTTGTAATATCAGCCCATGATTGAATAGAGCCATCTCTTGCATTATTAGTGAGTGAAATCCTCTCTGACTCTGCCAAGTACAGTCTTCCCATAACCTTAGGGAATAGCCTGAAAATTTTCAAATGTGTGTCTCTTTTCCTGAGAGATGTGAGTGCATATGTTTCACAATCTGCCTTGGAAAACAAAATATGATGAGGGAGCAGGACAGGGTCTAATATTCCTACACTAAAATCTACTTGGGAGTGTTCTTTTGTTACTCAAATGGGCTTTGCAAATGGGTTCAAAATCATTATGCCGGGAATGATATTTGAAATGTATTGCAAATCACACATCACAAGACTGGACTTGGCACTGGCAGAATGGGACTTCCTCTCCTTCCTCCTTACACATCCCATTGTGCAATTCTTCAGTGTCCTTAGCGGAGGGATCTCCAGAGCTAGTTTGGGAATGTGAGGAGAGGTGCAGGGGAGGATTCATTCTGCCAACTGTGTATATCCCACTGGTAGACATGACATCATCAGATGCATACAACCCCATGCCAAGTGTTCTGATTAAGATAACAATACCTTGTAGATTGACAGCTCTCTATGAACAACCTATGCAATACTAGCCACGTCTGCAAAATCTAGTCTCTCTCTTCATCAGTACTATATTTTCTCTTATTTCATGCCTGAACAACTGTAACTATATCTTCTTTGGTTTCTTTCCCTCCCCACCCATCTCTAGGCTCTCATTTCTGTCCTAATTTTTCTATCCTCTTTCAGACTGCATTTCTCCTTTTCTTTCCCCTTCTACTTTATTTACTAGCTTCCCTATTCATTTTCTATTTGCTGTAAGCTTCTTATTCTCACTTTATAACTCGCACATTTGTCCTTTTTTCCCTTTGGGTCCCCCCCCCTTTACATCTTTTCCTATGGGGATGCCCCCCCAAGCCTTCTTTGTATTGAAAGAAACATCCTTGACTTTCTGGAGTGAGTGGTTTGTGCATTTGGTGGCCATTCAAGAAGGAATTAGTGCAGGCTGCTGCTCACTTGATTTCATTTATATTTTGCCTCAGGCTTCAGGCATTTAACCAGGTCAGCGCAAACCTTCATGGGATGGAACAATCGGCATGGCCCTCTCTCTTCCACCATACAGATTTGATATAGCTACTCTGTGCTGGCACTCAGTAAGACAGATAGCCAATTTTGATGTGATTCTTCTGTCTTAAAAAGGGAACAGGAGAAATTACCCACAGCAGTGTGTCATACAGAAATGGGCGTCTATGTGGACTACACACTAAATCCTCATTCCCCTGCTGAGACCACCACCCCACATTCTGCACATATGTGGCAATTAGCCTTTTTTCTCAAAGCTTCCAATGGAGCCATGGCACCAATGGAAGCATTTTTAAAAGGTGAGCATAACTGCTGTTTGAAGCAATATCAGCCCTGCCATTATACAGAACACTCAGGCAGCACATTTCTGATGCTATTAAGCAGCAACAAATTGTTAGTTCTTTACTTGTTATTATTGTATTGCAATTTTGCTGCAAGGGAAGGGGAGAAGTTCTTGTGGGAGTTTATTTTTTCCCCTCTTGTGCCAAAATGACTAGGCTACCTTTAGGTATTATGCCTCTTGACTTTAGTAGGGGGTGGGGGTGCCATCTATTCTGCCCGAGGCAGCAAAATTCCTGGGCCTAGTTCAGGAAGAGAGGGCAGGGAGAGAGGGAGGCAATGAACTGGAGGCTCCCCACTCTGGGGTTGTGATGCGGCATTCTCATGTTTCACCATCACAAGAAGGTAATTATTACTTTAGAATGCTCTTGTATCAGAGGCCATTTCATACTGCACAATTATAGCACCGCAATTACATTTTAATTGTCATGGTTCCATCCTATGGAATACTGGGATCTGGAGTTTTGGGAGAGGTTTTTTTTAAAAATAATTCTCTGCCAGAGAGTTCTAATGTCCCACCAAACCACAAGTCCATACTCTCCAACTGTCTCCATTTGGCAATGATAGTCCAAATTAATCCTCTGTCATCCTACCTATCCAGCTGCTTTCTAAATGTCCAAGTTTCTCTCTCCTTCTCCCACTTTCCCCCTTTGCTGTCAGATGATTTCACAACTGCTGCAAACCAGGTTCAAATTGCAAAATTATTTTGCAGTCAATTAACTCAGTGGACAAGGGGAGAAGAAGGGCAGAATCTTGTCCTTCCCAGTAAGTGCAGGTAAAAGTAAACTGGTATAGTCCTAGCTTATCTATTCTTTCTCATTAATAATTTTTGCCATCTTGACCATACTCCAATGGTGCTTATGGAATCACAGAATCAAAAAACTGGAAGAGACAACAAGCACCATCGAATCATGCAGGAATACACAGTCCAATGTCATGCAGGAATACACAATCAAAGCATTCCTAACAGATGACCATCCAGCTTCTCTTTAAAAACCTCCGAAGAAGGATATTCTACTGCACTCCCAGACAGTATATTCCATTGTTGCACAGCTCTTACCATCAGAAAGTTCTTCCTAATATTTAGATGGAATCTCTTTTCCTGAAGTTTGAAGTAATTGCTTCATGTCCTATTTTCTGGAGCAGCAGAAAAAAAAAGCTTCCCTGTCTTCCATACAACATCCTATTAAATATTCAAATATGGCTCTCATGTCACTTCTTAACCTTCTTCTCTCCTCCAGGTTAAATATACCAAGCTCCCTAAGTTGTTCCTCATAAGGTGTGGTTTCCAGGCCTTTTACCATTTTGGTCACCCTCCTCTGGACATGTTCCAGCTTGTCAATATCCTTCCTAAATTGTTGTGTCCAGAACTGGACATGGTATTCCAGACTAGGTCTGACCAAAGCAGAACAGAGTGGTTGTATTACTTCCCTTGATTTAGACACTAGACTGTTATTGATGCAGCCTAGAATCATACTAGCTCTTTTAGCATCAGCATCACCCTGTTGACTCATGTTCAGCTTGTGCCCTACTAGGACTCCTAGATGCCTTTCAGATGTATAATGGTCAATCCAGGTGTCACCCATCTTATATCTGTGTATTTCATTTTTTTTTTGCCCAAATGTAGTACTTTACATTTCTCCCTGTTAAAATTAATTTTGTTAGTTTTCGCCCAGCTCTCTCATCTATTAAGATCAATTTGAATTCTGATCTTGTCCTCTCGGGTATTAGCTACCCTTCTAATTTGATGTCATCTGCAAATTTGATGAGAATGCCTCCTATTCCCTCACTTGTGGTCTGGTTTTTATCTGTGAAATGTTGGAGGCTATGCAATCCCAGGGATTCCATAGGATCCAGCCATGGCAGTTACAATGGAAGCAAAGGGCTATAATTATCTCGTGCCAGAGGCTTCAGGACAAAAAGAAGAAGAGAAGACTGAAAAAAAACTTTGCCTGAATTTTGCAAATAGGAGGACCAAAGATTTCAAGGTGGCCCATTATCTAGGTAATTTCTCATACTGAAGTCATCCAAATGAACCCACAAATGAACTGACAAACAGCCTAGAATGGGTTACTGTGTTTATTTTGGAATATTAGAAGCATCAGCCAGTTCAGTAAGTTTTATAGATCAAAAACTACTTACAAAATGTTTGTTTAGTTACCACCTAATTTTGGCTCTGCCGCTGTTCGGAGGGACTGCTTTCAAATCAGCAGCAACATCAGATCAACCAGGAAGAGAACATTAAAGAGAGAAAGGGGGGAAATTTAAAGTTAACACTCATATTCTGACAGTCTTATGGGTTGAGTCTCCCCCTCCCCCTTTTTTGTCAATTATTTACACATCATGTAAGGGGGCAATTTACAAACAATGAAATATATATGAAGGACTGTAAAGATATATCTCTTAGAATGACAAGTAACACAATGCTGCATCCAGTCTCCTTTGAAATACACTCTTGATTCAGTGCAGAGAATTGAGCAAATCAGCAGTCTGATAGATAAACCAGACAAATTGTTCTGCTGGTGGCTTAGGCCCATTGATGTTAGCAATTTCAGACTGGCTTCTGTCCAAGCACTTTGGACTAAAGCCTACAGGCTGTTGCAGAGTTAAAACAATAAATCCAAGCACAGCTCATCAACTAATGTTTTTTCAAGATGATGAGTTGACCTCTTTGTTCAAAACGAGTGACCGTCACACCACCTTTCACCAACTCCTGTCTGATTTTGGAAGCTAAAGAAGGGTGAGATCTGGTTAAAATTTAAGAGGAGAACACAAAGTAATTACCAGCAATCTCCAGGAAGACGTCAAAAGAATCTTGCCCGAAATCTTAGAGAGGCCGCCAATCATAACTGACTATGCTGATCCAGATGGACCAATGGTCTGATTTGGTATAAGGCAGCTTCCTCTGTTCCTAAGTTCCTAAGACAATTTCAGACCCTCCTAATAAATCAGTATTATGATCACAGGTATACTTCAGTTAACAGGGTAGATGTGTCCTTGCATATTACTATATTAACATAAAATTTGGTACCAGAGGCAGAAATAACATGGAAAGAATAGGGATAGGGTCCTATAAGACAAAAAAGAGGAATTCAGTATGTTTCAGTCAACCTTTTCTTCAAAGCTAGCAATATACACAGATGAAATGAAACAACAAGGTCAGGTAAATCTTGCATTTAGTACACAAAAACATTTCAAGCTTTCTGGAGACCAGTTGAAAGCATCTTCCAAAATGCATTCAGAGATTACTTTTTCTCTCACTGGTCTGCGTTTCTTATGATTTTCTGTTTGGTCAACAACCTTATAGATCTACACTTTAATTATTTTTTTATTTTTTTAACACGCAGGGGATAGCTGGTGAGGCAGGGTTATCTGCTCACCCTCTTTTTTCTGCTTTGCTGTGCATGCATACCCAATAAGTGATTCTAGAGGTTGATCCTATCAATTTGCCTGTTGAGTGCAGGCATACTCTGCTTTAGTAGGACAGACTAGAGCAGAATTCCATTCGTTCCCAGCTTAATTGCACTGCTTACTGCAAACACACGTCTGCAACCCGACCCTGAAAGTTTGTGTTTCTCCAGCCCTCCTTCATCATCTTCTCATTACCAATGCTGCTTTAAAAAAGCTACAGCTAGACAGAAGACAAGGTGTGATGAGGCTGGGTGGGTGTAAGAAAATTTTGTAAAACGCAGCTTCACTCTTGGTTAACTGAAGAATGCCTATGTATATATAGTTGTGGCTGTTGTCTGACAGTTCTTGCAGGATATTCCCATTGCCAAAACAATAAGGTGCAGTCTGGTGTAATTGAATTGTGGTGAAAATAGCAAGCCAAGCTTTGGTGTCACATCCTGGGTTATGTCTTCTCCTTGCTGTTTATATTCCTTAAGTTTGGCATAAAACTTTCCCATACTTGGCACAGTTAATCCCTTCCTGGTCACGTATAAATGGCCATTGGTCAACATTTGGAACATAGGCATGTCAAAAATAATCTTTCATGTCTAAAAGGTGGGTAGTGAGGGTGGGTGGTGAGGCCTGATGTTTGCTTGAAGTCACCTCTTGTGACCTGGAAGTTTATGACTAACAAAGCTCCTTCTTTCTGCCAACTAATATGGACAACATTCCAAGGCTTAGCCTTGCTATTAAATAAAAGTACAAGAGCTAGCCCTGCCTCAAATACAAGTCCAGAAAATAATTTCCTGAATGTTTTCATTTTCTTTTATCACCACTATAATCATATATACATAGTTGTGTGTGTACCTTCAAGTTGCTTGTCTGTATATGGTGATCCTGTTAATTTCATAGGGTTTTCTGAGGCAAGGAATATTCAAAGGTGGTTTTGTTAGTTCCTGGTATTCATTACTGGTCTCCCATCTAAATATAACCACGACTGATCTTGCTTAGTTTCTGAGATCAGACAGGATTTGGTGCCTTTAGGTTATTTAGGCTGGCTATGTCTGTAGATGCTTGTGTTTTGGTTATGTGAATGTACCACATGTGCATTATTTTACTGGTTGATGTACCCCAGATCTCTTGTCTGGTGGGATGTCTCAGGGCCAATTTGTAGCATCAATTATTGCTGAAAGTGATGGGTCTAGACTAGCCATTCCACAAATGGGGCTGAAAATGCTCTGCTGGAAGATCCAAAAAAGATTCTCTGCTGGAAGAAGGAGGCAGGGTAACCATATTAACTGATTTTTCCTTTTCTCTGTGGCCTAATTCACCCCTTCTTATGTTGTTCCAATGGGCCCCACAGTCCTCTAGAGCAATGGTTCTCAACCTTCCTAATGCCGTGACCCTTTAATACAGTTCCTCATGTTGTGGTGACCCCCAACCATAAAATTGTTTATTTATTATTTACAATGCCTCCCCCCGGCAAAGGCCGCCTCACCGGCCAGGAACAGGGAGGCGGGCAGGGAGGGAAAGAGGAGCTACGTGTCTCCCCCAGGAAAAAACTCTGAGATCCCTCCGGGCTCTGCTTCTGCTTTGCTCTCGTTTCCGCTGGGGGGGGAGTGTGGGAAAAGTTTCCAGAGTGTCGATCCTGGCCGGTGGGGGGGAGGAATCCCAGCACCTTTGTCTTTTGCACTGGGCGCAGCTTGCCCCCATGGAAAAAGCGGCATCTTGCGGCCCCCTGACCCTTCCGCAGCACCCGCCTCCATGGCGAGTGGGGCAGAGGCTGTGGCGAGGAGGGGGCCTGCCCCTGTGCTGCTGCTGCCCCTCCAAGCTGGCCCGTCAGACAGGAGGTTCTCCCGATAGCGGAGAAGGGAAGCGATTTCAGTCCCTTCTGAACAGGGGACAGGAGGATGCGAGCGCGTGGCTTGTGCTTGCGCACCACCACCGAGGAGGGAATGGAGCCTAAGACCATTGGAAATACGTATTTTCCAATGGTCTTAGGTGACCTCTGTGAAAGGGTCGTTCGACCCCCAAAAGAGTCGCGACCCACAGGTTGAGAACCGCTGCTCTAGAGCAAGTGATAGGAGTTGCAAGGGCTATTTGTGGAAAGGAGAGGAATATCAAAAGTTGTGCCTTTCTCCATCACGAGGCAAACTCTGCTATATGATAATGTAAATTCAAATCAAAGAGAGGAGAGTTTTGTTGTTTTTTAACTGTGGCCATATCAACTTCAATTTATGGTGACTCTATGAATGAAAGACCTCCGGAGGTCTCTGTTATCAACAGGCCTGCTCAGGTCTTAAAAACCCACAGCTGTGGATTTCTTCAGTGAGTTTACCCACCTGTAATGCAGTCTTCCTCTTTTCCTACTGCCTTCTGCCTTGCCAAGCATTATTGAGTTTTTTTCCTAATGAGTCATGTCTTCTCATGATATGTCCAGAATATGACAGCCTCAATCTTGGCTTGTAGGGAGAATTCAGGTTCGATTTGCTCTAATACCTGTTTATTTTTCTTTTTTGGCAGTCCACAGAAAGCTTCTCCAGCACCTTATTTAAATGAGTTGATTTGCTTCCTGTCTACTTTTTTCACTGTTCAGTTTTCACAACCACACATAGAAACCAGAAATACTATGGCATGAATGATCCTGATTTTGGTATCCAATGACATATCTTTACATTTCGGGATCTTTTCTAGTTCCTTCAGAGTTGCTCTTCCAAGTCCAAGTCTTGTTCAGATTTCTTGACTGCAGTCTCCATTTTGAAGAGAGTTACATGGGATTATTGCTGCTATTTGCTGGAATCCTGTATGACCACTGCTTACTGTATAGCACTGTAATAACATTGCTTTGTAGTGAATTCCATCATGACTCCTTCTAAACCCCACTCATTGGTAAGCAGCCACTGGGATCGACAGAGGTCTGTCCCTTGTCAATTGACAAACAGCCTCCTGGCATTCGCACTCCCTCCTGTGAGTGATCTCTGGTGCAACAGACAGAAAAAAGATCCCTCACACAAATTCCCCTCATGCCAGAGATCACTTGCGTGAGGGGGCAGCTGGGAACATCAGGCAACTGCTTCCTGCTCAACAAAGGAATAGACCCCCATTGATCCTAGCAGTTGTTTATTGGGAAGTGAGGTTTAGTGGACTTTCACAGTCCCTACGTAGCCCCTTAACTAGTGAGCACATGGCAGTTGCAAATACGTAACTGTAGGTTATATATTCACAATTGCCCAACAGGATTCCAGCTATCATCATCATCAACATTATTTCCATTACTATTTTGTACCATACAATCCCAAATTCAAGGTAAAACTACTGAACCCTGTCTCAACACTCTTAACACTCCAGCACTAAAACAATATATCACTTCAAGAACCAAGCAGTCCATGTATATATGAGATACTAAAATACTAGAGAGAAGTCTTCCCTAAATGCCTAAAAATATACATAGAAAGAGCTTGTGGGGCACATCCAAAGATTTTGAGGGGGCCCAACATTGAAAGGACCAATCTGTCTTCCCCATCTGTGTACTACGAATGCAGACTGTTGCTCCTTTAATGTAGAGTCACCATCTGGTTGAACTTTCATTTTTCATTCATTTCAAGTCTTGTAAAATTTGGCTGTTGATTGCACAAGCAGGGAGAACACATGAAATGTGATGACATGGCACCACAAAACAATGTAAGTTCTGCTACTTATTACATATTAGGGAACAAAAAATATTATACTTTTTGGTAACAGTAGTGCATTTAGTGTTTAGCATCTAAGCTGGATATTTATTCCGATTTGCAGACTTCACCCTGACATCTGATGTACAAGGCAACCCATGAGGCAGAAAGAATGCCACTGTCTGTGACAGGAAAGTCTATTGAAAAAGAACAAGGCATTGTCCCCAGAGAGCTGATTCCCTGGGGCACATGCAGCGCGGCATCTCATTTAACCCTGGCACTGTCGGCTGTAGCCAATGGAAAAGATACAGCACTCACTGCAGGAAACTCAAAACTCTTGTCTTGATCAATTTGTGCTCTCGTGAGTGCTGAAATAGCAAGAAGTCTCTACACTCACCTATCCTGAACAGTGATAGGAAAGCTGTGACACTTGCCGCAGAAACCCTGACAGGCCATCTAGATCAAGGCACAGGAATAAGATTATTGAATTAATTTAGACAAAGTGGGACAGCTTCCTCCCTCTCTCTGAACAAAGGAGTCTCAATGCATTTGATATCTGAGATTCTGAAAGAAGGACTCACAGGACTGACACATTCTCTGACTTTGAGATTGAATACCACTCAGTTTGAAGAACAGCTCCCTGGAGTTGAAAACTTCCACATTCTCCCACCAAGAGATGTCGGAGCAATGAAAGGGATTCTTCTCTCTAACTGGACCTTCATAATGGAGCTATAACAACACTATAAGGTGCCTATGACCACTATAGATAAGCACATAGGCAATGTTTATGCCAAACACCTCACAAACTAAGCAATCACATAAGACACATGTGGAGAGCATAGGACAGAAAATGAACAGCATTTTTAAGTGGTAGTTAATGTGCAAAGCTAAGGAAAACCATGAAAGGGTAAAACTGAAGCACTTGTTTTAAAAGCAAGGAAGCTGTGCAGAGGTTTGAGGTCTGCTGTGTCCTGACAGTCAGAGCTATATGTTGTAAGAGGACATAGGTGAGCGCCTTCTGTGCGGTGCCACCCCAGCCATCCCCTTAGAGGCCCAATTGGTACCAGTGTAGCTGTCATTTAGGTGTCATGGTTGTTTAGTTCTTTGGGGCCTAAGTGGTTTATACTTATGTAGACATGTGCATGGTTTTAAACTATTCTAACCTGTTTTAAACTGTTTTCTTTTATCCTTATTAGCCTTTTAAAATCCATTTTTGTCATTTACACTGTTTTAAGATTATCAAATTAATTTGGCAGCCCTAAAAGATATGTGATAGTGTTATCTCACTTGTCAACCCTATCCCGGGGTCCACAATTTTTAATATTAGATATAGTTCAACATGCCAGAGAAGTTGCCTGGATGAGCACATAGGCAGCAACGGTTGAATGACCGAGAACTGGGTCAGGCCAGTAAAATCCCCAGTCATGTAGTCCAAGGAGACCTCAAGCTGTGCAAACTCATGGTAAACAAAGGGTCCTCAGCCATGGAGGAGCCAACTGGAGGGAATTAGCGTGTTTTCCCCAAGTTGAGCACTTATGATTCCGGAAAAATCTTCCAAGGCAAGGACCATTTACATAAATTTACTCTACAACCCTTTGCAATCGAAGATCCTGAAACATTGGCAACACATCATAAAGTCATCATGTAAAATGAGTTGTGGTGCCTATTGTTCTCACCGGGAGAGAATTCGCCCTTGGGGTACGTTTTCCCCTACAAGTAGTCTAGTTTTTGAGAATTCCTTCAGAGAACTCCCTGCCACGCTAGCAGACCACCACTCTGCTAGTCGAGCAATCCCCTAAGCTGTTTCTTTGTTGAGTTCATGTTTGTTTGCTGTTTCCCAGATTAAGGACTTCAGGAAAGGTGCAGTATCACCCCATCTGAAATCCCTCTCTATACCTCCCTATCCAACTTTTCTTTCTCTCTTTTACTTCTCAGTAGCTCTTATGTGAGTGAGTGATTGCGTTGGTGCGTGAGAACTTTTTCATTCAATGAAACCATTTATTTGATACATTGTCTGGTTCTTGGCTTGGCCTGACCCGGTAAAAACTGGGTAAAAGATCTCGGTAGGTTACCCTGCCTCTCGCTTTGCTATTGCTTGTGCTTTGTTAAATCCCCCACCCTTTTCTGATTTGGAGCACATTGAGGTGTCCCCCAAGGGACTCCCAGAAACCAGGGTAACAATAGGGTATAAATATTTCAATAAATAATAAATAAAATATATAATTAAATATTTGTGAAAGGCACTCCAGTAATGCAGTAAAATGGAATATGGAAAAACAGAGAACAGCATGACACAAGAAAGAACTGAAGGAAGACAGGGGTGACAGCATAACATTCATCACAGGAGTGGCCATAGGTAGCAGAGAGGTGGTCAGCAGGGCTGCTCCCTGTTATTAGTCAAAGTAAGGCAGTCACCTCAGGCTGGATATTTGGGATACCATGAAAGGGCAGCAAATTTGACTTGTTTTACTTCTTAATGCTGCATTTTTACCACCAGGCTCAGGAAGAGATGCTGAAAGGAATTCTACCTCACATGTCAACGTAACTTGGCTAGGTTGGGACATTTTGTGCCTTGATTTGGATGGGAAGAGAGGCACCATTTGATGTCTCATCTGTGTATTCACAGTGGAATCACGGTCTCCATAATTATATGCACATTAGTCTTTCTGTGATAATGCCAGCAAAAAGAAGCAATTAGCAACATCAGTTAGCTAGAGGCAAGAGTGGATCCAAAGTCTCACATCGTATGTCCTGCACTGTTTGCAGAATTGTATTATCTGATGGGCCAAACGATGTCAGGAAGTGGAGCCCCACCCCTGAAACGCAGCCTCTCTTGGCACCACCAACACCTTTCCCCCACATTTCCTTTCAGCTTTCACAGTGCCGCGAGTGACATAGAGCTCTCTGCTGGTCTGCAAGGAGGAAGAGAATTGGCTAGTTCTTGGAGGAGCCTCTCTGCCAAATGCTGACTGTGGGGATTCCCTCTGCACACACTCAGCAAGCAAGATGCAGATGAAATACTGGGTTTCATATCTCAACAGTAATAACGGAGAGATAACTCCATGCTATCTTTAGAGCAGTTTTGTGTGTGTGCACACATTCAAACACAATGGCTAGAATCCTCTCTCATGGTCTACATTATGTGGCTTTATGTACACTTAGCTACACTCCAGAGACGCTAAGAAATTCTGTTAGTGAATTGTGAAGGTGTGTAATGGGACACTGCCACCAGTGTCCCAATGCATATCAGGCTCTACCAATGCGCATCAGCTCTCCTTTGCTGGGGTCACAATGCACAAGGGACTGATGTCCATTGGTCCTATTGTGCATCAATACCAGTGTGCATCAGTCACTTTGCGAGCACCCTGCATAGTAACATCACTGCAGCCCCTTGCTAAATATGAACATTATGGAACTGCCCAGTTCTAATCTGTGAATGTTATGGAACTGCCCAATTCTAATTACAAAATTAATCCTAATAATTCCCCAGAACTGCAGCTTATGAGGACTTTCTTTTTTTAAAAAAAATGTATTTACTGATTGATTTTTAACACTAATAATCTAATATACAATCAAAATAATATACATGCTGAAGAAAAAGAAAAACAGAAACAAAAGGTAGAGAGAAAGAAAGAGAAAGAGACAAGGAAAAGAACATATAATTAAAATACAGTAGGCTCTGAGCCCCTCCCCTCAGAATCTAATGAAAAGAAAAACAAAAAGAGAGAAAAACACTCTTTTTTATTATAAAAATATTTTTATTATAAAAATACTTTACAGATCCAGCTAAATAATCCTACTAAAATTACTAATAACCATAGCCACTGATTTTTACATTGTCAGATTTCTTATTGCTCAAAAAAATCCACAAACGGTTTCCAATCTTTCCAAAAAAGAAAAAAAAACTTCAGTTGGTTTATCCTTCAAAGTCCATGTTAATTTGGCAATTTGGGCTAGCTCAGCAACCTTAACAATCCATTCTTCCATCACGTGCTTCAGTCCACTTCCAAGTCTGAACAAACAATAATTTTGCTGCTATTGTCATATAAGAAAGAAAAATCCATATTTACTCTCCAGTTCTTTATTCATAACACTTAACAAAAATACTTCTGGTAACATTACAAAATCTATATTAAAAAAAATTTGGATTAACATATAAATCTTAAACCAGTAACTTTTCACTTTCGTACAAGTCTACCACATATGGAAAAGGAGCCCTCCTTATCTTGATGCATTGCAGTAGCGTTGTATTGTCGCTTTTACATCTGCATGTTAAACCGGTTTGATGTTGTTCTGTCCTCCGTGGTTCCGCACACGTTGAGGTCTTAGCACAGTTAACATTGACGTTAAACTGATGTATTGTAAAAACAGAAAAACTCCGATGTAAACAACTCAAACCATTTCTGCTGCATTTTTTCCTACATGCAGAAGCATTACATTGATTCACACACTTGTGCTAAAACATAGCAATGGTTTCTACAACTTTTTTTTTTAAATTGATCAATCAGCAGCAGTGGGGTGGAGTGAGGAAGGAGAACAGGAGTTCCACGAGAATTGACAATGCAGAAGCTACAAATGATTTTCTCTGCTTTACTTCAATAGAAACTGGAGGGTGTGCAGATTGGAATTGGGGTAAGTCGGAGTAAAAAACATTGCTCATGACACGTGGTGAAACGCTCCTCCACTCTAGTGTGGAAATGGCCTAAGATTCATTAAGGTCAGCTAGACAGAATGTTACCCTGTATGTTGGGGGTCCTGGGAGGGTCACCCAAATAACCAAACAACACCACAAGATGGCGTAATTAAGCTCGAGCACTCTCTTAAGCTAACAAGAGGCAGGCTAACTTTAGCTAGGATCTTTTACCCTGTGTATACAGCATCAGGTCAGAGAGCGGCTAGACAAGGTTTTAAAGTAACAAATAATATTTTATTGAAGACAAGAAACACGAAAGACATGACATACACTACCTAACTGAGAGATAGAAATGGAGAGCTTTGGGGAATGGGTAATACGACACCTGGTCTCGTAGTCCTGGAGAGAAACGGAGGTTGCAGGGGAAGAAAGTTCAGTGTGGTTCGCTGAAGGGAGCTCACTGGACAAACCAATAGCAAGGCGGGATGGAAGTCCAAAGTAGTCCGAGGTAGTCCCGAAAATGGGGACCTTTTATAGGGTGGATTTTACCTACAGGCTATGCCATGCTCGATGAGAACAAAGGAGATTTGGAGCTGGACAAAGGAGTTGGAAAAGGTCAGGTTTTACACGATGGGCTTAGCACTCGATGACAATAGTATGGCCAGTATATAAATGGCTCAGTATAAAGGAATGGCTCAGCTTGTGGCTGTGCATCTTTGTAAAGGTTCACGCTGAGCAAAGCCGGTTTGCAAGAGGGTTTTTCCCTGAAGCATCAGAGAGGCTTAAGTTGCTTGCCTGAATGGGGTTTGGAATGTACAACCATTAACAGCCGTGCTCAATATGTGCTTGTCCAGGGGACCTCTGCAAACACGTGGAGTAGGGTGGCAGAGAAAGGTCAAGCAAAGGCCCAATTATTTGATATCAAAAGGATATCTAATGCTCTCACCAGACATATCATAACCGTAGTAACAAGAAGCTTGTCCAAGCAAAGGTTTAAAATATCATCAAAGGATCTTGGATGACCCATGTTGACCAGGGAATGAACCCCACCCGCTTCACGGGTGAATTCACTTGAGTGAATACAAACAATTTGCATCATAAATATTTCAAGTGCTGTCTCCACTGATAATAGTATTGGAAAGTGAAACTAAGGGCCTTTGTGCTCTACAGTGTTATAGTGCTATTATTCTACTTTGAACATCCTGTGGAATTCTGGGGCTTGTAGTTTACTGAGACCAAAAAGCTCTCAGGTTGAAAATTCTAAATGCCCCTCCCTAAACTGCAAACCCCAGGATTCCATAGGATATTGAAAGTGGATTAATAGCACTATAACAGTGTAGTGCAGAAATGGTGTAAATGTCAAGACAGACGGATAGCATAGTGCTCAAAAATTTAAAATTAAACTGTGTGGCAATTTGAACTAGAAATAAATAGATTTGAGGGTTTCAAGATTTAAACAATTAAAATGTCTGTATGGAAGCAATATTTCAGAAAAAGGGAAATAAATATTGTCTCTGATGTTAGAATTTAAGCAGAGGAGAGTTTTCACAGTAAAAGTGCCAGCCAGAGGGATCTCTGGCTGGAGAAACTTGCCCTGGATTAAAGGGGAACAGGAGATCACTCACACGGATCTGGAACTCCCATTACTTGCATTTGCTCATGAGTAAAAACATAATGAATGGGGAAGACCAACAGAGTTACATCCTTTGCCCTTGTTGTGAAATGCAGCTGCTTTGATCAAGAATTAGATGGCCCCAAGCTGGCAGTTTGCTTCTTCAAAAGAAGGAACACTTAAACAAAAGTTTGGAATTACACAAGTGAAGAATTCTTCTGATTAAGACAGAACAACAATGGAAGCCTCCCCGCTCACCTTCTTTGTTTTGTTTTTTTTCTTTTTTCTTTTATTTGTATCCCGCCTCTCCATATGGATCGAGGCAGTGAACAACTTACAAATAGCATGTATTTCGAAACATTTCTATACATGCCCCCAACAAGCTGGGTACTCATTTTACCGACCTGCAAAAGGATGGAAGGCAGAGTCAACCTTGGAGCCAGGCAGGATCAAATTCACAACCTTGTGACTTGCAGTACTGGCATTTAACCACTGTGCCACCATGGCTCCTTTCTGCAACTGTCTCTTAAGAGCAGGGCAATTAAGAAGACTGAGGGTTGACATGTTTAAAAGAGAATAATTATGGACTTAAGTGCATATATTTTCATGAACTGACTGACTTTCATCTTATTTACATGACTGAATTGGACTATAACAAGTAGAAACTTCGTGTGTAAAAGCACAGGTGTTATCTCTTTAATGCTGATAAGCCTGACTTGCTGACTGTATTTTGTTATGGGAGAAAAGAACTGAACTATTAACTCTGTAACTGCTGGACTGAATGAACGATGGAATCTTCCCATTAACTTTCTTAGGACTTTCTACAATGGATGCTGGAGGCGCTACTTTCCTTGAGAGAAGAGGGATTCTCGAAGAGGTATTTGATGGAGAACCAGAGGAATGAGATCAAGGCAGAACTGTGGGAAGATGTAAGGTAGAGGAGCTGGAGAGAAATGTGAGTTTAACATGGAAGGAAAGGAGGCTGAAAATCAAATTCAAGTTGAGGTAATGGAGGGATTAGCTATTGAATCTGGGGAGATGAAAGGCCAAGAAGTTTTGGTTTGTGAATGGGGAGTACAGCCCAAGGGAGGGGAGAAGGGGGAAGCTAACCTGAATAATAATAATAATAATAATAATAATAATAATAATAATAATAATAATAATAAATTGACATCAAGAAACAACATTCACATTAATACATTACATCTTTTTCACCAATATTTTCTTCTATCTACCATACTATATACTGTTATCACTGAAGACTTTGACTTTATCTTAAAACATTCTAGTCCTGCCTCCCTTTCTACTATTTAAATGTTTTCAAATTTGGATTTAATGACTTTACCTAGCTCACTCTTTTCTTCTCTCTCACATCAATTCATATTTGTATTCTACCATCTTCATTTCATTCTATAAACTTTTAAATAAAAAAATAGATAATCAAAATCTATCTAAAAGTTACGATCACAGTATCGCCCCAGTGTTCTTTATAACAATCCATTATAGGCTTCCGTGCCTCTTCAAATTTCTGCAGTGATTTTTCTTTTAGCAATGTTGTTAATTTTTCCATCTCCAAATTGTCAACAAACAATCCTCAACCAAAGGTTTTTCGTTTCCTTTCCGTTTTTGTGCAAAAGTTGACCTTGCTGTTGAAATCATATATAACACTAACTTGTACTTCTTTTCAATCTCTAATTGTCTATCTATTGTATTCAGTAAATATGTTTCTGGCTTAATCTCATAATTAGGTCATATGAAATTGATCTGTAATGTGTAATGAATTTACACTGATGGTTGAACAAAACCAAGTTGATTTAATGAATGGATTAGCTGACATGTCTGAAGAGAGCAAGAGAAAGATGAAAAAGAAAAATGGTCTGTCTAAGGACAAATATGTTGAAGTAGGAAGTGGGATGGACTTGGAAATATTAATAAAGTTCAAGAAAAAGAATCTGAGAAGTTTGGGAGGCAATTCATGGATAGGGTGGATGCAAATGAAGAGTTAAATTTTAAAATGATGTGGGGAAAATGGTGGTGGTGGTGATTAAAACCAGGTTTTTTAATGGTTACATATACAAAACAATGAAAATTGGATTTGGTAATAAATTGTGCAAAGGATTCTGTAACATTGAATGGCACAGAAACATTCAGATTAAGTGATGTTATATATTATGTAAAAGACTGACAGTTTTAAGTAGTGAAGATTAGTGCTGTGCAATTAGGTCAGCAAGTAGCTTTTACTATTAAGATTAGAAAATAAAATGTCATTTATCGCACAAATGCTATATGTAAAAGGATGTAATATTGATAAATCATCTACATATGTTAACGTTTGGTAAAAGAAAGTTAATTTTTCTTGTTTGGTTGTTGTGAAATATAAAGAGGGAGAGAAGAGGAAGTGAATTGCTGGATATTATTTTTGAGAGGTTTGAAACAATTTGATTGTTATATACCATTTAAAAGAATGGACATCATTTCTTTTTTCTTTTTTCTTTTTTCTTTCTCTTTATTCAGTTTCTAAATCTCATGCTTCATGCTTTCTTTATGTAGTTTTTTATTTTTTCCATGTATTTGAATTTAAATGTTTTTGAAAATTATCAATAAAGATACTACAACTGTAAAAAAAAACAAAACCCTGCTGAATTCAATATAGGGTTTTTTGGAAAAAATTAAGCCATTCAGGACTTAATATTTGGGAGTTACAATTACAAAGAACAACAGTTAATTGTTTCAAAACAACTTTGAAAAAGCCTGGAAAGAAATTAAAAGAGACTTTGAAAAATGGGAACAGTTAAATTTATCCCTTTGTGGCAGAATTGCAGTAATAAAAGCAAATGTTTTGTTAAAGCTTTTATTTCTCTTTCAAACCATCCCTACAAAAAGAAATGAAAGATCATTTAGGCAATGGCTAAAAGACATTTTGAGATTTGTCTGATAGGCAAAGAAACCAAGAATAAAATTTAAAACGTTGTATGATGCTAAGGAAAGAGGTGGCTTAGAAGTTCCTAATGTCAAATTGTATTATGAGACCTGTTGTTTTACATGGGTGAAGGAATGGATATCACTTAGAGATGTGAGACTCTTGGAAGTGAAAAGTCATAATTTAAGATTTTGGTGGCATGATTATTTTTGGTATCATAAAGTTAAGGCACATGCTGAATTTTAAAAATCATTGTATTAGAAAGGCTCTCCTCCAAATTTCGTATTGGTATAAACAGAGACTTTTTCCTAAAGTAATATTACCCACCTCACTACAGAAAGCCTTTTTTTTAAAGTAAAGAATGGTTTTAAAATTAGAGACGATTGCTTTATGATGACCTTTTGTACTTTGAACAAGACAGCTGGAAGTTTAAATCAAGAAAAATACTCTTTAAAGAAGGCAAAGATTTTAATTGGTTTGCTTTATGGAACTTAAGGACAGATTTAATTAAGATAAGAGAAATGCAGCCATAGAGGTTGGAGAAAATGAATTTTACTTAGAGTTATGTAAAGACAATGACCATGTAATTTAAAAAGTGTATAAATCACTTTCAAAATTAAAGACGGAAGATGAACCTGTAAAAGAGTACATGTTAAGGTGGGCCCAAAATTTTGGGCATGATATCCATATCAATGTAAGTGTAAAAATGTTGTCCAAAGACATAAATTTTACTTTGTGAGTAATTTTTGAGGACTTTCTCACAATGAGAAGAAAAATAATTCATTCTTGCTTATGAGAGTGGAATTAACAAAGATTTACATTCCTAGGTTATCAGCCTATCTTGATGAGAACAGCAGAAGCCCAATTTTGGAGAAGTAACATAATTGGCAGTATAAATTTGATGAGATTAGTGGAATGGCTCTTGTACTTGTATATCATTGGCCCTTTTTGCACCTTACCTCGTCGCGGCAGTGGGGAGTGGCGCTCGCGCGAGCAGCCACTCACGCGAGCTGCTCATGACAGCCCTTCTTGCCTCCCACATCGGCTTCCTCGTAGCGCAACCGTCGCACTTGCGCCCCGCCCCTTCCTTCCGCAGCGCAGTCTGGGAGCTGTAGGCTGCGCTGGGGGAAGGAAGCGTGACTGCCCTGGCTTGCCGAAGCACCGCACGCAGGTAAATGCTTACAGCTGAAAATAAAAAAATGCACACTTGCCCTGCTTCAGCCTCGTGAGCGTTGCGCGAGTGGGAGTGCGTCATACGGAGCGACACTCCCGCTCATGCGACGCTCAAGGGACGCTCGCGCAAAAAAAAAAGCATGCGAAAAGGGCCATTGAGTTGGGATTTCCATTGATGCATGAGCCATTGGACTGATAGTTGACGAACTAAGCCACATTGAGATCTAAGAATACTGAATCACTGGGGGCAAGTGAATTCAAAGATAAGGCCATGTTAGTCTGGATCAGTATGCAAAGCAATCTAGTAGTACCTCTGAGACTGTGAGAAAGAAGTTGGTATCATAAACTTTTGTAGACTTAAGTGATCAGATACATGGAATAAAGTGCCTTTATAGCTATGAATGAGCAGGTTGCCTGTGTGAATAGCAATAGAAATGCAAAACTTTTGGGTATGGTATGAGGTGAAAAGTTCAGTTTTAACAGTGGTCATTGAGAGAGGAAAGCAGAAGGACAGATGCTGCCTAAAGCCAAAATGAGTAGGTAGCCATATGAATGGTTAAGGGAATTTTTTGAATGTTTTTGGAGTGTGATGCTAGCTGGGAACCAGAAAAAGGATGCGACAGCAGTATTATAATATGCGCAGTGTGCCAGGAAACTATTGTCTCTATTCAAACCACTGTTGATGGGAGTTTGTGCATATATTCCAGTTCTGCTGTTTCTCTTTCCAAACTTCCTTTGTAGTTTCTTTAATTCAAAGACTGCTGTTCTGAGGTCTGAGAGGGAACGTCCAGGAAGACTGAACTGTTCTGCAACTGGTTTTTAGGTATTCTCATTCCTAACATCTGATTTGTATCCATTTATCTTCTGACACAGAGACTGACTTGTTTGCTCAATGTAGAGTGTTGAAGGGCATTGTTGACAGAGGGTGGCATATATCACATTAGAGGAAGATCAAGTGCAAGTACAGTGGGCCCTTCACATTTGCGAGGGTTAGGGGCACAGAACAATCACAAAAGTAAAAAAATCGCAACTAACTCCTCCTCCAGTAAGCACTCCCCCTCCCTCATTGTTTCTGTTGCTGTGGGCTGGGGGAAAGGCAGAAAAGTGCAGGGGAAAAACCTCCCACCCACCCCGCTCCAGTCTCCTGGCTGTTGCCTCCATGCCCTGCCTTGTTTTTGTGCTCCCACGTGGGCAACAAGGAGAGTGAAGGAGAAGGGAGGTTTTTTCCTCCCTGTGCTCTCCTACCTGCTGCCTGCACACGTTTCATTTTTTCTGCGTGGGCAATGGGCAGGAAAGCGCAGGAGAGTGAAGACCTTTCCCCCTCCCTGTGCCTGAGCAAAAGACCAGGGAATCGGGGGAGGGAAGTGAGTACCTTGCAAATAATCAAATTCGCAAAAGTCAAACCTACAAATGTAGGGGGAGAATTGTACCTCTTATATTGTGGGCGATGAAATTAGCTCCTGTAATTACATTTCCCAAGTACATATGCAGGCAGAATTAGTGCCTGGGTTTGTGGCAAGGTCTGGGTTTGGGGCAACTGCCACTTGTACAAGGAGCAAGATAAGCTCTGTGGGTTTTTTTTTGTTTTTAAGGTGGGAGGGAATTTATATACTTGGAATGTCTACTTTAAAAAAAAAACCTCCCTTGGAAAGGAAGCAGAGCCTAGAAAGTTACATGGACTCAACAGAGAACCTCCTTTAATCAGATTTTGCCTATGGCTGGAGGTTCCCAAATGCTGCCATAAACAGTTCTGAATGGACTTAAAGGAACAATACATATGAAGCTGCCTAATACTGGGTCAGCATACTGGTCTATCTAGCTGAGTACTGTTTACTGCTACTGACAGGCATTCTCTGAAATACTAGGCAGAAATCTTTCCCACCATCTTCTACATGAGACACTTTCAAATGATGATGATAGGAATTAAATCTGGGCTCTTATATGTGCAAACAGCGTGCTCGACATCTATGTTATTAAGTTATTTAACTCACACAGCTTGCAACAAACTTTTGTTAAAAATATGCACACAATAAAAGTTGCCATTTGTAGTGTGCTGTAGTATGGTATAGTGATTTGAGTGTTGGGCTATAACCCTGGAGATCACAAAGTTTGATTCCCCACTTGGCCGTGGAAATCCACTGGGTGATCTTGGCCACATCACACACTCTCAGCCCAAAACAAACCCATGATCTTACGGTCACCATAAGTCACAAATGACTTAAAGGCACATAAAAACAACAACAAAACTAGAGCTGTCTTGCTGAGGATTCTAAATATCCCTACACAGCATGGAACCTGGAACAAGGGGTTGGGGCTCAAACTGAGACTAAGGGGGACTGAATTCCCCCTGAAATGATCTCACAAAATTGGGCCACCAAAATTCCTGTGTAGTTAAGCCCCCTCAGGAATAATCAATGAGCAATGTGCTATACAATCATTATTTTTCTATGGTCTTCAGGGTACTCAAATTGTTACCAGCTTCAACTGGATGACAGTGCTGATGGTTGTTTTAATGTAATGCCTTTTGTTTTCACCGTTTTGTAAAAACACAACTGCAAGTAGTCAAAATTGAAAACAACTTACTTGCCCATACTGACCCCCCCCCCCCGATAGAAAAATTGTTCTGCAGTCCTTGCTAAACTGCAAACCCCAGGATTCCAGGGTGGTTTAAGTGGAATCATAGCAATATAATTATAATTATGTAATCATAGTTATGTAACATGAAAGGACTCCAGGTGACAGTAAATAAAACTAAGGAGTCTAAAAATTATAGAATCTATTATTCTATAATAGAGTTGGAAGAGACTACAGGGGCCATCCAGTTCAACCCCTCACAATGCAGGAACACACATCAAAGCACTCCCAACAGATGGCCATCCAGCCTCTGCTTAAAAACCTCTAAAGAAGAAGACTCCACCACACTCTAAGGCCATTTCCACACAGGGTTTTTAAAACAGGGCAGAGGGTCCTCTAGAGAAGATGTCTGCACCTGGGAGTGGACTGGGTCGTACCTCCCAGCCCGCTCCGGAACAACCCCAAGTGGCCGTCCAGCATGCTTTTGAAAGACCACTAAAAACAGGTCTTTCAAAAGCACGGAGCGCGCCACTGCGTGCCTGCTCCCTTATGCAGATTCGCAGGCTTGCATTGGTGCGAGCCTGCGATCTGCCGAGGGCAGGCTTTAGGCTGGCGAGCTTCAGTGGTTAGTCAAGACCCTTGACCAACGGGAAGCCGCCATTTCGTCCCTGGAGGAGAGTGGAGCAGCAGCCACGCACTGCTCTGGAGCAGCATGAACCGGAGCGGGGAGCCCAAAAGCCCAGTGAGTGGTGTCACAGGGTGATTCCTTCGCCCTATGCGGAAATGACCCAAGGTAGCATATTCCACTGCTGGACAGCAGCCAAATGCCTCTTGAAACTCTTCATGAGCCCTCAAGAAGCAAGGTGGGATTCCCTTGGCTGGGAGTTGCACAGTCTAGGCTCAATTGTGAAGGCTTTCCCAGTTTCCCAACTAAATGCTGCTCAGAATTAGCCACCTTGACTGTCAGAAGCAGAAAATCAGGATTGAGAAATTACTGTAAGACAGACCTACTGTAAGCCTTTCCAAAGTTCACTTCCCTCACACTGAAAAGCAGTACAAATGCACTGTATGCAGAGTCATTAGGGTTCTCTTTATAGGATCATTTTTGTACATCAGTGAGTTTCAACCCTTTTTTGGGGGGAGGGAGTCTCTGAGTGTTACATGAAAATGTCCCATGGGAGGCAGTTTTTTAAATATAATTTTACCAAAAAATAAAACAAAATCACTGTAATATCTAGGTGGGACAGACACAGTTTTGAGGCAGCCAGGAGTCACAAGCTACTTGTGTTGTTTCATGTTCAATTATGTCATACAAAAAAGCGGGGGGAGCTCTTTTGGGCAGCACTAAGCCATGGCACAGAGAATGGGGAGCTCTCTGTCTAACTGCCAATTGCACAGAAGAAGACTGGCATAAGCCTATAACACTTCTTGGCAAACACAAAGCAAATAATGCAAGAGAAAAGAAAATCGCTCTGTGCTAGGCTGCCTGCTGAATATGTGTCTCATCATGGGGTCCCTGCCACATTGTTGTCAGCCATGACAAAACTGTTATAACCTGATGAATACTTATACTTGTTTGTACTAGTGTAATGGGAAACATAGGGAGAACTGGGTTGCACACTGCTTGCATTGTATTTCTGATATGTATGTCTGCCTTGTTGTTGTTGTTGTCATCATCCTATGCCTTCAAGTCATTTCCAGTCTACGGTGACCCTAAGACAAACCTATCACAGGGTTTTCTGGGGCTGAGAGTATATGAGAGTGTCACCCAGTGGGTTTCCATGACTGAGCAGGGAATCGAATCTTGAGGGCCGTAGTCCAGCCCTCAAACCATTACACTATGCTGGCTCTTATCTCTCCCTTCCCTCCCCCTTTTCTTCAACAGGGAGAGGACTCAAATTCACCACAGGAATGTGTCACTGAACACCCTTTAAGAGCTAATAATATGTCATTTGAGGACTCTGTTGACCTAAAGACAAGTTGCCAGTCTTTGGTCTCTTTTCCAAGCAGGATGACTGCTGAAATAAGAAACAAAGGAAAGCAGAATAACACCAAAGGATTCTATTTTGCCCATTTACTTGAAAGAAGGAGAACAAACCCTGTAAACTAAGGACCACTTTATTAAATATTTAAAAGTGATCTGTGGCAGGGCTGTGCATACCCTCCCAACATTTCACAGATGAAAATCAGGACATGTGAGGCCAAGCAACATCAGAGTGTGGTCAAGATAGCAAAAATTAATAAGGGAGAACTGACAAGCTGGAAGATACTGCAGCCTGAGCCTATGGGGAAGAGCAAGTTTCTTTTCTGCTTTCTCCTCCCCTCCTGCTGAATTAATTGACTCTGAACTCAGTTTGCAGCAATTGAATTAAAAGACAAAGGGGGAAAGTGGAAGGAAAGAGAGAAACTGGGACATTTTAAAAGCAACTGAAAAGTGGGGTGGTGAGGGTACAGAAATGTATTCTGAAATAGGTGTATATCTACTTGTGCTTCAGAATGTCAAGGACAGACAACCCCTGCCCCAGAAATAAGCCAATAAACTTCAGCTTTCCCTTGGTCAATTTACTCCAAGGAAATCTGTAACTTTGATCTGCCCCTCAAGCCCCAAGCTCTAAAGGAGAAAGCAAGACAAGTCCAGTCCCAGAGATTCCTCCCTTCCCCATCCTTGAGTCCCAAGACAAAAAGGCAAATCCAGAGAGTCCCTGTTCACCTCAAAAGGTGCCTGGTTCTAACAGAGAATGGAGGAATGTACCAGAAAAAGACCTATCCCTGGTTTCATGGCATTTCAGATCTCCTCATTGACTTTATATCTAGTGCAATGAAGGTAACTGTGAGCCCCTCACCATTAATGAATGAGCCGTTTCCCTTAATAAAGATCAATGGCTTCATTCCAGGCCAAACTGCATATGAAAACTAGATGCAAAAAGTTCCATACTGCAAAATCCAGATCTGCCCCAGTTGCACAGAAAGGTGTGTGTGTGTGTTTTACAACCAACCAAAAGGCATGTGGACAGAAAAACTGGGACGGGAGATATTTTTGCAGACTAGCAGATATCTTGACCAGGGAATTTTGGGAATTGCATACCCTCCAACATTTCACAGAAGAAAGTCATGACACATGTGGCCAAGCAACATCTGAGTGTGGTCAAGATGGTAAAAATTATTAATGAGGAAGGACAGACAAGCTAGGGGAGGCTGCAGAAGACTGCTTTTGCCTGACTCTGCTGAGTAATGGCATTGTGTAATGGCTTGAGCCCTGGACTACAACTCTGGAAACCATGGTTTGAATACTCCACTCAGCCATGGAAACCAACTGGGTGACCTTTGGCAAGACACACTCTCTCAGCCTCAGAGAAGGGCAAAGGCAAACACCTTCTGAACAAATCCTGGCAAGAAAACCCCATGATAGATTCATTTTAGGGTCACCATAAGTTGGAAACAACTTGAAGGCACATAACAACAACAACAATTAAGGATTGCAATTAGTTTTTAGTATTTAAAGTGTTTAGTATTTTTCCTTTTAACACTTTTTATGTTTGTTTTTTATGTTTACTTGTGGTTGTAATCTGTTGTTTCTTTTTTGTTTTCTATGTATACATTCTGAAAACTTTTCATAAATGTATTTTTTTAAAAAAAAAAAAAAGGAAGGGCAAGATTCCTCCTCTTTTCTCCTTTCCCTCCAGCTGAGTTAACTGACGCCATTTCCACACTAGCCTGTTATAGTGTTATTATTCCACTTTCAACATCCTATGGAATCCTGGAGCCTTTGAGGCCCCTCCTTAAACTGCAAACCCCAGGTTTGGATGTTGACAGTGGAATAATAGCGATATAACAGCTAGTGTGGAAATGGCCTGAGTGAAAACTATTTTTGCACTTTCCACTCCGTGTGAAACAACTGAAATCAGCTGAAGACAAAGGCGGAAAGTGAGAGGAGGTGAGAGAAAAAGGGACATAGTAAAAAGTAAGTGGAAAAGTGGGATGACCGAGGATTTATCAAGACTGTCTTTGCCAAATTAGGACAATTGGAGGTATGGAATTATTGTAAAACAACAACATTTCTATGCTCTGGAACTCCAGAAGATTCTACAGCTTCTATTGTGGCACACTTCTGTATAATCTGAAGTCATTGGGTTTTCATCTGCAGTTGACACCATAGTGGACCCTATTTAAGGAACAGCAGTTGTGAAAAGACAATAGAGAGGTAAGAAGTGAGCACTGCAAGGATTTAGCACCATCTCTCTATGCACCCATCTTCTCCCCAGAAAAATGATCTTAATCAAAACTGTCAAAGTAAGTGGAAGAAAAGCGTCTACTTTTTCATTTTCTTTTGCACTCAGTTCCTCTGAAGACCATCTGAGGACCTGCTAGGGGTTCATGGACTGCAGGTTGCGAACCCTCATGTTAGCAGGTTGAGCAGTTTTAGTGGGTCACTCTATATAGTGATTCACATTTGTTGATCACCCTTTCCACCCAAATTTCTTCCTTCTGCTTTCTGAACTGAACAGAAAAAGGTGTGGTGGAGTCTCCTTCTTTGGAGATTTTTAAGCAGAGACTGGATGGCCATCTGTTGGGAGTGCTTTAATGTGTGTTCCTGCATGGCAGGGGGTTGGATTGGATGGCCCCTGTGGTCTCTTCCAAGTCTATGATTCTAAGAAGAAAGTAAAGGTGTTGGGCTCAGTGGAGGACTATGTGGCTTAGGGGAAAACCAACTGCCTGTTTGCCTTAAAAACTGCTGCACAGAATGTAGGTTTCAGTACATTTTCAACATCAACAGCATCCATAAACTGATCACTTCCATCTACTCACATACTTAGTTATATGAGACAGAATTACCTAGTTCTTTTTCACTGGCATTCATTAAATTGGACACACAGCAGTCTATGCTACTTTTCTGGGGCGTAAGCCAGTTCTTCACAGAGAATTATATGCAACACAGCAGTTATATTTGAAAGAGGAAGGATGCTGAGGAAGATACAAGACACTTAGAACACAAAGTACATTTTGAATGCAGGCATGACTCCTGGGTCAGTAACAGCAAGCATCAGAATAATAGGAGACAAGCTGCAGTGATGGAGAAACCTAGAACAGCTTTGTGAAAAAAATAACAATTAGGAATTTAAAAAACACGACAAATAGTTACATTAAAATAAAAGAAGATAAATTATTTTGGACGTGTGTGTGTGTGCCATTTCTGCTTAAAAGCAGAGCTTTGTTCTTGCTCAGAAAATGCCAGTGGTAAGAAATGTATTCTGCTTTAGAAGAACAGTGGCTTTGCATCTTGAATGAGGCTTTGTAACTTCAAAGTGTTCCAGAAATGATATTCCATGGCTGTTAATCAAAAATGACTGATAAATTTGCAGCCTAATTGGAACACATCTAAAGTTAGGCAGCAGCTATATCTCTCACCCACTCTGCCCTACAATACCCCCCATGACTCCACATGGGCTGTGGTTAGAAGAAGCAGAGGAGATCAGAATGTTGTATCAAAATGAGCCCAAAGATAAACTTTCTTCAAAGGCGAGGGAGCTGTAACACAGTGTAATTTGTAACAACAGAAGTTGTTTCCTAGGCTAAAGAAATTGAAACTCCATGTCTTAGCCTTAATCCTATTACCGTATTTTGATTCATTCTCATTCTAACCTAAGTTGCACCTTTACAACAGAAATATTAAAAACTTAGACATGACAGCAGTTTCCTCCGTCATTCATTAGCAGGAAATTGGATGGTAAAAGCCACTGTATTGATTCAGACCAAAGACTGATCTAGTCCACAATGCTTTCTCTCACAGGGGCCAACCAGATACTTATGGGAAGCTCACAAGCTGAACACGAGGAGATGCACCCTCCCACTGGTGTTTTTTTGGGTAACTGGTGATGAGGGGTAACTGATACTGAGAAGCACTCTGCTTCTGACACCAGAGGTAACATACCTCATGATGACCAGTATCCATTAATAATATCCTCTGTGAATTGTTGTGATCTTCTTTCAAAGCTATCCAAGTTGGCAGCCATTACTACGCTTTGCAAGATGCTGTTTCAGTCACTAGGGAGATGTAGAAACCACAAGTACCAATACAGCTGTAGAAAAAACTGTCATAACTTCATGAATATGGCTGTGATGTATTGGCCTGGCATGAGGCAAAGATCCAGGTATAGAATTAATGATCAGTTATCCAGTAGTCCATCTCCCTAGCCTGCCAACCAGAGAGAGAAACCAAATATTGGAAACCACAAGGGAACATGTCCTCTGTGTGGTCCCTGTCACACCGGAATAAAGCTGGTCCTTGTCCCCAAGCTAAGCCTAATCCTGGATGCCTGCATCCCCAAGGTCTCTTGAGAGAGAACCAAAAGGGGATATATTTCCCCCATCTCCCCAAAACTGGATATTGCCCCCATGCCATACTACCCATAAGTTGTGACAAAAAGTTGGCTCAAACATACAGAGAGATCAAACATTACATCTATACCAGGCCTATCCAACAACAATGTACAATTAGAACAAAACTGAGTAGGTTAGTAAGAAGACTGCTCAAGCTCAAATGTGGCGGGAGCTGGCAAGAACTTTAATTTGCACTCATTCACTTGTCCCAAGTGAAAACTTCCTCTTTCAGGCTGGATGAACAGCACCTCCTACCCCTAGCCTTTCCTGATAGGCTGTCCTTTCGCAAAGACCACAAAAGCTTCATGGACTTCTGGGAAAAGAAAACAGAGCTTTATCAGGATTCAAAATGCATCCCCTCTGTTTCTGGAGCTACACCACAGCTCACAAATGGGCTTTTTGGTGAGTCAGATCCCTCTTTTGTGGTAATTATTAGAGTGGAGGTTAATATGTATTCTCTGGCTTCCACTGAGAACATGCACAGCTTATTAGAAAGTAACATAATTGTTTGCATAAGTATGAACATTAATTAAAGCCTCAAATTGCAGACCAGCCATCCTAATTGTAACAACTCACAAGAACGGAATTCTTTTTCCCATGCTGCCTCTGAAAGTTAGATGGCCTCTCCTACAAATTCCCCAAAGTAAAGTTGTAGGCATTTTACTGCAGGAACGAAGCCTACATGCATATCAACTACCATTTCACAGATGAAAACCAGGACACATGCGGCCAAGCAACATCAGAGAGTGGTCAAGATGGAAATGTTATGAATGGGGAAGAACAGACAAGCTAGGAGAGGCTTCGGCAGTTGGCTTTTGCCTGAGCTTACTGAGAAGGGCAAGACTCTTCCCTCTCCTCCCCACCCCACTGAGTTAATTGAGTTTAAACTCTGCCACAGTTGAAGTAAGCTGAGAACAAAGGGGGAAGGTGGGATGAGGAGAGAGAAACTGGGACATTCTAAAAGCAGCGGGAAAAGTGGGTTGACAGAGAATTAATTGGGATTGATGTTACTTCAAAACGTAGGTGCCACAAGGGCCACTCCACAATGCCAGATACCTCTTGCAAAAGTGGGAAATGAATTAGCTCCAAGAGGAGGCTTGCCAGAGTGGGGCAACTTAATGAGACCTTTCCTACCAATGTTTATGGGCTCATGCAATAAAAGAACCAGCCAAAGATTCAAAAGTAAGCTAAAAATGTGTTTTTTAATTGGGAGGAATTCACTCATGCATATACACAAAATACAAACAATCAAACATGCACACAAGAGCTAACTGAAGGAGAAAGGGAGATAAAAAATTATGTATAGAGAGGCTGAGGGTTGGGAGGATTTATATTTACCAGTCCAGAAGAGTAGTGACGAGCAGAAATATGTTTTGGCTTAGGTAGGACCTAAGGACGGTTCTCGTTCAGGAGCCAGACAGACAGAGTGCCAGGGAGACCTTCAAGACACTGCACTGGCTAACCTGAAATCAGGGGTATTTGTACCCAAAAAATACCCTGTGGCAGTGGAGGATATGTGCAGTTCCATGTGTGGAACAATCAGAGTTACAGTATAGCCAATGGACTATCAACCCACTAATGTTCGCAGTGTTTGGATGACAAAAACGTAATGTGTGTTGTAATAGTGTCTATTGTGGGTGCTCTGAGGCAAGAGGAAGGAGTCCAGGTGCACAGAGGATGGGTATCTGTCAATCAGTGCCCTGGTGGGCTTTTCCCAATTGTGTTCCCTGGAAAGACATTCAGCTTCTACTTAAGACTATTATTCTCTGGAACAGCAGTGATTTACCTGGTAAATGACCTAGGTTATACCAAGAGCATGTCAGGTTTCTTCCTCTTTCAGGCTTGACCTCCCGATCACCTTCAGGTTTGATTTTGATATCAGTGGCAATTAAAGTGTGTTCCCAATTACATATGATGCCAATTAGATATGGTGCCCATCTGAGCCATACTGATATTGGGGACCCCCAAAGCGGGGCTTTATATTGTCACCGCCAAATCAGGACAGCTGGAGGCTTTGTGCATGTTATGGAGGACAGCACCATGAAAAAGAAATACTCCCTACTGAAGTACATGCCTGTGATACAGTTTATGTTCTGGATTGCCCCCACATGCTCTAATTCTATTGGACCATATTCTGCTTTAGGCCAGTAGCATCTGTGCAGAGCCCTGGTTTAGTGCTTATGGGTATAATGAGTAAAGTATGTCTAAAACGCTCAAAATCCATTTACTAGTCTGAAGAAGGGGCCCATTAAATCAATTGTTGATCAGCAAAGGTAAGTCCCATTGATTCAATGAGTTTATTCCAGTGAGGCCTAGCAACTGGATTTAATTCATATGTCCAGAAGCACCCTAAGAAGATGCTGTGCCAGGGCCTGCCATGTTTTTGGCCTCTCCTCCAATTCGTTTCCTAAAAAGATTACCATTACTTTGAAAGAAGTGGTAGGAAAAATATGCTATACTTACTTCGTACTGTTCTTGGTCAAAACAACTGAAGCAGATTGTTTTGTGCATTAAAAAGAAGTGTATTTTTTTAAAAAAAAAAAACAACATGAAAAGGAGGAGAAAATATCCAGAAGGGAAAGGCCATTATTAGCAATTCATGTGCTACAGAAGCTTATGCTGCTCTTGTACTCTGGCCCTTGTGCCTCTAGGAAATTTTTCTCTACTTCATTTCAGCACTAACCACCTACCTCTCCTCCCTATTCATTAGGGGAGGCCAGAAATAAAATGAGGTCACCTGATTTCTGAAAAGCAGCTATCCCCCAAAGAACTCCAGGCCATCAAGAGCAATGCTGTCAGACCTTTCTATTTGGAAGTATTTCTATCACATTAGTGCAGCTCAACCTGCAGGCCATGACTAAAGCCACTATTCTCCTTCTCTAGCAACTTTGCCAGTTCATATGTTTCTAATTTTTAAAAAAGCTGGTAGTGGCAACAACCCATATTCTGGTTTGCTAAGTACTATTCGGACTTAAAAACAAGAGCAAACCTGGCAGCTGGTGGCTTCTGTATCAGTTGTGAGTCTCCTCTTGTTTGTAGTCCGAACTTTAAAAGAGATATCCAATATGATGAACCCTGTATCTGAAATAGGTTCAGCTACTTGGGTGGTGTTTAAACCAACTAAATCTTTTAAGGTTTGGTTTAAAGCTCAGCATAGATTCTGTACCCTATTAACATGGGAACCATCAACTGCCAAAGAAAAAGGGTAAGCCAAACATAGTCAAATGCGCATTCTTAATCTCAACAAATATAGTTTCAGTAAACTTAGGGAAATACTGAGTGAGAACCCATGGTTTGAACTGCTCAAAGGGAAAAGAGTTTATGGTGAATGGTAGTTTCTTAAAGGTAAGATATTGAAGGCAAAGTCACAGTCAATTCCAATGAGGAAGATAAGTGGGAGGTGCCTAAAGAAACCAGGGTAGATGTACAAAGATCTTTTGGATGAGCTGAGTTTAAAAGATAAACGTTATTGTGTGCCTTCAAGTCATTTCTGATTTATGGCAACCCTAAGGCACTTTGGACTGATCTGAAGATTCTGATATTTAAAAAGAAGTAGAAAAAAGTAAGACCCTGTAGTTCCAACACGACCATATAAGCAAAATTAAAATGAAGCCTTATTTGGTTTAGATCCAGATGATCTGATATGCCATATCTCCCTGTACAAACCTGCCAGAGTTTCAAGATCCTCAGTGGAGGGCTTTCTCTTACCACCATTTTCACAACACTTCATGGTGAGAACACAGGAGCAGCCTTCTCTGAGACTGTGGAATTCTCTTCTGCAGGAGACTAGCCTGGTGCCTTCTCTTATATAATAAGTTATTTCAGCTGGTATCTGTTCATTTGCTAGATTTAGCCATAATGATAATAGATCATGAAAAAGCTGAGGTGAAGAGTGAGTTGTCATCTGAGTTGGGATCTCTGCCTCCTTCCCTTATTAATTTTCATTGAAAATTACCTAGGTTATTGAGTTTGTCTTTCTTATTATATGTCCATTTGTCTATTAATGAATCTGTGTGTGTTTAGGTGGTGAAATTGATTCTCTCATCTCACCTAAATTGCCTTTAGTGTTTACTGTTCAGTGTTTAGTGGAAGGCAGGCATTACGTAAATACAGAAAAAGCAGAGCGTTGCATGGTACTCTTTGAGATAGGAACTGACACCAGGTGCTCTTTATTTTCATTATAAGCAGCAAATGAGCAGGGGAAATTGCTAGAACATTATAGCACCAGTAGCCTGCTCCAGTCCCTTAAGGAGCAACACCAGACTTGCTCAGAACAGTTCCAGAAGCCAGGCAGCAGGGCAAGAACCATATCTTTGAGGGGAAAAATAATGGATTTCCAGGTGGCAGCAGCTCCCAGTCTCTCCCTACTCCAAGAAGCGAAAAAGGGCAAGTTGGGAATAGATGGGGTGGAGGAACTATGAGACCATGAGAGAGAAGTTTCTATGACCAGACTGGGTCACCAAATGCCTTTAATGTAGATCGGGAGAATTTATCAGTAGAATCTTACTGTCTACATCAGATCCATCATTGAATTTTAGCAGTTGGACTGATAGTACAAGGATGCAAAAGTACCTTCTTTTCAGATAAATTATTATTATCATTTTATTATTATATCTGATCTCAGTTATACCTTAGCAGACTTAATTGACTAATGATCTAGAGCAGTGGTTCTCAACCTTCCTAATGCCGCGACACTTTAATACAGTTCCTCATGTTGTGGTGACCCCCAACCATAAAATTATTTATTTATTATTTACAATGCCTCCTCCCCCCGGCAAAGGCCACCTTGCCGGCCAGGAACAGGAGGGGGCGGGCAGGAAGGGAAAGAGGAGCCGCACATCTCCCCCGGTAAAAAACTCCGAGAACCCTCTCCGGGCTCTGCTTCTGCTTTGCTCTCAATTCCGCTGGGGGGGGCAGTGTGGAAAAAGTTTCCAGAGTGTCGACACTGGCCAGCCAAAGGGGGCAGGAGGACGCGAGCGCATGGCTCGTGCTTGCGCACCACCACCGAGGAGGAAATGGAGCCTAAGACCATCGGAAATACATATTTTCCGATGGTCTTAGGTGACCCCTGTGAAAGAGTCACTTGACACCCAAAGGGATCCCGACCCACAGGTTGAGAACCACTGATCCAGAGGGATGGTACCAGGAAAAAAGCAGGCTAAATTTTAAAGGTTATGCAGTTAACACACTTTTTTTAAAAAGGTTTTTTTTTTAAAGAACAGTAAAATTTACAGGTCCTACACAAAAAATCCTGAAGCTGCATGTCTGAAATTTGTCTAAGTTAATCCACTGCATATCATGTCTCCAAATTTTATGCAGATATGTAAAAAAAACTTACTTTTATTTTTATTACAGCCCAATGCAAGTCAGAGAGGACTGAAAAATTGGGTTCTTCAATCAGATTTGAGGGCCAAATAGGACTATCTTGAATCTGGAAAGATCTGTACTAAATTGGACTAGATCCAAGTTGCTGAATCAGGCTCTGAACAGAATTTGGGGTTCTTATACAGCAGTAGTATAAAGGTGTGCAGGACAAAAAATTGTGCACCTATTTGTCTCAAATTTAGCAGGAATAAGTTTCTCATAAGAGGCCACAATGCCTGAGAAAACAAGATTTCTGGAAAACAAGAAAAAATGTAGCCTTATGTTGCTTTCTAGTAACAGTCAGTGTGAGTTGGCAAGATTCGGGTTTTTAAAGAGAGATTTTGATTTAGACCAATTGAGGAAGTGGCCCTTTTAATCAGAGGCAAATTGAATATTTCTCTGAATCACCATATAGGGGTTTGAACAAATCTTGTGGTCAGTGCACACGTCTAATAAGAAATTTTGCAACCCTCTATGTGATGTTGGACTTCAGTCTTGTCAGGCCCAGCCAGCATTCCAAAGGTAAAGAATATTGGCAGTTCTCCTTCAACAACATTTGGGAAGCTGCAAGTTGCCCAGCCTGATCTTATGTATAGGTGCATGAAAACTTGACAAAGCAAGGCTTGCAATGTAAATCACCAGTTGTTGATACTATGATTCCAACTGTATGAGAAGGTGAAAAAGGTTTGATGACATGGATACTGATGGTACAGTGAACTCAAAGTTAATGTAGATTTTAAGAATCATTTTGTGCAACATGTTTTATTAAGAATATGGAATAGATATCAACCCAGGTTATGCCTGAAAATGCCTTTATGGGTTTCAGCACAAGAAGTTTTTATAGAATATAAGCAATAGGTTAAAACAAAAGATGGCTAATATATCAAGACCTCCTGGAGATTTCTCAGGGGTAATACAAAATTAAAACAAAGGAATAGTTGGTAGTAGTGCAATACAGTTTTCAATGATTTTCTTACTCACAGTTATTGGAAAGATTTAAAATGGATGAGAAGATCCATGGTTTTGAACAAAATAAGCTAGAATTTGAAATACAACTGCATATACGTGATGAACATGTAACTGCTAAAATATATAAACTTTTGTTGAAATTTGAAATGGCAGAAAAACAAGCTAAACAGTGTATGATAAAATGGGCTAAGAACTTTGTTTATAATATACAGATGGATCAATGGGAAATATGTGATCAAAGGAGTAAAAATTTAACTTGTGTTATGATCTTAAAGAGAATTTTTAGAAAATGATGTATTGCTGGTATATAACAGAGAGATTGTCTAGAACAGAGCTTTCCAAACTTTTCAAGTTGGTGACATGCTTTTTAGACATGCATCATTTCACGACACAGTAATTCGGTTTTACTAGCAAACCATAGGTTAAACTAACCCCTTATAAGAAATACAGACACATACATAAATTGTAATAACAAAATGCATGGGGACACAACATGTTTCATTAAAACCTTTCATATATTTTTTAAAATATATAAAACATACATTTCCAAGATTGTAGGTGACACACCTACGCACTTCAGGCAACACACTAACATATCGTGGCAAGCCCTGCTCTAGAATGTATAAAGATGTATCTAATGTATGTTGCAAATGTGAACAACAGGAAAGGACATTTTACCCCGTGTGGTGGACATGTGAAGAGGCTTAAAAAAATGGATTCAATGAGCTGGAAAAGACTCACTGAAGATTGATTCATTATATGATCACAACAGCAAGACTGTTGTCTGTGCAAAGATGGAAGCATTCAACATTACCCACTATGGAGGAATTATTGTTGAAACTGATAGATTTATCAGAAATGGACACATTCTCTGGTTTGATTAGAAAAATGTCAATAGTGACATTTCTCACTTTTTGAGAAAAAAGACTTTTTAAGAAAAAAAGAATCACTTGGTAACTTTTGGCTTTGATGATTAAAAAGAATAGGCTATCGAAAGAAGGGAGTATGTTGTAATTTCAGAGAGAAAGAGGTATGAATAATTACATAATTGCCAAAAAGGAAGATAGGAAGTCACTTGTTCTTCTTTTCCTTTTTCTTTTTTTAATTTTTGTTCCACACTTTTTAATTTTTATTTTATAGCATCTTGATTTTCTATCTTATATCTTTTTATCCACTGTAATTCTTAATGTATTTAAAAAAAAACCTTACTGGTATTTTTTTAAAAAAAAGAAGGTGAAAAAGTTTAAAGTAGATGTAGGCTCTAAATTTGAGCAGAACAGGAACTGAGGACACTCTTGTTTAATATTTGCTGAACTGTTCCTATCCCAGCTCCATACTTTATATCCCTCCTTTATTTTGTATCAGCTGCAGCGTACTCATCATTGCCTGATTCCCTACTTGATACCTCCAAAGAGGTCTGGGGCTATCTTGTTTTTCTGAACCTCCTTTTCATAGAATTGTTGCCAGTAGTACCTCAGAGATCCCTTTCACATTCTTCCAGTCCTTTTTTTAAAAACCTCAAGAATTTTTGCAGCATGTTTTTCTGTTGTGTTTTGGCATACCACCCTTCATTGCTTCTAGGAATGCCATTTGGAGTTCTCACTTGAAATTGACTATTGTAACTTGGGTGACAACCAAAAAACACTCTGTCAAATTTGAAATGTCTACCAGGAGTTGTGGCACCCTCCTCTTTGTTTGCTTGCTTGTTTGTTTTTTTATTTCTAGAAACCTCCCTGTTTGGAAGTTTGACTTGAAACTGGCAGTGCAACTTGGACAGTAACATTCTAACTATACACATTCTGTCAAGTTTGCATCTTCTAGCACAATGCCTCAATGAGTTATGGCAGCCACAGACATGGAAGCATGTTCTAGTATTAGTATTATAGATTCCTGGGTTAGCAGCTTCCACCTATTTTTATTTTTTAAAGAAAAGCTTAATTGTGTTTACCTATTTTGTTGTAATATGAAAACAATACTGATTAGCAGTCTCTTTGCCAGGATAGAACTTCAACAGAAAACTGATTCTGTGACTTGATCTAAAAATGGTAAAGTTCATTATTAGGTTTTCTTAGAAAGAAGACATGTGCTTGTGATAAGCATTGGTACTAAGAAAGGAGAAAGCTGAAGTTCTAAAACAAACAGGAAGAGCATTGATGAGCTTTCATTGGCAATTAAAAACAGACCCCCATTACAAATTGTTGTTTCAAGTGGTGAAATCATTGATTTTCGTCTTTCTATTCATTCTTTGACCTTGGTCAACAAGAGGGCTTCATATTGATGATATATGAAGCGAGCTTTTGTTCATCAGCAAATGGACTGAAACTACTCAAGGGGTCAGTGAGCAAACATTTGCCCTTAAGAACTCTGTGGGTTGTTGACATGGGGTGCTTTTAACCTCTGGAGGGCAAAGTCTCTGTAAATCACCTCCCATAATTACTCTAGTCATTTGATGCTTTGGGTGGGAGGTACTAACTGAGGCTTCTGTAATTTGTTTGCCAGAAGCTTGAAACACTATCAAGTATTAGCTGGCCATGGCGAAAGCCTCTGGATTTTGGTACGCATTATACTTTTCTCCACACGCAAATGTGTATCTGCAGAATTATCTCCTTCTGATTAGGAAAGTAGTTATGTTGAAAGAAATTTTGAACCAGGCAGTTGCTGAAAACATTAGCTAACTTCTGCAAACTGGAATATTGGATATAATCTCTGAAATTTTACATGACAAGTTCTTCGATTTATTGATGCACTACTATTTTCCTTTATTTACTCAGATTTTGCTCTTCCTGGAGAGAGAGTAGAAACTAAATGGGGCACAGAAGGCTTTGCTGCCTCTGAAATGCTTCACCCGTCCGCTTGTGAGATTGCAGCATGTATGCATCCCTACCAGAACTGTATACCTCAAAATAATATATGTTTTGGTAATTCAGTGTCCCCATTACAGTCAGGAGTGTAGCTACAGGGGAGGGAGAAAAATGGGAACGTTATCCCATCAGTAAGAACTCCCCCTCTCCCATGAAATTTTCCTTCAGTCCCCAAGTTTTTGGCATTGCAGAATGAGACACTGAAAATAATTCACACCTAACACTCTCATAAGAGCCAGCATGGTGTAAGTGGTTTGAGTGTTGGACCAGGGTTCTGAAAGACCAGGATTTGAATCCCCATTAGGCCATGGAAGCCCACTCTGTGTGTGACCATCAGCAAATCACACTCTCTCAGTCTAAGAGGAAAGCAGTGGCAAACCCCCTCAGAACAAATTTGGCCAAGAAAATCCTGTGATGCGTGGCCACACTACAACAAAACTCTTATACTTACTGTATTCTCATTGCTTTGGTAATTTGGCCTGCCTCTTTTCCTTGGATGCCTAAACTGTATTTCTAAATATTCAGCTGATGTTTTAACTTACTGCAATGCTAGAAATCTGAGGACTTGAGTAAAATTTCACACAGAGCAACAGAATTCTTATTGGGAGGGAAGTGCCCTCATTTTGCCTCCCACCTCCCTGTAACAACCCTCCTACCATTACTAGTTCTGGTAGTGTGGCTGAACAGTGCAATCCTGTTCACATCTACTCATGGCTCCATATTGGCATTAAGTTGACCACCATGGGAAGAGAATTCTAGAGTATTGTATGTGTTCTGATCCAAAAGAGTTGTTACTATGTTTTTATATTCTGAGAAGTAAATCCCATTGCAGTTCAGTGAGGCTTCCTCCCAAATGAATAAGGTTTGCTGCCTCAAGTATGATTTCCCCTTTTTACCAATGTTGGTGCCGTCAGTGGGAACCAACAGTTTACTTATTTATTTATAATAAATACAATGATAGACATTTTAGATATGCATCTTCATATGCTTCACCCACCCACAGCTATTTGTTCCAAGAAGGGGCATTTTGGCCTTTCCCACCAATATTTATTACTTCCTCTTTGCTGGTGGAGCTGTATTAAGGGGCATTGGACACTTCTTAGTTCTTGGACAAATGTACCACAGATGCTAGTGGTACTCAGGTCAAAGAGTACAATAGAATAAAATGCATCCATATATTTTTCCAGCCCAAAAGACATCCAGCTTGCCTCTTTCTATATGAACTGCTTGTATTTCCTTGATGAAGACTGCTAAGTAGGTCCCTCTCCCCTTGCCCTCTCCCCTGCAGCTCACAGTTGCTATGTGATCTGTCTGCTTCCAATCCACTTGACAAAAAAGTCTAGTTGAAAGTTTGGACTGTATTTGCATGAACAAACAGACTTAACAAAAGTCCTAATGAGCTGTGAATGTATTGTGTCAGGAAATTCTCATGGTTTGCTAATGCTCTTTCAGTACTCTTCCTTCTGAAAAGAAGCTTTCAGTGTGTGCCCACAAGCACGCACACATCCATGTTGTTTGGAGACAATTTCCCCTGAGTAAATAAAGACCACCAAGAACTCCTGCTGGGCAATCTCCATTTATCTCTTTGTAGTGATTCCATGTATTCCTTCCCCCAACAGAATGAGAGGAGGAGAGGTCTGAAAATGCAAGCCTCATGGGATTTCACCTTAAAAGAGTGGATGTCAAGACTCAGTACAGTTTCCAGAATACAGATGTGGCTTTCAAATTGTTAAATATATACAGTAAGAACACAAAGAGTCTTGTAGCATCTTAATAAAGACCTCCAATGAAGATGTACAACTGTCTACAGAAGTTTGGGACATTACAAATGCAAAAATCTTTCTGGTTTTTGCTGCAACCGACTAACCTGGAAATTCTTTTGGAAGGCCAAAAACACTCTACAGTACTGGTAAAATTGGCCTGTGTGACTTATCAAGGTCTTTTCTGAATAATGGCCACTTCCAAACAGTGGCATAAGATGATTGTGATTTTTGTTGTGTATTGTTTTCCCCTGTAGATGCAGTGAGATCAAATAACACCCAGACTACAGCATTCTCCCTCTCTTCCAGGGTTGCATGTACTAATATTAATATATACAGGGTTGCTTCACAGAACTGTTGGCTAACTCATTTTGTTTGTCAATTAGTAACAATCTCAGCATTCTGGCTAAATAGCATCAAAGGGTGAATGATAACAAGTGACTGAAATTTTCCCTTCTACTTTATTTGGCTAAAAGCACTGTTCAGGTATATTTCACTTTTGGATGCAGGCTAGTTTCAAACCATATAGATAGCCTTGTGCTTACTTATATCCAGGCAACCTAAATTTTGCACAAAAAAACCCCCTGAATTCAGCAGACTGTACCCATTAGGCAATTCATTGGCTCATTTATTTTCTTCGCCTGTGATGAAAAAAGCCAAGCACAGAACGGCAGAAGCACTGCTTTTCAAATTTCTGCTGTGTTCCCATTCTGGCTTCTGAGCTTTCTCTGTGCATTGCATACCTCTCACTGAAGCACTGAGAAATGTGTTTGTTTGGGTTTTTAATGGGAACTGAGATGCTAAGGATAAAGATTTCTGTACCTAATTCTGTACTTGTATCATAACTTCATAAAGGTACAGCATGAACAGACTTCTTTTACTAGATGACCATAGAGACAGTGAGATGTTATTGTTTTCCATTGCATTTAAGATCTTTTATGCTTATATTGGTTTTCTGTTTTTATTACTTATATTTTTATGTGCCCTTCCTCCAGAAAGCTAAGATCAAGCTCTGCCCTGTAACACACACCTTTATGGTATCCCCATAATAATCCTGTTAGGCAGGTTACATTGCAAAGTAATGACCAGCTCAAGATTTCTCATAGGGATGCAGTTATAGGGTGAGTAAAAATGAGAATATTGCCCCCAAATAAGAATTTCTGCCCATGAAATTTTCCTTTAGTGGTTATTCCCAGCATTTCAGTAACTAAAAGCTTCAGCTGAGCTGTTCAGGCATCCAAAGAGAAGGGATGTATAAAGTTTCCAAGGGAATGTGAAGACAGATGTTGATGGTGTTCAGTGTCTCTGCAATACCAGAAATTTGGGGACTGAAAAAAAATGTCATGGGAGGGAACATAATTCATTGGGAGACATTCTCATCCTGGCCACAAGAGCTACACCGCTGGAAAGAGCATCAAGGTTGAATAGGAATTCAAGGAATGTCTTCCCAGTCCTCATCTACTATAACTACACCAGTTCTCAATAAAATGTGCTGCTTTTAGAATCTAGTTTGTGTTCTCCTATAGTCCACCACAGGCATTCACACGGACAGATCCTAAGGAAAGAATGGGGAACTTGAGGCCCTGAGGCAGAAATTCATTCTGCTGGTGTCAAAACCAAGTGGCTTCCTCAGAGGGGCATGTCACCTTTCCCATAACTCTGTTGTTTGGTGATTTCTCAGCTGCTTTGTGTTATTCCCCAATCTAACAGCTTGCTATGCCTCTCCTTAGTTATTGGCAGTAAGAGCTTAAAGCTAAAAATCTGCTGGTAGTTTTAGTCCCACTCCTTTGGCCTCATCCACCAATGGAATTCAATCTTTCCCCCTTCTGAGAATTTTTTTAGAAACTGGATTCGATCCTCAGGCCAAAAAATGTTCCTCACCCTTGACCTGTCATGGAGATATGGAGATGTGTAAACTCCTGAAAACATTGGCTAAGAGTGATTGTCCCTTCATCCCATTTACCCTTTTATGTTTAGAGGCCTGGAATTCTTAGAAGTAAGAATGTGGGCTTCTAAAGATACTTAATAGATGCAGTCTTGGTGTGTGTCTTCAAGTTGTTCCCTACTTATGGTGACCCTAAGGCAAATCTATCATGGTTTTTTTTTTAGGGGCTGAGAGCATGCAACCCATCCAAGGTCACCCAACTGGGCAGGGAATTGAACCCTGGTCTCGAAGATAATCCAGTGCTCAAACCACTGTGCCACACTGGCTCTCAGATGCAATCTTAACTACTCTCTAATTCCTTCTTTGTCCAAGCCCACAGGCCAACTGTTCTAGCCCTCTCAGAAACACAATAGAAAACCTGGGTGGAATACCTGTACTTGATATTCTAACCAACCTGGCCTGGATCAGGGAATGGATCTGTTACAAACATCAAACACACACAGATATGAGAAAAGGAGTGGCTGAGTGACAATTCAGACCCTGGCCTCCCCAAGGTCCTGGTCCAGCACTCAAACCACTATACCATGATGGCTCTCCTGCCAGGTGAAAATGCTCTTTTGATGCTTTAGCCAGAAACCTGATACATTCAGAGGGAATGGACTTGCTCCCTGATATTAGCTGGCCTTCTGTCCCATTTTAGTTCCCCATGTCTGTGTGCAACTGTTTCCCTCAATTTTCCATCTGTTAAAAAAGGGGAGAGAGAAAGAGTAGTCATTATCTGTCTGTTCTAAAGAGAACATTAAGATTCCCAAAGCATTTTTCAGTTAAACTGCTATTTTAAATAATGCATTTTCTCATCTCTGCTGTTGCTGATAGTGAATGAAATGTAATATGTCATTTATACTGAGAATTTTGTCTTCTGTTTTGCCAGTATCGCCTGATGAGGCTCCTTGTTGCAGTTGTTGAAGATGAAAGAGCAGATGGGCAGGGGTGGAACAGCACACGCTGAAAAAGAATAGCTAGTTAATGTCTCCGCTATCTGTACTCTTTTTAACATGCATGTATCCAAGGGGAACCAGATTCATTTTAGCCTAGATTGAACAAAGAGGTAAAAATGATGATAAGGATCATGGGATTTTGCTGACAGGAATAAAGGATCATTCTGATGAAATAATCCCAGCAATTTTCTTCCCACATTTCTAAGACATGTCAGCTTAAGTTATTGTTGCCGTAGTCATCTACACACATGCAGAGAAATGGGTTGTTCTTATAACAATATTCTTCCCTTTCAAATATTTTGCTTTTAATGGCAGGCATCAATCTTTCTAAAAATATTCTGTTCTGTTTGTGTTAGACATCTCACTTTTTCTATTCCTGCTTTTTTTTTTTAAAGGGATAGCACATCTAGATTAGGTGCACATCTTAGAGAAGTTACCAGCTGGCATTCTGCTTGGGACTTACATCTTTGTAAATGACATCACTTGTGTGCAGAATTGAACTGAATAGTTTCACTGTGTCTTTCACCTAGAGACTGCCATGATGCTACCACAAACAAATGTCCATTTTGCATTTGGTAGCCAATGGAGTGACTCAGGCATAATGGGCACTCGCCAACACACAACAGGAGCACCTAGTATGCATCCGAGGTGACTGATGAGCATCAGAAGTTCTCAGTGTACATCAGAAGTGCCTGATGTGCATCACAACTGCCTGATGGGCATCTTTGCAATTCACTAACAGGGTTTTATTGAGTTTCTGCAAGGTAGCTATGGATTTGTGCTTAGAAAATATACACAGTGATGTAGGATCTTGGCTACCCTTCTTAAACTGCAGGTCCTGGGATCCCTCATCAGGGAATTCTAGCAATTAAAAAAAAAAAAACCTTCTTGATACAATCCACAGATTCTGTATCCATGGATTCACAGCTTGAAAATATTTCCCAATTTTTTCCCCCAAAAAGCCAACTTTGATTTTGCCATGTTATACAAGGGACACCATTTTGCTATACCAGTAAACATAATGGGAATTGAGCATCCACAAATTTTGATATCCATGGGGGATGGGGTGTCATGGAACCAAACCCTAATGAATACCTAGGACCCACTGTATCTGATTTGGTGTGTATATTGTCTTCCCCTTGGAAGTCTCCTGCTTCAAGACCAAACCAAGCAATGTGATGGAGACCTGGATCTCTTTCATGCCTGTCTGGGTTTGTTTGTTTGTTTGTTTTTACAAAGCCATCATAGAGAGGGAGAATTCATATCAGCCATGTGATTCTTAAGGAAATAGGTCATTAACATACTCTTCTGCTTTTTTGCCAATGAAGACCACACATGAACACACAGCCACTATTTGGCCCATTAGGGAAAATGTACAGGTATAGATACATTTTGTTTTGTAAAGCAGCTGCAGGGAGGTGAAAATACTTGGGACAAATAGGTTGTCATTAACTGGGAAAAGGGCATCAGAAGAAGACTGTCTCTCCTCCCCCAGTGCAGGTCCAGAGCCAATTCTGACTACCTCAGGTGCTTTTTCGAAAAATGTATAGAGTTGGCAGATTTGATCACATAGTGTTGCCATTTTAGCCAATGTGGCCTTGAGCTATGGAGACAACTTGCTAAGTCATCTTTATCACTGGACATTTGAGGACAACAGATATACCTGTGGCAAGAGCCCATACTGCAGTGTCTATCAAAAACATCAAAGACCACTCAGGACAACATTTAGATTTTTGTAACCATCCCAGCATCAATATCACAAGACTGTCCAGAGTAACTTTGCCTCATACTGCAAGCTAGTCTTGCCAGTCTCCCACAAAGATCATTTATTGTTTTCAAAAGCATTATATATTTTTTATTTCATATACAAAATGTTGTTTTTGTTGTTGTGGTGGTGGTGGTGTTGGTAGTAGTTGTGGTTGTGTGCCTTCAAGTCATTTCCGACTTATGGCAACCCTAAGGAGGCCCTATCATGGGGTTTTCTGGGTCTGAGAGTGTGTGACATACCAAAGGTCACCAAGCAGAAATTAAATGGAGATACAGACACACTACAAATTCCATCCATATGTTATGAAGGACTAATGGTGAAAACAGGTACAGTATCAGTTTCAGTTTGTGAGTGCGAATATTTGTGTTCTCACAACTGTACAGGACTATTTTTGAGAAAAGGTGCAATACCAGGGACAATTTTACTTGCAAGCTGAATTAGGATTTTCAAGTGCTCTGTAATGATTGCTTTGTGAATTTGTATGTAAATGCAGCTTAGTGAACAGAAGAATTTGAAGTTCTTCCTACTACACTTCATTGTCATAGATTTCAGACAAAAGAGTTGGCTGTTCCAATCAGCTTGTTGTTCTTAAATTTTGATTTGGTCAAAACAACTGTACTACATCAGCCAGTGTGCAGCAGATGTCCTAACCATTTATCCTAACAAACATGAATCTGCCCTGTTCCTATTTACCTACTGAAAGCTGAATGTCTTGTAATTTGATTCTCCAGTATCCTAGATCAGTTACTTAGAGCCTTATCACACTGTTACCCTGATTTCTGGGGTCCCGGGAGGAACATCTCAACGTGCTCACAATGGGGAATGGGAATTAGCAGAGCACAAGCTAAGCAATACGAGAGGCAGGGCAACCTAGCGAGATCTTGAACCCAATGTCTACGGGGTCAAGCCGAGTCAAGGAGCAAACAGAAATAAATAATAATTGTTTTCTTTATTGATGTACAGCACAGTCAAACACGTGTATGCAATCACACTCACACAGAACTATTGACATAAAGGTGGGAGTGGGATAGAGGGTTTTAAGAGGAGGGTTTACATGGGAAATACTACACCTGTCCTGAAGCCCAGGTAGTCTGAAGAAAGAGTCCGTGGAAGTGGAAATTCTCAGCACGAGGAGCTGAGGGGAAAGCTTGCTGAATGAAGCGGCAGCAGGGCGGGATGGAAGCCATGAGCGATCCGAAGAAGTGCTCAAAATCAGGGATTCTTATAGGGGAAAATGTGCCCATAGGCTAGTCCATTCCTGGGGATAACAATGGGTTTCGGGCTGAAGACAAAGCCTCTGAAAGGTCAGTATTTTACATGATTGAGTTAGGACAGAGTTGTCAATAGAGTAGACAGTATGCAAACGAGGAGTGCTTGACAGTTAAGTATTTGGCTCGTCAAACTGCCTGCTGGGGGCAGGGAGTCCTTGTAAATAGCGTGCATACATAATGTGATCTTAAAGAGTACTTGCCTTGAGATCTCCTAAAGCGGCAGTCTGGCTATTACTGGCCTGCCTGGATCAGTTTTGAATGGTTCAGCTATTTGCTACCATGCCTGTGGGCGTGCTTGTCCAGGGGCCTCGCAAGCATGTGGAGAGGAAGGGGTAAAGAAGGCCAAATTATTTATATCAAATGATATCTAATATCCCATAAGTCCGGGCTAGAAACTACTGTAACAACACCATATGTTACTACTGCATTTTTCCTTTGGAATCCCACTATAGCCTTCCCTGTGATGGTATCCAGTTACTAACACTCTCTACCTCTTCCTTTCAACATTTGCAGATGAGTAGTATCATTCACACTGTTCTTCCCTCTGCATGACAGCATCATTGCTGAGTCCTTTTCCCCACCCCACACCTCATGGTTGGTCTGAGCAGAGATTTTGGGAATATTTAAGGGAGGGACAATATGGGAAAGCTCACGCTATGCCCACTACTAAAACAGCTACAGAAGGAAGTGCTATGAGGAAACTGCACTCCCACAACTAACCAGATTGTTGCAAGAAAGGGAGTAATTAATGGATTATTTACAGCATGAAAAAGGGCATATTTCAAATGGATTGCAACACAATAGCTGCTAATGAGCAGCAATGGGACTGATCCCAGGCCAGGAATAACATGTTGCTCTGGTAGTATGACACCTTTGTGTGATAAGGACCTTAGTTACATCTATGTAACTAAATAATACCTCCTGACCTGCCATCCACAGCCCACCTTAAGAGCCAGCTGCAGAATCAGGCAAAGGAAGTCTGCTCAGTTTCCAAGGAGAATTTTCCTTTCCCCTTGAACCAAGAAATAAGGCTGTAACAAGGACCTGTGACAGGGGTCCTGCTTCTGATTGTCACAGTCTCCCTCTCTGATGGGAGAGACTAGAAAAATCATCTTCCTTGTGCCCTGTTCTGAAACTGAATGGACCTCCTTCACCTGATCTAGCAGCTGGCTCTTGAGGTAGACTGAAGTAACATATAGGTTAACAGTGAGACTGTGCAGTCTTACTGACTACAGATCAGTTATGGATCCATAACCCTTGGTCACAAATCTATAACTGTAATACTGAATACTAGCCATTATCTTTTGCCTATAGTTCTGTTTTTCACTTTCTGCTAAAGTTTACCACTAGTTACTTCTCTCCACTGTCAAATTCAATCTCAAGGCCTCTTTTTAGGAAAAGAGATCAGCTCAATAAATGGCCTATTTATTCTGTAATGTGCATCTAAATGTGTTTATCCTTCTCCTCAGCTTCTCATTTTGGCTTGCCACATCAGGTAGGAGAGTTTTTCCTCCAGGGACACCAGCCACTGTTGCAGCTAATTAACGACCCCTTCATGTTCCTGCTGCTTCTGAGATGGACTTTCTAGCAACTGTCACAAATCTGAATTCCAATTTGATAATTGTATATTTAATCGACAAAGCCTCCCCATATCCTCCCTCATTAATTAATTCCTATTGGCTTGCAAATTAGCCCTCCAAAAAGGTTTACAAGCTGGCTGAAGGACCGTGAAACTTACCAGTGATAAATGACAGTTTTCGTGAGGACTGATACAGTTTGATTTAATAAGAATTATGCTGGACCCTGTTGCCTTGATTAGCATGTGCAATAGCAGACCAAATGTGGAAGAAAGAGGGCATAGGGGAAAGAGAAAAAGATTCTCCATCTAATTAGGCAGATGTTAAACTTCAGCAAATAGAGAGAAAACACAGTGGCACCAAGGTATGCTAAAAAGACCAAACCAGATGTCAGTGATTGATTGGAATAGAAAAAAGTAAGGTCTAACAATAATACTATATTAAATGGCATTTAGCAAAAGTGGAGCTCACAAATAACAGGGAAAAGAAAAGATGACCTTTTTTAGGAGTACAGATTGTAAAAATCCACCAACCAGTGAATATTGTGGGCTGTGGTCCAAAATACAATCTTTCCAAGCTGTGGTTATAGCCCTCCATAAGTGAAAGAGCATAAGATATAGTGCCTTCTAAGTGGCCGCATTGCAGCTCTGCGAAATCCCCTATTTTGAAATTTGTCCGGCTCTCCCATTACAAGCTTATAGACAAAAATCAAGAACATGTTTTATTTTAACTGGCTTTTAATGGATGATGATGATGATGATGATGATGATGATAATTCCTCCCCTTTAAATTAATCCTTATTGGCTGCTGTGTTTTGGATTGGATTTTTAAAATCAGTATTGAGTTTGCACCTGGTAATGTATTATAATATATGAATACTACATTACTATGTAAGTTGCACTGAATACTGTATCCACAGAAGAGTAAAAGTGTATAAAACAATAACAATAAACAGTTATTGGAATGAACCAAAGCTTGAAGTAATACATCACAACTGACTAGTTACTGCTAGCTACTCAATTTTGATTTATGAGGGTCACTTTTAACCCCATCCCAGATCTCAATGGACAGGGAGGGGAAACTTAAATATCCTCATCATTCTTACTGAGACATGGGGTTGGGAAGTGCCTGGGTAGAGACTAAAAGATATAGCAGGCCGAAGGACTTGCTGTTGGACACAGTAATTATAACGCTTGCAAGGTTTGAGAAGATGGGAAGCCATATCTCTGTTGCCAGGACATTCTTCTTTTCCTTTATCATTTTTCAGAGTGAGTGAAGTGGGATGGTTTAATTTAATTGTCAGAAGTCTCTCTCTCTCTCTCTCTCTCTCTCTCTCTCTCTCTCTCTCTCTCTCTCTCTGTGTGTGTGTGTATATAGCTAGCCAAATCAGACTGAATGTTTTACACTTCATTATGTTTACAATGTGATCCCTGTTTAGATCCTGATATGGTGATGGAAAACGCTTTCAAAATGGTACTGAAAGAGCACAATGTTAAGGAAACAGTGGCCAACAGCCTGTTAGTGACATATGCAGACATAAGTTGCACTACACATGTGGAGCAAATTTTGTGGATTATGTGCCGTAATCACATTGTTCTGCATGTGGAACCATTGTGTATGCCAGTTGGTAGCGTAATAAAGCCAAAAGGGAGCTTGTGAATACATGTTGCATGTGTCATGTCCTGTCCAGAAAGCCAGTTACAGTTCATAGTCCTCTAACAGAGTTTAGAAGAGCAGTCACAGACAAGGTTTACAAAAGCTTGTCAGTTAGTTACTATTTTTTTGTTTCAGCAGTCTAAGACAGTAAGAAATTCAAAGCATCAGTTCTAGGGAATATCCAGCAGTGTAATCAGCACACAGAGCGAGGGTCAAGGTTTTCCAGGAACACAAGCTAAGGATCCAGACAAAGAATGAGTTACTTCCACCAGTAATACCAGTTGTCTGCAGTGAATTTCTCCCCATCCCATCCCTCATATTTATTAGCCAACAGGTTCCCCTAGCTGTTTGCCTAATTAATGCATCTTCTCTACATAAATGCTCTGAGTCTTATGGGCTCTCTCTTTCTCATCTATGCTGGGCTGCAGTAAGTATTGTCCTGTTAATGTCTCTGTGTTGTGGCTGTTGGGAATGATCCTGTTTGTGTTTGCACCTGAATTCTGGGGCTGGAGCATGACAGGTCATGAATTAAAGCTCCAAGAGTAGTGAGCCAGTACAAACTGGGACATCTCAATATGCATACTGAGCATTGGTGCACATGCGTTGCACTACATTGGCATTCGGTGTAGGATTTGTGTGATGCAAGCATGACATAAATTACTGCAGATATTTATGCTATGCTGAAGCAGTGTAGGTTATCAGCCACTGATTGCAAACAGGCATGAAAAGGAATGTGTAGAAGAAAGGAAGGTGTGATTTCTTGGCTAGAATTGTGTTGGCACAGGTGACTGTGTCAGGAAGAAAAGGGCCATGATTGCATGAGGTAAGGCATTGGAAAAATTGGCTGCTTGGAGCTGGCAGATTAAGTCTGCCACCTCTTGACATCCCTGTCTCAGCATATAAAAAATGCTACAACTAGTGGAATGTGCCAAATGATTCTGGCCCTTTAAGGAACACTTCCTTCACAATTCGCAAATGGCAACTTTTCATATTATACATTGAACAAAAATTCAGTGCAGCAGCAAAGAGGTGGCCCTGAGCTGTTGGTATGATAGAATGGGGTATAAAGGCAAATGAGAACTTTTGCCTTTAGGTGGGCGAAAAGCATGAGGAAGGAAGGAAGGAAGGAAGGAAGGAAGGAAGGAAGGAAGGAAGGAAGGAAGGAAGGAAGGAAAAAGACATTGTTGAAAGGCATTGGTGAAATGGTCTATTTACTTCATAAAACACTTAGCATCTTCCACCTCAAAGGCCCATTACAATATGGACCAGCACCCACTGCTCAGCGGCACTCTCAATGGCTATTTCAGTTCAATATTTATAAAATATACCAGCATGTTTACACGATCTGTTTACATGATTTCCAATATGAGTATATGCAGATCTATGAATTATTCTCATGCATTTGTATTTATGTCAATTAATATTAAAATTATTAGTAAAACCAATATATTATGATATAGCCATATATTATGAATATAAATTGTTGTGTGCCTTCAAGGCATTTTGGACTTATGGAGTCCCTAAGGTGAACCTATGATGGAGTTTTCCGGGGCTGAGAATGTGTGATGGGCCCAAGGTCACCCAGGGGGTTTCCATGACCAAGTGGGGAATTGAACTCTGGTCTCCAGCATTGTAGTCCAATGTTCAAACCACTACACCATGCTGGCTCTCAAGAATATAAATCCAAATGTATTTATTCAATGTCAATAAAATGAGCTCAAACAGCATCTCTCTCCCACCTCCTGAAGTGATACAAGACTGAATAGGGATGGTGGGTTGGGAATGGAGGAAGAACCAGCTGGTCAAAAAATTGGTCATGAAAACAAATGCGTTAGTGCAATTAAAACTCAGTGTTCTTCAACTTCATGCATGACAGCTATTTCTGTGTGAGCCCCTTGGGAGATGTGAACACAGCAGCAGGGAGAATAGAAGGCACTTGAAAATGTATTCAGCTGCCGTTCTTGGCCAACTATGGTAATGCAATCTACCACAAAAGTTCACTTAACAATGCACACTAATTAAAGATATTTAAATGAGTAAACAGTCTTTTTATCAAATGAAGCCATGTTAGAGGAGATCCCAAGAAGATTAAAGTGCCTGTGGGATTAATGAATGACTGTGCAATCAGTCATTACTGGCTCTGTTGTTATACCTCCCAGCAAGAGAGGAAAAATTTGGTGGTCCCCCCGCCGCCGTGGAAGGAAAAATCCTTCATTGGTGAGTTGTAATTGGTTAGGATACAGATCACCCCAGGGAAAAAGACTTTGAAAGCAAAAATAGTACTGTTTTCTCTCACCATTATTTCTACCATGGCACTGTATAATGTTGTACAATGATACTTGAATCTAAAAACTGTTAATTGCATTAGTGTATGGATTTAACCAATGAGATCCCACCATGGTAAGGAGTGTTGTTCCATTGAAGCTATAACACTGCATATCCTTACCTGGGAGTGAGTCCATAGAACTGAAGTATATGATCACTATATGTAATATGCAGCAATGCTTCTTAAAGTTTCAAGGAAAAATACCTATGGAGAGGAAATCTTGTTGTCGCTGAGGCTTCCATACTGTTTCCAAACCTTTTAATTGCCACAAGAACCCTTTTGGCTGCTGCCTGGCAGAGATGGGTAACATGTGGCCTTTATATTATTGTCCTCCAATCAGAGCCTGGAAACATTGTTTGAACCACACCTCCTAGCTCCTATTCATGATCATGCTGGCTATAGGATCCTAGGAATTATAATCCAAAAAAGCATGTTCCCAAGCCCTCATGATTTCTCACCACGGGCAATGCTGGCCAGTGCTGATGGGAGTTTCAGTCCTGGGGAGGGATATGTTCTCTAACAGTGCTGTAGAAATTAATAGAATAACCTTTCCTCCCATTCTGTTCTCAGTTTCGTTTCGTAACCCTGCACTGACACCAAACTGAGGCTTAACCTGCTCAGGTTTAGGCTTACGAACCCCGGAAACTACATATTTCCAAACACATTTGGGAAGCGGAGGCATTTTTTAAAACTCTTTCTGGAATATGAAATAGCATGATTAATATGGCCATCCAAAATGCAGGCAAAATTAAACACCTCTTAATAGATTTTGGCAAGCTTGCATTTTAGTCTAGCTTTTGGTCCCTTTAATAAAGAATGATGCAAACTCCATTCCCTTTAGACTTAGCTGATGTCAATTAGGACTCTCAGTCAGGAAACACAACTATTCCATAAAAGGACAATTAACTGCAAGGCCAATATTTAATACTTCATGTTAACAGCAGCAGTATTGAGAGTTCTGTCAGTCAACTGCCACAGGCGTTTATTTATAAGTATAATGGTTCCTACAGCAATGGGAAGAGTTTACATCCATAATTTTATTTTCTTGTTGTAAACCCTCAGATCCAGTCTGACTTATGGCAACCTTCTCACAGGGTTTTCTTGGCAAGATTTCTTCAGAAGAGGTTTGCCTTTGCCTTTCTCTGAGGCTGAGAGAGTGTGACTTGCCCAAGGTCACCCAGTGGCTGTCCATGGCTGAAACCTGGTCTCCCAGAATCTTTGTCCAACATTCAAACCACTGCGCACCATACAGTGGCTTTCACATAATTTTAGACTTGAAGGCAAATACATATCCACACACATGTGTTTTCTTTCACTACAAAACTTACTGACATCAATACAGGGAAAAACACAAGTCTGAATTGTTTTGGAAACATTTCATGTTGAGTTGCTGAGCAGGTGCTATATTGATAACATAATAAAACTTAAAATGTTGTCTACATTTTGCCATTTACAGACTGGATCTTGTTGTTAGTTCCAACTACAGCAAAGTCACTAGATCAGTGGGATTTACATAACTGTCGATTTAGCCTTTGACAACTGGGTCAATGAATCTACTCCAGCTGGGGACAGTCCTATAGGATTTAGACCTAACTGTCATGGCTCCCCCTTACAGAATCCTGAGATCTGTAGTATGGTGATTTACACAGAATTCTTGATAGAGAGCTCTAATCCAGTCCATTGAACTGTAGCAGCACCGCTCACAAGCAGAGAATTCTAAGTGCCCCACCAAACTAGAAACCCCAGGTGCCCTTCCAGACTACACAATTATAGTGCTATGATTCCACTTGAACTGCCATGGTGGCATCCTATGGAATTCTAGGATCTGTAGCTAGGTGGGGCATTAGAACTCTCTGGTTGATAATTCACAATACCCCTCCCTGAAGTGCCAAATCCAGAATTCCACAGTATGAAGTCATGGCAATTAATGTGGAACAACAGTGCTATAACTGATGTTGTCTGAAGGGGCTCCAGAATGGAGCTATGACCATATGCAATTTCTAATTCTATCAGACTGGAAAAGCCAGGATGGATTACACACATTTTATCCGAGACTTAAAGAGAACATTTTTCTGGCAAGCAAGTCTGCATAGCACGCTGCTCCCTGTAAGGAGAAGGGATGGGAACAGAGAGCTCCCGTCCACACCCCAGAGGCATGTTGTTTGTAAGTATATCTCAGGATGGAAAGGACATTTGTATTAGCTGTTTTTTTCCTTCTTTTTAAGAAATAACAGATTAATCCAGTTTGCAGTCTGTGATATTATTAATGAAAATGTGCACTAATCTTTCAATTTCCTGTCATTGAGAAGAAACTACAAGTAATGCATTATTTTTTTCTTTCCTTTTTCTTTTTTGAATTACAGTTGGCCCTCCATATCCATGGATTCTGTAACCCCACAGCTTGAAAATATTCCCTCCACAAAGAAGTCCAAAAAGCATACTTTGATTTTGCCATTTTATATGAAGGACACCATTTTGTACACTATTGTACCTAATGGAACTTGAGTATCCACGGGTGGTCCTGGAACTAAACCATAGCACATGCAAATGAATGTATATAACTCAAAATGCATGTATTTGAAAAAAATGTGGACAAAGATACAATAGTCAATCAGAATGTGTGTACAAAAGTGTGTGTAGAAATATCTAGTATCCATATTAAGTAAAATGCAGCAGGGCTAGTGGAATATAAGCTTTTGGTAGAAACAGGAAAAATTACTCTGTATTGCTCTGGTAGTCTTGTAGGGATGGGGGGAGCGATGGGGCAATGTGCCCCTGGCGGCAACTTTGGGGAGGCACCGCTGCTCTTTGCTTGCCCTTACCCACGCACCATAGCCCTGCCCTCATGTACTTTAGCCATGTCCCATCTACCATTGCCACACCCCCACATGCTGTAGCCGCAACCTGTATACCATAGCCATGCCCCGTCCACCATAGCCCTGTCCCCATGTGCCATGCCCCTGTGCCATAGCCACACCCCTGTGCTGTAGCCCCCTCACCTGCCCCCCTCTTCCCCCTGCTCCAAACAACGTCACTGTGCTCTTGTAAGGTAAAAAAGAAAAACTTATGTTTATTGTCTCTGGAAATCCATATTAGGATACTAAAGGGGATAGATGAAAGAAGTTGACCTATACTTGGTTACAAGAGCCCCTAAAAGCTGGCTTTTATGTGTGAGTGCAAGGTAGCATCCATTGTTGGGGTTGAAGCCTCAGGGATGCTCCTTCCAGACAAAGGAAAATAAAGAGATTAATTAACTTCTCCAGAGAAGGAGAAAGTGGTATCTGCAGGTAAGAGGAAAACACATAGACTGAAGAAAGATACAGGGAGGTGAAAACAAAGGGGCAGATGTGGTCTAGTCTCTCTTCTCTCAATAATCTACACAAGCATTGATGCCTCTTTGCTTCCATCATATCATACACTAAGAAAAATGCATGAAAAGTGTGTGTGTTAGAAAAAGTGCATACCAAAAATACACATTTCTATGTGGAAAAAAATGTCTATAAAGTTTTACAGCCTGATAGGAAGCAAGGAGAGGAAGAGAATTCATGTGAGACTCAGAGAAACTCAATAAAATGGGTATTGATAGATTTTTTTATCCCTAGTTACACCAACAGAAAGTCCAGGATGTGCATTAAGATGTGCTGGGTGTTCTCACCCATCCAGATGTGTGTTGATGTGTCTGTCCAGACACTCCCATTTCAGAGAGACAGTAAATCCACTGCAGGTTTTGCTCTGGACTTTAAAGGAACTAATCAAACTGCTGTTTGGAGGAATAAAGTTTATCATCTTGAATAAAGTTTATCATTGAAATCTAAAGCAGATTCACCACTCCTCTCTCTCATGGAAGCCACCAGTCACCACTGTGTCTATCACAAGGCATGTGCCAATTGTCAAATGTGTCTCCCATCATCACTGAACCATATGGATCAAGATATGCATTCTCACCCATTCTTTCTTTCTTTCTTTAAATATTTAAATCCTGCCCTTTATCTGAAGATCTCACGGTGGCTTACAATAAAATCAATAGATAATTACAATAATTTTAAAGATCAAAATATATTAAATATTTTTTCAATTTAAAAATAGTTTAAATCCAGTTAAAATACTCTTGAATGATGTAACTATAAAATATGTGCAGACTAGATAAAATCAGTTTGGCCTAAAGGCTTTAACAAAATGCCAAGTTTTTACTTGGCACTGAAATGATTCTAATGTTGGTGCCAATCAGGCCTCCAAAGGGAGGGAATTCCACAAATCTCAGTGCCACCACAGAAAAAGCCTTTTCCCATGTCCTCCCACAATGTATTTTCTTTGTCTATGGGATACAGAGAAGGGGCCCATTTATGCACATGGCCTTCTCCCATGCATTACTAATTTGGGGCAATGCCTTATTTTTATGGCTTCCTGTGGATCTGCATATGACTCAGTAAAACAAGCTACCGCCAAGCATTAGCACCAGGAAAGAAACTCTACACATATACATTGCAACTTTTTTTTTCCTAACTGCTTTACGAATTCACAAAAAAATGATTAACGTGCATACCTTGTTGTTCCCTACCTATGTAGTTACATTGGAACAAATGCCAAGACCTAAGCAATGCTTATATTGGAGAAGAGGTTTTCTGCAGCACAGTCAAAAAGGATCCGTAAGATGTTTGTACTGACAGCCAGTAATGGATTACATGAAGCAGCTGCACTGTAGGAAAAAAAATGTCATGTTACAATGCAGAAAATTCTGTGGTTTTTTTTTTAAACTTCAGGAGCTTCTGAGATCAATAAGCTTTGCTGAAATCAGCAAATGTCCTTCATGTTTTCAGCTGACTGGTTATAGCTGAAGGCATGAGTTAATGCCATTTCCCCATTAAGTGAGCAAGATAGACAGTGCCTGATAGACAATACCTGCAAGACAGACTAGGTCATATTGATTGCATGTTTTAAGGCTTTGTTAAATGTTTCAGAAGGAAGTTGATGCATTTCCTTAACAGCCCTCCTTGTGCTACATGGCATGTTGGGTGAATGAATCCTCCATGACATAAAGGCTTTTTTTAAACAATCTAATTTTATTAGGGGAACAATTCATTCATTTTGCTGTCTTTATAGATTTTTGTGCAATGTGTTGGTTTTCTGAAGGTGAAAATCAATTTCCTTTTGCCCAGAATCCAGGCAAGGTCTATGACAATGAATTGGTTATCACCTGGAAACATTTCTTAGGGGAAATCTGCTGCATACTTGTAGTGCTGATCTTGCTACAAGAATACAAATAGGATGAAATGGAACAGCATACAGTGTAGCTCTCAGCATCTTGTGCTTGCTTTCCAAAATACACATGAACAATGCAGGAAGGATGACATGCAAACCAATTGTAGCAAAAATTGGTGGAAAGCAAAATATAATGGCCACATAATGCCAACAGTCCAAATTGTATACCAGAAGCCTGAACAAGTAGTCTATTTTCCTGAGTTCAAGAAAACTGACATGTTAATCACATCTTTCTCTACCCAGCATAACAGGTATGGGCAAAGTGTAGACCTCTAGATGTTGTTGGGCTCCATGACACAACATGCCTCACTTTTGGCTTAATTTGCAATGATGGGAGATGCAGTCCAAAGAACATTTGGAAGACTGCATTTTGCCCACTCCTGCAATAGAATGAGCCAAGATGAGATATCTGTCTTTTGACTTTAGTCTCAGATGTTGGCTGTTCTTGAGGGTGAGCTAGGGTTGAGTGAGAAATTCATTTGATTCACATTTCAGGATGAACTTAGGAGTTTTGTATTTCCTGAATCTGAACAACTAATTAAATGTTGAAAACTTAACCCTCCAAGTTTTGATGCAACTGGCGACGGGGGGAGGGGAGCCTAAATTTGAAGCAGGGCATATAAATATGTGGAAGGATGTCCACAAACATGGTTCACTCAGTGGAAACAGTGCTTGCAGAAAGGCATGCATTGAGGAAATGTATACAAAAATGTGTATATTTGGGGGAAAGTCAGAGAAGTTCCAATCCATTTTTTTAAAAAAAATCATGATATTATGCAGAAATGGGACATAGCAAATGTAGCAATCAAAAAATGTGAACCTCCATGAAATCCAGCATGATAAAATAATCAATTGCATCCTGAATCAACATTGATTCTAGTTACCAATTATATTTTCCTCTCCAAATCTACATGTTATTCTAAGTATGTATTTGTGCAACTATTTTGGTTTGGTTTTTGAGCTGAAAACTGCAGCATAAATTCTAAGGAGTGTATTCTGATCCACAAATTAATTCAGGAACTGCATGACAGGCTGGTTCATTTTAAGATGTGGACTGAATAATATCTTTGCACAACTCTAGATCAAACCTTATATCAAATCCCATTCTGCCATTATAAGGACAGTGAGAAGGTTAGTAATGGCAGAGGTATTTCCCTGGGAGACTATAGCCTTGTCCAGCTGCTACGGCTTAATGTGAAGAGCAGAAGGGTGTTAACCCTGCACTCCACTGTTGCCATGTTTGTTGCTCTGTATAAATGAGAGGTATCTTTATGAAGATATGTGTGTCTCCCATAACTGGGAATGTGTGATATGGAGGCCCTCAAGTCAAGTGGAAACTTTCAATAAAGCCCCAAGGCTATAGACTAAAGAGGAGGATTTCCACTTGATCTGATTCTGAAAATCAGTTGCATCTCCTTGTGAGTTTATTCTAGCCTGATCCATAATGCCCAAGTAGAGCTAGGTGAGTTGTCTCTGTTGATCTTCTCCTGAACACGTATCCCCAAAAAGGTAGTGACAGGATGTGTTTGAGGAAAATGTTTCAGTGCATATATAAGAGAAAGGCCCTATGAATCTACTCAGTGTCCTGCATCAATTTCTTGTGCACCTTACAACAGTGGTTCCCAACCTGTGGTCACAGTGGTCCACATTGGCACTACAGATAGTTTAGTGGATTTAATTGACCTCTGAGGCCTACATTTTGAGTTGATTTTATCCTTTTGGCTTTTGTTTTTATGCTAAAAAATATGACTTGCCTTACATGGTGGTTCACAAAGGATTTTGATGAAGATGTAGTGGTCCATTGAAGACCAAAGCTGGCCACTGGGGCCTTAGAACATGGGATTCAAACACTGTGCAGTAAGTCTGTCCAGTAGCAGCTAGTGGCTTCCATATTAAAGAGGTAGTGAATCAACTCCAGATGTTATCTCAGAATTTAAAAGAGTTATTCAAGGTGCCAAAACCAACTCCAAAAATAGATTTAGCACCTCATTCTTTAAAGTTCAGACTAAAGCCTGGAGGAGATTCACCACTACATTGACCTGGGACCCACCAGCTGCCATCGGTTTTGTCCATAATAGACATGGCAGGAAATCCCAATGCACATTTTGCGTTGGAGATTAAAACTTTGAACAGCACAGTGAATGAGAATAAAATAGGTAATCACACATCAATACTAACTAACCACTATAGAGATCTAAAAGACCTGTATCACTTTGCCCAGCTCTTTGAAAATTTAGAGCAAGGAACATGATTTGCATCTTCCTGGATCCTATTATATTCTGTCTCACTCCCACAACTGAATAAATATGCTTTATATCTGAGGCCTTAATACCACTCAGTACTGCATCTGAAGAAGAGTTTTTATCCACAAAAGCTCATTCTTAAAAATAAAAAAGTCTTAAATGTGCTGCTACATTTCTTTTTTCCCCTTCCTCTTTTTTTATTCTAATACTTCCAAGGCTGCAATTTTATATTCTTTTACCTGAGAGTAATTCTCATGGAAATCAATAGGACTTACTTCCTCCAAGGACTGTGCTGTGTCATTTTGGGTACGCAGCTATATGCTTTTAATAATGCATGGCAAGAGGCTGGACTGTATGGCCCCGTGATCTCTCACAACTCTATTATTCTATGATTTTATGATTCTATAATGCTGAAAAACTCTTTACGATTGTTACTTGTCTTTATTTTAAAGTGACAATGTTTGTCAGTATCTTTTATGACACCTGTTCAAAACAAAACAAATTTCTGCCCAAAACTGAATGTATAATATACCTCCTACTAGCATTTGGAATGCTTTTTTTTTTAATTTCTTGCTTTATAGCTGCATTCCTTGAAGGTTGTCCTACATATTCTCCATTCCTGTCTTTCCTAGCTTGTATTTAGCATATGATTTTCTTTTGTAGTACACCCATCTGCCACTTTCCTTCAGCCAGTGGGCTTTTTAATTTAAAAATAATTATTTTATTTTATTTTATTTTTATTAAAAACTACACATTCTTAGCCTTGGAACTCTGCATATAACATCCTACACAGAACTTCTCAAAGCCTCTCTTTCTTACCTAGCAAACACTGGATCCTGGGTGGTGTTTTGCATAATAGTTTAACTCTGTGGGTCATTAAGATGTAAGCATGCATGTAATAAAGAAAAATACTATTTTTAGTAGGGGGAAAAGGAAATTTGTACAATTTATACTAATTGGCCTCAATCCAACATTCCCTTAGCTTAGCATAAGTATCTGCATATGGACCTATGCTATGCCAAGCCATATACCCCCAGGCCTACTATAAATCCTCTGAAGCTGCTCTGCACTGCTATTCTGTGCTTCGCAGCAAGCAGGCAGTATCAGAGGAGCATCTGGCTATGTCCCCATCGCCAGAAGCACAAATAGCCCAGCAGTGCTGATGTAATCATTGTGCATCTGGCAGTGGGGACATATCTGGACACCTTTCCAATCTTGCTTACTTTGCACCAAGCACAGAACAGTTTCAGGAGCTTTATGGTAAGTGCAGGGGGTCTTTGGGTGCTGTGGACATGAGTGCATAAGTCCTAAACAGAATTCTGGACATTAAGTGTGAAACACATTAATGTAATATGGTAGGTATATGTGTGTGTGTGTGTGTGTTTCTGTGGATGTGTATAATACACACGTGTGTATGTATGTGTGTATGTGCATACATGCATATACACACACACTTACTTATAGGCCCTCATCCTATTAGTGACATATGTAGGTATAAGTTCTGGTACTCATGCAGACATGTTTGTGTTTGTTTGTTTGTTTGTTTTGACCACCCAAAATGGTTTTATCTGGCTGACAGTAGGATAAGCAGAGTTGCATATGTGGGGCCACTGCACTAAACATCTTGAATTAAAGTATACAAGAGTGGTGTGTGAATGCACATTGTCACGCTTTTCACACCTTATATTTTCACGGTGTTGGGGTGTGAGGCTCGCACAAGCAGCCTCCAGAGAGAAGCTCTCACGTCCGGGGTCCTTTGGCGAGTGAGAGCCCCACCTCTTCCTTTTGCAGTGCAGCCTGGGACCTTCCCAGCCTGCACTGGACAGGAAGTGCAACCGGCCCAGCTCCGGAGGCTTCGCACACCAGGTAAGTGCGCATGGGGCCCTGAAGTGATGCACGACCATGCAGCATTTTCGGCTTCGAGCTGAAAATGAAAAAATGTGTGCGCAGTCCGCATCTGGCCTTTGAGTGTCACACAAATGTGAGTGCATTGTGTGGACCGCTCCTCACATGTGTGCGACGCTGAAGGGGCCCTTTTGCATCGGAAATGCCATGCAAAAAGGGCCTGTGTTTTGAGCCTTGCAGTTGCACAATGAGTTGTCAGCCATGCACACTGACCATTGATCCATGCAGGTTGAGCTGTACAGGTATTCAGTATCAGGGTCACATAATATAACTCTACTGGCAGATTTTAATGCTATGCTGAAGCAATCTAGGATCTTGGACATAATATGTTGGGTTTTTTAAAAAAACACTCTGTGTTGACTTCTGAAGGGAAGTAAATGCTTATGACTGTGAGTCAGTTTACAGGACAGGTAAATGAAGGAATGATCTTTCTTTGAAGCCAAAAATAGCACTAAATTGTCTTGATCTCTAGGGAAATTAAAGGAATGTAGACAGGTGTACTATTATTGCCTTTGAAAGCCTCCCTTATGAAAAAGAAACCAAAGCAGTAACTTATGATTTGATCTTTTTTACACGTAGAGCAGTTTTTCATTGACTTGTATACATTTACATCAAGTTACCACATCAGGAATAAAATCAACATTTCTGATGATTCTTCTAGAGAGTTATTAGCCCTAGAAACACCATTTATACCACTTCATACTCTGCTCTGAAAAGGTATTCAGAGCCAATTTGGCTTCAAATATAAGAAAAGAGTCTTGGGACCACTTTAAACCATTCTCTTCCAAAGATTTCAATAAATTTGGTTTGCCACCTCATTTCTTCTCACACCATATTCTTTTTCATGTAAGGAGAAAAAAAAAGTTGTCAACAAGTATGGAAATAACTACACTGGGTTACTAGTTACTGGGTTATTAGTTACTAGACAGCCAATGTGGTGTAGTAGAATTGAGACGAGGGTTCAATTCTCTGCTCAGCCATGGAAACCCACTGGGTGACCTTGGGCACATCACACACTCTTAACCCTAGAAAACCTTGTGATAGTTTCACCTTAGGGTCACTGTAAGTCAGAAACAACTTGAAGGCACATGACAACAACAAGCGATAGTATCTGATGTTGCTTGGAAGATTGATTTGCCTTTATTAATTAGACTGGACTTCAGTTTCAAGAAACTAGTGGATGAATGTCTACCTCTTTGGATGCTCAAATGTCCTCATCAGACATCAATCTTAATTGCCTTTGAAGGAACATGCCTCTTCAGATCAACCATTAAACATTGTGTTGGTGAAAAAATAATTGTGCTGGCCCCAGGTGAATTTGGTGCATGCCAGATTCAGACAGCCTCAAACATCTCCTCCAAATTTGGTGAAAATATGTCCAGGTGTTGTCGTGTAATACAGTAAGAAATAGATAGAAACTTAGCCTTCTTTATATAGATAGCTCTTTTCATGCATACACTGTGTGAAGGTGAATCACCCACTGATCAGGGCTGTGATACAGGTTGTGCCCAAGGTTATACAGTGCCATAAGCCCCATCCCAATATTGACAATTTAGTCATGGACGTAGACCTCTCTCCATGTGATTTGGAATCTTGAATTGTTGGAAAGCCAAGACATGTAGACCTTTATGAGTACAGAATGCCTGGGGTCACTTCCACACTACACTATTATTGTGCCATTATTCCACTTTCAACATCCTATGGAATCCTGGGGTTTGTGGTTTAGGGAGGGGCCTTTAGAATTCTCAGCCGGAGAGCTCTTTGGCCTCAGGAAACTACAAACCTCAAAATTCCACAAGATGTTGAAACTGGAATGATAGCACTATAACAGTGTGGTGCAGAATAATAATAATAATAATAATAATAATAATAATAATAATAATAATAATAATAATAATAAATTTATTTGTATCCCGCCTCTCCACATGGATCGAGACGGCGAACAACATGAAATACATTATACATTAAAAGACATTAAAAGACATTAAAAACATACCCAGTCCTCCCCACCCAACAACCCACCTAAACCAACCCCTTAAAATACACAGCAATTAAAAATCCATCAATTACTATTAGCAAAGCAGCAAGGCAATAGATGGGAGGCAATGGAAATGCTAGTCTGGGAAGGCCTACTGGAAGAGATCAGTCTTGACTGCTCTTTTAAAGCTGTCAAGACTGGTAATATGCCGGGTCTCCTCCGGCAGGCCATTCCATAGCCTGGGAGCGATAGAAGAAAAGGTCCTCTGGGTAACCGCAGCCAACCTAGTTCTGACTGGCTGCAGTAAGTTCTTCCCAAAGGACCTTAATGTGCGGGGCGGATTATATGGGAGAAGGCGATCCCGCAGGTAGTCTGGCCCCAAGCCATAAAGGGCTTTAAAGGTAATAACCAACACCTTGTACTGTGCCCGGAAACTAATAGGCAGCCAATGTAATGACTTCAGAATTGGTGTTATGTGGTCAGTTTTAGGTCTACCAGTGACCAACCTGGCTGCCATATTCTGAACTAATTGAAGTTTCTGGACTAAGCACATAGGTAGCCCTATGTAGAGTGCATTGCAGAAGTCAAGCTGTGAAGTTACCAGTGCATGCACCACTGTTTTTAGGTGTTCCAGCTCCAGGAAGGGGTGCAGCTGGCATATCAGCCGAAGTTGATAGCAGGCACTTCTGGCCGCCGCATCAATTTGAGCTGTCATCCAAAGTGGCGAGTCCAGGAGCACCCCCAAGCTGCGGACACAGTCTTTCAGGGGAAGTGTGACCCCGTCTAGAACAGGTTGACAAACCTCCATACCTGGGCTGGGGCCCTTAACAGCGAGTACCTCCGTATTAATCATCATCATCATCATCATCTCCGTCTTATCTTATCAGAAATGGCCTTAGTCTATGTACCCCCACAGCTTCACTCAACATATTGAAGTGTCACATATTGTTTTAACTATTCTGTTTTAACTTATATTATAATCTGCTTTGAGTTCCATTTTGGGAAAAAGGCAAGATATAAATTAAACCAAATCAATCTAGATGATGTCCATTCATAGACATGTATGAAAGAGGTTTATGAGAATACTGCAAATAAGCTAGTTTCTGAGATTGAAGCTAAGGATGTAAACGTGAACTGATAAATTGGTATGATTAATCAAATTATCATTACAGAAAATTAAAATTTGCTGCTCATGAAACTAAGAGGGCTAAAATTGTCTGCAGAATTTTAGACCTTTAGGTGTGTAGGCTATAAAGATGAACGTGCTAAATTTTCACTCCAACAAATTTCCTGGAAAATGAACTTAAATATTTTTCCTCCTAACAATCTGCAGCTAAAGATAAAAGGATATTTGCTCTTCACACTGAATTTTTCTTTCTGACAATGAAAACCATAGCTAACTGAAAGTGACAGGGTACTGTCAAACATGAAATCACATGAAAGCAGAAAGTTTTGAAATACTTTCCTTGTCCAGAATACAAATACACTTTGACTATTAAATTTACAGTGCAATTCTATACATGTCTGTTCAGAAGTAAGTCCCACTGAGTTCAGTGGGGCGTATTTCCAAGTAAATAGGTATAGGATTGCAGCCTTAATGATCCAGTTAAATTTTAGATTAATTGATTCCAACAGAATGTTATGAGACTCATCTCTAAGTTTGTTCTGTGGTTTCAGTGGGCCTTAAGTCACAGCTGTCTCACTGGATCAAATCTGCACTAAACATTCTTTATTCCTAAATGGGTGTGAGAATAAACATATTAGTCTTTCTACCTAAAAATAAGTGTCCCTTAAAACAATGAAATTTCTAATTAATTAACTCATCCTTTCTTGAAGATACCCAAAAGAGTATCTTTACTGTAGTTTCACAATATTTACTTTTATTGATATCCAATACAATTCATCAGCAAACTTGACAACTATTAAATGGGCACTGCAATCATATGCTTAAGAAAGGGGTAGCTCCTGGTTAGCACAAGGGGGATATGCCTCACCCTAAAATGGCAGTGTGAGCTCCTCATCCCCTGTCCCTGTTCAGACCATGGCACAGATAAGACATGTACACCTATGGTCTGATGGAACTCTGGTGGGAAAAAGTGAGGGAAGACTGGCATTCACTACTCTTCTTATGCAAATACATGTTTGAAAACATTGTTTCTCTCTTACCATGAGCAGTGGGAGGAAAGTAATTGAAACAAGCTCAAGGACAAGTCTAAATTTGCCCACAAGCCTAGGGCATGACAGAGGTCTGGTAGGCCATTGGATACAGAGGCTTGAATCCTATTGTTAGTCCCAACCAGAGTTGATTCATTCAATCAGTGGGATGGGTCTACTAGCTTAGGAAATAACCAGTAGGATTCAGGCCTGAGTATCCTGAGTATTTATGCCTCCAATCTGCCCACTTCCCATATCTCCTCCATCACTGGAGTGCTGACATCAACAAAGTAAGGTCTATGGATCCTACCATGGAGTCAGAGGGTGGGACAAGTAGGACATGTGCCCTGGGCGCCAGTGCTGGGGGGGGGCGCAAAAATGTTGTGCCAGAAGATTTAGTGGAGGAAGTAGAAAAGGAGGAAAAGGTGGCCCCAGAGGTAGGGGCACAACTTCCCTGCTTGCCCTAGGAGCTGTTTATGCTAGATGCGCCCCTGCATGGAGTATAGGGAGAAGCCTTGAGATTAGAGCTCTGTATTCAACTTTGTAGTCTAGCCTATGGCCCCTGGGGTGCTATGCCAAGGACTAGAGGATTATGCTGTAAATGTCAGGCAGACTTTAATCAATTGATCCCTTCAGTACAAATATGTTGCTAAAGCATCTTAAATACATGTTCCACTCACTTCTAGTTATCAAGAAAATGTCCATGGCACCAAGAAAAGGGCAAGATTAGTCACTATTTGCTAAGAGCCATAAAACTGACCCTTGAACTCACCAGAACTATCTCTAAATAAATATTTTCTAGAAGGATGGTTTCTTAGTTCCTTAGTAAGCAGTGTGCGATTTTCTTTCCTTCATTTTCTTTGCCTCAGAGAATAATGTTCTAAATATTTTCACTGAGTGTCAGGGTTTAGGCTTCAGTCTAGTCAAAAGAAGTTCACAAGCAGTGCCCTTAATGTAATGTGGTCAATGGTGTAATGGAGCCTGGATGTGCAGGGTCAAAGCATCCTGGCATTTTGATTAGCAAGGACTAAGACATCATTTGCCACCCCCAAACCCTTGGATTCCCTTGACTTCCTTGAGGTTAGATGTGACCCCAGCTAGCTGGAGGGGAAATAGATTGTCTCAGCAATAGTGTATGAATTATTTTTGTTGTAATCCAAAGTATTTCATGGTATTTTGGTCTTAAATGATCATGCTCCATTAGTTTTCCAAAAGATACGGTAGAAATAAAAACTTCTAGAAATGCTTGCTTGTGTGTGTGTGTGTACATGCATCAATACTGCTGCCTGAATTTGTGGGTTTTCCTTACAATGAAAATTTAGGTCTGGGATAGGGAACAATGTGGGACTTGAGGTCAAATTTTCCTCCTGCCCTCCCACCCCCTAGTTTGCATGTAAACATATCTCCTTTTGGTCATTTGTTGCTATGTGCTGTCAAGTCATTTCCAGCTTGTGATGATCCCAAGACAAATCTATCATGTTTTGGGGGGGTTGGGGTTGGGAAGACAACATTTGTTAAGAGGGGTTTGCCACGGGTTTCCTCTGTGGTTAAGAGTCTGTAACTTGCCCAAGGTCACTTAGTGGCAAGTATGGATTCAAACTCCAGGAGTCCTGGTCCTTTCGGCCATATCCCAGCCCGAATGGCAACCAGATGTGACTTGAGTGTAGGAGGATGTTTTTATTCCTTTTCATGCTATTGGAGGCAGCGGTGATTTTTAAGTGAAAGTCATGCAAAAAAGCAAAAAAACCCACACACACACCCCAAAAAAATCAGAATGGCAGAGGAAGGTCTAACAAGAAGCTCTGTGGGTCACACTTTTCCCCACTCTGCTATAGGGAGCATTATGATAAGGGCTTGTTTTTTAGAACTTGCCATAAACCACAGTATGTGGCCAAAAAACAAGATTAGTCAAAATTCTGGATAATATTTTATTGGCACAGAATTAGTTTGTTATAACTGTAGTCAAAGCAACAGATGCCTAGAGTGCTGCATTACTGCACATATTCCCTTAGCATTATGAAGCCTTGTTCACTTTCCCACTGTGAATCCAATAACATTTTTAGTAACTTGTTAAGCACATAATCATTTTATCTGGAAAGGGTGAATTAAATGAAATTTGGTGTCTGTAACACGCTGCTTTAGAGCCTCCAAGCAAGGGTACTCCAAAATTACCAAAGCCTTCTGTTTAAATCCTTCAGTCCTGAAAGATCCAACATCCTCATTTGAGAAAGGACTTTTTAAGCATCTGAACCCTTGTGCAGAATTTCCTCATTCTAGTGTGACAAGTGCCCATCTGCAGCTTTCCCATAGCTTACCATAGTTTCCTAGTTTTTCCTGCACCTGACATGTCAAACAAAGAAACTTGAGGTGAACAATATGCAGCTGAATAGATGACTTGCTTGTGTAAAATGACCTTCAAACCATGGGATTTGCCTAAAAATTAGAAAAATGCATATCAGTAGGACAGACAAAACTTAGAAAAGATACTGGCTAGAATTCATGATTTCAGTTACGAATGTGTAACCCACATGATTGGTATGTATTTAACAGTTTAGGGAATATGGAGGAATCAGGAAAAAAAATCTCTAAATCCTGACTTACCAGGAATAGCTGCTATGAGCAACAGGAGTTTGTTCTCCTGTTAATTGGGACACAGCAAACTGATATTTCCATCTCCCTCCTGTGAGCAATCTCTAGTGTGAGGAGGAATTATCACAGAGATGCTGTTTCTGATTGTCACAGTAGAGATTGCTTGTGCATCCCAAACAACATGCTTCCAGACTTTGATCTAGATGCTCATGGAGGGGAGTGTATGGGAGAATTGTTGAATGTTTGCTGTTGTTCCATTCCAGTAAATCTACTACTTTGTGGCTATCCTTTTCCTCAGTTATGAACACAATTGGCGTATCTTATTTTCAGTGTCCGAAAATAAGGATTCTATGCTAATGTTTTTAGGAAACTCACAGGCTACTGGAGAGTAAGGCGACTGGTATCTTTTTGTGCCTTTCCAAGTAGTATCTGCTGCATAATCCATACACAAGTGTTATGAGAAATTTCTAAATGATGTTTGTAGATATTTGTGGAAAGGTCATGGCAGTTTGTTCTTCAGCTAATGCATTGTCAGTTAAGGGTACTCTCTTTGAAAATCTCTGCACTACCAAGACAGCTCTCTCTGTGTGTCATGGGGGGAGAATTGTACTGTGGCCTGCAATCTTTTTGGAAGACTTTCTACAAAAGGTTGGAGGAGGTTAAAATCTCCAGCATTTAAGTGAAGGAAGGAGTAGGGCAAACCAGCCAATCACAGCTCAGGGAATGCTGTAAAGGGAGGCCTATAGTGGAGAAAGGATACAAAACTGAGGTTTGTCTCTGAAGGAAGGCAAATGGGAAAAAAGTACATAGAGATAAGGGAAAAGTTCCATAGAGATAAGACGGTCAGCCAGAGTGAAGAACTGAATAGAGTTTTTGGGGAGCTGTGAATGATTAAACAGTTCAGGGGTTAATGTATTATATAAAGGTACCTTAATACTTGTTTATTCTGTTTTTACAACTGTTTCTGGCTGTTCCTATTGTTTGATACAGAGTCTGGTCATGCTTACCACAGTGAACTCAGAGAACAAGACATCCACTGGTCCACATAGAGATCACCTTGAGGCTCAAGTACCCCCAATCCAGGGTGGGATCCTGAGGAGAAAAGGGACAAAGCGAGTGACAGGAATCCAAGGTTTGGAACTGCAGGACCAGCCTGGAGAGAGGATCTGTCACAATGTCTGTGAACGATGACCAACTCCCTCAGCAGAGAAGAATGTTCAGGGAAGTTGACTTGTTTCTCACTTTCTTTCCCATAGTTCCTCAGTCACATTCTACACAGATGGTTGAGATACCTTTCTTAGTTGGTCAGGCTGTGATACAGAAAGTTTGGGGAGGGGAGAAGGGGATTGCTGAAAATTGGGTGGAGACAGCATCCATGGGTTACAGCTTCATCCGTAGTAGATGATTCCATCTGAATTTCAAGGATTTTGCCTCCCTACCTTGTCTCCCCACTCTTCAGCCTACCCAATCCCATTTTGTGCATTGCATAGTGGGGAAGGAGGAGCACTGAAGTCCACTTCTATGGATTCCCATCCATCAGCACAACATTTAATTTCACCCAACTGTATTCAATTTTTTCCCCCTAGAGAATGCATCAAAAATTCTTTTTGAAGTTCAGTTCATGTCTTTGGGGCAAGAGTTAACATCACAGAGCTTACAAAACAAACAAGTAACACATATTAAGCATAGGAGCCTAGGATCAACTCTTCAATCATCCAGAAAAACTTTTTATCTGAAGCGTAAAGAGTTTCAGAGAGGGCTATACTATTGGAAAATGAGACACAGGAATAATCAGCTTTCATTGTGGATTTGAGCAAGATAGCAGTTTAATCTGAGGAAGGAATTTATATATTATTTTTCTGCTTGTCACATCCCTAGTTAACAAATTTCAAGCCTTTGCTTTAAAACCAAAAGAAATTATTCAAGGAAGAAGAATCCCAGACTGATATAAAAGAAGATGCCTAAAGATATGGATGGGGGTTAAGATTCTGCATCCTCATGATCACTTGGATAATACCTTTAGTACGAATAGCAGGAGCTCAAATAAGACTTACTTACTTATTCACTTACTTTATTTATTTATTATATTTGTGTTCCACCTTTCTCCCAGAGTAGACTCAAGGAGGGTTCCAGAAAAGTCAATATTAAAAAATTACATATAATTTTAAAAACAATTAAAACCATCCACATAAAAATAGCATAAAATTATTTAAAAACACACCAGAGTTTTTAAAAACACATCTCAATAAAAATAAGATCTCCTGCTCACACATTAAAAGCCTGCTTAAACAAAACATCTTTGCCTGCCGGTGAAAGAAAAGCAGGGCCTTCCATGGAAGAGAGTTCCAGAGGGTGGCAGCAGCTACTGAGAAGGTTCTCTTCCATGTCCTCACTAAGTGAGCCTGGGATGGTAGCAGGACCAAGAGAAAGCCTTCTCCTGCAGATCTTAAAACTCTGGCAGGTTCATATAGGAAGATACTGTCTTTCAGGTAGTTTGGACCTAAGCAATATATATAGGTCATGACCAGCAATTTGAATTGTGCCCAGAAACAAGTTGGGAGTCAGTGGAGCGGTTATAACAAGGGAGTTATATACTCCCTATAACATGCCCTGGTCATCATTCTAGCTACAGCATTTTGAACCCACTGAAGCTTCCAGTGGTAGCCCATGTAGAATGTGCTGTAGTAGTCCAACGGAGATGTGATCAAGGCATATCACTGGCTACAGTGATATCAAGGCATATCACTGTAGCCAGATTTGACATCTTATGGAATGGGTGCAACTGTTGCAAAAGTTTTAGTTGTGCAAATGCACTCCTGGCCACTGCTGAAACTTGGGCATCCAGGCTCAGAGTTTTGGAGAACACCCAAACTGCAAACTTGAGATTTCAAGAGGAATGTAACCCCATCCAGCTCAGGCAGAGTCCATATTCCTTGATCTTCCTTGCAACTGACCAGGAGCACCTCTGTCTTGTCCAGACTAAGCTTGAATGTGTTTGCCCTCAATCCAGTCCATTGCTGACACAGGCATTGGTTCAGTACCAAGACAGCTTTCTTGGAATCAGATGGAAAGGAAAGGTAGAATTGGGTGTCATCAGCACATTGGTGACACCAAACCTCAAAACTCCTGAAGACCCCTCCCAGAGGTTTCATGTAGAAGATAAACAGTATAGGGGACATCTGGTTTTAGGGACATAGCTTCCATAATTGGCTATGTGGGGAGGCTGCAGGCAACAGGGGCAGGGGAGAGAGAGTGGAGTCCTGCCTGGGTGGATCTTTATACTTTTCTCACTTAGGATCTCAGCCCATGTAAGAGCATATAGGATTTCAGCATTAATTTTTCCCCATGTCCTTTATTCATTTTGATACTCAGAAAACCAGTTTACTAAATGTGAAGCCTTCCATTGTAATGAAAACAGACTTTCACCCTCTCTGTGTATAAATGTTCTAAGTACAACAGTGAAAACATTGCAGGGTACTAATTAGAAAGAGTAAGAGTTTTAATTGCAGAGTGTACAACCCACAGAGCATTTTCAATTTCCAGTAACATCCCAGGTGAGCTTGTTACAGAAAGGCAAAGCTGAAGAGAAAGAGAGACTAATTGGAACAATTAATTGAAAGAAAAACACAATTAATTTCAGTGATGACAACCTTGACTGTGTTGCTGTCTATCAATATGAAGACTGGAGAGGATGTTGACAAACCACACATATCATCATGAAGTGCATCATCAGATATAATCTGTAATATCTCAACAAGTGTCTGTCTATCCTAGTAGATCCATTCTCAGGTACTTCAAAGGACCAGTTCTAAAATGAAGCTATACATGTGTTTTGGCCTGTATTTTTTTTAAAATGATTTATGGAGCTTCATGTTGCACATCCAGTTAACATTTTGGGTTTTCTTTTTAAAGGAAGGTAGAATATATATCTTCAAATAAATTTTGAAAAATCATTTGCACATTGGAATAGATGTCCATAGCTCTGTTATTTCCTGCACAGAATCACAATCTATATATTGTAGACTTGGTGATGGGTAACATTAGAGAACTATTTCACTTTCTCCCACATTCAAATTCCTTCAGTAACCAAATGCTTTCCATCCCATTTATGAAGAAATCCAAACATCTGTTTGTTTTTTTAAAAAAAGCAAGTTACATCCTTGCCTATCAGCAATGGCCAAATTCAATAGATAACAGTTATTTCCAATGAGGAGAGGAGTATATAATACCTGCCAACTGTTAATAAAAAGAGGTAACAACTACAATTTCAGATCATAAATGCAGCTGCATACAGTGGTGTGGTGGTTCCCATGTGGAGTGGGGAATGTTCTCCAAGTTTTAATCCAAACTTTAAAGGAGTTCTTCAAGGGGCTGAAACCATTTAAGGGATAGCTTTCAGCACCTTGGAGAGTTCCCTTAAAATTCACCCCACTTCTTTTTTTTTAAAAAAAACCTTCCACCTCAAGTTCTTTCTCTTCCCTTTAAGAAGAATTTTTTTTTTTGCCTATTTTGGCAAGTTCTTCTTCTTTGTTGTCTTCTTTGTCATCTTCTTCTTCTGCTGCTGCTGCTGCTGCTTTAAGAACCTAGTAAAAGTCCTAATCATCTTAAATGGCACACACCTACATGCAGCATTTATGTAACTGTATGGAAAGATCAAATGGGTGTCCTGTTGCATGTTGGGCTTTTTCACTCAGTGAGTCTCCCTGGTAAGAGTCTGGGGTCTATAATAGTAGTGAGCCCTATTTGCCCTGGACAAATGGAAACACTGCTCAAGAAGAAGGATCTCAAAGCCAAACCTGCATTCACCAATCATCCTGCCATGTTATTTGCAGGGCTGGGGGAATGATGTGAAGTAATATGATCTGGACCAATGACAATCTAGTTTGATGCCAAGGAGGAAGCCATGAGTTCCAGAGGCAGCCCAAGACCTTCCCACGCCCACCAGGCAGAGTAGCAAATGCTGCTACCCTAGCCACATGAATTAAGGTGCGTTGTATCTAAAGGCCAGCTGTGTTACTTGGCCACAAGTCTCAGGCAACCCTTCAGTTTTTTCTCCACAGTTGTCACAATCATAACAAATTAAATAGCTCAGTATAATGCCACTTCACACCTGCTGCCTCAGATAGCTAACTCAGTCTGCCTAATGACAGGGCTGACCCTGAAGAGGTATTTGTACCAAAGGATAAAAGAACGGCAAAAGTGATTACTCCTTTCCTTTTCAATATTTGATGTTGACTAGAAAGAGGTTATACATAGTGAATCATCATAATTTTTTTATCTCTTTTCCTGTATGATTTTTACCACCTTTGCCTGATGAAGAAGCCAGTGGAACTTTAAAAGCTTGCATGATGTATTTTTTGCATTTTTGATTGGCACGGTAACGGTATTGCTGCTTTATGGATTTTGGATGTTCTTTATGTATGATGTATGATATGCATTCACATCTTATTCTCAACAGGAGGGTCGCTTTGTTTCTTTTTAAAGTACCACCTTAGTCATCTTTGCTACTTGGTAAATTTTAGGTAGGCAAGAATACAGTTTAGCTCTTTAACACAGAGTGAAAAAAGTTCACTAAGGACTGCCTCGTAACTCACTTCAACAGAGTATCTCATTGTCTCAAGAGGTTCAGTTTAAAAATAGCCACTGGTAAATGAAGACATGTATAGCTTTCATATTTCCTTTCTATTAACAATTACTCCCTTCTTTGAAAGATTATTTTCTCTCTCTCCCTCTCAGCAGCCCCATGTTTTTCTTGGCTGGGAATGAGTTTAGCTGGGACAAGGAGCAATATCCTTTTAACACATAAACACTCCCTTTGCCTTATTTGTCTTATAGATTATATTAGCAAATCAGTAATGACCAAGATGTAACAATATACCTTAATATCCACAGGCTTCTGTAACTCACATCTATGAAAGGCAAATCAACTACTTTTATCCGGGGAGCGGGGAAATCTAGCTCTCCGGCTGCAGGACTGCAACTTCAATTTCCCCCCCCCTCACTATTGACTGTGTTGGCTAGAGATGACAGGAGTTAGAATAAGTACTGTAAAGCACATATAACAAACCAGCAAAAACAAACAAACAAACATATAATATGTGCATTGTTCTTTATTATAAGTTTGTAAAACTTTTGTGTGTGTGTGTGTGTAATATTTGTTTTTAATATAGTGCCTAGCAAAGGCCAATTAATTTACAAACAGGCTGAAATTCATTGGGCTTTTTAAAGAACAAACTTGGAACATCCATAAGCATGTGGAGCCTAGTCTCCTTTTTTCTGCTAGAGATGACAGGAATTGCAATCCAGCGACAGCTGGAGGGCCACACAATTCTATATAAGTAAATACTTAATGCTCTTTAGTGTTCCATTCTTCTCTGTGTCCCACCAGTGGAGGCAGTACAAAGTGGTAGAACATGGGAGAGAGCCTTCTTTACTGTGGCACTCCTGTTATGGATTGCTTTTACCTTAGAGGCCTACAGCTGCATTGGTACCAAGTTAAAACATGGTTGCTTAGTAAAGCTTTTGCAGCATAATTGATTTCATCCATGGCATATATGAGTCAAACTGTTTTACTGCTTTTAAACTGTCCTAAGTGTTAAATTTTTATTGTTTTAAATTATTTCAAAGTGCTCAGATTGATTTTGTTGTAAATTGCCCTATGATCCTCAGATATAGGGCAGGACAGAACTATTTTAATGAATAAATAAGAAAGAGCTGATTAAAGTGGCTTACGCATACACACACATATATATCTGACAGGGCATCACTAATACTATGTGTATCTCTGTAATATGAGTTCTGCTGTTTTCTTCCAGATACTAACAACTTTTTCATTGTGTACCTTATTAAAAGCTGGATTTGTAGAACAAGATGCTGAAGACATTTCATGCAACAAAGGAAACACTTACAAATGCCAAGCCTTTTAAAAACAGTGTGCATGTGTATAGTTCTGTTTTTTTTTTCTTGTTGTTGGCATGTTTCCTGTCCCAGATTGTTGTCTTTTTCCCAATAAGCAAAACCAATGATTTGTAGGTGCCCCATTCAAAACCACTTTTGATTAGTATTTCATCCATATCTGCAGTTAAAATTCACACCAGACCCACCTTTTCACTAGCCCAAGAAACCAAGAAAGCATTTTTTTTAAAAAATCAAAGTAAAGTATTTCTTGTCTTTGATTTAGGTTGAGCAGGCTATTTTGGTGGTGGAAGCAGGGTAATTCTGAAGGTCAAACCAGGAAAGGGACATCCTGGTTTTAAATAATGCATCACCATGTGTTTATAATTATATTACTTATCTAGATTATCTTAAGTACCACTTTCATTTTTACTATGTGTTCATGAAAGCAGCCTTGTGCATTGATGAAGCATTGTGTATTCATCCAACACATTCATGGAAAGAATCTTATCATCACTGAACAAAGCCTTCATTTGATCAGTATTTAATTTTCCCCAAATGTATACTTTGGCGGGGGGGGAAGGCATTTATGGCTCTTGTTATTTAACTACTCTTGTCTTCCCAGAGTATTAAAAACAGGATGATATTAACTTGGTTCTCTGAAGTCGTCAAACCATCCAAGTATAGATAATAGTAATCCACTGTGCAATTAAAGCACCATTCATACAGTAATTAATTTTGTTCAGATCCAGTCACATACAAGTAACCGTGATCCCAATACCATGAGTGCTGTTGACAGAGAGAAACACATACAGTAGAGTCCTGGTTATCCGACCTAAGCCGGCAGGCGCAGGGTCGGATAACTGAAATGTCGGATGACACGGAGCCCCATGGCGGCCGCCATTTTGGGGGCGTGTCGGGGGCATGTCGGGCCAGGCCTGGGGGTGTGTCGGGGCATTCTGGGGGCGTGGAAATGCCTGAAGCCACGCCCCCAGGCAGCCGCAACGTCGGTTAATCTGGAGCATCGGATAACCACAGGTTGGATAACCGGGATTCTACTGTATATGCACACATAGAAACAGAAACTTGTGGGTAATTTAACTCTAATGCTTAGAACTGTGTGGCTGGCAGCTCTCATGACAATGGGGCACTGCACCACTCTAGCATGCAGCATGCATCTAGGGAGCCATATGTGTTTCTGGAATTAGAGTTCAATATTGTGGACAGTTTATTTAAAATTTAGACTAAAAACCAGAGCAGATTCATTACCCCACTAACATGGAATCCACCAGCTTCCACTACCTTCAAAGCATCATGAAGTTCCATGCAAGAGGAGATAGTTTGTGTAACTGTGTGATGTCTTTTGGTCTGCCCCCGCTAGCTACTCACCTTAACAACCAGTAGCCTGCTAAGGCAATAGAGTCAATTCATCTTCCAATTGTGGTGTAATGAAGTTGACATTTCTACCCCACTCTCGCTATCAGTCAAGTCTGGTACACGGACTTATGATGGGTCTTGCTTCTAACTGCCACTGCCATTTTGCTGGCAAAATGGAGGTGGAAACATCTTCCTCCTTGCTCCCTGATTGGAAGCTGAATAGATATCCTTCGCTCCTTCCAGCACCTTGTTCTTAGGTTGGGCTGGGGTGGCATTTACAGCAAGACTATATAGTCTTAATGAATACATAGCAGTTACAGATCCATAACTCTAGGTTACACATCTATAACTGTAATACTGAATACCAGCCACAGTTTAATATTCCACTGCATGCTTATTATATTTGCAGTCCAAGACATTTTTGCTTTGCTGCTGGGAAAGCTGGAAGAATCCAGAGAGGGGGTTTCTTTTCTTTTCCTTTTTTTATAAAAAGCTACAGCTATTTGTTGTAACAGCCCTAAGATCCCTGGAAACAGCAACTTACTGTTAAGTTGTCATTTTAAAAACTCACTCCTCCCTGTTTCTCACATATAACTAAAAAAAAAAGATAGTATTTAGTTAGCATTCTTTAAAAAAAATACAAGCTGCTGCCCAATAATATAAAATACACTGCCTTCCCATCCACTTTGCTGTCACCTCAGAATCCACAACACAAACCAGCACATACATCAAGAGAATAATCCAAGAAACAAGCCAGAAAGTTCAGGAAACAACACAGCAAGGCCAATCTCCACACAGAGATTTAAAGTAGTGGTCTTTATAGCTAGCTGTAGACCAGCACAGCTGGCGTAATTACCTCAGCTTGTTCCTTTTAAGACTGGTCAAGGGTATTCTTGCCCTTTTGCAGCTGACATTTCAATTTCGGATGCTCAGAAGGACAAAATGACTCAGCCTGTGACACTTACTTTTCAGGGACTATAGGGTCCAAGTTCAACCTCCAGCATTTCTAAGGCATCCCCTTTTTACTCTGACTTGGGTCATCTTTGCTCTCCCTTGTTTCAGGAGACCTATTCCAGGCACATCTTGACAAAAGGTGAATTCTGAGGGGGTGGGCATCTTTGTGAGAATGAGATGTTGAATTTCTCCCTTCACTGTGTCCTTTCTGAAAAACATATGCTAGTGATTTTTGCCTGAAAATTATGCCTGTTTCCAAAAAAAAGAAAGAAAAAAAAAGAAAAAGAGGCAAACTCAAGGGATTCTGGGACATTGGTGGGGGCTTCGGATGTCACAAAAGTGGGACCCAAGGACTACATGCAGCCTGTGGACCCCACTCTCTCTACCACTCCTGTATACTGTGTCTTATTTACCCAGATAGCCAAACAGATTTTTCTGTTCAGTGTTATAATTTTCTCTAGTCAGCCAATTAAGAATTGATCAGTTTTCAACTCTCACTCTGAATCTGGTTGTTCAAGTCTATCTATCTAGTGGTTTATCACATCTCATCCTATTTGGATGCCCAAGGTGATAGCAAACAACAACTGTTAAAAAGCAGGTGAAAACTGTATCTAAAAATAGACCAAAACAACTTTTGAAAAACAATTTTTAATCCGTCTTGTCTTGATTGTGTCTCAGTTTATTCATACACATGCAGTCCTTCACTGCATCTAGACAATGACTTCTACAGATTCCTTCACCTTGGTTGCACAAGGATAATAGAGCTGGGTATCATCACCATTTTGATAAATCAGATGACCTCCCTCAGCAGTTTCAAATAAATGTTTAAGGGATAGTAGTACTGAACTTTCTGGTATTCCACAAGCTAACAGTTATGAGGCTGAGCAACAGTACCCCAGTACCACCTCCTGAAAATCTTCAGCAAAAAGAACCTGAACCCCTGCACAACATTTGCATATCAGCCAAATGATTTCCACATCAGCCAAGGGGCCCAAAAGGATACCATAGCTAATGGCATTGAACAGGATGCAGTCTCTTTGACCAATCATATTGCATCCACCAGTGCAAACAAGGTTCTTTCTATCTCACAACCAAGATGGAACCCAGAATGGAATGGATTCAGCTAAAGTTTTATCTAAAAAAGCTTGGAATTTTGCCATCCCCACTTAGAAAAGGGAGACTACAAAGTGGCATATACGGTAATTATCTAGGATGATGGAGTCCGGTGAAGGTCTCTTCAACAGCAGTCTTATAACTGCTTCTTTTGAGAGGAATTGGAACACAGACATGTTTCAAAGAAGAATTTGTAACTGTCACTGATAGGCCAGTCCTCCTCTGGCGCCTTTAATCTGACATGAGCATAATGAATAAGCAGTTGCCTCATTTTTCCATGCCACTTGTCTATGTTATCATGTTGAACAGACTGAAAGTTCTCTCTCAAAACTGGACTAGGAAGAGCCTCAGTTACCTCTTCAGGATCTGCCTTTGACGTGGAGGCCAACTCAGAACAGAATGTAAAGGTTTTTGGTTTGTAATGGTTGAATATCAGTTTATTATAATTACATACTGTTTTTAATACTGCTTTCATATGCAAGGTAGCATATCAGTATCTAAAACAAAACAAAACAAAAATTTTAGCTATTTAATGTGCATTCACAGCTTAGGACTGAATATAAGCGTAGTTTTGCCGGCATTGCTGTAATGTAGATTTTGACAGAAAGAAATGACACCTAGAGCTTGTTCCTCAAACACATTGTGCCTAATTATCAATTTTGTTATGCAAATGTTCTAGCTGCTGAGTTCAGTGAAATGTCAATTGCTGCAGATATTTCTCCCCATTCTATGGCTAACATTTTAGATCTTTCCCATAAGCCTCATTCTCTTTACCAACCCTGCTATTTTAGATCATGTTCTACCAGTATCAAGATGTTTAATGTGTGAATTAGTAGAGTTCAGTTGCCTGGGAGACACACACACACACACACACAGAGTGCATTTCTGAGACATTTAGTGGGTATTTGCTATAAACCAGCAAGTAGCCTCTAGCTTGTGGGATGGTCCTGGAGACAACATGCATTACTTCATCATCTTTCTACATACCATATTTGCCAGCATATAAGATGCACCAGCATATAAGACGCACCCATTTTCAAACAGTATTTTTCAGGAAAAAAAGTGAATCTTATAAGCCAGCAAATAGGGCAATTCAACAGTGGCTTCTCCATATTCCCTGCCCCATCCACAGTTCTGTTTATTCTTTCTTTCTCTACTTGCCCGGCTCTTTCCCTGACTCCTTCACCAATGGCTATCCTTCTCTCTATGCAAAGGTCTGTCGATTCTAGCTAAAATGCAGCAGAAGGCATGAAGGAATGAAAGAAGTAAAGAACTGTTTTGTCTACACATAATAATATTCATGCATTGGAGGACTGGTCAAATACCCCATAATATTAGATTGTGCCTCTAATCAGGTGCAGAAAGCCCTTTCCTTACCACTGTCGGGAATCACAATCTGCCCACAGGCATCTGGAGCTAGTACCTTGGGCTTCAAAGAGAGAGAGCAAGAGACCATTCAAACTATGCAATTATATGCAATTATAACTGCCATGGTTCCATCCTATGGAATCCTGGGGTTGGCCGTTTTGGAAGGGGCATTTAGAATTCTCTGAGTGCTCCAGTGCCTCACCAGACTACAAAACTGAGGATTCCATCGGATGGAACCATAACAGTTAAAGTGGAATAATAGCACTAGGATAATGTAGTGTGAATGACCCTCAGGTTAATCAAGTTTGTGGCCTCCCCTGCACCCATTTTAGAAATTAAGAACTGCTTTGCTGATAGTACAGGGTGCATTACAGTAGAAAAATGACCTTTTAGACAAAGACACCATGACCTGTCAACATCATTCTTGTCACTGTCTTTGTCATCCAAACTTAAAGAACCTGAACCATGCTGGATTTGCTCAAAGGCCTATCAAGTCCAACATCCTATTCCACAGTGAAGAACCAGTTAACTTCAGAGATCATGCCATCATGACATGAGTGCAACTGCATCCCCCATTGCACATCCCCAAGCAATTGTTATACAGTTGAATGCTGCTTTTGAACCTGAAGATGTTGTACAGCTATCATCACTATTAGCCTTTGATAGATTTAATCTCCATGAAATTGTCCTAACTCATTTCAAAGCCATCATATTTAGTGGCCACAACCCTGTGGAACTGAACATAAAATCTGGGACATTGCTTCTAACCCTATCGGGTATTATAATTTTATTCTTTGTAAGTTAATACACAGACCTTGTGACCTAATTTTCCCCCCACCAAAAGCAATAGGAGTCTTGATAACTCCTTCCCTCCTTCTTAATAAAGGTGCTATTTATAGAAGAATCTATTGCTTAAAAAAATTAAATCTGCAAAAAGTTGCTTTTTTCACCTAAATGATTTTTAAAAAATTAAAAGAGTCCAATGGGTCATAATTGGCATTCACTAACATCCTATCTGCACCCTTTTCAGCATAACTGTAGGCCTAATAATAGGTGCATGAGAAACTCAGGCTATTACAGTTTGAAGTGTTGGCTTCTTAGGGAAGTCTGCCACAATAAGCTCTAATAACTGGCTTTAGGAGCATCTCACATGATAGTTAAAATTGCTTTTTGAGTCTCTTACACTGTGGTTTGGGCATACGTGAATGCTACTTATGCAGGGAAGAAAGTGATATTTCAGCCAAATTAAAATCCAAAGCTGATTTTGGCCCATGCAGGCGTTATCACATTTGCAGGGAATACAAAAACCAACTTAAACCTTGTATGTGAAAAGTAGATTATTAAAATGCCTTTTCATCATATTTTCCCTTTCAACTGTGCTGCACAGGTCTTTACATCCCAAAAACAATAATGCCAGATATTCTACTAAAAAGAACTTTGGGTGGCTTTATTGTTGCTGTTGTTACTGTTTAGGTAGCATAAGAAATTCATTTCTGTGCCATGATGCTTCAAACTATACTGGTACCTCAGTTTTCCAAAGCTGGTTTATAATCTGAAAAATAACATTTAGGCCTAGGTCAACAAAGGCAGTGTTGGGTAAATTCAAATATTCTGGATGAGAATTCCTAGAAAAGCAGAGATGCTTTTAGAATTTTATTTTTTTCTGTAGGACTTTCTTTACAGAGTACAATAGGACTGTCTAAATATACCAGATCCCATCTGATTTAGGAAACTAAGCAGAGTCAACTCTGGGAAACCACCAACCAATAGCTATATTTCAGAGAAACAAACTGGCAAAACTACCTTGCCTAAAAAAAACCCTATGAGCTTATAAGCCCACAAGCAACTTGATGGCACATGCACACACACACACATGCCCCAAAATCAAGGGCTAGTTCTACCACCAAGATAGACTATAGAGCTACTTAGAATGGCACAATTCAATGAGTTACCAGCTTCAAAATATTACTTCTGTGGCCTGCATTTCTCAGAAATCCCTATCCAGCATGGTCAGTAGTGCTGGCCGGAGAATTCCAGAAAGTGTAATCCAAGAATTGGTTAAGAGCATCGTACCTTGTCAAGCTAGAGGCAGAATCTGATTTCCAAGGTGGCTTGAGCAGTTAGAGGATGATTTCTCCAATGAAGCAGTAGTTCTGGGCAATGGAGCCACAGCTTGCAAGCTCAGAGTGCCAGGATTTACTGTGAGCACAGATTATATCTGCCATCCCACTTAGTGCCCCTCTTCTCTCGGAGTTTAGCTGCAGTCTTCTTTGTCACTGAGAGACAGTGGATACCTCTTTCAAAGGAAAGTATTTAGAGATGACTTGGGTTTCAATGGAGAATCAGACTCATTAACAGTATAAAAGTTCATTTTGACAGGATATTTGTACTTCTCAGTGATGCAAAGCCCATGCATTGCTGTTTGAGCTGCTATTTGTATGTGTTGCCTGTTGACTTATGGTGACATCATGAACCTCATAGGGTTTTCTTAGGCAAGGAATACTCAGAGGTAGTTTGCCATTGCCTTCCTCTAAAACATAGCCTACAGAAGTGGTTCTTAACCTGGGGTCTGCAGAGCCCTCACAGGGGTTCCACAAAGCCCTGCTGCTGGACAGCAACAGTAGCAGCAGGGATGTGATAATCCGGGGGAGGCAAAACTGCTTTCTCATTTCCAAATGAGGGTGCAGTTTGGGTGCACGTAAATACCTGCCACTGTGTCCCTTGCCACCCACATCCCTGCTGCCATATCCCTGACAAAAGGGACATGGCAGCAGGTGTGTGTGTGTTCCCAGATTGCTCCCTGGTTTGCAAATGAGGGAGCAGTTTTGGCATCTGCAAACACATACCTGCTGCCACGTCCATGTTGGGTGACTTCAGGCAAGTCACATTCTCACAGCCTCAGGAAAGGCTAAGGCTACAAATCTTGCCCAGAAAACCCTCATGATAGGTTCACCTTAGGGTGGCCATAAGTCAATTTTCAAAGAGGAGGGACATAATGGCTAGCAGGGAGCTGCTCCTATCAGCAGCACTTTTTGCTGTGTGCCTTCAAGTCACTTCAGACTTATGATAACACTAAGGTGAAGCTATCACGAGGGGTTTTGTTTGACAAGATTTGTTCAGAGGGGGTTTGCCTTTGCCTTCCTTTGAAGCTGAAAGAATGTGACTTGCCCAAGGTCACCCAGTGTTTAAGCAGGGATTTGAATCTTAGTTGCTAGAAGCCTTTAATTAATTAATTAATTAATATTTGAATACTTAAATCTAAATTTAAATATTTAAATCTTAAGTCAGGGTCCATGGCAACAAATTACATTTACAAAAGGTCTCTAATAAAGACAAAGTTAGAAACTCATGGCCTACAGCATCTTATATACCTACACGCTCCCACATCCAAGTACTAAGCAGTCCCACACTGATTAGTTTCCAAGATCAGACAGGATCTGGCACTTTCTGGATATTTATAAGAACACATAAGAAAACAGAGTAATGCATTACTTGGATATCTTTGTCCACATCACCTTTCAGTTGGTCATCACTGGGACACAAAGCAATGAAACATATTGCTGAGGCAATGTGTTAGCTTTATCTTAATTGTAGATTCTTGCAATAGCAGTGAAATGATCAGGTTGACCCCCAGGGTTCCTTCCAAGTTGAGACATAGCTCTGTTGGCCCAATCTGACCATTTTGCCAGGAGCATCTAGAGAGGGAGCAATTCACTTTTACCTGACAGGTATTAGTGCCACAATGATTTTCCAAAATCACCACCACCGCTCTATTTCTTTTTACCTCCACAGATTACTACAAATATTTATCTCACAGCTTTTATAATTGCAGTACCAGGGCTCAGAAGATATTGTCAGCAATGAGGGTTTTTTAAAAGAAGAAGATGAAGAAGAAAATGTAATCATCCAAATTAAGGTACATATCGATGGGCTGCATCAGTTGGAAAAGATTGTTTCAAATGAAGTAGGAACTGAGCTTCATCAAGCCTATATTGATATTGACCGTATTTATTTTTACATGTTGTTTGTTCTAATGATGCGTCTTTAAAGAGCTGGAAGAACTCAAATGTATTTAAGGGTGTAAACAGAAACAATGAAATTAGTAAGCCTTCAATTGATTTAACTAAGCATTTAAAACTAATGAGCGAGTGTGTTTTGCCTGCACTATTCAAGATAGCTCAGTTCTTGGAAATTCGACAAAGGAAAGGAAGTAATTGGTACCTCACCAATCACTGTAATGTCTACCAGCAGTTGGTGTTACTTTAAAGCTAACAAAATTACCTGTTCTCACTCTTAGAAATCTAATGGTCTAATTCTGTGGATTAGAGGTCTAAATACCCTAAAGGCACCAGATCCTGTCTGATCTTGGAAGCTAAGGAGGGTCAGCTCTGGTCAGTACTTGGATGGGAGACCAGCAACGAATACAAACTGCTGTAGGCTATATTTCAGAGGGAGGAACTGGCAAAACCACCTCTGAGTATTCCTTACCTAAGAAAACCCTATGAAATTCATGAGATCATCATAAGTCAGTCAACAGGTGACTTGAAGGCACATACACACACAATACTGGGGTTTTCACCTCAAGTGGGTTCTTTGGAAGTCTATCAGGGATTATTTGGTATGTGAGAGCAGCGGTGTCAAAGACAATTATCTGAAAACCAGCAGGTGCTCACTATGTGCTGCTACCATGTACAAGAGAAGCTCTACTGTCCAAAACTGTTGTGGCTAGCAGTGGTAATTGGAGGGTTCCATGTCACTGTGGCAATGAATCCATTCCACAGTCTTTTAAAGAAGGTGTCTAAGATGTTGAATCTGGTTGGAAGATAGGGTCAGCATTTGAAATAGCTTCTTTAAAGCCTGGAGCAGATCCACCACTTCACTCACATGGAGCCCACCAGCCACTGCTAGCAGTAAGAGAACCTCAGCTTACACTGCAGGAGATGGAAGTCACGGCAATACAAAGTCAGAATTGAAATATAGATAGCCTCTGGTCTTATTTAATTCTAACTAACATATTTACCCGGCATTGCTCGGGATTTTATTTTCTCATAGGTGCCTCTTGTTAGAAGTACCTTAGGAATTACTATACCTTACCTTGGGAATTAGATGTGGTTGAAATACACAGGTTTGAGATCCTGTGTCTCTAGTTCCCCAATCTGTCTTGTCCAGTATCTGTCTGTAAATTTTCCCTCTGTGTCTCTAATTCCCCAATCTATTTTCCCCATATTCCCCAATCCAATCTGTATTCAGAGTTATTAACATACAGAACTTGGGTTCCTGAGGAAATACACTACCCTTCTCCTTCATGCTGCTAGGCCTTGTCTCCATAGCAACCAGCCTGAGCTCTCTGGCTGAGAATTCTACATGCCTCTCCCTGAGCTGCCAACCCTAGAATTCCATAGAATCTTCACAGCCAGCCAATCCTATAAGGTCTTCTTGCCTCATACAGCCAATCATATGAGATCTTTGCCTGCCTGACACTCAGACACACTCACAAACTTTGACTTTTATACAGTAGATAAATAGTAATGAAATAATTTTTAGTTTCATAAAGTAAGGCAAATGTGCCCAGTCTTCCTATTGTCTTCATACTTATTGATCCAGCTGGGAGTTTAGAGGATGTTTACTACTTAGTGAGTTACAGGGCTCAATGCTGGACTAAAACTGTGGAGAGTCAAGTTCAAATCCCAACTTGACCATCAAACTCTAAAGGAGACCTTGAGCCAGGCATTATCTCTCAGCAGAAACTACGTCACAGAGTTATTGGGATGATAAAAATAGGGAGGAACAACATGGGAGCTGCAAGCTCCATCAAGGACAGGCAAGAAATAAGTGCCATCAGCCCTGACCATTCAGTGTGTTGGTTATAACTGATGGGCATGTTAGTCAAACAATACCTGTGTGGCCATGCATTTGCCATCCAGAGCTACAGAACTGCTTTGAAGGAAAGGTGAAGGGAAAAAAAAAAAGGAAAGGTGAAAATTTAGGAGGAAAGCTTGGTTTGATGTATGGAGAACAGGCCCAGTGGGACCTTCATGGCAGGACTCTGCAAGCATAATCCAGCCCTGACTCAGCAGTATGACTAGGAAGACTTTCCAAAGTAACAAAGCTGCTTTATCACATTCCAAAGTAACACACCATATTCCTGTGTTTAGAGGGCTCCTCTGAAAAGACATGAAGCTAAGTGTGAAAATTATGTAACAATTGACACAAGAATGTTGGGGGCAGGGAGTTGATTCCTCAAGAGTAGGTTGTGGCAAACCTCTTCAAATGATCTGGCCAACCATCAAACTCAGAAGAGTACTAAGTGATCAAGCACGAAGAAATATTGCTGGCAATTGCCACTGAGCTCCCCCAGGAATAACAAAGACTGCTTGCGACCTATCCCATGTGCACTTAGCTGGGAATAAGCGACACTGAACACATGGAAGACATTTCTAAGTACACATTGTGTTTGTGTGGCTCTTCATATTTATGGGTGTTTGGATGACAATGGATGGGAGAAGTAATTTGCACTCCTCTGGAAGTACCTGCAAGTAGGCAAAATTAATAACAACCTGCCTGCCAATACTGCCCCCCTCCACATACATGTATGCTAAGAATCCTTCCATACGTGGAGTACATGGTGAATTGAATATATGTTCAGTTCACTCAATATAACGGTGAGACCTGCCCATTGTGAAATGGGTGGACACCTTAGATCGTATCCCAGGAACCTTCTGGAAAGTGAAGGGAGATTGTGGCAGACCAGTCAATGTGGAAACCTAGTCATGGAATGAAAGCCTTTGATTTTATCATGTACAAAAATCTGGCAGTAGTAAAATCCACTGCAAAATGAATGGCCCAAACCAGCAAGGCCACCTCTTGCACACACCAAACTACCCCCATGTTTCAATAAACCAACTTGAAGAAGTTTTGATGTTAAGGTGATTTTAAGGTGATGTAACACATACATATATAATTCCCACTTAATTTCAAATGAGTTTGAGCATTAATCCCCATTGTATTCTGGGTTGTGGGGCTTATGTGTTTGTTTTCATCTCTTCCCAAACATAGAAAGTTCAGGCATGATAATAAATTTAACACTTACAAATGAGCAATACCTATTTCTCCATCTTTATAAGAGCTAGCAACTATACAGATTGCCATATAACCTGGTTAGCAAACTTTGACCTTGATTCTGGGCCTGTTCACTCAAATTCCCCCTCATGCTCATTTTAACAGTCAATTGGCCTTCCTTCCAAAACTTGTGTGCCCTTCCTTTATGACACTGTTAGGACCCACCCCTCTGACCTCACAGGTGCCTGTAGGAATATCTGTTATCTATATTATCAAGCAGAGTGCGGTGTAACCAATGCAATATGAGCTTGAGGTAGAAAACCGGGGAAAATATTCAGGATGCTCTTGTAAGGTAAAAAAGGAAAACGTATTTATTGTTTCAGAAAATCCATTGTAGGATAGAAAAGGAGATATACAAAAGAAGAAAACCTAAATTTGAGTAGAAGAAGCCCTAAAAGCTTTCTCTCATGTGTGGATATAAGCCATCTTGAGGCAGAAGCTTGATGGCTGCTCCCTTCCCAGTCAAAGGGAGACAAAAGAGTAGGTTTTGGAAGAAGGGGAAAGTGCTGTGTATGCAGGAAGGAAGCAAAACAGTTTAAAAGCATAGATCAAAATAAAAAACAGAGAAGTGCAACCAAAAAGGCAGGCATGCTTTCTAGCAACCCCTGTCACTAATCACTTTATGCAAGCATTGTTACCTCTTTGCTTCCAAAAGGGTCTGCCCCATGGGACATTACTATACACACACCTGTTCCCTGGTCCTAAGATTTGACCTTGCAGTCTTGGGAGTGGGATGCTGCTGACCTGGCAACCCTAATGACATGTAAAATTCAGAAGGGAACAGGGGACAGATAGGTGTTAAGAAGAACGAAAGATGATATAAACCAAGGTTAGACTCCAGCGAGGGAGGGGAGCACTGAGCCCAAATCTTTCAGACTAGGATTCTACAGATTCCATCAGCATACACCAGTGGCAGATGCAAAGGAAGTAATGGCAGTAGGAAAAAGAAAGAACTGTCAAGAGAACTAACAAGAGACCAAAGGTAGATGCAATGAGACGGGAGAAGGAGGCAACTGGCTCTATGCAACCTGTTTCTCAAATAACTGGCTCCTGGGAGATCTATTGAAGCAAGCCAGTAGAGCCCTGGTGGTTCAGTGGTTAAATACCAGTACTGCAGCCTCAACATTGTGAGTTCAATCCTGCAGGGCTCCAGGTTGACTTAGCCTTCCATCCTTTTGTAGCTCAGTAAAATGAGTATCCAGTTTGTTGGGGGCAGTTATCTAAAAGAAAATTGTAAACCACTTTGCACTGATGAGCAGTATAAAAATGTAACTTTTGCTATTGCTATATCGGAGTGAGTGGCCTAGGCTATCACCTATGCTGTGGAACTTCCTACTGCGCTGCCTCAGCATTTGTGAAATAGTGCTCATAGAGTCAGCAGCCTCCTCTTCCCATATCCACTCCCACCTCCCTCAATTCACACAAGCTCAGCAAAAGTCCTATTGATAAATATAATAGTCCAATACATTCCAGAAGAATGCTGGCCTTCCTCCTTAATTATTTAGACAATGATTCTTTAAAAAAAACAATCAACGGGTCAAGTCAGAATAGAGACAGTGGGAGTTCACCATTCTTTATTTAAAATAAATTTTAAATACATTGAGCCTAGTAAACGAAGAAGAGAAGAACTGCACTTCCTTTAGTGAAATGTATCCATGGAAATAATTTTTTTTTAGAATTTTTTTTTTATTTGTTCATTTCTCATATTTTGTGTTTATAGCAAACACAAGAGTTAGGAAAACAACCAAGACAAATCACATTTTGTGTTTCCTTAGGCTGTTTCCAAGCATACTGATACTAGCAAAGGTACTGTATAAGCTCTTCCAACTTTCCTTCCTTCATGGATTTTTTTTTTTTTTGTCTGTTTGTGGGAAACATGCAGGGTCATAAACTGAAGATAGTGGTTTCTCTATCATGTTTGAGTCAAGGTAATTGCACCCAAAATATTCAGTGTTTGAAGAAGCTTAAATTCTCTAGGTTGCTGTTACCCTGATTTCTGGGGTCCCTTGGGGTTCCCATGTGATGGGGAATGGAAACTAGCCAGAGCACAAGCAATAGCAATGCAAGAGGCAGGGTAACCTAGTGGGGTCTTTTTACCCAGTTTTTACGGGGTCAGGCCAAGCCAAAAACCAAACGAAAATGTCCAATAAATTATTTTATTGAATGAAAGTCTCATGCAGCAACGCACTCACACACACACTCACCCAAGAGCTATTAAGAAATAAAAGAGAGGAAATTGGACAGAGGGAGTATTGAAGGGGTGTTGTTGGGGTAATACTGCACCTTGTCCTGAAGTCCTGGGTCTAAGAAAGCAGCAAAGAAGTGGGGCTCAGCACAGAGAGGGCTGAGGGGATCACTCAATGGACGGAGAAACGGTCTGCTCCGAAGACTGGGAGTGATCCAAAGAACTGCTAAAAAAACGGGGGCTATTTGTAGGGGAAAAAGTACCTGGAGGACTAATCCTTTCCCAGGGAGAAAAATGGATGTTGGAGCGATAGCAAAGCTCCACCATGGTATTTTCCTTTGTGTGATGTGATTGCAAGGTGTTGCCAAAGTCTCAGGATCTTTGGCTGGGTTAGTTTGTGGTGTGACTTCATGTAAATGGTCCTCGTCTGATGGAATATTTGCTCAATTTGGGGCAAACACGCTAATCCTTTCAAGTCAGCGTCTCGGGGCTGAGGACCCTTTGTTTATTCTGGGTTTGCTCATCTTTAGGTTTCCTGGGGCTACGTGATGGGGTTTTTACTGGCCTGACCTGGTTTTCGGTCTTTGGCCATTGCTGCCTGCCTACATGCCCCTTCGGAGGACCTCTCTGGCACACAGAATAATATTTTAATATCAAAATTGTAGACCCTGGGATAGGGTTTCTCCAGTGGAGTAACACTGCCATGAGTTGACAGGCAACTTGAAGGCACACATATAAACAATTATGTAATTATATCCTCGTCTGAAATCACCCTTAGTCACATCATTATATTTAAGGTACAGCTATTCAAATACAGTTCTCACTTACAGAATGAAACATGTTATATAATTTTAATAGGCTGGCACACACAAAAAATTGAGGCATATTCTTTGCAAATGAAACTCTTAATGGTATTATCTTAATTGAAGCTATTCGCTGATAAGAGAAAGACTGCATTTCTGCAAATTAAATCCAAATTAATTTTTTGTTCTTTTTGTTTGAAATTATAGGTTATACATTGCAGCAACTGGCATTACTGAAACCAATTGAGCTCTACAATGGCTTGAAATTGACAATGCATTTCTATTTTTCATCCACAAAACAGGATATTAAATTCTTTTGTAATGACAGCAGGATCACACCCTTATACCATTTTATTTAGGAAACTCTATCCAGGAATCAAAGCCAGGTTCTTTTGCTGAACTATGGATATTCACAGGAACAGTCAGTACTGTAGAGATGCTGCAGCAGCTGGTGAAATATATGTCAATGGGACAGCTTTGGGGTTTAGTCTGAACTTTAAAGGAGTTAGCCATGGTGCTGAACCCTGTCCTCTTATAATTTTACCACTTTGGATAGCTCCTTTGGACTAAAACACAGAGGAAATTCAGTGCCTCACTGACAGGAAAGCCACCAGCTGTCACAGAGTATGGTATGATAGGTTCACTTTAAGGTTGCTGTAAGTTGGAAAGGACTTGAAGCCACACAACAACAGTTTTTATAAGGTACTTTTAATAATTTTGTGCATGAAATAAAGTTTGTGTATATTGAATGATCAGAAAGCAAAGGTATCAGACCTGTCTCAACCATGCATGTGAATAATCTGTGATTGTTTGGCATCACTATCATTCCTGACCCAAAATGTTTCAAATTGTGGAGCACTTTAGATTTTGGATTTTTGAATTAGGGATGCTCAACTTGTGATGAGAAAGGCACAGATCAAACATTACACTGGTGGTCGCAGTGGGTCTTTCTTTCTCTCTCCACTTCAGCCCTTCCTGGCACCTAAAAACTATCTCTGAGGGATTTTCCAGCCCTCTCCAGCTGATAAAGGGATGCATGAGGACTGGAGAGAGGAGTGGAGATCACCTCCTCCTTCCACTGGATCTTGCCATTCTGCCAGCAGAACACCACTGTTGGATGCTGCCCAAACTTTCCATGTAGAGAGTACAAATGGCTGACAATTGTTTGCTTAGTGTTAGCTTTAATCCCATCTGCTTTATCTTCAAGTGAAGCAACAAATTCTGTCAAGCATGGAGGAAATATTAATGTTTCCTAGCTAAACACAAATTCCTCAGAACTCATTTTTAATTTTTAGAAACTCAGTTTTTCACTTCTGAATTTACTGATATGTAAAAATGTTTTTTATACACATGGGCACAAATATTGAGATTACTACATCAATGTGGCATTCTAGTTTTGCAAGCCATCTTGTGTTGACCAAATGATTAGCAAATTCCAGTTTCTTCATTTGCAGGGGCTTGGCAGAGTTTCTCTAAAGTGGGGATTTTTCTTCCTCCAGCCAGGTTTCATGCACCTAAATGTAGATCTGAACCTATATGTTAAACCTCTTAGTTGGCTGAGCCTTTGGCCCTCCAGACACACTGAACAACTCTTCCCCTAATTCCTTTCTACTGGTGCTGCTGGCTAGGGCTTCTGAGTATTGATACATGAAACATCTGATGGGCCAAAGATCACTGATGTAATGAGTCTCATGAAGATTCATGCCACAATCCTTCTGTTGGCCTTAAGGAACTCACTAGTTTGCTGCAAGTAACTAACATACTTATGTGTAGGGGATTTATCCTTGACAAGAACCTTCTTCCAGCCTTTGAATCTGCCTGAGGTAACCTCCATAGACCACTCCTAGTTTCATAAAAAGAAACCTTTTGAGAGAGAAATGGGGTATGGTGGGCAGACTTTTTCTCTTTTTGAATTCTCTCTCACACACATACTCCTAGGGGCTCCTGGGGGTGCAAAATTGGGTGAGGCAAGCTGCAAATACCCATGGACTACATATTGCCCATCCCAGATTTAGCCCAATATTGCCTGTTCTAATAACACTTCTTGATTCTTAAACAGGTTTTTTTCCCCCCAATCACTTGCTGCCTGGTTGAACCTGGGATCTTATGCAAGACAAGCATGTGGTCTACCACTGAGCCATGGTCTTCCTTAGAACAAAAGGGGGCTTTATCCATCCATGGCATCAAGCAACATTATACAACACTAGATGACCTCCTATATCTAGGTACAGCCCCATTTTGTTTAGAGATCCTGCTAAATAGTTTGAAAGAGCTGGAATAAGCTTAGTGCTGGTGTTCTTATGGCTGTGAATCTACTTGTAGATATATAAATACTTCAACATACATGGAAGATCACTTTGATGCATGCTTCCATCTTACTGGTTTGGGTCAAGAATGGTTTACAAAGACATGAATGTTTTGCAGTTTTTTTAAAAAAATTACCTTTTATGCCCAGGTTAAGATCTAAATTGAAGCAGAGATTTTTGTTTTTGATTCTATATTTTGTTTTGCTTTGTTTTTCAGGCCCTCAGAGGCACACACATCAAGGATACATGGCAATATTTTGTGTATATATTTAACTTATTTATTTTACTTAGAATTATTTTTATTCCAGCTTTAAGGCCATTCTCTTAGAAGCTCTAATTCATGTTTCTAAGAAACTAAAAGAAGCTACACACTGATATGCTTATTATGCAATAATATCTGGTACATAGGTAATAATATGTACCAAATGACAAAACTGAAAGGTTGCAAAATAGTGTAGGTGACATACACCTCCTGTTGCATTAGAGTATGTTTATAGCTGTTGCACAAGGAGGTATCCAGTACGGAATAATGCAAGGGCCCCTCCAACATATCACCTCTGCTTCAGGTGCTGAGGTGTACTCCCTCCCCTCCTCAATCCGTTGCTGGGTAGTAGGGGATTTTCCCAGGCATAATCCAGCTGCTACCTCTACAGCTAGAAAAAAGGAAAAGCCATCACCCCCACAGACCTCCAGAGGTCAAGGAGGGAAATAGGTCTTCTTTTTCTCCCAGCTATAAAGCTGCAGCCAAATGGTAGCCAGGAGCCTCCAGCCACTGATTGCCCACAGGGATACACCACAGTAAATGAAGCTCACTTTGTGTTGTGAACAGAAGAGAAAGGAGAGGGAAACTGGCAGTGTTGTTCTCTGTCAACACTGAACAATCTCTCAACCAGATTTATGTTAGGAGCTCCCAATCCACCAATTTAAATATTTATATCAGTTTATGAATTGATATGAATTGGGAAACAGCATGCTATAGTGGTCTGAGTGTTAGACTGTGGCATTTTCCGCACTTTGTTTCTGCAACGGGGCAGAGTGTCCTCTAGCGAGGATGTTTGCACTTGGGGGCGGACTGGGTCCAGACTGCTTTCTGTAGTTCCAGACTTCAGTCCGCTCCGGAATGACCAGAAGTGGTTGCTCACCGTGCTATTGAAAGACCACTTAAAACAGGTCTTTCAACAACGCAGCGCGCCCCACTCCGTGGCTGCACTCCGGTGTAGATTTGCAGGCTCACACCAGCCTGCAGATCTTCCGGGGGCGGACTTTAGGCTGGCGAGCTTCACTGGTTGGTGGAGAGCCTCCACCAACAAGAAGCTGCCATTTTCATCCCCGGAGCAGTGTGTAGCACAGGAGGATCCAGGATCAGCCTGGATCCTCCAAGGGAGCACGCTAGTCCAGTAAGTAACAGAACAGGGCGTTTTCTTCGTCAAGTGTGAAAAAGCCCTATGACTCTGAAAGAACAGGATTCAAATTCTTGCTCAGCCATAGAAATTTACTGGGTGACCCTAGCATGTCACATTCTCTCAGCCTTAGAGAAAGGTAATAATAAATCTCCTCTGAATAAATCTGGTTAGGAAAACCCTGTGACAAGGTCACCATAAGTTAGAATTGACATAAAGGCAAGTAATGAGAAATGAATTGAAAAGATACTGGAAAACTGCTAACCTGTACAGATTAAAAGTAGGTGGGCTAGTTAAGAAAGCTCACTTTAAAAAGGAAGAACAACTGGCTATGCCATGAGTTCACAAATTATCATAGTTTCAGATTCAAATTCAACTAAACTCTCACTTTTTAAAAGCCATCCTGCAAGGAAAATGTAAGCAGAGAGGCCATTAAATAATGCTGAGACTTTAATTATTCAGACAGAAGCTAATGCTTTAGGCTTGGCTTCTACACAATATAATGTCCTATTAGACATTCAGCATGGTAATCTGGAAGCTTAGGAAAGCCTGGAAGAAATATTTTAGTATTATTACTAATAAAAAATTTGAGACTTCATATGGAACAACGACCCCATAAAGTTGGTTTCTGCTATAGCCAGGGAGCACTCTCTTAAATTATTTTACAAGCATTATGTTACCCTGATTTCTGAGGGTCCCGGGAGGGACACCTAAGTGCACTCCAAATATTACTAAGTTGGGCAAATTAGCAAGGAGCACAAGCTAGCAATATGAGAGGCAGGGTAATGTAGCGAGCTCTTTAACCCTATGTATACGGGGTCGGGCCACAACAAGAACTAGGTAAGTTGTTCAGTTAAAAGATTTTATTAAACTCTCCTTAATAAAGCAAACAACGACACACGCACTCACACTCTCATCCAAGAACTATAGAAGCAGAAAGTGAGGAAAATTTAGGGGTTTTCAGAGGGTTTTCTGGGGTGATACTCCACCTGATCCTGCAGTCCGGGATAGGAGAAATAGAGTTCGATACTGGGGATCATAGTAGCTCAGCACGTGGAGGCTGAGGGGAGGCTCGCTGAACAGAGCGGCAGCAGTTCGGGATGCAAGGCGCGAGCGTTCCAACAAGAAGCTCAAACTTGGGGTTTTTATAGGGAAGATTGTAGCTGGAGGTTAGCCCTCTCCCGAGGAGAACAATAGGGTTTTTAGTGGATACAAAGCCTCCGAAAGGCCAAAATCAGAATTGATGAGATTTAGCCAGCATTGCCAATTGTTAGAACAATATGCAGATGAGGAGCGCTTAGCGTTTGTATAGAGCAAGCAGTTCGGGGCTGAGAGCCCTTGCATTTGCTTAATGGTTGGCTGTGTCTGGAGGGCACTACCAGCTGTGCGGCAAATGATTGTTTACTGGCCTAGACCTAGCGTGCATAATTAAGGCCATGCAGCCATGCCTGCCTACACTGGCTTTTCGTGACCCTTTCAGACATGTGGAGTTCATCTAATGGAGTGTCACATGAAAATATTAAACATAAATAATATGAAATTGTAGACCTCAGGCTTGGGCCAGATAACCGCAATAACAAGTATTTATCTCTGGTGCATTTGAGTTATACAAACAACTTGATAAATCATTATTACTGGAAAGGACTGAGGACACTTGGGAAGTGTGGCAGCAGTCTGATGTGTTGCGGCAGCTCTGGACAGAAATTTTTCAAGAAGCAGAATGGGTTACAAAACAAGATGTAGAAACTGATCCAGGAAAATGTTTTATTGTCTCTCTATTTGGGAGATGGCGGTACACTCCAGCATAAAGCATTGCTTTTATTCTTCTGGTTGGCTGAAAGGGATGTTTTTCCTTGGGAAAGGGATTTACAAAAATTTCCTCCATCAATGGAGAAAGTACTGGAGTCCTGCGGTAATGGAAAACTTGGCAAATGAAGTTAGGATGATGAGAAATGCTGAAAACCATGGTACCTTCAATAACACATGCCAGTTCTTTATTACATTTGTGAATGATAGTGGGTATATACATACATGTGTGTCCATTAATACAACTCCCACCCCCTTTCTACAAACATACACACACTCCTTATCTCCAACACAAACCTCCATGGAATAACATCACGTGGTGGTTTTTACAAACTCCTTATGTCAGAGGTTTTTAATTGCTGCTGTCAACTGTTGTGCTTTTTGTTAATTGTGTAATGATTTGTACATTTCTTTTATATACTCATTTGAAATATGTTGATGCATATAAGAAATTCAAAAAAAAAATTTTTTTAAAGTTGCAGTGAGGCAGCAGTAAGGTGTTGGAGGAGACTGCTTCAGTCTCTACAGTAGTTTGCTGCCTTCAGATGTGGTGAAAGATGCTGTCCTATCACCAGTGTTGAAGAAAGATTCCACTGTCAATCCATGGGTTTTCACATATTCTCACTGGCATCCTGTTAGTGACATATTCAAGAGTAAGTTCACCTTACTTCCTATGTATTATTTTGGTCATTTTAAAGAGAAGGTAGGATTGGAATGGAGACTGAAGAAGGGGAAAGGGGGGAACAAAAATGACAAACAGGAAAGTTCTGGGGTGATGGAAAGAACGATGAAAAAGTCCATCCTGTTGGAACAGGAGGTAGGAATAAGACTGACCTTTCTGAAAATTGAGAAAAATTCAGTGGAGACACTGAAAAGCTCTAATTTTTCCTGCCTATTGGAGCAAGTGGGAGGAGCAACCAATTAAGAGGAGGTTCTTCCCTTCTCTACTGGGAAGGAGGGGAATCGGAGAAGCATCTGTGTTCCCATGTTCCCTTATGATATAGACTGATGACATCATCTGCTGGCATCATCTGGAGGACCCTGCAGGTCTTGTTAGATGTCATTGGTTCACATCAGGTTGAGGGAACATAGCCAGAGGCTTTTCTGTTTTTTAAGTTTTTGCTGTTTATCACAGCAAAACAGAGTCCTGGGGGTGGCAACAGGGTTGTCATAGTGTAATCTTTATGCTATGCTCGACAATGTAGGATCTCAGCCAATATGTGATATGATGCCACAGGCCAGTTCTGCTGAATCTCTTGGATACAGGAAGAAGGGGAGATGTAAGCTCTTTATCCAATTTCATCCTCTCCAGAGGTTGGCAAGAACTCTACAAATACAATCTTGCATGAGCATTTGAAAATGTTTAATTAAATGCCTGGGTCCCTGTTATCAGCTTACACGAAGTATTGCTTCCCTTAAATTTTCAATGAACCTGTTGTTGTGTATAGAAGTATACAACTCCATGTGTTTCATTCACAGAGCAAATAACTGTGTGAGTGTGTGTGTTTGTGTGTGTGTCTTACACCATATATATCAACATCTCAGCCTATCCTGCCTAGATCTTTCTCATTCTGGACATGCTTTCTGTTCCTGTCCTTGAAAGCCGTTATACTCTTGACACCCCACTGTCACTGGTAATTTAAAAACAGCAACAATCCTATTCCACAACAGGACTTCGTGAGGCATTTTTCAAGAGCAGCAAATCACAGACGACAGACTCACTTCCAACAACAATTCATTCTCAGTTTCCCTGGGCAGGCCAAGCAGGACTAGTGGCAGTGTGAAGAGGGAAAGACTGCTACAGCCATGTCGATCACCGTTTGATTTTGCAATACCAGCATTAAGAGCTTATCCCTCTCCCTGGCTACATGGGTGCTTTGTACATTCTGAAGATTTTTTTTTTATTGTACTGCAGCATCATTTCCCAGAGGTAGCTGGAGTTCAACCTTCAGGCATGCCTCAAAAAAAAAAGAAAGAAAGAAAGAAAGATAGAAAGAAAGAAAGAAAGAAAGAAAGAAAGAAAGAAAGAAAGAAAGAAAGAAAGAAAGAGGGGGAACCATATGTGGATCAGCTTAAGCTGCAACTGTGACTTTAGCTGACATTGCTACTGCTGTATGATCTTACGTTCAGCAATTAAGCTGTTCCCTGGAAAGTTTTATACCCTCCTTCCTAGAAAATTTGTCTGATACAGCTGGCATCAGATTCTGTGGCTCAGGAAGAACTTACAATCTGTACAGCAATAAACAAGTAGAACATAGGCCTATTTGTCTGGATAACTGATTACCTCTCATGGAACTCTATGTAATAAACAGGCCTTTCTACTGTTACACTTTTTTTTCTTGGTTTTTAATTCTATCTGATTCATATTCTCTCTCTCTCTCTCTTTCTTGCTTTCTCTTGTTTATTTCTTTCTTTATATAATTATTGTACCATTAAAAATATTTTGTGGTTCATGGTGGATAAAACGATAGTAGGACAGAGCTTATTTTTGACAATCTACTTCACTGAAAGCCAAATGTAAGTACGTCACAGCTCTAAATGACTTGTAAGGCAATGGTTCTCAAATTATGGTCTTCCAGATGTTTTGGACTTCAATCCCTAGAATTCTTGATCATTGGTCATGCTGTCTGGAACTCCTAGGAGATGCCCAAATAGTCCAGAGGAACAACAGTTGAGAAGCACTGTTGTAAGGCACATGAAGTAACCTTTTCAGACATCCTTGAATGAAATATTATAACATGTTTCAGGGGGAGGATATTTGTCTGAATGGCTTTATCCCTGAGTGTACTTACCAGCCCCCGCCCATATCAGCAGCTATTTATTTCATTCCTTCCACCACCCTCTTTTTGCCTCCTCATTACACTTATCTCTTGAGACTAGGGCATTCAAAATTGGTGAAATTATATATAGATTTCTAATGTTGGCCAAGTGTCACTAAAATTCTTGGTGCTATAAAATACATTTCTATCCAACAAATCCTTGTCAATACAAAAATAGACTCCCCATTGGGAGTACTGGAAGATCCCAAAGCTGGAACAGCTGCTATTATTAAGTCATTCCTCATTAGTAATCTGCTAATTAACCTTCTGAAAATAGAAACATTTCAGCTCAGCAGGAAATGATTCTCTAGCCATTGTAATGACTGAGGATTCCACTCTTGGGAGCAGCAAGACTGACTTCATTAAAATTTTCAAACAACCAATGTTTTTTTTTTTTTTTTCTGATTGTAGGAGAGGAAAGATAGAAAACCCTGCCAGGAGATTTCACACTGTATGTTTCTCAAGGGCAACAACCTCACTGACCCCTGTCAGAAACATGTGTGCTAGTATTATCAAGTGAAATAAGGAATAGGGTTCCTGTCTCTTTAATGGTTGTGTAGAAGGGAGAATTCCAGCACGTGTCCCTTGTCACGTAAATGCTCAACAAGCAACACTTACTGAAATTCCCTCTTTTACAAACTGTTAAAGGGGCAGAAACTTTTCAAGAGATTCATAAGAAAAAGAGACTGTGTGAGCCTAGAGTTTGGGTTTGCAAACAAGAAAAAGGAAACAGATTAGTCTTTTACATAAATCATACATGATAACCCAAACTGATATATGAAGATGGGCGGGTAGCTGTGTAATTGTGGAAATCAACTGGAATGGCAAGATAATGCAGTTAATGGGTATTTATGGCCTCAATAATGAGAAATCAGATTCTATGAACATTTAAGAAAGATGTCTGAATTGGACTTGTAAAAATCTAGTGTGCATGAGTGATTGGAATGGCATTGTTGATCCTAATAAAGATAATGTTCCAGTAAAGGCACTAAGGAAGATCAAGGGAGACTACCTGGAACTTTCTTTAAAGATACAGAATACTTTGGAAGAAAAGATGGGTGGAGATATTTGCAGCCAAACTCTAAAAAACATTTGTCAAATACAAGCCCTGCGGGCCAAATGCAGCTCGCCAGGCCATTTCAGGTGGCCCTTGCATCTCTCCTGCAGCTGAGGCACTCTCCCTGCCAAGCGAGCCCAATCCCCACATTGTGGGCCTCTGGCTGCCAGTATTCTGAAGAGGGGCTGAGCAGCCAGCACTCGCAATCTACTTCTACTTCTGACTGCTCCTCTGTCCAAGTCTTGCCATCAGAGTGTTGTTGCAGGTTACCATGGCAACACTCTTCACAGCTCACAAGACTTGGACAGAGGAACAGTCAGAAGTAGAAGTAGATTGCGAGTGCTGGCTGCTCAGCTCCTCTTCAGAATACTGGCAGCCAGCAGTCCACAATATGGGGATCGGGCTCATCAGGTACAGAGAGAGGCGGGGGGGGGTAGCAAGAGCCATAGGGGAGAGGGGAGCGGAAAGCGGCACAGCTAATATTTGTCTGATGATTTAAAAAAATAGCTTTCTCTTTTCAAAACTCATTTTTCAATAAATTGTACAATAGTTGTACACTTGAATATCTGCTTGCCAATTTTCTTCCTAGACTTTTAGTTTCAGAGCTAGTTATTAGTAAAACCAGTAATAATTGAATGCAGAGGCAATTATTTAATATGATAAAAGAATATGATATACATTTATATAGTCTTACAGATACAACTGGCCCTTTGAGGGCAACTATGATGCTGATACAGCCCAAGGTGAACTGTAATTGGACACTCCTGCTCTAGAGGCTATGCATTTTTCCAAATTGTCCTGAATCTTTTTCTAGAATATATATGTTCTGGATTTCTAAGAATATGCCTAACCTGGCAAGGAGGATGGACATTTTACCAAAATTTTTCTCCTATCATAATAATTCTTCCACAATGTCCCAGAAAATGGAGTAAATGCTGTTTAGATGGAAACTTAATGAACATCTACATTTGAAGACAGAAATATTATAACAATATATATAACAAGTGAGGAAATTCTTAGACCTGAAGAATTTTGAATTTGCAAACAAACTTGGGAAGTGGCTTTCCTATAAGCTGAGACAGAAAAGGATAAAGAAATGTGTTACAAAGATCAGGAAGAGATAAGAGTTTGCAATGGATAATTTGAAAATATTAAAAGCCTTTTAGGACTACTACAGAGACTTATATGTGAAGGGCAAGGAGAAAAATCTCAGATATGGGAGACTACTTGAATAAACTCCAATTGTAAAAATTATGTTTGAAGCAAAAGCAAAGTTTGAATGGGCCTCTGACAACTATGGAACTTACTGAAACAATTAAAAAGATTAAATCTGGAAAAGCACTAGGCCCAAATGGATTATCTGCAGCATATGAGAGACAGCCCCCTACATTTGCTAAGGTTAGGGACACAAAATGCTTACAAAAGTGGAAAAACTGCAAATATCAAAATGTGGGGAGGGGGCTGAGGCATTGTGAAGAGAGTGGGCACCCAGGGTCTAAAGGTGCTCAGGGAAAAGAGAAGGAGAGGGGTAGGCTGGTATGCTGGCTCTATAAGATGCACTCCATTTTCAAAGGTTATTTTTTTGGGGGAAATTAGTACTGGTACATCTTATATGCCAGTGAGACTTCCCCCCTTCCCTTCCATTTTGCCTCAGCGGGAGTTCTCCCCAAGACAAAATGCATAGGAAAGAGAGGGGGAGCTCTAGGGAAGCCTTGAGCAAGCTCTCCTTTCACCCCCTAAAACTCCCCCTCCCTTTCCTATGCATTTTGCCTCTGCACGGACAACTCCCACTGAAGCAAAACAGAAGGGAAATGGGGTGGAGGAAGGCTTTCCCATGCGCTCCTCAGTGGGGAGTTCTCCACATTGAGGCAAAACGGAAGGGAAGGGGGGTTAGGGGAAGCCTCATGGGAGTCCTCCTTTCACTTCCTCCCTTTCCTATGCATTTTGCCTTGGCATGGGGGGGGGGAAGAGGAGGGATCACAATGATGCATCCAGGATATAAAATGCACCCCATTTTCAAAGGCTATTTTGGGGGCAAAAAAGTGCATCTTGTATGCCGACAAATACAGTATTTTGACATTGGAGATCCTACTTAGAGATATCAGACAAAATGACAGAATTCATGGGATGAGGGTAAAAACAGGCTGAGAGCTTATACAGATGATCTTGTGATAATGACACAAAATCCATTGGACTCAATGAAGATTCTTCTGGAAAAAAAATAAGGCATTTGGGATGTGCTTGGGGTTTGAAGTGAATTGAGAGAAAACAAAATTGCTGACTAAAAATATAATACAAGATATTAAAATGCAAAAAAGGAGATTAAAGATTTGGAAGTTAGAATCATGGAGAACAGTTTATTATTTGAAAACAACTATGAAGAACTTCGGATGGAAATTAAAAGACTTAGAATTACAGGGACAGTTATATTTATCTCTTTTGGGTAGAACTGCAGTAATAAAAGCAAATGTGTTGCCAAGGCTTTTCTCTTTCAAATGATCCCTATTATGAGAAATGGAAGACGTTTGGGGCAATGGCAGAAGGAGATTTCTAGATTTGTTTGGCAGGCACATAAACCCTGAATAAAACTTAAAACAATGCACAATGTTAAGGGGGGGGATGGGAACGCCTGCTGTTAAATTGTATTATAAAGACTGTTGTTTTGTATGGCTGAAGGAATGGATATTGCTTAGAGATAACAGACTTTTGAAACTTGAAGGTCATTAAGATTTGGGTGGCATGATTGTATTTCATATGATAAGGTACATGCTGAATTTAAAAATCATTGTATTAGAAAGGCTCTTCTACAAGTTTGGTATACATATAAGCAGAGATCCTTTTCTAAGATAATATTAGCCACCTCAGTGCAGGAAGCCTTTTTTAAGGAAAAGATTAAAAATTATAGATAGTTGCTCTATTATGCTCTTTTGTACTTTAAAAAGACAACAGGAAGTTTAAATCAAGAGAGATGCTCTTTAAGGAACGCAAAGATCTTAATTGGTTTGCTTATATACAACTTAAGGACAGATTTAATCAAGAGAAATGCAGTCATAGAGGTCGGAGACAATGACTTTTACTTGGAGTTGTGTAAACACCGTGGGGAAATTACAAGCACTCTGACCAGAAGCTTCCTGAAGGTAGGACAAATGCCTTAGCATGGCTTAAGTTGGGAGAGTCAATCGGAAAACTTAACCTGATGAGTTTTACATGGTTCTCTAAAGTACTCAAGCCTACAAAACAAGTAAATGAAGATGCTAGAAGGATCATCTAAAAGCTCACATCCTCCTACCTCTGTCCCACAAAGACAGTTCATTTTCCACATCTCCAGTCATTAAGAGGCTATCATGGTTTCCTTTGATGTTTTGTCACCTGGCCACAAAGCCTAATACCTTGAACACATATGGCATATTATGTTGTGTGAGGGCACCCCCCACCCCACCAACTCCAGTTCATTGTACAGCCCTCAGGCTCACTCAGTCTGAGGCAGCTCACTTGACCCTCTGCTGCTTCAGGAATGGCAATTACCATCCACCTCACCCCAAACTCTCGCCATCCAACCTTTCTCTTCTTTACCTTCATTAGCCTCGCGTGATTGTGAGATTGCTTGAGTATTGTGTGTGTTTGTGAATTTCCCTTAAATAAAAACATTCTTATTGATCTCCAACTTGTGTCCTATAGTTAGTACCGGTATACACCAGTGAAAAGATGCCATAAGGTTACCCCATCTCTCACAGACCTCCCTTTTTGAGCTAATCATTCCCAACTTTTTCACAGAGATACAGCTGGAGGACCTCAAGGTCCTTCATATTTTGGGATAACAGCTAAGAGATATTGTGGCTGGTCCAAGATATGTCAGCTGGTGAGGTTTGCAGCTAAATGGGGATTTAAGTCTAGGTGTTTCCATCCCTACTCCAACTCTGTTAGCCCCAATACTACATTGACTTTTAGTGCCTGTTAGTAATAAGAAGAGGGAAAAAATTGTTATTGCAAATAGCCAATTTTGCAGATATTTCCATAAACATAACTCTCCCCTTTTGTAGATTATATAACACAAGGGCAAAAATAAATTTTTTTTTAAAAAAATAGCCAGATAATGTGGGAAGACCTCAGTATTTCAACGACTTTATGTAGACAGGGGACTGTGTAATAAAAATAAACTAACAATTGACACAAATTTGCAAACTATAATAAAAATGTATAAATATAAATGGGTGGGAGTTTAAAACATGGGTGGGCAGGCTCTAGGGATGTATTGAGCAAACATTAACTTTTTATTAAATCACACAGTTGTGCTATATTATGTTAATAATTGCCTTTAATAACTACCATCAGAAGAATTCATACAGATGTTAAGCTGAACTAGATCTTGGGACCATATATCCCTACATTGTTTATTCTGATGGGCACTGCCTTGCCAGGGTCTCCAGCTGTGGGGCTGACCATTTGAGATGGCAGAGGTTGAAGTTGTGGGTGTCTGCATCGAAGTGCTCAGTCACTGGGCTATGAGCCAGCTCTCTACTGGTGAGCAGCTGTTCTAATAATGCCATATGCTTTGGTTAAATGGGAGAAGCCCACAATGTATTTGTCTTGGCTGCTTGGAGAATTCATGCCAGCCAGCTCCCCCACATGATTTTTTTTAAAAAAAATGTTTTCTGTCGCAACAGAAGAAGTGGTTTTCATGCTAGTAAATTCACATCAGGACATTCTGAAAAGGAATATGAATATTGACATAGCTATTTGAAAGACTGGATGTTGACATATGAAAAGAAAAACAATACACAATAATAACAGCACCTGTGCCTTAGTAATAACAGTAATACTATTATCATCATCATTACGTAGCAGTAGCAACAGCAATAAATGTAATATTAATTTTTCACCGCTCAGCCCACTAGGGGTGCCAAGGCAAATAAAATTTTTACTTTACTTTACAACATTTTTTATAAACCAGTTAAAAAGGTAAATTAAAAGTCCTAGAAGCAAACCTGATTTTCAAGACCACATGAAACAATTTAGGCCATCTCTGCACTACATTGTTATAGTATTACTATTCCATTTTCAACATTCTATGGAATCCTGGGGTTTGCAGTTTTAGGTGGGCCATTTAGAATTCTCAGCCAGAGAGCTCTTTGACCTCAGTAAACTACAAATCCCAGAATTCCACAGGATGTTAAAACTGGAATAATAGCACTCTAACAGTGGCCATTTCCACACTCCCTAAACTGCAAAACCCAGGATTCCATAGGATGTTGAAAGTGGAATAATCGCGCTATAAGAATATAGTGCGGAAATGGCCAGTGTAGTACAGAAATTACCTTAGTCTTGGTTGCCTGCTGGAAGGTCAGCAGAGATGGACTCAGTTTCACTTCCCTTGGAATGCAATCTTATAGTCAAGATGCAGGCCTCAGCACAGGTATCCTGCCTCATGTGCTCACCAACATGACCTCTCAGAGTGGTGGGATTCGCAACAAGGCTTCTGCCAGGGATCTTAAATTCTGGGCAGGTTTCCATAAGTCTTTTAGACATCCTGATCCCAAGCCATTTAGGGCTTTGTAAATAAAACCCAGCATCTTGAATTCAGGTTGGTACAAAAGGGGTGATCCGTAATCTACAGAGCATGATAGACAACAGTCTGGCTTCCAGAGTTTGCTTTACTGTAGCTTGCAAATATTTATCAAGGGCAAGTTTACACAAACTGTATTACAATAGTCGAACCCCTGGGTATCTACCTCTGTCTGCACCAAGGTGTTATGCTAAATTGAACTCAGTACAAACATTTACACATGCGAAAATTGGGTGAATATGAAAATAATCTTCAGTCTGGGTAAGAAATATTCTTCTGTTTAACAAACTCCTTCTCACATTTGTTCCATGTCTTCTTTGAAGCCACATCTGGCCACATGATTATGTTCTATTATGAACAGAATGTTCACATGAGTAGTTTATGGCTATGAAAACAATGTCATAGTGGATGGAACCTGCACAGCAAACATTCTCTGGAAACAAATGTTTGATGAACATCCTGAGCCCAGTGGGTCTTCTGCCATGTTTTTGTCCCTTAGTTTTTCTTTAACAGAAAGTGGCCTACAAGTCAATATCTGGTTTACTTTCTGTTAAAAAAAAGTCTCTTCTGGGTCTAAAATGGCTTGAGAAAGTACCAAACACTGCAAAATCACCACTAGGGAGTGCTTGGGGGCATTTGAGGGGGCCAAAAAATTATTTGGGTCCTAGAGCCACAAAAACAGCTGTTGGCAATTTGTGAACCACAAAACTGTACTTTCCCCACCTGTGTTACAAAAGAACAAGCAAATAAAACAACTGTTTGCCAGTTCTCATACAAAGACATATTGTGATCCTCTGAACATGTACAGTTTTTCATTTTTAACTTACTTAATGATAGCACCTTTGTTGACTTTGAGGAATACCAAGCTGTTTGCTTCTGCTAACTGGATACTGAACACATTTATATTGGAATAAATACTATACCGTAGTTGAAAAGGATAACACATTTTCTTAAAGTAAAAATAATATCACATACACAAGCAATTGACCACATGCCGAATTACCCAAGCTATGAATATAAATACATTAAAGAAAATGAGAAAGGGTCCTGCAGTCTCTAGTGTCAGCCCCAGTGGGCTCAAGCTAATGTTGAGTTTGGGCCTTTCCACACTACACTGTTACAGTATTATTATTCCACTTTCAACATCCTATGGAATCCTGCGGTTTGAGTTTAGGGAGGGGCATTTAGAATTCTCAGCCAGATACCCAAAATATTTCTATTAAATATACTTCATAGAATAGATAAAATTACAAGACTGAAATACTGGAAAATAATTCTCTATACGATTACTGCTGCCAGGATCATATACACTAATCTATGGAAAAATAAGCAAACACCACAAATAGAAGACTGGATAGTAAAACTAATAGAATTAAGAGACATGGATAAATTAACAACGATCTTACAAGGAAAATCACAAACCAAAAATGAGGAGGAATGGAATACCCCAGAGAAATATATTGAAAGCGGGAAATGCTTCTAGAAGAAAACAAAGACGGGGATCCACAATACAAAATATAAGCTAATAAAGAAGATAAAATCAGCTTACAAAGATAATATAAAGTGACAGTATAGGGCAGACATAAGTAAAGCAGTTGAAAATACAAAGTTAATGAAAACTTATCTGAAGGGGAAAAAATGGAAAGTGAGGAGTAAAAATGAGGACGATAATAAACTGAACTAAGGGGAAGTAGGGACGTAAAATAACAATAGTTACATTTTTCATAACCTGTGAAGACTGCACATAGCAAACCAAGTAAACAAGTTATGAAAGATGAGACATAAACAGAAAATGTCAAGATTAGACAAAAGAAGTATTAGATATTAATCATGCGATATAGTATCATAATGTTGAATTGTTCTTTAAAAAGAATGTAACATTAATACTATGTATTAAATATATGTATAAATGTTTTTTTTTATAAAAAGAAAGAAAGAATTCTCTGAGCTCTTTGGCCTCGGTAAACTACAAACCCCAGAATTCCACAGGATGTTGAAAGTGGAATAACAGCACTATGAACAGTGTAGTGCGGAAAGGCACTTTGTTTGCTGCTGCTCCCATCACCTTCTGTTTCCTCAGTAATTACGGCCTGGACTTTGGCCTTGAGGTCCAGTCCTGGCTATTCCACCATGTGACCTAGCTTATTCATAATACAGTTAATATCTGACCTAGCTATACTTTTGTGGAAAGTTTCATCAACTTGATAATCATTAAAAAAAATTAAGAATCTGATTTTTTTTTGCAGTTTTAGTTATTATTGTGTTATTACATATTCTCATAAAAATGAATTAGAATTGGCTTACATGCATGGACATGGTATAAATTATGACAAAACTTCAGAACAATTTGAAACACACAAAAAAGGCTTTTTGAACACTTGCTGTTTTGAACACAGTGCTTAGAGTAGTTGTGCAGTTCTGTTAATCCCAGTGGCCCTCCACCACATATGCATTGGTACTCAGATTCAATCCCCTTTCTCTGTTTTGTGCAGAAGAATGGGCATTATCCAAATAGCAGTCTCCTGATGCGCTGAAATGTTCTGTGACAAAAATTTATAGGCTGCCATCAATAATCAATCCAAAAACTTGTCTGAGTGGTGATGGCAAGAAAAGCTCTTTTAAAAACCCCAAAAACCCCACAATCCAAATAGCAGTTGATATTTGTCACTGTAGATGTAATCCTGAGTCAGTCTCTGAATATTCCTTTACAGTTTGATTTGTAAATCAAATCTTCTACCATAACATCCTTTCCTTAACAGTCACTTCGCATGTAGGAAAGAAAATGGTGCTCATATTTAAAATTCCTGCCACGACCTGAGCCACACCATCATACTGTCGTTGGATGCTCATGAGAGATGCAGAAAGCAAACTCAGTGATGATGCACACCTGGAATGATGCAATGTCTTTTCCCTCACAGTCAGTTTCTGGAACATGCTCTCTGCCCAATGATTAATCTTGTTTCTGGGAAACTTCCACATTTTCCACAGCCTGCAATCATCCGAAAGAAAATATTAATCATTTAGAATGTCAAAATATATTCTAAAATAAGAACTTCCATTCCTACAGAGTCGGGCTCAGAAATACAGTCCTAAGGCTGTTTTTCTGACCCTAGCAGGTTTTTCTTTTTTTTGAAAGGGAAACTAGGGCCGTTTCCACACTAGCCTGTTATAGTGCTATTATTCCACTTTCAACATCCAAAGGCCCCTCCCTAAACTGCAAACCCCAGGATTCCATTGGATGTTGAAAGTGGAATAATAGCACTATAATAGACTAGTATGGAAATGGTGTAGGAGGCTTATGGTTCCAGAGGCCTCCAGGAAGTACAATTCTCCTCTAAAACAAGGTGTGGGCCTCACACTTTATTTTAGCAAAAACAAAAACAAAAAAACCCCCAAACCCTCAACAACTATAGCTTTAAAAAAACTGAAGAAAATTTGATTTAACAATGTTGTGTTCTCCTTGTCTGATAAGTCTGGACTATATACCCATAAATTGCTTACTAAGAAAACAATGTATGTAATGCACCTATTTATTATAATTGTCCTGAAATTCCAGCCTTTGTCTTCTCTCCGTCTTCTTCTAGAGAAAGGAGGCAATTCTTCAGGGATCTGGGACATGGAAATTCCTTCAAAGTGCAAAAAAGAAATTCCTGGAGAAGGCCTCCTACTCTACCACTCTGGCAAGGTTTGGCAGAAAAAATAAGTTGTAGGCTTCTCTGAAAGAACAACAGAATTTCTTTCAGTCCCCCACTTGTAGACAATCCACCCTACCATCCATATCTTGAGGTTCGTGGGGCGGCCTCCTTGAGTGTCTTTGGATTATTTGGAAACAGCAGAAAGGGGAGCAGATATCTGGAACCACCCCACTCTAGATTGCAGCACAGGATCTCCTCACCTTCTTATTGTCCCTACTATCTGCAGTTATTGTGGCCAACTGCACCTCCCAAAGTGTTTGTTCATTCGTTCATTCATTCATTCATATTCCACCCTTCTCCCAGCTTGGGATCCAAGGAAGTATACAACATTTTAAAGGCACAATGCAACTAAAAAATTATTAATACAAAAGTTAAAACAAAGACACGTGGTCACATCTGCATCTCTGGAGGTGGAATTCAAATACTCCCATCTTCTAGTTTCCAGTGCATGATGGCCCATACCCACTGACCTACTAGACCACTCATAGAAGTTCTTCCTATGACTTTAACACTAGCAGCAGATGGCTTGGATGTCAGTAGAGCAGTGAATCCACTCCAGGTAATCATAATCTTCAAGAAGCCAGCTATGGTGCTGCACCCCATCCTCAACTTAAGTTTGGACAGCTCATTCAAAATTCAGACTAAAATGTGAAGCACATACATCACTCCACTGCCATGGGAGTCACCAGACTCTACTGGATCTTCCTGGTGTAGTTTCTACTCTGTCTTATCCATGTGGCTCCTCACGTAGTCCTTTGAGGGGTCGGGGGAACCTTGCTTCCTTCATGGAGGAAGCAGGAGAAATATGTCATGTGTGGTTTTGTTAACACTATATGGAATCAGCAGCTCCCACCAGCAGACCATGGTCCAAGCAAAAGCTAGCACTGAACCCTTCACGAAACATAATTCCAGTAATTCCTAACAGCATCCTGTTAGTGCATTTTCTGATAACACTTGACTAAAGCAGAAGTCATAGGATCCTTTAGGACTCAATGTATTCATACTACTTGTAGCTTATGTTGATGTTATTTTGTTGTGTGCCTTACACTTGTTTCTTGCTTTGGCAATCCTAAGGCAAACCTATAATGGGGCTTTCTTGGCAAGATTTGTTCGGGGGGGGTTGCCTTTGCCTTCCTCTGAGACTGAGAAAGTGTGACTTGCCCAAGGTCACCTAGTGGGTTTCCATGGCTGAGCAGGTATTTGAACTCTGGTCTCCAGAGTCACAGTGGAATGCTCTAACGTCACTATACCACTCTGGCTGTCATGGCTTATATGTTCCTATAAAAGTGCACTTGCAAACATATATTTAATAATATTTTTTTAGCATGGCGTGATACCATAAGAAAAGCCACAGGCTCCCTTCTTTTCCTGTTTGGAATTATGCCAGTTAAAGATCTTCCTGCTAATATCAACACAGGTTGGATATAACTCAAAAGAAAACAAGCAGATCTGCTTCAATAAAGTGGATAGTGAAACAAGAACCTGTTAAACCTGAAACTGCTTAAAGAATCCAACAGAAGTCAATGATACTTATGAGTTTGAGTGTTTTCAGGATTTCTCTCTTCTAAAAATCTACTCTTTATTCCATTTTCTTTCTGCTGCATTACTTCTAACAGAATATTCAAACACTACAAATGAACATGTTTCTCTTTCAAATGCAAGCTAAAGCTTTAATGATAGGATCCCTTCATGTCATTTTGTAAAATTAACATTTAACTATAATCATAGGCAAGAGAAAGCAGAAGTAGCACTTTTCTGCTCCAATAGGAGAGTCAAGTCTTCTGAATTAGAGAACCATGACCATGCAGGAAAACATATTTGGAATAGAATCTCCTTTACTTGAGGATCCAAGTACATTTTCAACTTTTAATTCTAACAAGCAACTGTATAAGAAAAGACAGCATGCTTATACACACATTTCATCATCACCATCAAAATTACAGTGTGCTATTTGAAGGCAAGAGTTTATCTTTTTTGTGTTCTGCCTTTTTTTTAAGTCTAAAAGCCACATGCCTTTAATGTAAAAATAAATGAACAAGAAGCTAAGGAAATCACTGGCAATCAACTAGTGCTAGATGCCCTTCCTCATGTGTAAGCTATGGAAGTGATTCACAAGCCACTCAAACAGATGCCCTCACAGTTAATTTTAAATTGGTCTAATGAGCATGAAAAAAAGCAGAATGCAGTCTGCTTGTGTGCAAGGATACTGGGTTTGGTGAAATAGCTATGAGCATCTTAACACAGGCCTTTCCGCACTAGATTCTTATAGCGCGATTATTCCACTCTCAACATCCTATGGAATCCTGGGGTTTGCAGTTTAGGGAGGGGCTGGCCGCCCAGCCCCTCCCTAAACTGCAAACCCCAGGATTCCATAGGATGTTGAGAGTGGAACAATCGCGCTGTAAGAGTCTAGCGCAGAAATGGCCACAGCCTTCCTAAAACTGGCTTCTTCTAAATGAGTGCTGGTTTACAATTCCAGTCACCCCAAGCAACAATGCTGGCAGGGGATGGCAGTATTGGACCCCAGCATATCTGCAGCATGCTGGGTAGTCAACAGGTATCTTCATCCAGTCTAAATAAACAGGCCAAGAACCAAAGAGTTACAGTATGCCCTCCTGTGGTGCAGCTTCAGCATACACGAATGCGAGGTCACACGAAGCGTTGTGACCATTATTGTCAATGGATGCTATGGGCATGCACGGTGTCCACTGAAGATAATGGGACACAAGCATTTGCTTTGCTTTATGTAGGACTTTCTGGAACAGAACCCTCATATATATGGAGGGCACACTGTACTTCCAGTTTGCTCATGCCAGTGGGTGCTGATGGTCACTCCATGTTTAAATCCAAATTTTAAATAAATTAGCCAAAGTGCTGAACCTATGTTGGAGACAGAGTTAGGCACCTTGGCTGGCTCCTTTAAAGTTTAGACTGAAACCCAGAACAGACTCCTCCTGCCACCAATATGGAAGGCACCAACTGCCACTGACTTAACAGCAGGAGCACATCCAGTGGGAATTCTAGCCCCTTCTTTGTTCAACCAAAGAACCCTGTACCACAGTGCACGCTAGATTTCAAACCGTACCCCCACTTCTAGATTGGAAAATAGTTCACCATGAGGAAAAGAAGCCCAAGGCCTCTTGGAGCCTGCAGTATACCAGCTGTGGATTTACTGGATCTATTAGGTGACTATAAGAGGTGCTTTATGCACTGTGCCATTGGCAGGTGCGATGATCCTGCACCAGGGTTTCCGGCAGTAAATATGTAAAAAGTAGGTGGGCATCAGGCCCCATAGCATGCAGTACAGCTATATCCAGAAGAACTACAGCTGATTGATCTTCTTATGTCTTTAAAGATATCCATTACCTGTTTTGCATGTATTCATTACAAGAAAAAAAATCCTGCAATAGCAGTATAGCTCTAGAAAACACTTTAGCTGGGTAAAATAGGAATCAGAGTAAATTCAGTACACTTCTGAAATTAATGGAATTTGTCTCCACATTGGGGCTAAGGGTTTTTAATGTAACATACCAAGATTACCTCTGTGCACTAAAATCACTATTGCCCCTTACAGAGATAGATGATATTATAATCTTCACTTCCTGGCACTGGAAATGTGGGATGGTTACAGCACAGTTCTTTGCACTCTGAAGGCTGACAACTAAAAACATCAGTGACATTTATAAAGAACTGGGATCTGTTAATGCATTTTTGCAAGACAAAGAGAATTTAACAACTGGATCTGAATATTAATATATTGTAAAATAAGTGAAAAGTTTTTTTATTAGAAGATACTTAATTAACAGAAGTCGGTTTAAATAATTACGACATATGACCCATGTTGGGGGAGTTGGAAAGCAATTTCACTTTTTTAGTGTATTTGTTGTGAAAGCAGTTTTGTCATTAGGGGGATGGAAGCCGGGTAACTGTTGATGTGATAAGCTTTGTTATGTAATTGTTTAGCTATATAGTGTCATGCTATGTAGTGTTTAAATAAAAAAGTTAAAGCTGTACATCAACTTAAAAAGGGTTGACAACTGGGAGTCAGGCAAAAATCCAACTGGCACAGCAAATATTTTCTGATAAGCAGTGCAGCCCAATGCAAAGAAGTGATATGTTAAATTTCTGCCTTTCATACAGCTGTTAAAAAGACACAGGACAGGAGGAACTACACCAGGAAAGAGGAGACAGGACAGGAGGAAGTACACCGGGAAAAGGTTTGCCAAACCCTCTTGCACCCCTTAGTAGTTCCTATTGACTTCAGTATCACATTTAAGCTATTAGCGACTGAACGATTCCAGCCCAGGAGGAAAAGTAATTAACACTATAAAAAGAATACAGATTGCTATAATCAATACACCAGATAGCTTTGCAGAATAAGGATGATCAGAGGATAACAGAGCAGTCCTATAAATGCCCACTCAGAAGCAAGTCTCATTGTGTTTAATTGGTTTATTTCTAGGGCCATTTCCGCACTAGCCTGTTATAGCGGGATGATTCCACTTTCAACATCCTCTGGAACCTGGGGTTTGCAGTTTCGGGAGGGGCCAGCTGGCCCCTCCCGAAACTGCAAACCCCAGGACTCCAGAGGATGTTGAAAGTGGAATCATCGCGCTATAACAGGCCAGTGCGGAAATGGCCTAGGTAAGTGGGTTCAGGACTTAAAAGCGCACGCCTTGAAGGATCTTATGCCACTGAACTCGACCTAACTGACTTCTGAGTAGACACGGAAAGGAGGGCACTCCCAAACAGGTGCTTAGAAGGCAGGCTCACGAAAACCACCCTGGCGGCATGTACATGGAGGGATGGCGAGGGGCGGCCGGCCCCTCCCTAAACTGCAAACCCCAGGATTCCATAGGATGTTGAAGGTGGAATCATAGCGCTAGAACAGTCTAGTGCGGAAACGAGTTCGGCTTCCGAACGACTGCGAAATGCCTCGCGCTCTCTTACGCCGCAGCAATCCTTCAGGCAACACTTACCAGGAAGTAAATCCCAGAGGCTTGGTTCACATTTACTTCCAAGTAAACATATTCGTGAGGCTCAGGCTGCAAAAAAAAGAGAGAGAGAGATTAAAAAGGGTAGAGGGGGAGGCTCGATTTCCTCCCACGTTCACAAGGCGAGCGGGGGAGAGAGAGCAAAGAGGAACGCGAAACGGTCATCCCGCGTCGATCACGCCCCGACGATGTGCCCGAAGGAAGCGCGCGCGGTGCAGAATGACAGCACGGGGACGGGGCGCCTCGTCTCCAGCAGGCGAAAGGATGTCCTCCCACTCCGGGCTCCCGATGCGGAGGGAGGGCAGGCTGCTAGTCCTCATCGCGCAAGGGGGGGGCGGCGGCGGGGGGAGGGAGGTCGCCGAGGAGGCTCACCTGCGCGCCTCATCAGCCCCAGCTGGGCGGGGACCGCGGCGGCGGCGGCGCTCCCGTAGCCGGCCGGGGGACCGCCTGGCCTCCGTCTCCTCCTCGCAGCTGCGGCGTCAGGTTGCGCGGATCAGGAAATTAGGGCAGGCGGCGGGGATTGGAGGCGCCCGAGAGCCAACCAGAGGCCGGCCAGGCGCCCGTGAGTCACCGGCAGCTACGCGCCCGCACTCACACACGCACGGACGGAGGGAGGCAGGGAGGGAAGGAGGCGGGCGGGCGAGGGGCGGACCGTATAAGAGCGTCCCGGCGGGTCCCTCCCCCTCTCGTGCGCGTTCCTCGGGTCCTCCTCACCGGCCCAACCGGTGTGCGGGCGGATGAGGGAGAGAGCGCGTCGGACCGGGTGAAGGGGAGGGGGCGCGCGCCGCTGTGCACGCGCGCCTGTCTGCCCTGCACGACGCCTCCTGGGTTTTTTTTTCTTCCCCTCCTCTTTCTCCTCCTCCTCCTCCTCCTCCTCTTCATCACCATCCTCCTCTCTTGCCTCCTCCTGGAACGGCTTTCTTCCCTGCCGCCCCGCATTGTCTCCTTTTTCTTGTTCTTCCCCTCGCCAGCCTGCCAGACCGCGGTTCGCCTTGTGGCTGCCTGGGCATTCTGAAGACCCGAAAAAGCGAAGGAGGGAAGGAGGGAGGGAGGGAGAGAGAGGGAGGGGGGAAAGGAAGGACACCCCCCCTCCCGGCATCGTGTCGCCGCCGTCCTCCTCCTCCTCCTCCCTCGAATGGTGCGAAGTTGTGGTGCGAGGCGCAGCGGCTGCTCCGGCGGCACCATGGACGCGGTCTCCGCCTGGCGGGGGCTCTGGCTTCTCCTGGCGCTGGCTTGCCTGCGAGGAGCGCGCGGTGAGTCAAGGGCGCCGGGCGCCGCTTATTCCTCGGACGCGCGCTCCCTCCTCCCCCTTCTCGCTTTCTTCCCTTCCCGTGGCGTGGAGGCTTTCTTGGGTGTACGTGGAGAGCCCTGCGGACGGGGGAGGGGGGGCACGGAAGCCCGAGCCGTGGTCTTCGCTCTGGCCTCTGTGAGGCGTCGTGGGGCGAAGAAAGGGAAAAGGGGAGGTAGCCTTGAGTTCCTTTCTCCTCCAGTTATTCTCCCAGCTAATAATAATAATCATAATGATAGCAGTTTGCGGGGCGGGGGACTCTGAGGCGAACGCTGTTCACAGCTGTAGCCAAGGTCCTTTCCACGCTGCCGCCCGCCCCTCACGAGGGGAACGAGGCAGGGGAGAAATTGGGCGCCAGAAGTGGCCTTGGCACGAGCCGAGACAGGGAAGCGCATCTGTTGCGAGACGAAAGCGGGCCCAGGAAAGAGAACCGGGCCCGGCTCGACGGCGAAGGCGGGAGGGAGGGGGTCCTTATGTTGTTTCCCAGCGCTGTTATTTTGCCTTCGCTCTAAGGAATGGGGGCTTCGAGCCTCACGCGGGAGACGCCGGGGGTCGCCCTCTCCTTGCCTGCCCTGTTGCTCTTGAGGTCACCGTCGGGGGGCTCCGGGTCCCAGTGTCTCAGCGGCCCAACTTCTCCCGCCTGCCGGTTGAGCTGAGGGAAGGTGGTCGGCCCTTCAGGGTAGAATGTAGTCGAAGTCTGGATGTCTGCCACTAAGAGGAAGTGGTGGGTGATAACGGTGCCATCATTGAAAGAGAGGAAGGGGGCTGGCCCACCTGGAATATGGTAGCGCTACTGGAACAGGAGGACTCACAGCACAGCGTGGCCTTAGGATGATACTCATGGCTGTTTGGCCTGCGATAGGTACTGTTTTGGATGGGATAACTTGGGACCTGTGCATCGTCTGGTCAAGGAGTGTGTGTGTGATGGTCCTCTTAAGCTCTGACTAGATAAAACCATAGAAACAAAACTGCTCCCCGAACTGACACAGTTTTTCTAAACTTGCCTCCTTTGTTTGCAGCATATGAAGTTGAGAAGATAAGACAGGGCAAGAGTAGGAGTTCATGATATGTTGAGTAACCATCTCCTAGCCTTGCAATTATTACTGGGGTTTGGTAGGCCTTTGTTAGACCATTCCCTCCTGTCAGTGTGGTAAGGCTCATTCTTACAAGTACTTGATGCTGAAATCTGTCCATCTGATAGGTCAGACTATCTGGTCCCTAAACCAGTATGAGGGAGCAGAAGTGTAACATTTAAGTTTTACTGCACCTAAGTCAGGTTTTGGTTTCACCCTCAGTCTAAGCTCTAGTCTGCTTTAACATGAACTGCCACTGAGATACCTTGAGTTTACCTAATGCATCCTTGAACAGTATTGGTATCTGTACTGCACATAGGCTGATGGTAGTTAGCCGTATGAATTATTTGTGTGCCTTGCAAAAAGTTTAATTTGCTTGGCTATTAGCTTCTGAAAGCAAGCAGACTTACTTGCCAAGGCCATCTCTCCGTTTCTCTGCGTGGTTGCTATGTGAGCATGTCCTGTAGCTCTTATTTGGCCATATTCAGCCCTCAAGTCCTCAGTGGTTTCAGATACAACCTGAAAAAAGTGGCCTAAAATGTACTATCTTGCGTCTTCTCCTAAACATCCTTGGATCAGTGTACATAGCAAGCTAGAACAGCTATTACAGTTCTTGCTGTGATATCAGTAATGCTTTGAAAACACACAGCTCCATTGACCTGAAGACTGAAGTAGTTAGTACTTTACTAGGCTAGAAGAAAGCAATGGGTCATATATAAAACATGGATATGACTCTGTTAAAAAATGGAATAGCCCTAGAAAGATGAAGCAGGGTTGTCCTTGGTTTTGTTTGCTTGTTTTTGTTTTGCTAAGGAATTTGGTTGGGATAACTTGGGACCTGTGCATCGTCTCCAAAGGGCCTCCAAAGTCTGAACTTATATTCTGCAAGCTTTTCATTTGATTTGTGTTCCTTCACATATATGCTTCTATGTTCTTTCACATATATACTTATATGCAGGAATCCCCAAACTTTTGAGTCCCTGAATGCACATGGACATTTGAGAAACTGTTACGAGACATGTATGAGTGGCTCTCTTGTGGGCATGGCTGGTCAGAAGAGATAATTGCCTAGCCCAGGAAACTGACTGCAGAGCAGAGTCTGCACTTCAAGAATGCCAAAATGCTTATTTGCCTCCACAAAACACAACATTGGTATCAGTCGCATAGGAATGTGGGGGCAAGGGGGTGTTTCACCCCAGACGGCAATGTTTCTGAGGCATCCCAGCCTGTAGCCATGCCCCTGCATGCCCTGGCCATGCCCCCACATGCCGCGGCCACACCCCCTCCTGTCCCCTCCTCCACACACTCCAAGCTCCACCACTGATTGATATCATTATTATAACTGTTATATCATATTATTATAATATTATATATATAATATCATTAACTGCATTTTAGGAACTTTTAAACAGATCTTTTTACTGTGATTGCTTGTTGAACTGTTTTTAAACCTTGGTACTGTCCAACCTATTAACTAATCTTATTTTAACTCAAGTTGTGACCCATCTTGGTCCCATACTGGGATAAAAGTGATAAATAAATAAATTTCACAAAAGGCAAATAAGGTTACTGCCCAAGTAAACACCCCCTTCTCTCCCCTGATCATCTGCCCCAGTTTTTCCTTCCCAGGTTTTATCCTTCTGACTTCTGCAGCTCCCCCCACCTCACTCTCTGCTGCTTCCCCAAGTCTATCAGGTGATGGTGGGGTCTTTTTCTCCCTAGTTTCCAGGCAGCTGAACACAGTTTGGATAGAAGTGTTATCCTGTAGTTGCTGATCATCTTCTTTTCTTAGGAATGCCTGCAGGTCTGTGTTAATTCACCTAGCTTTTTTAAAATCAGGTGTGGGAGGAGAGGGGCATATATGCATGAGATGCTGTGGTGCCCACAGATACCACATGAGAGATGCTCATGGTAAGGTAAATTAATTTCCAGAGATGGGAAACCTGTGAATCCTCCAGATGTTGTTGGACTACCAGATCCCTAGCCAGCACAGGGATGATGAAAAGTATGGGCCAGCAACATCTGGAAGGCTGCAGGCTCCCCATACCTGCTTTAACCACTGCTGTATATGTTCAAAAGCTGAGTGGCAGATTTGAGCAGTAAGAAGGGGGGTCATTGTAAACTAGTGAACTGACTGTATGTAGTGGATAAAAGCATACAGTCCCATAGGTAAATTCCATAGGTATATCTATCTATGTCTTGATTGTAGATGAACGTTTGAAAATATAGTAGTAAGAGCCAGGAAGTTGGTAGTGAGCTTATGAGGTAACCTTTGGATAAACAACTCCTTCTTTCTAGCAACCCTTGGGCCTTTACCCTTGCACGTGCCACCAACTTAACCCATAATGGGGTTATAAGATCTACTCCGCGAAGATTTACTACATAAATCTTCATCTAGGCTTTTCTGGTGGTAATTTTTCATAGTAGCCTAGTATTCTGCTGAGAAACAGTGACATTAATTTGAGGTTTGTGCAAATAGGAAAAAAAAATCCTCCCTTTGGGGTTGTGAATTTGCAAGAGTCAGTTAAATGTCCAAACTCTCTGGATAGCGTTTTTTGCAGTTAGGATGCAGAAGCAAATGACTGCTCCAAACTTGTATTTATGAGGGCTTAGTCTTCTTGATCTTCAGGCATTGATGTATTGGTGGCCATTAACTCAGATGGCTTTAGCAGAGAGTTAGAAAAATTAAGAAGCTATACATGTCTCCAGTATCAGAAGCAGTGTGTCTCTTGATACCATTAACTATGGGATTCTGTTATACTCATGTCCTGTTCGTGGTTTTCAGTATAGGCAAATAGGTGACCACTGCAGGAACAGAATACTAGAGTAGACAAGCCATTGGTCTGATCCATCACACATCTGGTGATTTGTTTTTTCCTCTAAAATATGATAAGGATTTGGGCAACCAAGATACATACAATGTCACTGATATCTGAAGAAATCCTGCTTAGGCTTGGGGTGTTAAAGTCTTTGGGGCTTCCCCCTTGAGGATAAAAATACAGCTCAAGAAACCTGATATTCTACTTCATAGGTTCATTAAACTTCAGGTCTGTGCCACCAGATCACTAGATAATAATCAACACCGATCATGGAAAGAACATCTGTCACTTTAAGTATTTCCAGTTAATCCTGGGCCAGCATCTTTATCTTGAAATGTTAATCAGTCCAGGTAATGCTTGTCACAGTGGGAATGTCTGTCCTTGATGTTGCTAGTATTTGAAAACTGCTTAGCTCCTAACTGGGACTGTACAAACCAAACCAACAAGATTCTGTCGATGAGAGTCTGCCCACCTTCTTTTTTTTCCTTTTCCGAGTCTCCTTTTTGCTATCTAAGCAGTAAATACTACATGACAGCTAGGATATCTGGCCAGGAACTTATTCCTCTGTATGTACTTGGTGACTGAGAAAGGCAAGATCTTGTACTTGATCTCTGTCAGGAGTTGACTTGAAAAGCACTTGCCGTTTTAGTGAAGGCTAAAAATAAACAGTGCTCCGCTAACCTTGAAGTGACAAAAGTAAACATCTAAATGATGCAACAAATTAGAGGAGTCTTGCATCATGCTGCACTTCCTTGGCCTTTTAAAATGCTCATATTGTGTTTCATTGTGTTTCTAGATGGATGAGACTGACTGCACGTTCTGGAAGAGAAGTGTGTTATTGCCCTTCAGATCAGTTTAGCAGAGGAAGAAGGGAGTAAATGCTTTGGGGTGGAGCATAATTGCTCACTTCCTGGGAACAACAAATATCTTCTCTGAATACTGCATAGTGGGACACAAGCTTGCTCTCAGTTCTCTTGTGCTGGGGGGTGGGCTGGGGTGGGCAGCTGTGACAAGGCTTGGGCAGTTTCCTATTTTGGCACTCTCTGGGTGCCATACAAAGCACACATAAATACCAAAATATTGGGAAGAATCCCAAACCAGAAGTGGCTGGGGAAGTCCACATATGCTTTTTGAAAAATTGGTAATTTTTAATGATAAAAACTCTGTGTGAGTGTGTGTCTGTCCATCCCATAATCTGCTTACAAGAAAGGCAGTTCAGTCTTTTTGACGGGGTTGTGGGGCTGGAAAGATTGTAGTCTGGGTGATCTGGAGGACCATACTGACTGGGGATGATAGGAGTTGTTAAGCCCACTTGGGAACATAAAGGGATCTTGTAGCACTTTTGAGTAGACCCACTCTACTAAAGCTTGTTGTACAGACATCATTCTCTCAGTTAGTCTTGAGGGTATTACAAGATCCCTTTGCATGCTGATACAAACTAACATGGCTATGTCTTTGAATACCACTTGGAGAAGGCAGGCATACACTGGTCAGTCATTTCTCTGTCACAGCTGCATATGTAAAGTTGTGCAAAATGAATTTTTTCCCACATAATGGGATATGAATCCCATCTGATTGTTTGCTGCTAAGTTTCTAAGGTGTGTTGGTGAAGGGCCACTGGTTGGAGCACATCCTTTGGCTGCAGAAAGTCCCAGGTTCGAACTCTGGCATCTCCAAGTAGGGTTGGGAAAGATTCCAGTCTTGAACCTTGGAGACTGGCTACCAGTCATATTGGTGCGACTGAACTTTATGCTTTCAGTGAGTATAAGCAGCTTATGTTCATATATGTGACTGATTAGCCATAACTCAACAGCTAGCACACTACTTTTTCTTCTTCAAAATAGTGCTTCTCAGAATAGCATTCTGAGCCCTTGGCTGCTGGTCCCTGACAGGTTTTCAGGAAGGAAAGAAAACAGTTGTAGCCAGTGAACACCAATATGGTATTGGTCCCTGGTACATTGGAGGAATGTCAGTCCCCATATCGGATAGCTTTGGAAGCACTATTTTAAAACAAAAGAGACTACAACCTGGTGGTATAGCAGCTAGAAACTAACCAATAACGCAGTTTCACACTGAACAATCCATTCTCTTGCAACCTTATAAACGGTGATCATTCACACTTGCTTTACTAATGCTTTTACTCCATGCTTACTGCTATTCCTTCTTTCCTAGACAGTATCAATACAGTTACTGTTACAGTCTATCTGTATCAGAGTTAAGTGTTGTGAATAATGTAACCTTGTATGAACTGTACTACTTGAATTCTGTACACATGTTTGTTTTTCTAGACTGTAGAGAGTTGAAAGCTTCTGGTTTTTACAATGGATGAAAGATCCCTGTCCAGTCTGTAGAACAAGCTGCATGTTATGCAGTTTAGGCATGTTGCTTGTGCATCTCAGAACAGCTGAAATAGCCCATAAGAATGATAATTTCTAAAGGCTATATACCAGAATGTCCCTCTCAGATGCTGAACTTTCAAGAGCTTGTTATAAAGCCAAATTACACAAACTTATAAGGCAGGCAGCGAAAAACAATAGGGCAAAGTTTTCAGAACTGTCAGCTAATTAGAATTTTCTGTTTAGTGCTAAAAACTGCAACTTTCTTTTACTGAATCTCTGACATTGCTCAGTTTTCTCCATTATCCCCTGGTGTGTGAGTTTGTGCATGTGATTTTCTTATGCATCTACAAAATCTTATTTCTCCTTTAGCTTTCAAGGAGTAATGAGGAGCTCTGTAGAACATAACAGTCCTATAAACCAGGGTGGGGAGCAAGTAGCTCCTGATAGACTGACCAGTCTCTGAGTGATTTGCAATAGATTAGCAACAAATTTTGACTCCCAGCCATTTGTACCAATAATAGCAACAAAATGATTTTTCAATGCCAAGTTAAACTGCTGAAGTGAGCCAGCTAGGGGTAAATGAGAGTAGATTTTTTGATAGACTATGAAGTCTGTGCAGTCAAACAAAATCCCAGTCACTTGGGAGAAAAAGAGTCACACACAAATATATTCAATAGACTAAGAAAAAGAGATGGGTTTTCTTTCTCCACAATCTACCCTGGATTCTGCATCCTGGAAATGGTGCTGTAGATAAGATTATTGGGGTCTGTTGAGTTTAAGTTCTCAGAATTTCTGCTTCTCCAGGTCAATATTGCCCAATAAACTATTTTTCTTTGTCTTGGTCTCCTCCTCCTTGTCTTCCTTTTTTAGAATTTTGTTGTTGTATGCCTGTGAGTTGTTTCCAACTTATGGCAACCGTAAGGAAAATCTATCACAGGGTTTCTGGGTATGAGAGTAGGTCATGTGCCCAAGGTGACCCAGTGGTTTTCCATGGCCAAGAGGGATCAAACCCTGGTTTTCAAGGTTGTAGTCTTAACACTCAAATCAGTACACCAAGCTGGCTCTTTTTAGAATTTAGAATTCTCCAATTCTAATACTGCCTCCTCTCCACCATCCATGTAACAGAACCCTATTGCTGTCATCTTGAGGAACATTTGCTTTGGTGGAATCACGCATCAAAGTTTGTGGACTGTCTCATGGCACAGTAACAAGGCAAGAAAACTTCATCTAGATTGATACATACATATGTTCACCTCCAAGTGGCTTTGTCTTTTAGAACACGGCTAAAAATGACAAGCCACCTGCTTTAGTCACATGAAGTCATACAAACAATCACTAGAATGATTATTTTTAATAATGAATGGCAAGATTGCTATCCATGGGGGGCCTACGTGCCCGAACACGCTAATCCCTATGGCTGGTCTCCTTGAGCAGCCTTGGATTTGTTAATATCTTCATACTGATCTCAGGCAAGTCAGTGAATAAATCAAAGCTAGTTGTGATTTCTAGAAGAGCAAAATCACTTTAGTGCTGTGATCACTGAAGTTACTAGAGTACTGTAATGTCAGTCCTAATATTACAATCATATGAAAGAGTACCTTTGATCCACCTGTTATATTGCCTCAATCCTACAGCATCTAACTGTAACCTGTTTCTCAATTCAAGGTACAAGAGTAACCTGTGATGAAAATCAGTTCCAGTGTCACAATGGCCGCTGCATAACTCTGGTGTGGAGGTGTGATGGTGATGAAGACTGCTCTGATGGCAGTGATGAACTAAACTGTGGTAAGGTCTTGCTTGCATGGGTGCTGAACCACTCTCTGTGTAGTAAAGTAGCTCAGCAAATACTTCACCATACCTCTGACATGCTCTGTCTGAGCTTATTTAGCTGACAGCAAGCCATGGAGAGCAAAATGATTGGATTTCTGTTTTAACAAGCTTATCAAAGCATCCATCCATATAAAGAGAGTATGAGAATGTTACTCATAATCTATATTTCTAGGCATCGGACTACTGGTTTCACAAAAGGCAACCTATGGAGTTCCAACAGTCAGAGCTGTACTTCATTTGTTGTGCTAGATTAGCTTGACCTGGAATAGGAAGACAATAAGTCACAGTATACTAAAGAAAAGGGCAGTGACTTGTAAATTGGACTAACTTTTGGTAGGTTTACAAGTGTATTATGTATTATCAGTGAAGAGCATTCATGCATTAGCATCTTTTGGGCTGCAATCCCAGGGCCAGGAAATGTTTGAATTCTCCCCATACAAGGATGGATCAGAAGATCCAACCTTGCAAACATCACATAATTTCCCTCCCTTTGCAGCCAGTGTTCCTGCTGTTCTGTCAGCATGAGCACCCTCAGGGTTTGAATAAGGCAGTTCCTCTGTCTTCAGATCTGATTTTCTACCAGTAGGATTTTTATGTTTGGCAGAATGCTTTTGCATTAAGACCTTATTTAGAAAATGCCTTCTTTCTGCAAAGCATTAGAATGAAAGAAGAAAGGATCTCTCCAAGCAGGGGTGGTCAACTGCCATAGATCTAGAAGTCAGTTGTCTTTCCGTGGAGTCCCCCTGCAGATCACATGGAGTGCCAGAATGCAAAAGACAAAACATTCTGGAAGTTCCAAAAAAGAGTATTAATGTTAAATAGTGCAGAGGGGATTTAAGCTGTATAAAGGTTGAACTGCTGTTATGGAGACAATTCACCCTTTTTTGATGCCACAAAAAGGTGGACTGCAGAGTATAGTGGAGTCAGAGGCTAGGAAAACAGCCTGAGGGAGCTACATGTGACCCCAGGGTGTACTTTGTCTGTCCCTGTCCAGAAGCAATTAGGCTGCTGAGTAATTTGGTCAACTTCTAGTGTAGCTGTGCCCCCAGTCAATGTGCTAAAACATGATGCTATCCCCTTCAGGGCCTGACTCTCATGCCTAGCTTCCTTAACAAATTCACTACCAGTCTGGTTTTTGGTATTTGTTTGCCTGTGTTCTGTGTGTAGCAAAGGAAATGTTACTTAAAATGAAATGGTATGCAGTGTTAAACATCTGCTTTGAATTCTAGAATTGGGAAACTCTGAAAAGCATGAAATGATGCAAACTATTTAACTGGGTATGTGCTAATTCAATTAAACATATGGTTCTACATGCAAATAGGGCATCTCTTGTTCTTAAGCTGGAGTAACAGTACCATATCCAATTATCTTCTGGTTTTTCCCACTTCTTGTCAAGGCTTTTGAAGGTTCAACTGATGAAACTGCCATACTTGAAAGGGGTCTCTTCAAAATGCAAGTGACTGTGGAGATTTAAGAGCAAGAATGATTATAGCAGTTAATACAATGAATAAAATGCCAAGTGTGTTTTGTGTGTCTTGGCTCAAATTTACCTGTGTTAGAGTTTTTGAAAATTACTTTTTTTAAAATTATTTATTTGTATCCCGCCTCTCCATATGGATCGAGGCGGCAAACAACTTACAAATAGCATGTATTTCAAAACATTTCTATACATGGCCCCAACAAGCTGGGTACTCATTTTACCGACCTGCGGAAGGATGGAAGGCAGAGTCAACCTTGGAGCTGGGCAGGATCGAACTTACAACCTTGTGGCTTGCAGTACTGGCATTTAACCACTGTGCCACCAGGGTTCCCTTTAAAAAGCATCTTTGTTAAGCTGTGTTACTAAGCATCTGTTATATTTTGGTAGCTCCTAGGGTACAACATACTTGAAAGCATGTGCAGAGTACTTTCTTCACTTCAAACTAAGTCAATGTAATACTGTTTTCTTCCAGTGAAAAAGACCTGTTCTGTATCAGATTTTGTGTGCCAGAATGGACAGTGTATACCCAGCAGATGGCATTGTGATGGGGACACCGACTGTGAAGATGGCTCAGATGAACATTCTGAACTGTGCTGTGAGTAAGCTTCCCTTCTATGCTTCAAGGCAATTACAGGCTCTTTCAGTTTTTAAAACTAGAGCTAAGTGAAATGTCAGGTAGTCTGCATGCCATGGTCCCAGCTGTATGCTGTATATACAGCTGGTTAAAAACATGTACTGTAAGCATTAATCCAGAAATTGGGCTAGGGATGATGGAATAAGGGGCACTGGGATTGAATTGTTCCACATATTTAGCCCAAGACTGAGCTTTTGGAATTCCATGTAAGACCTATGAGTGTATTGACTCCCTAACTTCAAACGTAAAACAGATCATTATAGCAGTTGGATACACAGCTTGAACATACAGATTCAATACTGCTTCTGCATGCTTAGGTGGCAGTGGCAGCCAGTGCCTTTTGTGCAGTTCAATTTCAGTTAATATCACAGCTTTGTCTCTCTCTGTGGAAGCAGGAGTTGGGTAGAACAGTCTGTCCCTAAACTACCTGGTATGTACCTTGCAGCAAAAGACTATGTGGACATTTCTCCTGGATAGTATTTGCAAACTACAGTTAGAACAGACTACAGCAGTCTAGGCTCATTTGAAGTGTTTGTTCTTCCCATAAAGCCATAAATGAGTTATGACCAGAGTTTCTGAGTCACCTTTTATAACGTGATGACCAGTGCTTTCAGTGCTAATAGGCAGTGATTCTGCTTTTGGTTTAATCCAAATGCTAAATGAGCTATCCGGCATGCTGAATCTATTTTGATGATAGAATTCAGCACCTCAGATAGCTCCCCTGATATTGATACTGCCCCACCCCCATGGAAGCCATTAGCTACCACTGGTTCCCTACGTAACTGTACAGAGCTTATGTTCTGCATTTGAGGCCCTGTTGCATGCCCCACCTCCTAGACACGTGAGATTGATCAGAACTTGAGACATTAACTTCTATCTAGCAATGTGCTGGAGCTCCCTTTTCAAGGAGATATATTACATGGCTTTAAAAAAACATACACTTCTGCCATGGTTTTACTGCTTGACTTTTAGACAGTTTTTCTTTTGTCCTGTTAAATATTTTATCAGTTTTGTTAATTTTCTTGCTTGAAGTTGTTGAATTTTCTTATCTTTATGGCTTTATTGTGAACTACCCCAAATACTAATTGAATAGATGGATGATTCAGAGCTAGACTAGAAAAATATAAACATTCTATTACCAGGTAACCTGGCATAATTCACTACTTGATCCTAAAGGGCATTTGGTTCCACAGTCTGTAGTCTGCATTATTTGCTCAAGTGAGCTTTTGAGTTGGCTTAAATGTGTAAACACAGTCACAAATGTTAAATAAACAATGCACCAAATCCATGTAAGATTAAATGAAGAAACTGTCTCTCTCCAGTGAACCCCCACCAAAGCCTCCTTGAACAAAGTCTCAACTAATACATGAAAGGAGGAAAGAAGGGTTAGGAAACTTTCTTCTGGTCAGTTAGTTGTCAGAGGCAGAATAGCAGATACCATTGAGCACAGTATAATCTAGCTTTACTTTCATGCGTAGCTACAGACTGAAGCTACATGAAGCCTCAAGCTATACTATCTGAACATGAATAGAAAGCTTAAGTCCCCAGACACAGACCTTGAACCAGTTTCTAAGTGAACTCTTGATCACTTCTCGATAGACACAAGAAAGTGTGCAGTAGGTGAAATCAGCTGTGGTCCTCGATCAAGTCGGTGTATCCCAGTGTCCTGGAAATGTGATGGTGAAAATGACTGTGGTGATGGTACAGATGAAGATGACTGTGGTAAGCCAGAGTCCTTTAGGGTGGAAGGGATGACTTGGCCATCTGAGCCCTACTCTGGCCTTCTAATTTGTGCTGGGTAAACCAGTTCTAAATCTGCTGGCAGAGTTTCCATGGATACAGGAAACTCTCCACTCTCCAGAAAGTTGCCTTCTACAGGGGTGACAAACAGCCAAAAGAGGCAGCCAGGCCAGAGTGCTTATTCCAACTCTCCTTCATCTCATGTTTACTGTACATGAATTAGAACACCTGAATAGGGCTCTAGACTGCTTCAGATCAAGCACCCAACATTTGAATTGGGAAGCATCCAGCCACACTAACGCACACTGGATATTGGCCTTAGAGTACTACTGCTGTAGTTGACACTCAGTTTCTAATCTGGTTGAGTTGCATTTTTACAGGCTAAACTTGTAGCCTCTTGAATTAAACAGGACTTTGACAAATTCCTCAACAATGTTCCTGGGAATGCTGTGGCATCTCTATTAGATATACCACTAATCTTAAACACACAGCTAGTACTGGATACTTTCCAGCCAACATTAAGGCTTAGAAATGCAGTCTGAGTCCATTTTCTCCAATGGGCTACAATTCCCATAATTCCCAAAATAGGAAGAGTAGTCCAGCATATTTGGAGGGCACCCATTAAAGAAGGTTTGTCTAGACCATTAAGAGTATAATAAAAGGAAATCCTACCTTAGTTAACACCACATTCTATCCATGTTGTCATTTCAGAGCAGAAGTAGTTTCTGCTTGGGGAGGAACTGTAAGCTTGCAGTGAAATTGATCTAAATGAGGAGCTTTCTTGCCTTAGGCAACATTTTTTCCCATCACTTTCAGCTTGAATCATAACTAGTCACCAGTAACTTAATTTTCAAAATGCTGCCTCTGTCAAGAACACAGTTGCTGCAGTACCAAATCCCAGATGGATTTAGGCCCTGGTTTAGGTGGCAGTTCAGTTATCTGGCAAGCCATAGTTAGTGCAATGTTCAGAAGTGAAAATCAAAGCAATATACTGTGGTGCACTTGGTGCAGAAACAAACCTGATTAGTACAGTATTGCAAAAGTCTGTTTCTGCTTTTCAGTGACTTATAAAGCAATAGTGCTTGGCCAGTCTAATTGTTCTGTCTCTTGTCTTAGCCAATATAACCTGTAGTCCTGAAGAATTCACGTGTGCCAACGGGCAGTGCATCTCAAAAGATTTTGCCTGTAATGGGCAAGAAGACTGCAGCGATGGTAGTGACGAATTGGGCTGTATACCACCTACTTGTAGAGTAGGTGAATTCCAGTGCAAAAGTGAAAGCGATACCTGTATCCCAGTAAACTGGGTGTGCGACAATGAACCCGACTGTACCGATTGGTCAGATGAATCTCCAGAGCAGTGTGGCCGCCAGCCTGTCCTTACCGTGAAATGCGGAGAGAGTGAAATGCTGTGTGATTCGGGGGATGAGTGTTTCCACACAAAGTGGCGTTGCGATGGAGACACAGACTGCAAGGATGGAAGTGATGAGATCAATTGCCGTAAGTAACGGTGACTGTATGTTTCCTTTTGGAAGGTAGTGGTGGCCCTGCATCCATCAATAGGCTTAGTTCTTCAGTCTTCTCTCCTTCTTTCCAGCTTCTTCGGAATGCAGGCTGGACCAGTTCAGATGTGAGGATGGCAACTGTGTCCATGGAACCAGGCAGTGTAATGGTGTGAGGGACTGCATAGATGGCTCTGATGAAGTGAACTGTCAGACAGGTAATTGAATGATATCATAAACCAATAAGACATTGTCTTGTGACCTGAAACATTAGAAGCCATATTTCTTGTCTGGTTTCTTAGAGAAATGAAGTAGTGGCCCTTAGAGCTTTCCTGGAGGGATGGCATCTGGGTGAAGCTGACCTCTTGGAGACATTCTTCCTTAGGCTGCTAATATTAATTGTTCCTCAGTGTTTCCCCTTTCTTCTTAATTGGAGGGAAAAAAAGTAAATATTCAACAAGCCCGAAGCCTGACACTAAACAGCTGCATCACACAGTGTGGTATTTTGAGTTGGGAACAGAAACATTCCTTTTAACTTTGTATCCTGATTTTCTCCATCATCCAGGTAATCAATGCACTGGGCCTGGAAAATTCAGGTGTAGAAGTGGGGAGTGCATAGAATCCAACAAAGTGTGCAACCAGAAGCAGGACTGCAAAGACTGGAGTGATGAACCTCTCAAACAATGCAGTAAGTAATAGGTAAAGTAGGCTGGATTGTTGGCACTGGTGAGCTGTTCCTTTACCTGGCCTGGGTCTATTTTGTTTTTTTAATGACTGGCTGTTAACCCCTGTGCTGGGAGTGAGAGCTGTAGATATATATTAGTGAACTGCACTGAGCAGTACCAAACCTTCTGCAGCCATTTTACATGCCTACAAGGCAACTTCTTTTGTCACCAGTAAAACCAATGTCCAGACTCAAGCAGTCACATAGAGTCCATTCTAATGGGGTCACATTATTATCACAAAACTATCTCAGGTTCCCCCTTTTCGTTTCAGCCCTCTGTGTAGTACCTACTTCCTGAAAAAATCTGCTAAGCACTCCCAAGTGCACAAAACAAATCTAGAGGACTGAGTGGCATTTCTGATTCTTTCTTCCAGATGTAAATGAATGCTTGGTGAACAATGGAGGCTGCTCCCATATCTGTAAAGACTTGGTTATAGGCTATGAATGTGATTGTCCTGCTGGCTTTGAGCTTATAGACCGAAAAACATGTGGAGGTAAACATGTTGAAGCAGAGTTAAACATACTGGAACCTAACTTGATACTGGGGTGCTGTGCTAAATACTAAATACTTTTCCTCTTCTAGACATTGATGAATGCCAGAATCCTGGTATCTGCAGTCAAATCTGCATCAATACAAAACTGGGCTACAAATGTGAATGTAGCCGTGGCTACCGAATGGATCCTCAAACTGGAGTATGCAAAGCAATTGGTAAGTAACTTGAGTGGCATTGTAGTGTTGCACCCTGTCAGTTTCAGTATCCAGTATCCAGTATTACCAATACATTCCAGACTGGCAGTCATTATTATCGCTGAGCCCTAACAAAGAGTTGGCTGCTTTCTAAAGGTCATTGAAGGGCTATTGTAATGAACATCTTGGTTTTTCACTCTAGTGCCCACTGGAGTTTAAACGGTATTTGGGCTTTTGAAATATGTAATACCAGTGAGGAGACCTGACCACTTGGATAAATGAGCAGAGCTCTTAACTGGGCTGTATACCTATTAACTCAAGAATACTCAAATCTTGAAAAACTTTTTAGACTACAGCTCCTAAAATCCCTCATCCAGCATGGCCAGGAGATTCTAGGAATTGTCCTAAAGGTTAATGTTTTCAGTCTCTGGAAATAAGGCCCAATGATTTCTAAGGAGCTTCCTTCCAAGAGTATGTTCATGATAGACTAATACTATAAGATTTGATAGTTAACAGTTTGTCTCATAGCAATATACTAATTTACTCTTTCAGGAGGAGAACCAAGCCTGCTCTTCACTAATCGCTGGAACATCAGGCAGTTTACCTTAGAAAGGCAGGACTACACGCAACTGATAGGAGACCTCAGAAATGTTGTTGCCCTGGATGCTGACATGGCTGAGCACAAAATCATCTGGGCTGATGTTGGACCAAATGCTATCCTCAGGTAAATGGACTCTGTACCTTGTTTGTGTATGGGCATTATAACTTTAAAGTGTCTTGAGGAATCTACCTGAAGATTACAACCTTCATAACTGTGGTGATCACCTGTCATTCTATTAGGCTGATTTGGCTCCCAACAACATACAACACATGCTTTGCACTCCATACTCTTTCTTGGCCCAGCAAGCAAGTTTGGGTAATCAGATGCCTGGCATAGGCTGTGCTGGTCACACAGGAGCCCTATGTGCCTGCACAACTTCAAGTAGAGGACGTATCATTTCCATTTTTTCTTGACCCTACATAGGAGATGGTGTGTGCTATGAAGCACAATGTAAATCACTCTCTGCAAAATGATGCACTTGTCATGGGCTACTAACAACTCACAGTACCCTTGCCTACAATCTTGCTGTGGACACTGGCAATGTTTACAGTCTGTTACATTGGTATTCTCCATTGTGCTGATCTTCAGGATAGCTTTCTTTTTATCACAGCATCACTAAAATGAGATACTAACAGTAGTTAACATTGCCTTGTTCCCAGCTGCTCTTCTATCTGCCAGTTGTCTTCCATGCTATTTGTGGGGGAAATGTCCTGAGTTAAAATACTTGTATATATACTTTTTTATGTGGTGCTCGACCTGGAAGTAAATCCAGCTGAAATGCTTTTGGAGTATACTTGTCTAGGAAATCAGGCTTGATGGTCAAAGTAATGGCTTAGAAGTGTGGGTGTTGTGGACTGTCTGTAGCTAAGCTTCTAGAATGGGGTGAGCAAATTATGATACTCTTTATGTAGATGGACTACACCTCCCATCTTCCTTAGCCATTGTTGGCTAGGCATGATGAAAGCTGTAGTGCACAACATTTTTAGGACCTCTTTGTGTTTCCCACTTCCCCCTCTTCTAGACAAGTTTAAGTCCAGGGTTAGCTTGTAACCAAGCTTGACAAGTTTTCAATGTCTGTGAAATATACTTAAAAAGATGAATGTGCATCTGCTAAAGACAACATTTAATGAAATTTTTCTCCCTAGTGCCTCACTTACCGCTAGTAACAGACCAGGACGGCAGAGAAGGATTATAGACAATGTACAGAGTCCTGCAGGAATTGCTGTTGACTGGATTTACAAGAACATCTACTGGACTGATTCTTCCCTTAAGTCAATTTCTGTGGCTACTCTTAATGGTGCTAAAAGGAAGGTCCTGTTTAACACTAACTTGAGAGAGCCAGCTTCAGTTGCTGTGGATCCACTTTCTGGGTAAGCACACATATGTATGCTTTTGTGCACAGAAGTGTGCTTTAAGTGTTTTCATGCTGAGGTAGTAGGACTGTTTTGCATGAAAGCTTAGTATTCCTGTAAATTATGCACACTGTACCATTATAGCAGTTTTATACCACTTTAAGTGACATGCTCCTGTGGAATTCTGGGGTATGTAATTTGGTGAGACAACTAGGATCCTCCACTTCCCTTGAACTGCATCATTAGAATTCTCTAACATTCAAGTACTTTAGGAGACTATAAATGTCAGCATTCCATAGGATGGAGCTATGGCAGTTACAGTGGCAAAGTGCTTTAATTTTGTAGTACGAATATACTCTTGGAAGTAGATCAGCATTTGCAGAAGTAAAAGACCAAACTCACATATTTGGGGAATTGTTAAGGGAGCCTTTTCTTGGAAGCAACTGAAGATTACACAGCCTAGCAATCCTAGAACAGGGCTAAACAATGGCAGCCCTTGAGGTGTGTTGCTATGACAGCAACTCCAAGCATTCCTTTCCACTGGTTATGCTGCTTAAGTTCCTTGGGAGCAGCAGTCCAACAGCATCTGCAGGGCCCCAGTTGTCCATCCTTCCTAGAGTGGAAGTAATAACCTTGCTTCCAAAGTTTGCAGTAGCAAAGACATGAAAGAAATGGTGGCAAAAATCCATAGGTAGAAGTTACTCCAGGAAGAATTACTAATAATCCGTGTCTGGGTAGTTGCCAATGATTGGGCTGTACTCCATGTTAGTTTCTTAACAATAGCTGTGGGGGACAGAATGTAGGCATAGAACACACTGTTGTGCATCCAAGCCAACAGCACAGCTGTAAGGAAAAAGATCTGACTTTTATAGATTACATTTGTTCAAAGAACACTTGGTGCTCCTCATGGTAATAATGCAGTGTGAAAAGTGCAGCTAGACATGTGTTCTGTGTTATCTTCATTAGAAGATAAACCACAATCAAGCAGTAGGGTAGAAAAATCCAAAGCAGTAATAGTGCAAATGCTGAGGAAGAAACATGTATTGAATAAGGAGAGAGGAGACTTGTGACAGCTCTTATCTGGCTTCTCTTACAGCTTCATGTATTGGTCTGACTGGGGTGAACCAGCCAAAATTGAAAAAGCAGGGATGAATGGACTTGACAGGCAGCAACTTGTGACAACAGATATTGAGAGGCCCAATGGTATTGCACTAGGTACATTGATGTTCTTCCTATCATGTTGGAATTCCTTATTTAAGGAATTCTTGGTGTTACTGATCTAATTGGGAAGTTGTCTTGAGGGTATGAAAGCAAGTGGGACTTTTAAAGAGAGTGACCTCATGTCAGAATTCAAGATAAGACCAGTCATTTTCCTCCCATCCCAAATGAAGCCACTTCCCAGATTTGGGATGTTTGGCATGCTCCATCATGGTTTCTTACTATTTCTTACCATCTGTTTCTGGTGGTGGTAAGACTTTTGCTATGACTCCATTTTCTCATGGCTTTCATAAAATTCACAGCCAAGAAAAATGCTAAAAAACTTCCTTAAACATCCATGCAATACAATACAATAAAGGACATTAAAGGAAATCAGCAGGCTCTTGTCAAAACTTGACCCTAGCCTAAGGCTTTAAGTATCTCTTTCTAGATCTTGTGAAGAATCGTCTCTACTGGGTTGATTCTAAACTCCATAAGCTTTCCAGTGTGGATTTGAATGGGCAAGACCGCAGAATTGTGTTGGAGTCTCATGAATTCCTTGCTCATCCCCTTGGTCTGACAATATTTGAGGTAAGAATTAAAACTGCTAGTTGGAAAGAAGAAGCTTTCATGGTAGGAGGGATCTTCTTACTGCAGAACTTTAAGAAATTGCTTTTTAAAAATATCCTATCCCAAGACCCCCCAGAAGTTGTTAGTTACCATTGCAGGTTCCCTGTTTAAAAAGTGACTCTTTACTTTCTCATTATTTCAACATACAAATAAAATGGCTATTTTTTTTTAATGGTAGAATGCTACATGTGGCATACGCTACAAAACATTTGTAAGGATTGAGGCCACATACCTCTGTATCCAAAAGTTACTAAATCCAGTTATCTTATGAAGAGAGCTTATTACTTGTGTTATTATCGTAACAAAATTAGTTATACTTTAGTCCTTGCAAAAAGGAAATTTACAGGTGATGTGTTTGTAACTGGTAACTTCCACATTCTAGGTAGAAATGTCATGATTGGTGAACCTGACTCAGGAGAACAACAAACCAAGCTGCTCTTTGAGACTTATTATTTGGATCTGATGGAAGCCAGTTTTAACCAAATACTCTTTGGTGTTTAGTAGCATACCCAGGAATAATCCTGCACTCTGAAATATTATCTTGATTCCTAGGACACTGTCTATTGGACTGATGGGGAAAATGAAGCAGTATACAGTGCAAATAAGTTCACAGGAGCAGAACTGGAGACAGTAATAAACAACTTGTATGATGCTCGGGACATCATTGTATATCATGAACTTGTACAGCAACCAGGTAATGTTGGTGGACCAAGTATCATGGCAGATTGTCTTAAGTAATAACTAATCTTCAGGCTGAATGCTGCAGAGTGGTCAGACTGCAAGCCTCTGGGATCTACTTTATTTTTTTCATGAGAACCACAAGATAACATCACCAAAAAGCCTGGTTCAAAAGGCAATACACTGAAAACATAAGAACTGAGTTGAGTTTTATTTTGAGTGCCTATACAGTAATTCCATACAGATCAACCTTATTCCAACCTATGTTCATTTTAGCAATATAAATGAAGACAGAAACATTTTATTGCTGCTTTTATTAAACCATTGGGAATCATAGAGTTCCATCTAGTAATGTCAATTCCACTGTTAAAACTGTTACCATGGATTGGTGGGTACTTTCACCTATCTCTGTGCACCTTTGGTCTGCTCTTCTTCAGAGAAATGGAAAGAAATTATAGCATTTTTTTGAGGGGAGGGCACAACAGTGAGGAAGAGAAAGTCCCATTCTGCTAGCAGACTTTTGCCAGCAGTGTTTAATTTAAGCCAGAATTCCTTGCAGATCTATAGAAAAATCATCTATCAGCTTTCTGCTTACCATAGGCCTAAAATCCCTAAAGAAACAAAACTTCTAGAGGCTTTTGTTTGCTAAATTATCTGATTTGGTATCCCACTCTTGGTCTGTAGGTGTCTGGCAAATGGACCGTGCTTTGTCTGTGAAACTCCCAGTTCCCAGTGCTAAATGACATCCTTGAACATGTCTCTTCGCAGGCAAGAATTGGTGTGAAGAAGAGAACATGAAGAATGGAGGCTGTGACTATCTCTGCCTTCCTGCTCCCAAGATAAATGACCGTTCCCCAAAGTATACCTGCACGTGCCCTGATGGAGACACACTACAAGATGATGGCTTGAGATGTAGAGGTACTGGTCATACTCTTTTCTAATGTACTGAAAACAAGCTCAGAGTCTGTGCCCCGCCATCTCATGCAAAAATGCTTATTAATATATTTGGGTTTGACCATTAAACAGTGCTCTCACAGCCTGGCTTCTCCATATTCATGGTTATCATTTGCTTTAATAGACATATCTGAAAGCCACATCAGCCTGATCTAATTACTAGCAGTAACTAAGACTGAGTAAAGCCATAATAAAATACTACCCCTGCCATGAGCTTGCTAGTTCACTAGATGAATGGCTATCTCTGCCTCATTTCCCAATCTGGAGAATAAAGTAATCCTAACCTACAGGATATAGTCATAACTTCTAGATAAAATACCAGTCCAAAGTCCTGAACTCCATAGTTCTAGATGAGTATGTTAGCTGAATTTAACAGCACTCTAACACAAGCTTCCTGCAGATCTCTCGCTAGAGTTTCTAGGCATTCTGTACTGTGACTTTGACTCAAAACATTACTGTTTTGCATCCCACTGTTCAATGGATTTCTTTGTTTTAGGCTCAACCCTTTATTTTCTAAGTAGACTTGATTCCCAGCTTTGCTTAAAGTACCAGAACTGTTAAGGAGCAAAGAGTTGGATGATCAAAGCCTGAACACTTTCTAACTATCTCTGAATTGATCTAACAGCATCCTTAACTATAGGCTCCATCTTCATAACACAGTAAATTGAACATCTTGCAAACCAAAGCTCAAGTAGACATGCATGCTCATGCTCATCTGCTGTGGGTGTTGCCACTTCCACAAAGCAAGAACCCTGGTTCATCCGGAGCTTCAAAATTATTGATCTGTAATTTCAGGTACAGGAACTGATGTGGCTAACACTGAGCCAAAAGAGAGCAGCAGAACAGAAAAACCACCTGGACCACTTTCTGGAGGTATTGGTCCTAATGGCAAGGCACTGTAAAATGTGTTGGTGGTGTAGCTGGATGAGTTAATACGGAGTTCAGACATCTGAAGCAGGGGTGGGTGTGGCTTTTTCCCCAGGTTCTGGATGCAGGGGTTATATCAAGGAACAGTAGATTAGCTAGCATTTAATCTGATTCCTCAGGATTTTGTGTTCTTAAGCAAGAATTACTAATCAAGAGGGCTTGGTAAGGCCTGTTGAGTGTGTACCATAATGGCTCATTACAACTTTCAGTTTGTATGTCAGTTATTTGAAGCAGGAAACATTTTCTTTTATTGCAATAAAGACAAAATAAAAGCAACAGTAAATCAAAGTTGAAAAGGTGGCATCAAAGTCTTGTAGGGAGAAAGATCCAAATACTTGCTGAAAAGTAGGCACGGCTCTATAGTCTAGATAAACTTCCTTGACATGATATTCCCATAACTCAGGGCCAACACAGAATATGACTTGCCCCTTGTGGCCTCCTGTTAGACTTTGGTGTCTCAGGGACATGAAACCAGTCCTCAGAAGGGTATCTTACAGGTTGGGAAGTTTCTTACGGTTGGAAGCAGTTGTCAAGATACGTGAATCCCAAACCACTGCAGAGATCAAAAAGCACTTTGAGCACAGCAACAAATGGTACCTAGTCCAGATAATTAAGAAGCCTCAGTTAGTCAAGAACAGACATTCCAGGAAGGTAACTGAGAGGCCCCTATACTGTGCTGTCTTCATTAGTAGTATCAGTAGTAGTATCAGTATTAGCAGCATCACAGAGCTTGTTGCAGCTGTGACTGGTTTTTCAAGGAACATGGTGTAACTGGTCGACCAGTCAGAAGCCTGTAGCAGATACTCTTAGCTATCTATAGTGCCTAGCCATCCAAGAATAAGGTGGACCTCAGAAGCATCCCCAAAGCTGTGAACCTAACTCTTAACCTTAAGCACAACCTTATAATACAGGTCGAACACTTAACTACTGATTCATCAGAATCCCAGCTCATGTCCTATCTGGATAAAGTGTTCATTTCCTGCAATGTAAACTCTATCGTGTAGTGTTCATGGGTAACTCTTAGGTTTGCAAAGTTGCCCAATTCCTACTGTAAATAGTGGAGTTTCTATTCTCATTATGACACGTGGCACTGCTTTACCAGTGTAGTGATGGAACTGGCATACCATAATACATTGGCCAGTATTTTGTAATGTAGATACTAGTGAGTTTGCTGAGCAGAAAATAACAGTTTTTAACTGATTTGCTGTCTCCTTCCTACCTTCTCTAGAGTATACATTTTTTTAATAGGAAAAGCTGTATTCCACATATCAAAGTCTTCTAACATTTGCTCAGGGTGCAATTGGAAGTAAATGAAAATGGTTTTTAAACTATAATTTTCTCTCCTAGGACAAAATCAGAGTAGTCCAGTGACAGAAGAGTTGGCTTCTTCTCAGAGTTCTTCAGCAGCATGGGCAATTCTTCCTGTATGTAAGTATAAGCTAGTGCACCGTAATCAAAATGGGATAATATTACCATTGTACCTCTGCTCTACATTTTATAGGAGAAAATAGTAAATATGTTGTTTAAACCTGTACTCCAGAAGGCTATTCACATGCCTGAGCTGGTTTTAATATATTGTCGATTCGTGGTTGCCAAACTTTTTTGGTCTGCCACCTCCTTGGCTCTCAGGCCATATCCTTAGACCCCTGCTCCTCACATACACACAAACACACACCTCTTTCTTGGTATTAGATCTACTGCAAATTCAAAACAACTCATCTAACATTGTAAATACACATATGTGTTTCACAAATAAAACTTAAACTAGTAAACCAATTTAGCTGTTTTAGCAATAAGAAAGAGTAAATTTACATCTTATCTAACTACATTGTCTTCTTAGTTTTAATGGGATGGATGTGCTTTGTGCAAGGGTATCAGTTTCTCAACATCAAGCTGGAAGGCACTAAGAAGAAGTCTTAGATCCACATCCTTAGTAGTCTCCGGTCTGTTTTTTTGCTTGGGAAGGAGCTGTGTGACTGCACTGAATCCCCACTCTACTGAATATGATGTTGGGAAGGCAATAAAGTACATTTTGACTTTGTTCCTCAGTGCAGGGTAGCAGTCAGAAATGTTTTTTTGCAACCAAAGATCATTATCAAATCATTAAAACAGCATCAATCACAGGCTTAGTAACAAGTCCAAAGAAGAATTACAAATATATGTACTCTTCAAACTTATTTATAAATTGTATTTTCCTCTAGTGGGCAAATAAAAAAAACCCAATAGATTTATTTACAAATATATTGTAATTTCTATGTTTGGAGCACTTTAAACTGACTAATCTTTTAATTTACCATTGATACTAAATTCACCCACCAATTACATTAATAACTTGATTTTATAACATTATGCTATACACTTGCTGGTATACATACACAGATGTATGGAAGAAGATTGAGTGTGTGTGTGTATGCGCGCACATGCACACACGTATATACACACACACACACAGATGCACATATATATATATATATATATATATATATATATATATAAATCTCTCAGAATGCTCCAAAAGGACTATCCATGCTTCTGGGAATAAACAAAAGATTTAAAAATGACTGACAACTTTTAACAGTAAAGTATGGTTACCTTTTAAAAACAAAAACAAATCAGCACACCTCAATGTTTGTCAAGTCTCACACATTTGACTTTTCCCCACAAAAAGTATGAAATGAAATCCTGACAACAACGAAATCAATTGGAACTAATAGTTTAGGACAGGGGTAGAGTCAAAGTCCAATTACTGTTTCTCTGGCTTTTGACCCAAGGATCTGTGCAGCCCATTGGTGTAGACCTGCTCCTTGTGTTCCACACTGGTTGCAGTAGCAGATGTGTTCTGCGTGAGATCACTGAAGGCATGCTCCTTGAGCAGCCAAAAGCCCAATGTGGGCAATGAGCCCTGTGGTAGAGTAGAGTGTTATGAAGGCCAGGCCCCAGCTGTGCGTGGTTGCTGCCAGGTAGGCCAGCTGCACTAGGCTCAGGCCCAAATAGGTGCCCAGCAGATAGGTGCTTACCTGAGCCACCATGTGGAAGTGGGTGTCATTGGATTGTAGCAGGGAGAAGGCAGAGTGGCTGCCGAGCACACCAGAGGCAGGGGTCATGGTGCCAGTCAGCAAGCGGTGTGTGTGTGGGGGTACATAGCAGCACCAGTGGCCACCTGTGGTCTCCAAGGCACTGCCAGCTAAGGCTCATATCCAGGTTTCATTGTTCACATTGGTCTTCCCCGCTGCAGAGTTCAGGCCTCCTAAAGTGGCCTTGTCACCTTCTTACAGATGGTGGTGACGGGTATTGAGGATCTCCTCAATAGCCTGCACTATGTCCCCACCATCTCCTGTTACCCATTTTTCTCACCATCCCCAGGGGGGTGGTTACTACACACTTTTGGAATGACTATTCTAGAGAAATAAATAATCTCTCAATTTCTTCTAGTATTCTTGACAATGGCGGCAGCAGGCGGCTACTTCATGTGGCGTAATTGGCAACACAAAAACATGAAAAGTATGAATTTTGACAATCCAGTGTACTTGAAAACAACAGAAGAAGACCTTGCTATAGATATTGGAAGACACAGCGGTTCAGTGGGACATACATATCCAGCAGTAAGTGAACTCTTTGGACTATGGCAAACTTCTTGCAAATGCCAGTTGAGTTCTAGCAGATGTTCTAGCAGCCTAAACTTTTGAACATTTAAAAACTTTAAAAATTTCTAAAGCCATAGAATGCTTTATGGCCTTTACAATCCTTAGCAATCTTTGGGGGAAAAACATTCTGATCCTGGATCTTAAGAGAACCTGGCGAAGTTTCAGATCACAAAGTAGCTTCTGTAGCATTAATAGTAACAGTATACAAATGCCCATCAGTGCAAGGGGCCTAGGTTCATTTGAGGCTAACTCTATTAGCCTACGTAACAAAAAAGTATCTAACTGTAACAGCTATTCATTAGTAGGCCCTATCCTGTGAGAAGGAAAATGGGATAAATAGTGTGTAGCAATGCTGTCAGACAAAATAAATAGCAAGAACTACTATGTGCAGCTGTAGGAAGTTACAACATGAGATGGTTTGGATTACGTTGTCACTATAATCAATGTTTCTTTCTTCTAAACAGATATCAGTTGTAAGCACAGATGATGACCTATCTTGAGTACTCTGGCAACCCCCTTCTAGTCTACTTGTGTTCTACACTTTTTGGATGGTGGCCAGACCAGTGGCTGAACATTTTCCTTCCCATCCTGGAAGAATGAAGACATGTGTGGAACAAGTTCACAAAAACATTTTCATACAAAGTTGGAAACATCTGTCTACAACAATTCAGCTTTTAATAGTTACCAGTTACCTGTAACTCTTCAATAAGTATTGCCACCACTGGCCATGTATAAAGCACTTTCCAAAAAGCCATATTGAAATAACAAGTGCTACAGAAGTACTACCTGTAAATAATTGTACAGGCCCAATTGTAAATCTTCCTGAACATAGTCTATTAAGCACTTTGGAAATAACACTTCAATGTAAATTATTGTATAATTTTTTTTTCAATGGTTGGGCAATGGCAATAGGAGAAAACGGGTTACTCAGATTAATTGCCAAAAATTTGTAAAACTTTAACTTTTGTATGAATTGTGAATTTGTCCTCCTTGAACCACCTAGAGGGGTGTGCAGAGGACAACTGCTCTGTATCAGAAACCACTGTAAATTTCAACACTGAAATGAAATTAAAGAGAAGCAAATCTATGTACAACATTGACTGTCTAAGATGATTTTGAAATACTTGAATATTACCATTACTCTGTTGGGAGGCTTTTTCCTTGTTCTGAATACATGGGGACCCTTGGAAATGGTAGCAACAAGGCCAAACTAAATTCCACTCTTTGTTAACAGAATTGCCCAGCTTTGCCTGATGTTTTGCATTTTGCATATGCGGTATAGCCTTTATTTTAAATGAGACCACTGCAGACATACTCTTCAAATTTGATGCAGATCTTTCTCACTGTTTCTAAGGAATAAGTGGGGTGTTCTGCCAAAGCCTTCCAAAACTGGATTTTGCATACACCACTTTAAGTCAGGCCATCCCACGTGCATCGTCCAAATTTGGTGTAAATCCAGCTGGGTGTTCTTGTGTGATGTAGTAACAAATATAGAAACTTAATTCTATACTAGATAATGCATACACCAATGCTAAGACATAACTGTAGCTAACAGAAGCAAAGTAATGGTCTTCATAACACCATAAGCCAACTTGTGGTGGAACCCATGAGAGAAATTTATGTTCTACAAGTCTTAAAATACAGCTTGGCCTTTGTCTATAAACATAATGGAGAAAGCAGAGCACCAGCAGCCTTAGGTGATAACCCAAGCTGTGACCTAGTACTTTGAGGTCTTCCAGCAAGACTGCTACTATGGCTTTTGATTTCAGCACCACAGGAGAGACGAAAGCTGTCACTGACTAATTTTGTTAGTGTGGGTAGACTCTCCAGCAGTACAGACGGCAACTGTTCCATAATGTTCTTTTCATAATTACTGTGACTGTTCAGTTGGGAGGCTTTTTCCTTGTTCTTTGCTTTCCTTGTTCTTTGCTTTGCTTTCCTTGTTCTTTGCTTTAGAAAATGGCCATGCTGACATGGGGTGATGTGACCCATACACAACCGTTCAGTTACCTAGGAACTGATGTTTTGATGATCAGCCACTCTGCACTTGGGTAACAGGAAAGACGAAAGCTGTCAATAACTAATTTTGTTAGTGTGGGTAGACTCTCCAGCAGTACAGACGGCAACTGTTCCATAATGTTCTTTTCATAATTACTGTGACTGTTCAGTTACCTGGGAACTGATGTTTTGGTGATCAGCCACTCTGCACTTGGGTAAGCTGGTCCTTGGATTGCAGACATACAGTCTGCTGCTAGACTGTATTTATGACTTACCAGCTTGGTAGAACTTGCCAGGATATGTCCTTGTCTGGCATAGCCTTTAAGAGCACAGGTCACCACCACGCCACGGCGAGGCAGCAGGGTGGGACTTTGTGAAGGAATTTTATTGCGTACTTTGGCCTTTAGTTTTAGTTTTACCTGCTCTCAAGAGAGGAGTCTCTCTGCCATCTGGTTTCTTTAGACCAAACTGGAAATTCTAGATGTTGAACAGCAACTCCAGCAGTCTTAGCATAGATGGTTCTGGGAGCTGCAATTGAATGAGATCTGGAGGGCAGCACAATTCTGTCCTTTGCTTTAGAAATGGCCATGCTGACATGGGGTGATGTGACCCATACACAACTAGAGGAGATTAGGTTGACCCATAGGTTCCCATTCAGGCAGCATTTTCTTAAAATTTTTGTTAACCACTGTAAAGTCTGCTTCCATTTAATGGTGATCATATGAATGAAAGACAACCAACTCATCCTGTCATCAACAGCCCTGCTCAGGTCTTGCAGACTCAGGGCTTTGCCTTCCTTGAGTCTATCCATCTGAAATGTGGTCTTTCTCTTTTCCTGCTGTCTTCTACCTTGCCAGGCAGTATTGCCTTTTCGAGTCAGTCACATCTTCTCATAGTATGTCTAGGGTACAACAGTCTCAGATTAGTCATCATGGTTCTAGGGAGAGTTTAGACTTGATTTGCTCTAGGACCCATGTATTGGTCTTTTTAGCAATCTACTGTACTGATAGAACTCTTCTCCTGCACTACATTTCAAATGAGTTGATTTTCTTTCTATAAGCTTTCTTCACTTGCCAGCTTTTACAACCGTAATAAAAACTGGAAATACAATGGTATGGACAATCTCAACTTCAGTATTCAATTACATATCTTGACACTTCAGGATCTGGTCTAGTTCCTTCATAAATGCCCTTCTGGGTACTAGTCTTCTCATTTCTTGACTGCAGTCCCATTCTGATTAACGACTGAGGTAAGGTATGGAAAATCTTGAGCTATTTCAATATCTATAAACCTGTCTTTGCACTTCTTTCACTGACCTTCAGTAATCTTTCCATATCTTAAACTGTTGATGTTCCTTCCTCTAATTTTTACACCTCCTTCTTCTGAGTCTAACCCTGCTTTATGTGTATGTTAGGTGTACAGTTCAAAAGGATAGAGTGATGAAATGCAGCCATGCCTGACCTTTTTTCAATGGGAAACCATTCTATTTCTCTGTGTTCTGTCCTGAAATAGCCTCTTGCTGCGAGTACAGGTTGTACATATTAGGATAATCAAACATTGTGGCACATCCATTTGTTGAAGAGTGATGTACATAATTAACGGCTTTGCTATAATCTATAAAGAACAGGTTGATTTACTTCTGAAATTCTTCAGCACATTTCTTTATCAAACATGTTTGCAATATGATCCCTAGTTCCTCTTCCTTTATTGAACCCAGCTTAGACATCTGACATTTCTTGCTCCATATATGGTAAAAGTCTTTGTTGTAGAATTTTGAGCATCACTTTGCATTGGAAATTAATGCAATGATCCTGTGATTACTAGAAATCCCTAATGTCCTCTTCCTTGGGAATTGGAATGGATATTGAACATTTCCAAACTGTGAGCCATCTTTTTCCTATTCACTGACAAATTTTAGTTAGAACAAGAATAGATCTGTTTCTGTAGCTTGGAGCAGCTTTATTGGCATGTCATCTGTTCCTCATGATTTATTTCTCCCAAGTATTCTGAGTGTAGGTTCCACTTTACTTTATAAAATTTTAGGTTCATCTTCGTATGGTTCCTCCTTGAATAGATCAGCCAGCTTTTCATCTCTTTCAGTGTATTGTTCCAGTCATCTTTCTATTAGTACTTGGTCATGTAATGTGCTCCGTTGCTGGTTGTATAGCATCCCTACTCCTGATTTAAATTTTCGTTTGATTTATCAGATCTTCTTAAAGATGTCTTCTTTCTTTCTTTCTTTCTTTCTTTCTTTCTTTCTTTCTTTCTTTCTTTCTTTCTTTCTTGTTGTCATCTGTTGCCCTTCATTGATTATTATAGTAGTTCTCTTTGTCTCTGGGCACAAGCTTCGGAATAGTTGCAGTTATGGTTCTAATCCTATTTCTGTCACCGTTTTTGCTTTTCTTACGTATAAAAGCTGTATTTCAGTATAGGTCAAAAGTCCCCTGAGTATGTTAAAGCTACAAGATTATTTTAGGGTGGCTCTATTTAATTTCCAAAGAAACTGATTAATTCTCAACCACCTGAATTAGCTATTAGATGAGATGGTTATATGGAGTCCTGTTCTTCACAGAACTGATGTGCTTTTTTAGAGCAGCATGCTTCAATGTAGAGCAGGGCTCATAGTTTGTTCTGTGGGATCCTGGGAGTAGCAGTTTAGTGAGGGAAATTTAGAACGTTCAGTCACTCTTAGCATTCCAGTGCCTCACCAAACTACAAGACCCAAAATTCCATAGGATGGAACAATAACAATTTAAGTGGAATAGTAGCTATAATCCTGTAGTGTGAATGGGTCCCGTGTGAGACATAAAAGTTACTTCGTTTTGCAGCCTGGGATAGCTGCCTACCTACTTTTACTCAGGTGTTAATGAGCACTTTAGAGAAGAGGTAAATGAGCAGTGTCAGTGATACTGTCTTAAGTTTGCCTGTTTCTCAACTGATAGTTAACAGTCAACAAACCCCTATTTAAGTTTGGATATGGATATTTTGAGTTGATGGCTGTATTAAGCTTAGTGCCTTTTTCTACTTGTAGCCAGACTTTGGCTTACAACAATTCAGGTTGGTGTTTTGAGAGAAAAAAATAATGTGATTTAGCCACAATTGTACCTAAAATGACATCTGGCTCTTGTGCTCTTCAAAGTAATGCTGATAATGTTCTTGCCCTAAATGTTTTGTGGTGTTAAACTGGTACAGGGTGTCTTTCCTCTCAGTACTGCAGGAATGGTCTAGAAACCAGAACAAGAACACATCACATATGCATCACACAGGGGAAGGCTTAGATTTAACAGCAAAAAGAAGATAAAGGCTGCTGACTCTCTCCCTTTTTTTTTGTATAGACCTCTCCCCATCATGAATGGGATGCCTTTTGCCTAAATCCAATTGTTAATTGCAAGTAGAGAAGATCCTCTGAAGCAATAGGATTGACTACCTGGACTCATGCAGCGAACCACACTTCAAGGGAGAGTAATAATTTTATGGCCTGGATGAGAGACACCAGGGTGCTTTGTGACTGGAGCTTGATGCCACATCACCACATGTGATGGAGCAGGGCTGTAGATTATTTAAGCCTGATTATCCATTCATGTGCTGTCTTTGTCAACTGTATTTTGCAATACTGTATCTTTAAGCGGCAAGGCTATCACCTCAGCCCATTCAGACTAGGTTGTCAGAATTAGTTTTCGATGCTGAGGCACAAGGGTATGAGGACTTGACATGTGACTTCAGAGTCCACAGGATCTTGCAGGGCTGGTCTAGGGAGCATGGTCATGTGGCTGATAGGCTCTGGATGTGCTTCAGGAATTAAGAAATGTATGGCCTGTCATATGTAACTCCAATTACAAGGCTGCACTGTTTCACAAGGCAGTGTGGATCATGATCTTTGAGGCCTTATGCATTAGAAAATTTGTTTCAGCAGCCAAAGAGGATGATTCTGGCAATGCTTTGCCCTTTGGGGATTTAGATGTTAGTTTTGATCTTGTGGTTTTGCACATTAGGTGCTCCATGACCAATCAGAAAGGGGTGGGGGCAAAGATGCAGTTGGGATTGTGCGCTGAACCAACTTTATGTCCTGTCCATGCTCTGCAACAGTCTGTACAGCTTAGGAGGCCTACCCTGGGATTGTTGCATTGTCACATTGACCTTTTGCCCCCCTCATCAGGTATAAGTTTTGGACAGTTACGTAGAAGGCCTTGCAATGTTTGGGCCTGCACAGGTTTACATTTGGCACCCATTCTTTTTAGGATTGAGGCTGCCTCCACTGCTTCTGTGACAGGCTTCAGTTTTCAAGGGATCCAGTGCATTGGAAATTGACTGGGGCTAAGAGGTGTGCATCCTCTTCAGTAATGAAGGTTTTCTTGCTATAGTAATGTTGTTTCTCTTTCTCTGTTAGTTTCCAGGTCCTGTCTGGCAGAATAACAGGAGCTTGATCTCCAGCTACATTATGTTGTACTGGGCAATGTGCCAGGCCCAAAGTTGCCATTTTGGGGCTCAACTAGCGATAAACAAGATTGTCACTGTGAAGTGGTTGGGCAGAAGAGACCCCAGTGGAGTGGTTTGTTGCCTCTTTTGTTTGAGGAGCACACTGGGCCTCCTTGTGACATTTTAGTCATTCACCTTTGTGGGAATGACTAGTGTTTGCTGAGGGACAGTATCCTTGTTTTGCAGGCTTTGAGTGGTCATTGGCCTGGAGCTTTCTTTGTTTTTCTGCCACTTTGCCCAAACAAGTTTGGCAATGGCAGAGGGTAATCCAAAGCACATTGATCATGCCCCCAGGAGGGTAAATAGAAGATTTTGTCATGCCCTGGGCAGGGGGGTTGGGCCACTTTCTCTCACACCCTAACATCATTTTCCAATGGCATTCATCTGTCAGAAGAGAGGAATATGTTGTTTCTGGGTAATTGCAATGGAGGTGAAGGCTGTTTGGCCAGCCTGGTGAAGCAAAGGGTTTAAGCAGACACTTGTGCCTTGTCTGTGGAAGGTAGTAGAGGAAGAATATAAGACTTTGGTGTATACCTTTGTATACCTACACCCTTTTGGTGTAAAGTAGGACTCTGGAACTCCTTTTTTAGGATTCCACTTCCCTGGGGGTGGGAAAGAGGCTACCCTTGAGGCTAACCTGGGATTCTGACCCTCACTGGTAGAATTCTTCAGCTTGGGTGGGAGTTCTCTGGATTTCCTTCCAATTATGCCTGGCTGAGGAGCAATCAAGTACTTGGATTGCCCTTAAGGCTAAGGTGTTTCACCCAAGGGAAGGCTGAGGAGGTAGTCACAGGGTGACACCTGATTTCAGTTGGACCCACATCAGGTTGCTCACTCCTTTGTTCTATTTCCAGGGCAACACAACTTAAGTAGGTTAGATCAAAAAAAGTGGCCCTTATTTAACCCAGTTTTCTGTGTCTGGCCATTGTTGGTCATCAATTACATATCTTGACTTACCATTCAGAAATTGATTCAACAAGTCCACTCTAGTTGGGTCTAGTAACTGGATTTATACCCTTTCATCCAAATATACAGAATCATTATTGTAATGTTCCCTTTGTTGCTTCTAAGATCTGACTGCAAGTCACAAACTCTTAAGAGCGTGCAAAGTCTCCTTTCTGTTAATTTTTAAAATATTTTTAAAAACTTCCATACCATGTTATGATATTGGTATTACACTGTTGTGATGTTTTGTTTACTGTTCTATTTTCTTCTTTCTTATAAAATTTCCATTTTGTAGAGTTGTTGTTCTTGTCATTGTGTGCCTTCAAGTCATTTCGGACTTATGGCAACCTGAAGGTGAATCTATCATGGCATTTTCTGGAGCTGAGAGTGTGTGACATGGACCAAGTCATCTAGTAGGTTTTCATGGCTGAGTGGGAAATTGAACCCTGGTCTCCAGGTCATAGTCCAATGTGCAAACCACTACACCATGCAGAACTGTAGTCACCTGGTAATAGCTTGGTATTGTGTGTAACAATTTCTCACATTTTCAGGAGTGCTATTTGTTTTCCTTGTGCTGGTTTCCGAAGGGATATGTGCTTCCATCCGATATTGATTATTCACCTATTGACAGCTTACTGACACAGACAGGTGTAGATGAACACCACCTACACAGATCCTTGTATGTGAGATACATGCCTGGAACAATTTAATATACCTTCATCTAACCCTCCAGATAATGTTTTGACATTCACATAGTTCAGGTCTTTCCAGCAAAAAAGTTAGCTTGGTGGTTACAAAATTTATAGCAACACTTTGTCCAATTTGATGCAATTAATTCAATGAAATATTTACCAGAATTTCCTTGCCTCCAAATGGCCTCCCCCCACCCCAGCCATTTTAAGCTAAGAAGAGACCTTTTTTAAAAATCAGGAAGTAAATAGGAAATTTCTTTTCGTCACTTTCTGTTGCCAGAAAAAGCCCTCTCATCTGTCTAAAATGTTCCCCAGGGGCAGGGCACAAAATGGCAAAGATATGCTCATGTTCCCTAGAAGGCATCTGAAAATGAAACAACAAACAAAAATCACAGGGAGTTACCGCTGTCTGTGATTTCTGATGCAAGCTGCTAGCCTTTCACAGCTGCCCTCCTCTGCTTTAACTTGTCTCACTTCCCACTTGTGTTATGCAGATCATCATGGGTAGCAGCATTACAAGGGTTTAACCTAAGAGGTGTTATGGAAAGAGAAAGTATCAGTCAGGGTTTTAGATTATAGTGTGGCCTCTTTCAAATAGAGGAAAAACAATAGATTAAAGGACTGATGGCTGGATCATTTCTTTAAAATTGTATCTGCCCCCCCTGTGCTGCTGTATGGCTAGGAAGATAAATGAATTTAAGTCTTTCTCACCATCTGTTTTGCGAGGACTAAAAATCTGCAAGTGTTAGAATTTCCAAAGTACTGTGTTGATATTTCATGATTAACAGTGGATCAACTGGCTGCCAATATACTGGAAGAGCAAATATGATTATATGTTAATGCACATTGCTAGCCTTTGAACTGTAGGAAGAACAGTAAAAGTGACCCTCTTCACAAGTCACTGGTCCACAGTCAAGAGTCGATGAGCACCATATGGACACTCTCTTTGCTATTAATTATCCAGGTTAAATGTATTGTTGGAAAGCATAAAATTCTGCTCTGCGCCATCATACAGCATCATAGAAAATCTCATCATAGAGCAACTTAGAAAATTATTTCTTGTCCATCTAAAATAACAAGTAGTGGTCTCAAAAGCAGCATTCATAAATGTGCAGAAGTTGGAGGGAGCAAAGGATTTTGAATCCCAGCCCATTCTTGTGACTGAAAATCCTTTCTTCTGTGCAGAAAATGACCTCTGTTTTACTGCCATGCTTTTCTACTGACTTATCTCAATTGGAGTGTCTTTCCTGCTTGAGCTGCTGCTTTATTCCCTTCTGAAAAGGTAAATGCTCCTTTTTATGGCAATCAGCATTGTGGAGTGTAGTTATAAGCCAATACAGAGATTTTTATTTACCTAATTTATATTCCACCATTCTCCCAAGTGGCACCCAAGGCAGCTCACAACATGAATTAAAACATGGATGAAAACAACCTACAAGATGCAGGTTCAAATCCCCACTTGGCCATGGAAACCAATTGGGTGGCCTTGGGCAGGTCATACTCTCACAGCCACAGAAGAAAGCCTCTGAACAAATCTTGCCAAGACAGCCTCATGATTTTGTCACCTTAGGGTTGACCAAAATGACTTGAAAGCACACAACGGCAACAACAACTCCATTATTTGTGGATCCTGGTTTTTTTGTTTTTGTTTTGTTTTCGTTTGAAAAAAGCCTGTTGATCAAGGAAGTCATTGTCCTTACCCAAACACTCAAGAGACGGATCAAAGTAGGAAATATGTAATGGCTAATTGGTCCATTTGTCATCCTAAAAGTACTAGCAGAGAAGTCAAAACTGCAGGATGCATTACTGAACCGGTTTGTGTTATTAGCAAAGGACATTGCTGCCGGAACTGGATGTACTGTACCAACCTGACCATCTGTTGCCACATTAAAAGTGGCGTGAAAAGCAAAATCTGCTCTCGGGAAAACCTTTGTGACAGGATTTAAAAACCAGCAGCAATTTGCCAGGCTTTCGCTAATGCTCTGTTTTTGAGTGCATGGATTTGGGCTCGGGAAGGTTGCAGTGGTGTTGTGCTAAATATAGCCCTTCTGTCTTGGACAAGTCACTCCTGTAACTTCAGCAAGCAGGGGTTGCCGTCGGGGAGTTTTTAAAATAAACACAGCATGGGAGTTTTAAAAGTAAGCTTTTAACTATTCCTCTTAATCATTTATCTCCATTGCTACAATTACCCCCAACATGTGGGGTAACCACAGGGATATCCTGGCACTATTTCACCCAGTTCCTTAGACTATGATGAAAGTTTGTGGATCATTAAAGATCTAAGAAGCATCATGGAATCTTTCAGGTACTATTCAGCATTTAAAGGAGTAAAACATTTTGGTCATAGAGGTGAGACTATATCAGAGTTTGGACAAGTTACTTTTTTGAACTGCAGCTCTATGTGGCCATGAGGTCAGGGGGCCTCAGTCCATACCAGGAATTCCTCGAGGCTCTGGACCATAGCTCAGTGTCAGAATTTATGCTTCACACACAATACGCAGAATCAGATAGAAACCTACTCTGCTGACTTTTTTTCTCCTGCCACCCATGTTCCAGAGGATCCTTCAGACCTCTGGAGCCCTCCTGTCAATTAAGGAGCTTCATCGAAACTTTCCAGGTGTGATCCATACAACTGTGTGCATGTATGTGCCTTCCATTCTCCTGTCCACTTATGGTGACCCCATCAATTTTCAGGACTTTCTTAGGCAGGGAATACTCAGAGGTGATGTGTCATTGCCTTTCTCTGAAATGTAGCCTGCAGGACCTGGTATTCTTTGGCAACCCTCCATCCAAGTCCTCCTCAGGCCTGACCCTACTTAGCTTCCAAGATCAGATGGGATCTGGCGTGTTCAGGATTTGTGGTGAGTGTGGGTGTGCACATGTGCATCTGTGTCTTCAAATCATAATTCAAAGACAACATGTGATGTGGAAGACTTCTTCTGCCTGGTAGCCTGAAGAGTATTGTTATTCCCTGTCCCAGAAGTTCCCAAACATGTGTCCCTCCCTGTTGTTTGGCTACAATTCTTAGAAGCCCTGGCCACTGGCCATCCTGACTGGAGCTTCTGAGGGCCCTGCTTGGAAACCACTGGACTAGGTGGACAAACAGTCCAACCTGGTAAGTCAGTTGTTTGGGAACATTTTATGTTTGTAGCATGGCACCACCAAGAATTTCACTATAAGCAAGTGTGCAGCATGAGATACAAACAATGTTGCATGCTTTATCAGACCCCTGTGGGCCTGCTTAAGTCATATTTTGATCCAGAATGATCCATTTTAAAAAGCACTAAACCAGCAGCATTAAAACAACAAAAACAGCATGTCCCTATATAATAACTTGAGAGAACAAAATGATTTAATTTTATTGGAGGCCATTCTGCTTGGGACTTAATGTCTTGGCCTCACGTGCACAAAATGGAACTGAGTAGTTTTTCAACATGTATACTCACTGGGAGTTCCCATGATGTTACAATGTATGGGCATCCATTGTACAATGGTGGAGTGGCTGATGTGTTGTGGAGTAATGTACAGTGGGCATCACTCTACCACATATAGTCCAATGCTCAAATCACTACACTATAAAGTCCCTTTGCTCTTGGACATCTTTTTTTTTTTTTTAAGAAAAATCACTTATTTTACCAAAATTTGAATGTGGGAGAAAATGAATTTGCTCATCCCTATTTCAGTACTTCAGTCTTCAGAAGGCATCTAGTTTGATACTCTGGATTGGTTCTAGATTAGCTTCTTCTAATGCTCCATGATCTTGGGGAGGCTATTTTTCAAACCATTATTTAAATTAGAATTTACCAAAATTTGAGCATGAGAGAAAATTTAACAGGTTTTCTCATTCTTCCTTTATAAAAGATGTCTGGTTCTGTGTTTCAGCTTGGATCCTGATGGGCACATAGAGGATTTATACTTGAACTAGAGGATAGAACCTCAGATGTGAATTTTGTGGTTCTTCTTTTCACCTGCAGCCCCTTCTTCCCTACAGAGCTGCTCTGGGGGACCTACCGCAGGTGACTGTGGACACAAAAGGAATCAATACCCCCACCCCCACAGACACATGCATTTCCTGAATCAACGAGCATTTTATGGATAGCTATCATGAGCTGCTCAATATGCTGCCAATATGCTGATTACCAACAACTGTGAAGGGACCCGCTGCAGTCCTCTGGATTGTCATTGGGCTCCAACTCCTATCATCCTCAAACAAGCATGGCCAGTGAGGAAAACAATTGCTTGCCTCTTGTCTGCAGGCTTGGCTTAGGGTTTCATAGGGTAATTACTCAGAGTAGGGGTATTGATACTAAAACCTTTTGACTGGCAGCTGTTGCATTAATCTTCCAGCGCATTTCTCTTTCCCTTTGCCTGGTTGCTTTGACGCGCTCATTTCTTGTTTTAGATCTTAAAGACAATATCCTGTCCACGTGATACTCTTACGTGTCTGTGGATATGGGTCAATACCTTGACCTGTTATAAGCCTTCACACAGCTAACATCTTTTGTCATTTGTTCTTTCTCTCACCTACTTGCTGCCCTCTGACCTTTCTCTTCTCATGCATTTTTCTTCAAGGTAAGCACTGTGTGTTTCTGTGTAAGGTATAAATCCAATGATATAAACATATTTCTAAAGGGATAGATGCATTGTAGCTGTAAAAGGTAAGGGTTTTTAAAAAGTATTCAGCCTTTCTCTCTCTCTCTCTCTGAGAACTGATGACACAAAACCATGAGACTAGTGGGTAACATGTATCAAGGACATCACTTCAGTTCTTAATATTTTGCATTTTGCTAGCAGAACAATAAAATATTTTCTGGAAACCTACAGCTATATGCTTACACAATGGAGAGACTGAAAAACTGGGATTTTGATTCCTGTCTCTGGTAGTGCCTGTAGCATTGCGCTGTTGAGGATTTAAACAACTGTACAGCTTAAACTATTAGGAATATTGCCAGAGCTGTAAATTAGCACACAGTAGATATCAACAGTCTTCCTCATTACTAAGAGATAGTGAGCTAGCTTGAACTTATTCCTTGGTGGAACAGAGTGGAATGGACTGCAGACACAAAGACAACATCATTGTTTAAAGTCATAGAATATGAGACATTCCGTTTTTCTGTTACAAGACATACAATTGTCTTGTAGATCTGTGAGTATAATACACTTAATTTCAAAAACCAATAGAAGTACATGGTTATTATTCTCTTTAGAGTTGAAAATGGTTAACATAATACTTTGAATCTGTAGGGCAACTTTCTATTAAAGGTTTATGAATTTATTAGAAATTTTAATAGCTGCAAAAAAAAGATACTAAAACAAGGAAGGAAATTTCTAGATTTTTCTTTTTGCATTGGATAACATTTCTAATATTTCTGAATAACAGATTCAACTCAAATTCTGATGCACTGTTGTCATAAACATGTTGAAAGGAAGATATGGATAGAAATCATTCTGAAGGCTTTATGTTTGATATTCATATTTATTTTTTTAATGCTTTGGATAATCTTTTCTTGCACATTGGATAAGGATAAATGACTTTTTAAAGCCAAGGATATTGATTCTAAAATCAGTTTTCTCCAGCTTGCTATCTTTCATGCTGCCTCATTATAAAATATTAATTTTTTAGTTTGGTGTGGTTCAATTGAAATAGCTATACCTTCACTACTTTGGCTGTTTCATGTTGTAAACATTTCCAGCAGTAAGAAAGTTGTGAATATGAAAAAAATATATACAATAAATCATAATAGTTTAAGAAAGCATCTTATTTGCTACATTTGCTGCCACTGATGACAAGGACAGATTCACAAAAAGGATGACACAAAAAGCTAGGCTTCAGGGACACAAAATTCAATGCCATTCTATACATTATACATAAAACAAACTGGTGTTGTTGTTGTCTTTGTACCACGCATGTACAGTGGATAAACAACAGCAGAAGATTTGAATATCTGAAGGTCAAAATAGATGTGACCTGGAATTAAATGCATCTTAGCATTTAACAAATAGTGTAACAGGTAGTGGTAGTGGTTCGTAGAGAAGATAAACTTCATTTGTTTGGGGGTGGGGTAAGGTGGCAGCACTGGATTTTCTTCCAATTCAAAGGGCAAGAAAAAGTTGCCTCATGTCTCTTACTATCCCCATAACTATGGCCATTTCCACATGAGACTGTTATAGCTCTATGATTCCACTTTCAACATCCTATGGACTCCTGGGGTTTGCAGTTTACTCCTTCACTGAAAGTACTCACCTTTTTAAAAAAACATATTTTTTGTAAAATGAAAGGGTGTCTCATACCATCCAACACTTCACACATGAAAATTGGCCAAGCAACATCAGTGTGTGGTCAAGACAGCAAAAAGTAGCAATGAGGAAGAATGCACAAGCTATGAGGGGCTGCAACAGTTTGTTTTTCACTGACTCCACAGGGAAAGGTTCCTCTCCGCACTGTTGAGTTGAGTGCAAATGACTTTTGCAGTGTGAACTCAGTTTGCAACAAATGTAGTAAGCTTAGGACAAAAGAGGAAAGTGGGAGGAGGAAAGAGGAACTGGGACATTTTAAAAACAGTTCGGAAAAAATAGGATAACAGAGAATTAAATGATACTGTCTCTGTCAGACTGGAGGTTATGAAATCTAGTCACATAAAGCTTGGCCCTAAATATATTCTTGTAGAATCCATGTGTTTCTAAGTATACATTCATGCTTTATTTATTTTTATATTTTTAGTATCATTTTATTATATTTTAGGCACTTATGTGTCATCTGTCAGTCCATCAGGGCCCCCAGAACAATGTACAATAGATAAGAACATTTAATGCATTAGTGTATTATAATGCATATATTAAAAAACTTTAAATCAAACTAAAAACACTCCTTAAAAATAATCTCAAACCATGGTCAGAATGAGAAATGCATAACATGGAAGGACATTGATAAAAACACTAAGATTGCAATTTAAATGTCCAACAAGGGAAGACAAGAAATAGTATGGTACATTTACTATTTCAAATATAACTTTACTGAATGTAAAATTTTAAGATACTTACCATATATATAAACTGAGGTCAGTGTCCTACTGTGTGTTAGTTGTATGTCTTCTTTTCTCCCCTTCCTTTTCATCTCTTTTTCTTCCTTCTGTTTCTTTCCTTTTGATTGGATATTACTTTGCTTGTAAATTAGGTTGTTCATGTCAAACATTAATAATTTTTTAAAATTATTTAAAAAATTTAAAATTTAATTTAATTTAATTTAAAACTAGACAGTCAAAACAGCTAGGTAGGCAGTGGAGGAGCTTGGAGTGTGTGGAGGAAAGGCGGGAAGGGGTGGGGCTGTAGGGCAAGGTGTTTTCCACTGTGCATGGGGGCATGGCCAGGGCACACGAGGGCATGGCCATGGGCTGAGACACCCCCAAAACATTGCCGCCTGGGGTGAATTGCCCCTCCCACCCCCACATCCCTACATGACTGCAGGCCAGTTTCAAAGACCAGAGATCAGGGGAAAAAATCATCTTAGCTAACCACTAGATGTTCAGAAGCAATGGAAGCAGCCTAACTTCCTCTGGCAGAGAGTTCCACAGTTGGAGTGCTGCTGCAGAAAAGAGTCCTTTTTCATGTATACATCAACCTAGGCTTGCAGAGTGTTGGGACACACAATAGGGCCTCCATGGACAGTGTCAAGTTTCAGGCAGGCTCATATATCTAAAGGATGGTAAATCTGTGAATCATCCCTCAGCGATAGCTATATTGACTGTAAGGTTAATGGGAGCTGTAGTCCAACAACATCTGGATGACTGGATGTTACCCACTCCCTGCATTTCATATATAGTTCAGAGCTTAGGGGGAAAAAATCTTGACCCCAGCTTCCAGACTTTGACAACTACCATGGATTCTGGAAGATATATTCTTTAAAAAAGTCATTTTTCAGAGCTCTGGCTTAGACGTATACTTAACGTTTAGGTGTACATTTTCAAAATGTAATTTGTAAAACAGCCCTTAAGTTCCTTTTTTTTTCTTTTTCTTTTTTTTTCCTTTTTGCTGCAATTGTTTTGATTTGCAGAACACTGGGGGTTCAAAATTCATTTCTAGGGGCCTTTCGCACTAGAAAAGATAGAATTCCACTTTAACTGTCACGGCAACATTGTATGGAATCCTAGGATTTGCAGTTTGGTGAGACACTAGAGCTCTCCAAGAATTCTAAGCACTTTCCCTAAAGTGCAAATCCCAGGATTCCACAGGATGGAACAATGGCAATTAAAGTGGGATCATAGCACTATAATTGTGTAGTGTGAAAGATCAACTCGTTTCTCTGAGAGTTGGAGAACACTCTTAATAGTTGTGGGTTTTCTGGAACAACAGTGCAACGCATGGCCTTCCAGTATTCCTGCATTATTAGGACTGTGTAATGCTATAATTTCTACAAGCGAGATAGTATGTAAATCAGATCTCCATGACCCATGGAACAGACTGGTTTGTACCCTTGTATTATAAAGTGAATCATTAAAATGCCAGTTAAATTTTACAGCATGAGCTTTCTTGTCTTCTTTAATTAAAAGGTACTCAGTTGAGCATTCTGCATAGAAGACAGTGCCGTCTTGTACAACAGGCAATTCTATAACATAGTCTGAATGTCCAGAGCATGGGGCTTATTGCATAACAATTTAATCTGCTTGATTTGATAGGTTTTTGCACCAATTAAATGAGCTTAGAGAACCATCCAAGCTTTAAGGTCAGTCTCTCTGAGGTTGGACTGTGCCGCAGACAAAGGAGGTAATTTTGATCTGCCTAGGGGGGCAGAAAACCTTATTTCAATTCAGCTTATGGATCTCAAACTGGCATATTTCTTGTTAGTGAGGTGGAGAGAGTGAGGAAGGGAAGAATAACCGAGGTCACCCAGCAGTGTCGAATACCTTTTTGTGGTTGATCCTACTGACATACTGGCACGGTTCCCGTCATAAAGTATTTGCTGGATGTGTACTAGAATAGATCAGGCTTAAGCATTGCTAGAGTGAGTTGGAGTACTACGAAGTATCAATTGCCAATTGTTGATTGCAACTATTTATCCATTTAAAGCTTGTTTGTGTATTCTAGTGCTTTATTGCTCACTGCTATAATGCATCTGGTTGAGAGAGAGAAGATCAGTGCGGGGGGGGGGAATGAAAGGTGTTGTGACAACCAGAAATGTTCAAAGATAGGAAGGCAGGAACATATGCCAGCCTCAAGAATGAAAGGTATGTAAACAAGTCTGAGAAAAGATCTATAGTCATCCCTCCACTTTCGCTAGGGTTAGGGGCACAGGAGCCCCATGAAAGTGGAAAAAACATGAATAACTCTAGGCCCTCCCAAACGAAATTTAACACACAAAAAACTATGATCACCATATTCAACCCACCATGGATCCCTTTGAGGCATCAGGGTTCCTTCACAAGGCAGAAGTGGGTGGCTGGTGGGGCTCACTGCCTCTTCCACTGTTATCCCACATCATTTTTAATGGGGACTTACAAGCCTTGTTCACAATTTCTCAGTCTCGCGAGGCTTGCAGCCCCTATTAAAAATGGCACAGGGAGGCAGTAGAGGTGACAGCAAATAATCCGTGAATAATCAAATCCACAAAAGTGAAACCCGCAAACGTGGAGGGCTGACTGTAGAATGGTGGGATGATGTGAGACGTAGAATCCTCTCCCAATCACAGCTTTGCATGCCTACATTTGTACGGAAAGGTCTAAAACCTGTAATCACCATGTATGCCTTTAGTCTCAGCAACTTCAAATGATCTATGCTGTGTTGCTTGCTTTGCTACAAATAAACACGGCTATTTAACTCAGAGTGAAGACTGTGGAGTGCAAGTCATCCAAGGCATGACAAATATTAGACCAATCAGGAAAAGATGGCCTTATGAACAAGTTGATTTCCACTTTGCTCAGTGCATTTCAGACATAACAATCCCCTCCCTATATGGAAGCCATTCCATAGCATGGATCCAATAGTGCAACTCTGATAGAAGCAATCCCCCTAATGAAACAGAAAGCAAGAAGAGTTCCCTTTTTCTCCCTTCAGTGTTCCTCACAGCCTCAAAGTCTGCTCTGGAGAGTTCAAACATCTTCAGTGAAACAGGAGGAAGAAGGGAGGGGAAATTAACCTTGTGACTGTGAAAGTTTGTTAGCACAACTGGAGATTCAATTCCATATATCAGTGGAATGTTGATTCCTCAATTTACTCCAAAATGATGGCAAAATTTTTACTCTTTCTAAGTAAGCATAGTTGTTTGGTTGGAAAGTTTTTCTCTCTATATAACTTTGCAACTTATATAAAACTTTCTCTCTCTCCCTCCCTCTCCATCTCTTTTTCCTTAATGCAGAAAAAGTTGAAAACTTTGAAAAATTTAGAAGCAAGGAAACTTGATACAGATGTGCTGTATTTTTTAATAGAGTCAGCTCTCTACTTTCATGGGAGTTATGAACTCCTATAAAAGGTTTTTAAAAAGCTAATACCATAAGCCCCCCAAGTGTATCTTACACACACACACAAATACCTGTATTACTTGGCCCAAACACACATACATTCCCTCCCCCCATCCCTTACACAAGTAAGAAGGAGGGAGGGGATGAGAGGGAGGGAACACACGTTGCATTCCTTTCTCGCTCAAGCAAGTGAGATGATGAATGAATGCACATACCCTCCTCATCTGGTCCCTTCTCCTTCCCCCTCCCACCACATGAATGAGTGAGCAAAGGTGCACGCGCACACACACACTCCTCTTGTCCCATTCCTTCCCCCCGCATGAATGAGCAAATGAGTAAATGTTCACTTGTGCTCTCCTTCCTCCCATCCCATCCCCTTCTACCTCTCCCTCGCCCATACAATGAGCTAACACGTGTGCTCTCCCGCCTCTTGTACCACCCCCTTCCCCTATCCCGCCCATGCGTGTGACCAAGTGAGTGAATGAGTGCTCCCACTCTCCCTCATCCAACTCCCTTCCCTCCAGTAAACCACAAAGAATCAAATCCATGAATGCTTAACCACCAGATGTGGAGGGCTGACTGTATATGATCTGTGTTTTAATTCTTTTAAATTACTGTTTTAATTAGATTGGTTGTTAATATTTTTTAAAACATTTGTTAATACCTATTGTTTTAGCTATTTTGGTTTAACTAATATCCTAAGCTACTTTGCATCCTCTATGAAGAGAAAAGTGGGATATAAATTAGATAGATAGATAGATAGATAGATAAAAAAAAAAACAGACAGACACCAATCAGTATGGAAGTTTAATTTCAAACTCATAAAACTAACAAATAGCTGCAGTACTGGTTTTTTTTCATTTTCTAAGTATATATATTCAGTTATTTTTTGTTATTTCAGCAGCTTCCCAAATCTTGACTATCTTTTATTTTGGTCTCAGGGGTGAGTGTGATCATATTATTTGCTCACCAATAGAATTTTTGCCACTGTTAATAAATTTCAGATCAGTCCATGCTCTCTTTTTTGAAGTACTCAAGGGGGAAAAAAACCAGAACAAAATATAGAGGCATTTCAGTCGTTACAAATAAAGCATTCTTCATTTAAAAAAAAAAAAAAAAAAAGGAACACTCAATATGTGATGAGTCAGCTTTGTCTTAGGCAAGCTCAAACACATGCCACAGGGCTGCCAGACTGAAATGAGAGAAGGCTCCAGCACCTTTAATTGTTGTATAGAAAAGGGGATGTTGTTTATTACCTGATTGACAAGAAATGCCTACTGGAATTCCCTCTTCTACACAACCATTAAAGATACAAATGCCATCTCCAGTTTACAATCTGGCAATCCTGATTTGAATGCATTTTAGTTGATCAGTGACTCTCCTTCATACACACTGAACATGTAGGACCTCTATTTCACTTATCTACCAAGGTGCTTCCACAACTGGAAATTCCAATTTAAGCTTTGAAGTCCCAATGAGTCTATCCTCCCGCTTTCACATTTCCTGTACTCTACCAGGTGGCTTGTTCATTAATTCAGAAACTGTACTGGGCAAAAGCGGAGTATGGAAAGCTGGCATGGCTTAAGAACTGCTAAGCAAAGGAACAGCAACATGAAGGAAAGGAAATGAGAACTTTGGGACTCTTGGCTTTGAAATGTTCATCAGGGGACTTGGTGAGGGTGTAACTCAGATTTAGCCTTGCAAGTACTGGTACTTCTGTGTACTGCAGCACACAGTGTGATATGACGTTTTTGTTGTGTGGCTCAAACATAGTTCTCTTCTTAATGTATTAAGTGACCTGAAAGCTCATGGTGCAAGATACAGATGTCAGTGCTTTATTTTAACAATCTATGGCTGGCATTCTATAATGCACTTACAGATCTGTGACCTTGGATCCTTAACTGTTCCATATTCACTAATACTATGCAAATGTCCTCCCAAATCTACTTTACCAGGCAGCAACTGCACTGAGAGATGGAGATATATTCAGCTGGCAATCAGGGTGCAGGAGAAGGATGTTTCCATCTCCCTCCCATCAGCAAGGCTGTGACAAGAAGAAGGTTCTGCTTCTGATTGTTGCAGCCTCATTCACTAGCAGGAGGAGGGTGGAAATGTCATCTTCCTGCCAGCTGGACAGACATATATTTCTTGGCATATCCACTGCTTGATAAATTAGGCTTAAGGAGATTGGGCCAGGAGACACTATTTAGTAGCACACATGTAACTAAGGCCCTTTCTGCACGAGGCTGGTGAATCAGTTTGTGCCGTTTCTTACTGGATTTTCTGGACTCAAAACAAGGCAGACTTTCCCTCATTTCCTTCCACACAGCTACTGCGTATGTTCCATTCTGATTCGGAGGAGTGCAAGTTCATGAATCCACACTGCCTCTGCGGTGGCCATTCCCGCTACTGCCCTCACTCCGCCCTGTCCGCTATGATTGGCCCTTTTTATTTTATTTTTTCTGCATAGTTTAGTATATCATTGCATACGTGCCTAAGTCCATACTACCCCCGGCACCTCCCATGAGCCCTCCCCTGACCACCAATTCACACTGGCGCAAATGTACGTGTCTGTACCACTGTGAAAGTACAAATTGGATTGATCTGGAAAATTGGAAAACCGATTTCTTCCGGTTTTCAAATAGTGCGCTTTACCACCACATGGGGGCGCATTTAGTTGGAATTACGTGAGGAATGAAGGTAAATAAATTGAACCTAGTCTGCTCCAAGGTGCAGAAGACCTCCATGGCAAGACACATTGGCCTGCCTTAATAACTGCATGTGGAAAGGGCCTAAGTGAGAGCCAGTGTGGTGGAGTGATTTGAACATTGGACTACAACCCAGGAGACCAGGATTCAATTTCCCACTCAGCCATGGAAACCCACTGAGTATCCTTGGGTGCACCATACACTCTTGGCCCCCAGAAAATCCTGTGATAGCTTTCCTTAGGGCCTCAAAAGTCAGAAACAGCTTGAAGGCACACAACAACAAAAGTAGGAAATGTAGAATACGAACCATCATATTATTAAATCATGGTTATTATCCTACATCCACTTCCCGCACTAAGGCCAATTCCACACTAAACTGTTACGGTGCTACTACTCCACTTTCAACATCCTATAGAATCCTGGGACTTGCAGTTTAGGGAGGGCATTTAGAATTCTTAGCCAGAGAGCTCTTTGGCCTAAGTAAACTACAAACCCTAGAATTCCACAGGATATTGAAAGTGAAATAATAGCACTATAACAGTGTAGGGTGGGAATGGCCTTAGTCTCATTGAATTCAATAGGACTTCTGAGTAGCTGTTCCATAATATAGGAACCTCTCTCCTCAAAAATGCAGAAGGAGGTGTTGGCTAATCATTTAATGGAGTGATTTCATTGTGATTTATGATCAAGGATTAATTCCAGAATTAATTAATTCATTAATTAAACGGGAGATAGTACCAAAGAGCCAACAGCTTTTAGGATTTGCCACCTCTTTTTCCCCCAAATCTAGTTCTGTTAGATTTTTGCACTAATAGATTTGTGACCTACAGTTATGAAACCATAACTGCTCCATATTCACTAACTGTATGTGTGACTCCTCAAGAATGCCTTTGTTGTTCTGGGTCTGGCTACAGGGACATAGCTGCACGTTTCTTAGCTTCTCCCAGCCACTATGTGGCTATATGGGGTGCGGCAGAGGAGCTCACTGAGTCCTGCAAGAGATTGGAAAAGTAGCACTTACCATTTTTTGCTGAAGTAGGCAATGTGAAGACTGTGGCCAAAGTCATCTATGTGACTTAAAGTAGCCTAAGTGTTTTCTCTGATTTTATATAAGGAGATATTCTGTCTGGCTGTTCAATAGCAGCTTGACAGCGCCCAGGGGCAGCTCTGCCCCCAACCCAAGCAGTGAGTGCTTGGCCTCAGGGATGCAGCAGGACGCTGTCTGGCTGCTGTTGTACAGCCAGGGAAAAAGAACAGCCTTTCTTCTCCTCCTAGATTTCTACCATAAGTACATTGGTGGAACTTTATAATCCACCAGTGTCAAATAGGACCTCAGTGCTTTGCAGCTGGGATAAAGAGAATCCAGATGAACAGTGAAGAAACATGGTAGGATGTGTGACTTAAATTGTGGTTTGTATGATCCAAATATTGTGCTTACCATGTGGTTGGTTATTAGAGATGTGAATAATGCACATTAATATCTGCATCTTCAATATACATCCCTACACACTCCACCAAGCAAAAGGAAAATAGCTGCAAGACACTTCACGTCTCATGACTTCGGGAAAATTTGGGGCAGAAAAGATGTTTTCTATGCAAAAAGCAGCATTTTTCTGTAAGAAACAGTGTATTTTGCTTTTTTGTTACTTTTTCCACTGGGCAGAGCATGCTTTCTGCTCAGAAAATAGCAGCTTAGATCCAACATCATACTTGGGTTATGTAAATTTGCACAAATGAAGTTGAGTGGTAGTTGCATTACTCTACCCTTCTACTGTACAGCAACACTCCACAGCCAATTATATGATCCACCCGTGTGTTTACTTATTGTCCCCTTGTGTGATAAGAATATGCAGTGGCTGTTTCTGCAATCCCAGTGAATCAAGTGGCACTTTGAAGGCACTCAAAAATAGCCACGCACCATCTGAGAATGCACAATTGCCTGTGCAATGGTTATATATGGCTGCTTATGCAACTGGGACTGGGTTATGGGCATTCCGCAATGGCTAAAAAAGTACAGCTGCATGCCCAAGGGAGCTTGTCTGTGTGTGAAACACCAGCAGGTATCCACCAGCACTTTTGTACAATCTGTGTAAATATGCAAATATATGCTACTTCCCCCCGACTCCTGTGCAAAACACATATTCTGCAAAAATGAGAATACTCTCTTTGCTATGTAAAAGTATTGAGGTTTGTGTGGAAAACACCTTTTCTGCCCGCTAAAACATATTTTCTATGCAGAAAAGCCATCAATGCATTTCCCCAAAAATAGTGATGGAAAATTACACAAAAACCTCATATTCTCAGAGAAGATACCACTAAAAGACATCACTGAAACTATGTTTTTTTCTTGTATGCAGGAATGTAATAAGCTAAGGTTTATATCTCTGTTGGTTATGGATAAAATTAAAGAGTTATCCTTTAGCAATGCTTGTATGTGCAGCCATCACTTTTTCAGATCTGACTGGTGATCTTGAACAGCATTAAATGAAAGGTCAAAATAGTATGCAGAATACTTGGACGTGACTCCGTTCCAAAACTTCTGCAAGCTTATTTTTAGCAAATGGTGGTGATTCAACACAGCCAATGTGAGCCCCAACCTCTGTTTGTTTTAATTTTGCCATGGAACAAATATTGACAAGTGAGAGCATTAGCACTTGTTCTTAAAGTATTACATTTAACCATCAATCAGTTTAAAGGTCATACTCTGGTGCTGCTAGAGCAGTGAATAAATATTTGCACAGCTTTGGTATTTATTAAAGTTATCAAACTGTATGGTGTTACTAATATGGGCTGTTTGTAGATTGGGTAATGCCAATAACTGATCCACATAGTGACTGAAATGCCTGTGTTTACCTATAACAAAAGAGAATCCACCCAAAGAAAACTATGCTGTGTATCTTCTTCTTCCCACCCCTCACATTTTTTTAAAATGCAACAGGACAGTTAAGGATCATATGAGGGAAAAGGGTGGGTGGCAGTTATTATGGGTGCCATGTGTGTGTGTGCAATTACAATGTCTTAAGCTCAAATTATGATATCACAATTGCATTAATCCACTTCATTTATGGTCATTCAACATTGCACTGCACCCCTGTGGTACCTGCCATTGCCCATCACAGCACATTCCTCAATCAAGAGAGGGCTGGATGTACCATTACTCTCCGTCTCATTCTCAAGCACTTTGGAAATTCATTTTTTTTAGGGGGGAACCTACATTGCTTGAAACAGGGATGGGCAACTGCAAAGAGGGGGCATTTTCTCCCCATTGCCCATTCAGCAGTCTTTAATGGTGCATTTTGGGCACATTGGAAAGTGAGATAGCATCAATTCTGGCTGCCCTTTTAGATAATTTGGAACCCATTTTTCTCTCTCTCCCCACCCCCAGGTCATTGGAAGGGTCGGGAGTTCTGAGCAATGGAAATTGCAACATTTTCCAGAGGGTTTGGGACAATCTGGGCTTGTTTTTGAGTGGAAAAAAAATTGCCCAAAAATATTTCTCTTTTTGAGAAGGAGCTGAGGGCTTTAGGGGGCAGCATTGAGGGATCCCAGGATCTGCATCTGGCCTCTGGGCCACACTTTGCCCACCACTAGTTTAAAAGGTGGGCTGTGGTCAGTGGGGGTGGGGGATAGCATCAGAAGATGGAGAAGATGTAGCTATTTGTCATAGCTATGTCTCCTAATGCAGGATGCTAGCCATTCACCATTCCCGCACTAGCCTGTTATAGCGCAATGATTCCATGATTCCACTTTCAACATCCTCTGGAATCCTGGGATTTGCAGTTTCGGGAGGGGCCAGCTGGATGTTGAAAGTGGAATCATCACGCTATAACAGGCTAGTGCGGAAATGGCCATTGTCTCCAAGAGGCTGTAGGCTCCAAGCTCAACTGAAAGGAAGCCAACAGCAGTTCTCTTTCTTCTCTCAGTTTTAACTACCAGCTATAACCATTGATGGGTTGAACATTCATTCAGTTCTTTGTTGTCAATATTAGGAGGCGATTCACAGGGTCCGCAAATGGCCTTTTGCCGGATTTGAAGAGGTTTTTCTTTTTTTATGCTCAAAAACCCAGATTTTCCTGTGCCCCTAATTCTCTCTCAGTTTCTAGTCCAATTAACAGGGCCTTGATGAGGGAAGGGCAACTATAGCTCTTGAAGTTAACATTGAATTGCAGTTCCCAGCAGCCCCTGGCCAGTAATAACAATAACAATAATAACAACAATAACAACAACAACAAATATCTGTGTCTTCCCATGGACTGAGTGGAGGGAACAACAATAGATTAACATAGATTTAACATAGTTAAAATGCATAATATCATCTTAAAAGAACAAATAATACAATGGGGTTGGGAATGGAGAAGGGAACCTGCTGATGGGAGTCTAAAGTGGTTGGTACATATATTCATCCTTGGCAGAACTGTGTTATATTATTGTGTATCACTGTTTTTATACACATGTGAGGTCATGTGTATATTTGCATATTGTATTGTAGCTTGTGCTGGTTAGTAATTTTGTGGCCACAACCCCATTGGCGGCACATGGCACAGATCAAATCACTGACCAACGCATTTGCTAGCCAATGACTCTCCTAGCCTGCCTACTGGAAGAACCAGCCTGGGCTGATGGGATCCAGGACCTATTATTGCTAATTGACATCAAGTTGCGTTCAGCTTAGGGTGATCCTGTGAATGAGACTTCCAAGACACTCTTGTCATCAACAGCCGTGTTCAAGTTCTCAGAACCCAGGCTGTTATTCCCTTGACTGAGACTATCCACCTATAATGTGGTCTTTCTCTTTTCCCCCTGCCTCCCACCTTATCAAGCATGATCATCTCTTCCAGTAAGCGATGTCATCTCATGCTATGGCCAAAGAACCACAGCTCTACTTTAATCCTTCTAACTTCTAAGCAGAGTGTAGGCTTGATTTGCTCTATGATCCATTTATTGGAATTCTTGGCAGTCCAGGGTAGCCATAAAATTCTCCTGCAGCACCACATTTCAAATGAGTTTATTTATCTTCCTGTCAGCTTTCTTTACTGTCCAGTTTTCATAGCTGTATACAGAAATTGGAAATATGATGACATGGGAAATCCTGACTTTGATATTCATTGATGTATCTTCACACTTGAAAACTGTGCCTACCTTCTTCATAGCTACCCTTCCGTGTCCCACCACAGAGACCTATCACAGTATAAACTCTTGAGGTGCTCTCTGCCCTTGCTTAGGAAAGAGGCCAGTAATATTTCCTCACTAGACTTTTAGGCCTCTCCCTAAAGTGCAAACCTCAGGATTCCATAGGATGTTGAAAGTGGAATAATAGCACTATTATAGTCTAGTATGGAATGGTCTCAGTACACACTCTGGGCATTTGCTAATAGTGCTATCCTCAGGCCCCTTATCAGAAACACTTCTTTTTTGGAAATAGATAAGCAAGTCTATCCACTCCTACATTGTGGCCCAGGGCTCACAGTATCTTATGCAACAAGCTGTGTCAAAAGGAAACTAAACTGCACACTTTAACAATGAAGCAAAACAAACCAGGAGCCTTACCATGATGGAAGAGGTAAAAAACCCAACAGGAAATGTGCCAATTGCACTCTGGTGTAAAATTCTTTATTAAATGGTGTCTAATAAATGCCTTTGGCAAGGGCAGCATGAATGACACCAGAACCAACACCAACAACCAACAGAAAAAGTGTGTGGGTGGGATTTTAATAAAGTGTCTGTAGGGATCTGAAACAATCCGGAGTGGAGGTGGCAGTGATCACCTGTAATCATCTGATTGCCCTTGGGAGGGCATGGCCCTAAAAAGCAGCTTAAATGTACTTAAAATAAATAAGTAAGCATTACTAGATGGAAGGTCAAATATGTCAGACAACAAGATTATGCACAACACTCTTCTCTGATAATATTACTGGTACTACTTACTTTGAGTCCAGCTGCAATGGTACAAGGTGTATCCTCTTAAGTCACAGATTTTCAACTATGCTTACTGGGTTCATTCAGATCCAAGTGTAAGCAACAGGAATACTGCCAGCCTGCCCAAACTATTCAGTGCATTGTATTAATTACATTTTCCAAACTCCTTGAAGTGCCTAAAGATCTGTTATTTTGTTAGGTAGATAGACAACTGCTTCACAAAGCAATCTATTCACTCCAGAACTTCTGATGGTTACTTTTCCCCCCACTAAGACATAAAAAGAGATCTGTGAGATCATATTAAGAGTCTATCAAAGCCATCATTTAATCACCAGCCAAAAGTTTGGGGAAAGCCCACAAAGGAGAGATTAAAGCTACAGCCTTCTCATGTTGCTTTCTCCTTGGTCAGTAATATTCAGAGTCCCAAGATGGGCAGTTCATTCAGCTGTGCTCTGGGAATGGTCTAATCTCCCTTTAAAGCCACGAAAAGACATATTCACTCAACATGATTATATGTATAGGGCACGGAGAAAAGGACATCACTTCCTGGACCCGTCCCCATCCCCTGTCCCTGTATACTCAGAGTAAAAGCTGAAGAGATCTTACCTGTGTGCCATTTGATCACTTTCTTGCATCTCAGAAAGCAGCATATTGTAAGTCAGAGCTTTCCAAACTATGTGCCACGACACGTTAGTGTGTCACCTGCAGTGTGTAGGTGTGTCATGTGAACATAACGGGTGGAGGGGCTATCTCTGCCACCACTGTGGCAGGCTAGACCCAGGTGAAGGGACTACCTCTACCACCACTGCCCTGAGTTGAGAAAGATCCTGGCCAGGGTGGTGGCGGTAGGCCAGGTCCAAGTGGAGGGGCTGCCTCTCCTAGGCCAGGAAAGGTCCCAGTGAAGGCGGCAGCCTCTACTTCCTGAATTACTTACTGAATTACTGTGTTGCGAAATGATACATGTCTAAAACATGTGGCACCAACATGAAAAGTTTGGAAAGCTCTGCTATAAGTGGTGGTCTCCCACCCACGCAGTAACCAGAGCTAATCAGGACTGATCTGGAGTCATCCTCAGATATGGTTATTTATCCCTAACATTAGATCATTTAAGAATTAAGCCATTTCTGCACTCGACTGTTATAGCGCTCTTATCCCACTTTCAACATCCCATGGAATTCTGGGGTTTGCAGTTTTGGGAGGGGCCATCTGGCCCCTCCCGAAACTGCAAACCCCAGCATTCCATAGGATGTTGAAAGTGGGATAAGAGCGCTATAACAGCGGAGTGCAGAAATGGCCTAAGTTAAGCAACATTGGTCCCAATAAGGTTCTTCCCCCTCATATTTTACACCACAGATAAATAAACAGATGATGCTTCCAAAGGCAGCTTTGCAAAAGAGAATTTTTTTCCCTCTATGCCATCTTTTTTTTCGATTCCTTTCTCATTTCTATTTCCTCATAAAAGCTCTTCACCCTGCCAGCTCAACCAACATCTGAATATATCCTCCATCTTGCTAGTGTCTTGGAGATGGTAAGCATCAAAGCAAAATGAAAAAAGGAATAACAGAGTGAGACCTCTGGTATCTTGTAACAAGATGTGCCTTGGCAGGTATTTTGTCTTCTTAGGTGTTGATTCACCAGCAGCCCCACCAACTCTGTTACTATTTGGATTTACAAGGACTAATTTGTTTTCTGGAGTGTTGAAGAGCTGAGCTGTTACATACCTCCAAGCAGAGGTTATAATTAACTGACAGGTATTTTAATGCACCATGGCTAAGGTAATTTTGCAAATCTAGGCTGTGATAAATGCCATAAGATGTAAAGCCCATATTCTAGCTCCAAACGGTTCAAAAACTATTATACAGAGGTCTGGATGCTCTGGAGGGTTGCAGTTGAGTTCTTCTATTTTTCTTCAAATGTTTCTCAGAAGTCATCACTCATTCTTTGACATTTGCCATCAGATTTTTGATATTCCGCATTTGATATTTCACCTTCAATGTTTTGGAGTGACAATCCTATAAATGATGGATATGCTACAAGAGCAATTAGAAATATTAATGATTAAAGGGAGAAGGGATTTTTTTTTTCCTAATCACAGATGCCAGTGCAACTACCGATATGGGAAGTATTCTTAAATATGTATTCATCCTGAGTGTTATAACTGCTGCAATATATCTATCAAGAGGAAAGAGGTTGGAGAAATTTAAGCAGGAAATTAAATGTGAAGGATGTTATGAGAATGAAGTGGTGTTAATGTAACAAAAAGGGTGAAGAAACATCCTATGGAATTCTGGGGTTTGCAGTTTAGGAAGGGACATTTAGAATTCTCAGCTAGAGAGCAGTTTGGCCTCAGCAAACTACAAACTCCAGAATTCCACAGGATGTTGAAAGTGGAATAATAGCACTATAACAGTGTAGGGCAGGAAGGCTCCATATTGGGACTCTCACTTATAAGACTTGCACAGAATAGACCCTGAGACATTATTTTCCCTTTCCCTTTTAAAACGCAGTCTGCTTTGCTTGAAGTATCCCCTGTCTTTAACCTGCAGGTCAACTCTCTGCAGTGCATTTGCTCTCTCCTGGTGGCCTGAAGTGTCCTTCTTTGTGTGAGTTAGTCTTCTTAGGATTGTTCATCTTTGTGTCTCAGTAGGTCTTCAATTGAAATATCTTACACTGCTTTCTCAGTTTCTGGTTCCAAAAGATCATTTGCAGAGATAGCATAGCACAATGGCTAAGGCTGCAGGCCTGTGGAAACCTTCTTAAGAGTAAGCCTCATTGAATACCATAGGCCTGTTCTCCGAGTAAGTACACAAAGGGTGCGATCAAATTAATATTAACCAAGTGAGAAAACCCCTAGTTTTACTTTTGCCACAAATTCAGTATGTGATCTTACACAATCTATGATCATTAAGTCTTCCAACAGCACTGTGGACATGACCTACCTTACCTAGGTATAAGGATCTCCAAGGTAATGACGTTCAAGTGCTGTGGGAACTTTAGATAGCAATGGTTGAGATTCTACACTGGGGATGCATAGCATAAATCTTCACATGCAGAGTAACACTTTGTTGTGCTAAACAATCAGCATAGGGCCTTTCTGCAGCTTACCTCCATCCGGCATGGGCGCATGGGGATCATGCGAGCAGCCTCTTCCGTGACACACTTGCATCCCCTCTGCTCCATCTCTGCAGAAGTTGCCTGCCGGCCAGCAGGCAAGCAACATGAGGGCTCTGCCTCTTCCTTCCACAGTGCAGTCAGGTATTTTCCCAGGCTGCGCTGGGGGAGGAAATGCGAGGGCCGCAGCTCCAGAGGCTCCTCACGGACGGTAAGTGCGTGTGGGACCCCAGAGTGATGCGTAATCATGCATCATTTTCGGACAAAAGCCGAAAATGAAATATTGCGCAATCGGTGCCTGCTGTGAAACGTCATGTGAAACGCTCCAAGCAATCTCGCAATGCTCTGGAGGCCCTTTCACATGACAAATGCTGTGCGAAAAGTGCCATAGACTCATGCCTCACAGAAGCACAGTCCTACCACCATGGAAAGGCAGTGTCAACACAGGAAAAAGACAATGATGCTTGGCAAACTAGAAGGCAGCAGGAAGAGAGGAAGGCCACACTTGACTGAATCAATCAAGGAAGCCAAAGCCCTCAGTTTGCAAAACTTGAGCAGGCCAATGATGACCAGGGATCTTGGAGATCTCTCATTCATTGGCCTGCAATAAGTTGAAGTCAGCTTGATGGCCAATAACAACAAAGATACCCATAGGATTCTAGCCTTTATCTGCTAAGTATTATTTTCAAATAGATTTTTTGCAACCTCACTATTATGCCTTGCTGTTATTCATTCTCATCCTCTTTACCTTGTTCTCCTTTGTTACTCCTCATCAAAGCCAGAGAATTTCAAGATGTCCCCTGCTGCACTTGATCTTTGCATCTCACAGCACTTATGGAGCCAAGTTGAAGGAGGGGAGGATTTACTATATTGAGACTCATCAGTGTATTAAGTGTTTCATTGCACTGTGCACAGTATAACTCCAGGGCGATTAATTAGCTGGAGTACTTCAAATCTCAGAAACACAGTAAACTATTAATATAATTGAACTTTACAGTCAGCACAACAAATTAAGAGGGAAAAGCATGCCTCACTCCCCCCCTCCTTTTCAGATCATTAGTTAGGGCATAAACTCTTCTCAAAACAAGCTGGCTTTCTTCTGAAACTGACGCATTCTGCATTTTCATACAGCCCTTTGGTTAAGATTCTACCAGCCTATTAGGAATATTAGTGCTCCAGCTCATATAAATTGGAAATTCTCTGTTTCTCTAGACGTCTCTTTGAATCGTTAGTCTTCTCCTAAACATGCGGGAATGGAGGGTCTTTACTGAACTATTAAATTTTATTTGTAGTAGTACAGGCTGGAGATTTTTCTGTGATGATCTGTGTGCTAGTGCTGGGAAGAACCAAAGCCAATAGGTGGAACAAAGCAAGGGCATGCTTTTTCTCTTTCTCTTGGCCAATCTCTCCTCCTTTCCGTTTTAAATTTTCCCATCCAGTGGGCTGCTAGGGGAAGTACAGATCACTCCTGTACAGGTCTGGTCTGAACTGGTGTCTTATGGAGGTGTTGTAAAGCAAGACCAAAAAACACAGTGACCCAAAGGATACTGGCTGCCCACCACTCTTATTGGCACTGGTTTGAATTCTGTTAGTCTCAAATAAAGTAGACCAATTGAATCAATGGTGCTTACAATGTGTTACCAAGCTATCATTGATTCAGTGAGTCTACTGTAGTTGGGATGAACAGCTGATTTTAGGCCATTGACAGCAAACACATAAAAACACTGTCTGCTATTCAGCATGGTTTTGTGTAGCATAGTAGTTCCACATGTGAAATTATACTAGACTGAGCCATATACCACCCCATGTACTTACTGTACAGACTCTGAAACTACTCACATAGCTATTCTGTGCCTCATGGAAAGTGGGTAGGATCACAGAAACACCTATTTATGTCCCTGTAGCCAGATGCAAAATGACTATATCAGGTGCTGCAGAGATCTCTGCACTCCTGTAATCATTTCTTGCTTTCTACAGAGACATAGCCAGCGTCTCTGGTTCTGCCCACTGTCCACAAGGAATGAATTACCTGTTGGGGAGGGCACCTCTGAGGGTGCACGTTAACTCTGAGGAGGCTTTAGTTTCTGGAAAGAAAAAGAGGGAATACCGGCCTATGCAGTGTTCAGATCTCCCTGTCTGAACATGTGTATTAAGTTCAACTACCCAAGCCCAGGGACGGACAATTTGTGGGTCCACACATGGCTGGCTAGAACTCTCACAATGCCTTGAATCTAGGGTTGCCATATTACAGTTCCTTAAACATTGGTGTCCAATTTGCATATTATGCAGATTATTCTAAATATACAAATTACTTCAAACAAGCACCAAGCGGCATGACTAGAATCTAGGTAAAACCTAGAAAAACAAGGAATCTAAAAATTCTAGTTGACTCCTTATCTTGGGAGAAATGCAGGGTATAAACTGAATAAAGTATCTGAACATTGGCCATGGTATCTGGGGCTATTAGGAGTTGGATACCACCAACATCTGGAGGGTGACAGACTCCACACCCCAGCCTAGTTGGAGGACCTACTATACTAGAATTACAATGAAGATCATAAGAGGTATGGCCAGGGAAGAATGGTCAGAATCCTGTTGGTGGCTTACATTTTCATAAGTCGACTTACATTTGCAGGAATTAAAATTGAGCAATTCCATAATGCTTGTTTCCAGTAGGGGCTGCTGTTAAATTACTACATAGAAGAACCAGCAAAGTGATCAATGCACAATGTACATCAGTCTCGTTTCACATTGGGACACCAGGTAGGGAGTGCCAATGCATATCGCTAGAGGCCAATGCATATTGGGACACTTGTGCCAATATCCTGTTATGCATCATTGCAATTCACAAACATGGTTCCTTAGTGCCTTTGCTACATAACTAAATATACATAAAGTCACCAATTATCTTTACTCCAGTTTATTTCACCGAAAATTACTTCTGAATAATTTGACATATGATTGCAGCCTGAACTATGCATAGGAGTGTAGCTATAATTACTGTGAAGGTAAAACTAAACAATATGGCTGGAATCCTATAGGGCAGTTACAGATATGTAACTACCTTAGTTACAGAGCTATGCGGTGAATTCCAGCCTAACCACTCCAATCCTCACTAGGAAGCTGCCAATGGCCCTTTCCGCACGAGGCGAGTGAATCGCTCCATGCCATTACTCACCAGTTCTTCTTGGGTTGAAGCAACACGGACTCTCCCTTAAGCCCTTCTGCAGGGCTCCTCCGTTTGGTCCAGGATGAATCGGAGCAGTGCGAGATCTGTAGATCCGCACTGCTCAGACTTACAAAATGGTGGCTTCCTATTCTTCAACCGCTGACGCTGGTCACGCCCACAGCTCGCCCTTCGCTGATCGCAGGCTCGCATTGGTGCGAGCCTGCACATCTGCACAAGTGAGAAGGAACGCAATGGCGCACTCCAGAAGACTGAAAAACCGGATTTTTCCGGTCTTCATTTAGCACGCTGGAGGACCATTGGGGGTGTTTTGGATCAGATTAAGGTGAGGAACTAAGGTAAATAGTCTGAACCTAGTCCGATCCAAAGTGCGGACGACCTCCGTGACAGGACACCCTGGCCCGTTTTAACTTCCTAGTGCAGAAAGGGCCAATGTGAGTGATGGGGGTCCTCTCTCTTGATTCTCAGGAAGCAGTTAAGTGATGTTTCCACCCCTTCCATGGGTGACCTCTGTTGCAAAACGCAGAAACAGGGTCCCTGTTGCAATTCCACCTTGCATTGAAGATTGCTTTTGTGAGAGGGAATGGGAATGTCAGTCAGCAGTTTTCCAAGTGACAGGGGAACTTACCCTGCTTCCTGGTTAGTGAGCATTGAGGGATTTTCACAGTCCTTACATGTCATCTAAACTGGACTATATGGGGTCATGCATATCACACAGTTACAAATGTGGTACAAAGTGGAAGTTAACTGTTTCCAAGGGTGGGTGGACAGTTACTACTGATGATGAGACCAAAGAGGGAAAGGGAACATCTGTACATGGCCATGATGAGGGAATTTCTCCATCTGTTGCCTGAGTCATGACTCCAGGCTGAGCACCCAACACTCAGGGCATCTGTGAACTGCCTGCTACCACAGATCTGAGCCCCATTGACTTACCTGTGTTCCCTGCATGGGCATTGCCTGGTGAATCCAGTGTAACAGTATGTTCATGTGACACTGTTGCCCAGGTAGAGCCACTGGAAGACGAGTTAGAATCTTGTAAGGGTGCTTGCAGTGAGGGGGTGGTCACTTGCAACAAGGGTAGCGCTAGCTGGACAGCAGGCCTGGCTGTAATGCCCCAACCTGCTTTGGTTGGCTCCCCGGGAGAATTTGAAGCTGCCAATGCTAAAGCTGTGACCCCATCCAAATCCTCTCATGCCTTTGCATATTGTGCTGTCATGTCTTTTCTCATTGACAGTTTGCCTCCATTTTCTCCCTCTGTCTCCCTCAGTATGCCGTGCTGACAGCATTCCTCTTGATAATGAGTCAAACACAGAAGTTTCCCTCTTCTTGCTTTCCACTTCAAATCCACCTAACAATGCCTGCCAATTCAGAACCCTGGAGACTTGTATCCCCATCTGCTGAAGTGGAGACGCTTTAATCCAAACAATCACTTCTCACTGCGGAAAACACTCCTTTGGTATATGAATGAAGAAAAAAAAAAGACTCTCCCTCTCAGTGTGCCATCTGCACCATCATCAACTATTCTCCAGTATCATCTTTCTTGTCTTTGAATTTGCTCTTCACACCGGAAAGATCTTCAAAGACTGGTCACCCATGTTTGCCTGAACTTTGCTTTTCTTCTCCAGTTTTTGGAGTTGTGCTGGATTAGATGGCATTTCTTTTCTCCAGCATGCTTAATTCCTACTTGAACCAAAAACCCATTGGCATATTTCCACATCCTTAAAGATGCCAGGCATTGCTCTTTAGACATCTTGTTTCCGAACACCCAGGAAGCAATACCTCTCAAGATGGAAAAATAAAGGGGTGAGGGTCACATTTCCCCACAAAAACATTCATTGTGCTTCTCCTGAGCTTGGCAATGGAAAGAAGCATACACACACATATACACACATATAGTGCATATTTTTTGAGCATGGAAAATGTGCACAAAACCTTAAGTTCCTAATGTATGAGGCACAGAGACCACGAAGAAGAACCATTAGTACATTTGAACAATGTGTACAATTAGAAATATGTACACTTGAAAATAATACACATAAACATTCTTAATTCAGGGATAGGGCTCACAAGCTTCATGTGGCCACCAGAGCTCCATGTGGCCCAAAGCTCTGGCTTTTAAAAAAATAATTACTGTGAAAAGAAAGAATTGTGCAATTTTTCTTTAAAACAAGCCTTCCCCTGCCCCAACCCTGTTTTAAGAAAAAAATAGGTTTTGGTAAACTTGGAGCAACATTCCACTTACTTCTAGTTTTGCTGGGAAGGGAAAATGTGACCACAGTGGGTCTGGGAAGGTTTACAACCCTCAGAAGTTACTCCTCTCCCCATTTTAGTGAGTGTGGAAAATGTGCACAAGTATATACATCAGCAAGAATGCATACAGCAATGTGTACTTTAGGAAAAATATGTACCAAATATGCATAAATTTCTGTGTGTGGAAATAAATAGTTCTTCCAAGTTGATAAAGAAGTGGGATGGGTAAGAATGCTAGTGCAATTCTGGAAAACACATATACACATGTGTAAAATCCAGACATACAATGGGCAGAATTCAAGTAACGACACTGGCACGCATAAATGTGGCTTATGCCTGTAAATCTGCTTCTTCTGACATTGCCGGGGTTGGTATTCCCGTCTTCTCCACACAGCATCCAAACCCGACCTCCCCACCCACTCCGACATACTGTAAAACTCTGAAGTTGCCTCACATGAGCATTCTGTATGAGCCAGCCCAGTCTCTGCAGTTATCCGGAGAGGCCCGTCTCTCAGTTCCACCACCATCGCAAGCACAGTTGGTGAGAATGTGAGAGAGGGCCTTCCCAATGGATGCCCTGAGACTGTGGAACTCTCTTCCCAGGGAGGCCATAATGTCCTCCTCCTTGTTGTCCTTTCGGCAATAGGCTAAAACTTTTTTATTCAGGCAGTTTTTAGAGAATGGGATAGGGGGTGCTGAACTGTTTAATTTTAACTGTTAGTTTTTTGTATCTTTTTAAAATGTTGTTTTAATTCTTTAACAGATTAGTTCTATTTTAACTTGCACGATTTACAAGTTTTTAAATTGTAATGTTTTAAGTGTGAGCTGCTTTGTGGTCCAATTTTGGAGAAAAATGAGATACTACTCCTATTACTTCTTCTTCCTCTTCTTCTTCTTCTGCCTCCTCCTCTTCCTCTTGCTCTTCTTGTTCCAAGGTGAACAGACAGGACTGGAGAAACATCTAGCATCCCTGCCCTCTGCCAGACCCACAGTGATTACAGAAGCACTGATACTCTCAAGGGACTCCCCCTTCAATTTCAGTGCTGTTGTCACCCTTTCACAGCTGCCTATAGAGGTAGGAACCAGACTGGCCCCAATCCTGCCTGATTCCTATGTACACAATGGCCATGCAGGGTGACTTTGGAGCTTTAGATCAAGTTGGAAGCAGTTTTTTGGCTCAACGTAGTGTAGGTCCACATGCAGATATTTACACTACACTTGGGATGTTCAGTTGAGTCCAGTGCACTCAGAGTTCTGAATTTTTTTAAAAAAATGTTACTTACTTTGCTGTTACATCTTAAGCAAACTCACCCCAGTGTGAAATCCTTTGGTTTTCCTGCTTCTTCAGTACTTACGATTTTTGTGACTTTTAAATTAAACAAAGACCTCAACTTATGAGAAATACACTATAATGGCAGACACAATTCAGATCAGCTCTTGTGATGCTTTTGTTAATCAGAAGCTGTGAAGTGAGGCAGGCAAAGTGAGGGCTTCCAGATGCTGTTGGGGTGCAACTCCCATCAGATCAAACTAGCCTAGCCAGTGGTGAAGGGAGACAGGATTTGCACTTCCACAGTATCCAGAACCCTACACTTCGCCCATGTCAACATGATTTTATCTGGGATATGATTTGATGTATATTAACAATACTTTAGAAGACAATGGAAAAAGAAGCAGCTCCAGTCCAATTTTCCCGCACTCTAAATACTGCTCAGATTCCTGATAGGAATGCACTAATTTCCACACTTTCACACTTGAAGGCGGGGCATTTCTCAGTGAAACAGACTAACTTTCATGCCTATGTAAACAACCTTGATAGGAGATGTACCATATATAAGGAAACAGGTCCTACTGGTACTACACAATGGAAATGTTTTCACCAGCTTCCATCATCCCCAGCCAGTATGGCCAGTCAGCTGACCATGCTGGAGTGGGTATGTGATGGAATTGTAGTCCAAAACATCCAGAGAGCAAAACTTTGGGAAAGTTCTAATGCAGGGATGGGAATCAGGCAGCCCTCCAGAGGTGGTTCAATGGCAAATCCCAGCATCCCAGCCAAAGGCAAAGAATGCTAGGAGCTGTAACTGGTAATTCAGGGAGGGGTATTTAGAATCCTCCCCCAGAGAATTCTTTGGGGTCAGTAAACTACAAATCCCAGAATTCCACAGAATGTTGAAAGTGGAACAATAGCGCTATAACAGTGTAGGGTGGAAATGGTCTGAGTGTTGCCTGTCAGAGGGAGCTGAGTTTAATCAACATGGCAAGTCAAGGCCTTACATTGCTTGGCAATGCTTAAAAGTGCAGGGGAATGAGAGCGCATTTAAGTGTAAACCTATACATGAAGTTGGCCCAAAACATTTTGCAGATTACAAATAGCACACGTAACCACACACCCATGCATGCCACACAGAGACACAAAGCAAAGTTATTTTGATGCACAAGTCAGAAAATCCCATAAACACATCTTCCCCAGCTGGCAGTAAACATACAGTAATAAGAAAGTGAATAAACAGGAAGCAGCGTGGATAGTGCTTTGAGTGTTAGACTAGGGCTTTGGGAGACGAGGGCCACTTCTGCACTAGAGTGTTATAGCGCTATGATTCCACTTTCAACATCCTATGGAGTCCTGGGGTTTGCAGTTTCGGGAGGGGCCGGGCCCCTCCTGAAACTGCAGACCCCAGAACTGCATAGGATGTTGAAAATGGAATCATAGCGCTATAACACTCTAGTGCAGAAATGGCTGAGGTTTTCAAATCCTACTTAGCCATGGAAACCTACTGAGTGGCCTCAGACACATCACGCTCTCTTAGCTCAAGATGAAAGCAATGGCAAACATAAATTCTACCAAGAAAACCCTGTGACAGATTTGCCATAAGTCAGAGTTAACTTGAAGGCACATAATAACAACAGTAAAGAAAAAAAAACTGAACATATTGCTGCCCTTTTAGGGCACTCAGAACCCGTTGGCCTGGGGCAGCCACTTCTGCCGGTAGATTACTGGTAAGGTTGGCCCTGTCTACACTCACTTACTTGTGAGTAGGTAAGCTCCATTAACATAAGTGGAACATACTTTTGGGTGAACAAGAACAGGAATACATTCAAAGCATCTTCTGTCACAGTATGGCCATTATCAATGAAGTCAGGGCAGCTTTCAAGGGGCAAGATTAGTGTATTTCCCAAGAAAAGAACCACTTTAAGTAGTTCTTCTGTTCCAAGCATGCTGTTTTATTATATTTATAAACATTCTAACTTGGTATGTTAAGCTTGATCACTTTTTTGTGACCTTCTGGAGGGTTACTAAGCAATGCAGTTTTAGTTGCCAATGACTACTGAGTCATGATCAGTAGCGCTTATGGGTCTTCATCCACATGGTTTCCTTTCCTTACTAATTCAGGCCGTCACAGTGAGTTAGTGGAGAAGACTCTTAAACAAAAAAAAAGCCTGTACAATCATAACTGCTATCCTTCTCCTTTGTACACAGCATTATGGCTCTGACTCAGTGCAAGCTGATGTTTTATCATGCTGAGGTTCTCTTGCTTTGTTAACATTAGGTCTATTTTTTTTTTAAAAAAAAAATGAAGCTTACATTTTTATTTGCACTCTGTCTTGACTTTTATTTTATTATAGCAATGCAGGATATAAATGTCCAAATACATAATACAAACATGCTTCAGTTAACAAGTCTCTGTCAATAACGCTCACTGCTCTCCCTCCGTTTTCTCCTCATGCTGCCTGGCTGGGGTTTTCTGGTTTGTTTTAGCAGCACTGGAATTGGGAGTATGGTGAAGCAGAGCTGTGGAAACACAGAATTCCAGTGTGGGTTGCAGCAGCATGTCTGCAGTAAACAATGTAATAAAGGCTGATCTGACAAAGAAGGGAATTCTACCCTAGCCACGTCCACCTGTGTGCAACAAGCAGGGTGCACAGCAGCTCCTTCCGGAATACTTTACTGAGTATGATGCCATTTCCGCACTAGCCCGCTGTAGCGCTGATTCCACTTTCAACATCCTATGGAATCTTGGGGTTTGCAGTTTTGGGAGGGGCTGGCCAGCCCCTCCCGAAACTGCAAACCCCAGGATTCCATAGGATGTTGGAAGTGGAATCATAGCACTACAGCAGGCTAGTGCGGAAACAGCCTGAGTGAATGGCAAAATAGAGAGAGAAAGGGGGAAGGCAGATATGCATGCCTTATCAGCTATCACAGCATGTTTTTTAAAGCATAGATCTGTAAGTTTGGTCACCAAAATGGGAATCATAAAAAAAATGGAGTCTGGTGAAAGGAAAAAGAAAAATCTTCAAGTGTTCTCTAGAATTCAAAATGCTTTTATTTATTTATGAAAGATTTACTTGACCTGGTTGTCTCACTTCACATGCACTTATTGCTAGTTTGAATTGTTTTGCTGAAACATGTTGAACTGTTCTTCCTTTTTTGTTGTGCTAGTGTATATACCCGGTGCAGCCTAGGAGTTTATTTTCTAATAGGTAATACTTGCTAGAAAAACCTTAGGAATTATCTTACCTTATCTTAGGAGTTAGATGCAGTTGAAATACACAGATTTGAGATCCTGTGTCTCTAATTCCCCAAACTGTCTTGTCCAATTCCTGTAACTTTTCCACATAGTCCCCAATCCAATCAGTATTCAGAGTTGTTAACATACAGAGGTTGGGTTTGTTAAAAAAGCACTGCCCAGCAACACATTAACTTCATTACTTGAGGTATGCCTGTAACAGAACTAACAGGAATTCCTGAATATGTCTATGCCAGAAGTGGGCTAACATGGCAGATTTGGGGCCCATTTTCTGATCCAGCAGAAGCTGTTGTTGTTGTTGTTGTTGTGTGCCTTCAAGTCGTTTCTGACTTATGGTGACCTTTAAAGCGAACCTATCATGGGATTTTCTGGAGTCTGAGAGTGCATGACTCACCCAAGGTTACCCAGTGGATTTCCATGGCTGAGCAAAGAATCAAATCCTGGCCCCCTGGGTCAAAGGGCAACACTCAAACCACTCCAAAAATTTTTAAATGCCATGCATCCACCTCTCATTTTGAAAGGTGGCAGCTAGTACTATATTCAATAGTTACATGACAGTCAGCTAGATTTAGGGGCTGAATACCCTAAAGGCACTGTCTGATCTTGAAAGCTAAGCCAGGTCCGCCCTGGTTAGTGTGACGAACCTGGGGGGGGGCGTAGCAACAGAGCCACCATAGCGACTGAGAGAATTTAAAAGTGATGGGCTGTTGAATATGGAACCCAGGTGAGCCAGAGGAGCTAGATGGGGGGCGTGAGACTAAGAGAAATTTAGCTGACCCAGAGAGTTTGGGAGTTGACAGAGTGAGAGATCCATCTGAGAGTGAGAGAGAGAGGGAAAAGACTGTTGGTTCTGATATACAAGTGTTGTTCGCTAATCTTTAATTTACCAACTACCTCCTCCATTAACAGTTCATTAAATAAAGATTTGGTTGCATTTTTGTAAAGAGCAGTCTCAAAAGAGTGTCTCTTTGCTCTGGATTGGGTGTACACGCTAACACCAGGGACACAGTCATTGGATAAGATAATCCATGCTTTGCCCTATTATCTGCAAGGGTGTGGATTTAGGGAAAGCAGTAGAGGGAGATAAACTGCGAGAGGAAGCCAGCGGGGGACAAAAATAAGGAAGGGTTCTGCATTTCTGGGAATGGAGAATTTAAAGCAGATCTGAGTGTCATAGCCCTGGCTTGGTCCAGATCTTCCAGTTTTGACAGTCAGCATTTGGGTGGGAGGCAGCCAATGAATACTAGGTGCAGTGGGCTATAGAGGAAGGAACTGGCAAAACCAAGCCTGAATATTCCTTGCCTAAGAAAAACCTATGAAATTCATGGGATTACTGACAGGTAACTTGAAGACATACATACACACATACATACCAGCCAGATTTACAATCTTATGACTACTTATGGTTGTTAACAATAGAACATGACTGTCCAAAACTACTGGAAGCACTCGAAGTGAAGGATTTGCTTTGGCTGCCTATCTCAACACACCCTGGGAAGAGGAGAGCCCTGTGGTTTCCCAGCTGCCTGATCTGCAGCACCTCAGAAACCCTTTTTAGCCAGGCTAAATAGTTAGGTTTGTGGGGGTGGGTGGCCTCATCAGATGTACTTACAATGGCATTGCTCCTTCCTCCTACTTTATGTTTGACAATGCAGCATCTCAGCTGAAGTTTTTAAAATGTTAAGCAAGAGGGGGATGCTATCCACTTAAAAGATTAATGTCTTCTCCTTTGCCAGTAACAGGGCAATTTGTGGAATCTGGAGGGTCTGAGAGCTACAAAAATCACCTGGTGCAGGGCTGCCTCTTTCTAGACCCACCCCAGTGTATGTAGAGTCAAGTCCTGCTGAATTCGAAGGGACCTGCTCCCAGAGAATATGTGTAAAAGATTACAGCCCAAACAAATGACTAATGTTCTAAGAGAAACCAAAGGCACTGATTGTTCTGAAACTTTTCTTTTTTGTGGGAAGGCAATGTTGTAAATGCACAGAGATTTAAGCAGGGGACTTTACTTCTCAAAACAATGCTCTGATCTATAAATCAGACAAACAATTCAAGGTGTCCAACTGGAGTCTACTGGATAGCAGCAAAAGACCTGCTAAAGGCTTGTAAAAACTGGACTCCCATTAAAGTTGCAGTTCCACTTTGAGTTATGGAGGTGATTTGCAAATGTAATGTAGTTTGGTATTTACAACAATGCTGACAGTAGGTTTTGTACATGTAGAGGGCAGAACTGAAGGCCCTGAAGCAAAGGCATGGTTACACAGAGAACTTCATCATCTCTGGAATGTTTAGAGAGACAGATTTTTGCTTCCTCCAGCACAAAATGTCCTGTGTCCTGTCTGGAACTTCAGTCAAACATTTCATCAAAAGAACTGCCTGTTTTAGAGTTAAATGCCACAGTTGGTGTACCTTAAAAGGCGGGCTTATCATTGGCTTAACAGTCAATCTATTGTGTCAAGGACTTTCCCACAATCTATTTCAATTTGTTCGTATTAAGCACTGCAATGCTTGTGTAGATTTTTGCTTTACCAGATATAATGAACCACTGTCTATAGTCATACCTCATGGATTGCTCTCCACATTACATTGCAAAATCCACATTTCCCTGTCAGGCTGACCAAAAAGACAGAAAAATCCATATGGTTTGGGTAAAAATATTATCACAATATGGATTTTGGAATTGGTCTTGTGACCCACATGGCTACCCTGTTTTTTGCATGTGAGATGCCAACAGTTGTTTTAGAAACCATGGCTGGCATTCAGTATCACAGTTACAGATCTGTAACCTAGAGTTACACATCCATAACTGCTGTGTATTCATGATCCCTACATAGTCACAATTGTGGCATGGGTGCTATGAGCATAACCGCTCCCCCCAAGCTATTTTATTGGGCAGCAGCTGCTTTGAGGGATGATAGTCCATTCTGCTCATAATCAAGTCATAGTTAGATGACATTTGCACCCTGTTGTTATTTCGGCCCAGGCCTACCTGGTGATAGCACATGATATCTGTTTTTGATATCAAAACCATTCGGCCTTCCTCTGCCACCCTGCTCCACGTGTTTGCGAGGCCTCCGGACAAGCACGTAAACAGGCACGGCCGGTAATTGTTGGACATTCCATTCTCCACCCAGGCAGGCAGAACAGAGCCACTCCATTGCTTCAGGGACCTCTCCTGCAAACACCCTTTTGCTCAAGCGCGATACTAACAAGGGCACCTGTCTCTGAGCCGATAGTCTTACAAAGCCGGACTAAGTACTGTGCATTTGCATACCGGCTACCCTATTGTTGATTCAGCGCTAAGCCGGTCATGTTAAACTTGACCTTTTCCAAAGCTTTGTCCCGCTCCAAACTCACATTGTTCTCACCGAGTATGGCATGGCCTGCAGTCACAATTCACCCTATATAAACCCCCCGATTCCGAGACCACCTCGGATTGCTCCGGACTTCCATCCCTCCTTGCTGTCACTTTGTCTGGCGAGCTCCCTTCAGCAAACCACGCTGAGTTTCTTCCCTACCATCTTCACGCTTCTTCAGGACTACGAGAAAGGTGTCGTATCACCCATTTCCCCCGAACATCCTTATTTCCAATTCTTCCATTAGCTGTGTGATTGTGGTGTCTTTACTGTTTGTTTGTCTTTTAATAAAACATCATTTTGCTATTTTAAAACTGTCTGACTGCTTGACTGACCTGACCCCATAGACACTGGGTTGCAAGATCCCTGCTAAGTTACCCTGCCTCTCGCTAGCTTTAGTGAGTGCTCCTGCTAATTTCCCCAAGTTGTGTTATTGTGTTTTGGTTATTTGGGTGCCCCTCCCAGGACCCCCAGAGAACAGGGTAACAGAGTGGTGGAGCAACGTGGGCAACCCCGGTACCCCTAATTTGAGAAGGAATCCGGAACCTCCTCAGATCGGGCGGTACCGACCTAGGAAACAGTCAGTTGAATTGTTTTAGAACGCTGGTAGGCAGGCAAGTGTGTGTATGACTTCTCTGTGTGTGAAGTAACTCTATCGGGTGGAAATCTGTTCCCCTCTCTTTCTTTGTCTTGTCCTGGGAATCACCTCCCCATCTTGGGTCTATCATGGGCTGGGATTCTATGTGTTTTAGACTTAGCACGTTAGGAACAGTCTACACGCATACAACACTCTAGCAGCAAGACACACAAAAAGCACTTAAGGAAGGAGAAACCCCTCTTGTACTCCTTCCTCTGTCCCCCTTTTTGGTTTGGTTGTTAAAGTTAGAGAAGGCGCGGGTGCGTCCCGGCTTCTCAGTTCTCGGGTGCATCCCGAATCCACTAGTGTAGTAGGTGCGGGTGGAACCTCGACCTAGTCTAGGGCTTAGAGGTTTGTCTTGAGGTGCAGGAAGGTACCCCTCACCCAGAAAACCAGTTAGGGACTGTTTGGTTTTGGTTCCTTGTCCTTTCCCCCCTGCTGCTTGGCCAGGCGGCATAGTAAGTTCCATAGTGTTCATCACCCTCCTTCAGGCAGGCAGAGTACTCCTGAGGGTTCCCTGGGTCTAGGTGACCTCCTCGTCCAACAACCGTTTCCTTGTCCTCTCGTCCCCAGTGTTGTCGAGGTGTAAAACCAGGCTTGGGTGTACAAGAGTGACTTTGTTTGGGCAGGCTGGAGATAGGTTCTCGTCCCTCTTTCCTAGAATAGTTCCAGAGAGTTCGTCTCCTGAGTCCCCCAAGGGGTCTAGGTGAACCTACCCGTCACTCCACTCCATTCCTGGTCCCGTGTTTGTGTTAGTGAGTTCAGTGTGTTTTGTAGAGAAATGGCTAAGGAGAGCCCCGCTGCTGTTAAGGACCTCATGTGTGAGGAAGAGGTCCAGGGAAAGTTAGAGAGATGGGTTTTGAGTAAGGGGAAATGCCCCAGGAAGGGCTCTGTCTTTCAGTCAGCTGATCCTTTTACCTCACTCTGTGAAGCATACGCCCTGGCACGTAAATCAAAGAACCCATTCGGGCCATCGAAGGATGTGTTAGCCACTTGGGGACTTTGGCTTGCGGCCAGAGATGCTAGTGGTGCCAGGGGAAGCTAGCAGAAATGGAAAAAGAGAATGCCCAACTTCATGCCGAGATTGAGGCACTGCGGGCAGACAAGGTAACTTTTGCGTCTGTCGCGCAGACCTCCGCGCAGAAGCTTAGCGATCTCACCCTAGTGGCCCAAACTTGGGAAAAGAAAGCCCACACCTTAGAGGCTGAGCTGGATCATGCCCAAGCAGTGGCCAAGTTCATGGTTGGGCAAGTTAAGGAACAGTACGAGGCTGTTAGTCATGCGGCTTGCCATAAGCAAATTGCTGCACTGGAGAGCCAGCTCCACACCTGTATGTAACTTCCCTGTCGAGTTTGGCTGGCATGTTTGAGACTATGCGTGGTAAAGGATTGTGAAATTATAAGCATGAGGTAGAAGACTGTGGCAACATCTATTTACTGGTTAGTTATGTTTATACCCTGCTTTTTTTCTATGAGCTGAAAACAGCCTATTTGCTTCTCTTTCTCCCTATACAATCCCCAAAATAACCGCATGAGACAGATTGCACTGATTGGCCCAGTGAGTTCTCTTGGCTAATTGACAAGTTGAAACTGGGTCTCCCAAATGCCAATCTAACCCTCTAACCCACAGTCACATCACAGTAGCTCACATGAAATGGTTGGGATGGAGAAGAAGGGCTGTACATTGAACATAGACTGTAGTTCTTAGAAACTCCAACCTTCTTAGGACATGAAGGAAATATTCAGAAAATGGTAAGAAACCAATATTATTACTTTCTATTTAAATAAGAAAAAATATGGAAGACTGACCTATCATGGAAGATTCTTGTGAGGGTAAAGTTGTTGTTGTGTGCCTTCAAGTTGTTTCTGCCTTATGGTGACCCTAAAGTAACCCTATCATAGAGTTTTGCTGGCATGATGAGTTCAGAGGGGGTTTGCCTTTGCCTTGCTCTGAGGATGTGAAAGTGTGACTTGCCTGAGGTCACCCAGTGGGTTTCCGTGGCTGAGAGTCATAGCCCAATGCTCAAACCACTACACCACATTGAAGCCATTTCCGCACTAGACTTTTATAGCACTATGATTCCACTTGAAACATCCTATGGAATCCTGGGGTTTGCAGTTTTGGGAGGGACCAGGTGGCCCCTCCCGAAACTGCAAACCCCAGGATTCCATAGGATGTTTCAAGTGGAATCATAGCACTATAAAAGTCTAGTGCGGAAATGGCCTGACTCTCAAGGTTCAAATAGGGAGAAGCATATTCTTATTACCTCCCATGTTCATGCATTCCCCATTATGCAGATGAGGTGGTTGGGGAGGAGTGCTAGACGCAATGAGGACTTATTGGCTATGAACCAGATTAATCCTGAGCCAAATTCACAGCCACATGCAGTACAGCCCATTTTCTCTGTCTCCTGTGTGTTTTCTCTTTCAAGGGCTATGCAGGGACAACTATTGCAGTCTGCAAAAGATGAAACATCTTAGGGGACCCTGCTCTCTCAAAACACCCCACCCATTCTCCTATTCCATCCCCTTGGGCTTGAAACTGTCTCCCATTCCCACAAAACTGGCATGGTGTGGGTGACTCCTGAGAAGACTGTGAGCGCATGAGAGAGAGAGGGAGACATAGAGAGTTTTAAAGACAGACAAAAACTAGGGGAAAACACTTGTGAGTTACTTCACTTTTTCTGAGAGAGGGTAATTACACAACAGAAGCTTCCTCTCAAAGCACCTTATGCCAAAGTAAACGTAACCAAAATAATCAAAACATTCACACCTTCTTGACATATTTACCCTTGCTTCCACATCCCTCCCCATCTTCTATTGCCACTGTGTCTGTTTTTAAATTGTAAGCTTGTGGGGGCAGGGACCTATATGTTTGTAAATCTTCTCTTTTTGCACTGAGAATACTAAATAACTAGTTGGGTCAGAGGGAGGCTATAATTCTGTCTGTCTGTCTGTCTGTCCGTCCGTCCTGTCCGTCTGTCCGTCCGTCCATCCATCCATCCAAGGTACATGACTTAAAACTCAGTAATAAGTTTAAAAAGCAATTACATTAATTTTCCCTCTGGGTTTTCCTTTTCTCATCATCAGCTCCCTCTGCTGGTATGAAAAAAAAGTAAATGTTTTGTTTTGTCCTTAGCATTCTGCCTGAACAGTTTGATAGCAGGCAAAGAGCAAAATACAGGGTCCTTGCACTGTTGTTGTTGTTCCTGCTGTTGTGTGCCTTCAAGTCATTTCTGGTGGCCTGGTGGTGCAGTGGTTAAATGCTAGTACTGCAACCACAAGGTTGTGAGTTTGATCCTGCTGGGCTCCAAGGTTGACTCAGCCTTCCATCCTTCCGCAGGTCGGTAAAATGAGTACCCAGCTTGTTGGGGGCAATTAGCTAAAAAATATATACATTGTAAACCGCTTAGATAACACTCAGTTGATAAGCGGTATAGAAATAAATGCTATTGCTATTTATGGCAACCCTAAGGCAATCCTATCTGTCTTAGCAGGATGTGTTCAGAAGGGGTTTGCCTTTGCCTTCCTCTGAGGCTGAGAGAGTCTGGCTTGGCCAAAGTCACCCAGTAAGTTCAATGGCTGAGCAAGGATTCGAACCCTGATCTCTAAAGTCACAGTCCAATGCTCAAGACACTATCTTGCACTGGCTCAACGTGAAATTAATCAAGATGGTCAACTTGTGGCTGTCCAGGATTTTTTCTGGACTATGATTTCCACCATTCCTCCCCAAAAACAGACTCCTGATGAACATTTTCCCTACATAGATATTTAATGTTTTCTAATCCTGACTTTCAACAGCAACAACAACAATTTATACTTCTCTTTGCTTTCTAGAGACTTGGTGAGTCTTTTCTTCCCATCTTCCTCCATAAAAATATGGCTCTTTAGATCTACCTGACATTTTCAAATATTCCTATTTTTTTTAACCCTGAGATTTGTTTTCAGAACCATGTACAGTACTGATATTTGTGATTTCCTAGTTTATACCCTCCTATTGCACTGGTAATGGCTCAGGATGTTTCCCAGCTGATTGTCAAGTGTGGAATGTTCTATTTGTCCCAAGTCTTAACTGAGAACAAGCCTGGTTTCTCTAGTGTCCTCTCACCAGTGTTTGTTAATTTGGCCTCCTGACTGGTTGGCCTTTTTATTTTACGTCACCGTGTTGATAACAAGCATTCTTGGAGAGAGATCATGCGGAGATCAGAAGTGTGTCTGGCACTGGTTTATCGCCATCTATCAGAGAACATGCAACCCTTATAAATAAAGTTGCCAGGCTCGTTGTGGCGGAGTTCCTGCATCTTTAACTAGTGAGTGGCTAGTTAATTTGACAGCCAAAGCTTTCCCAAACTTCAGTCAGAAAAACTCTGCTTGTTGTATTTCCACTCTTTTGTGCAGTTGTCAAAGGCATGGGACAGATTACAAAAATAAGACTGTAGTAAGCTTAGTTCGTAACAGAGGTGGCAACACACCGACTTACATGTGGCCCAGCATGGGCTTTTTTGTGCCCCCCAACTTCTTCAAGACTCCCCAAAGTTGTGACCCACTCCCTGCTCCCCAAATAATGTTTTTTCAGGGAGTTTTCCATCTTAAAATTTCCCTGCTCCATACCCACACAACTCCCTTTAACACATGGAAACAAAGAAAAACGGTATAACCAGAAATGGGAAGTTCTTTCCTGGTAAGACCCAAGGGGGTACAGGGAAATGAAAATAGATCCTGACTGCATTACCACCAGCCCATCTGTGCATGGATGCACACACACACACACACACACACACACTCTACAGAAACCAATCTGGGTTGGCAAAAGGGGTTGTTGTGTTCAAGTCATACAATCTTTGAGGAACCTACTCTCTGTAAGCCAAACGTTGCAGGGTGCTTTTGAGCAATAAATGCCGCGTGACTATTGCCCTGAAAGATTTGGAGGAAAAGCTGGAGGACATTGTAATAAATGCAGCAGAAAAATCTCCATGAAATGACAGTCCTGCGACCATTTTGCCAACTTTTGAGCACAACCAACAGACAAAATTTCAGTTACACAATGGAGGAGCTGCTACAGAAAAAGCCCTGCCTCATTTACCCATCCACCTAGCCTCTCTTGGTGATAGGGTGTTCATCAGGCCTAAAATTTGGGGCAGACTCATAGGAGAAGGTCGCTTTTTAGATATCCTACCTCCAAACTATTTAGGAGCATCATAAGCCAGGCTCAGAAACAAATTGAAATCCAGTATGTTTGTTCAAGTGACATTCTGCAGTTACAATGTCATAAGCTGGACTTACAATATCCTAACTGCTGAGGATCCACATTTACACTCATGAACAACTGAATATGACTTCAAAAACCTACTTTTGCAACCTGGCAGTGCCCTGACCAAACCGTTGCTCAGGCACTGGAGATAAGGGCACTGAGACATGGTATCCACGGCATGCTCCCTGTCACGGAGGTGCCTTGGAACAGGCACCTCTCTAGCCGCCTGTTCTTAATGCACCCCATGATTGGGAGCACGCTACAGATACTTCACAGCACTCCAATCTCCAGCACTTTGGTATGGGGCACTGCCAAGCTGCAAAGCATTGTCAGCTTTTAACTATGACAATGGGGCTCCAGCATCATAGTTCTGATGATGACTAAGATAGATCCTAGCCATGGTTTCTAAAAGGGATGCCAGACATGAGTCTGGCTGCCACATGTTGCATTAGTGGCAGTTTCCTAATGCTTTATGTCGAAGACCCCTGCCTGGTGTAGGGAGGAGCGCGGCTGACACATCTGCCCAAGCTAAATGAAAACCTTTGTAGAAAAACTTATCTGTGCTTTGGACATTCCCTCCCACTTCGTATTAACATATTATGCTTCCAGGCTTAGGCAGTTTATTGGCCATTAATTTTTTTTTGTTTACTTTTTTATTTAAACTTCTGTTCATTTCTTAACTGTAAATCCAAACAAGAAGAGGAAACAAGAGAAAGAAGGGAGAAAGAAGCAGAGGAAAGGGGGGAAAGAAAAATTTATGTTGCAGGCCAGGCATACGTATTGATTTAGGTTGACCAAATACCCAGGAGGGAAAGAAGGATAGGGGAGGGGAGGATGATATCCAAGTTGGCAAGATATGCATTCATTCATAGATAAGTGGCATATTTATTTTTTCAGTAAAATCCTGCTATCATAAGAGCTCCTGGCAGTCTCCAGTCCAATGAGCCAATCAGTTCCACAGCATTTAGCTTAGGAATGATGCAGATTCAGATGCTCTTAAGCAAGACACAAGGCCTACTGGATTGGCCTCCTAGAATACATACTGTAGATCTGAACACTGGACAAACATAGTCACTTTAGTTGTTGTCTGCTTTTCTGTGTGCAGTATAGTGGTTCATTTTAAAAAGCATTGAAAACTAATACACACACACATTGATCAACGACACATGGTTATGCACTCTCTCTGTGGCAAAGAGGTATTATGGAAATTCCCTTCCTCAAAACACTCAGGCACAAATGGTTCAAAGCTGGATGGGAGACATAAACCACACAAACCATTTGTGAAGAACAATTAACACATAACCACACCAAACAGAGATAAGACAGCCACTAAACAAAAGGGCTGTGTGAGCCAGTCTTATTGAGTTCCATGTTGTTTACTCATGGAAAACATTCACTGGATTGTGCCAGTAAATAGTTGACATTCTGTCCAGCCCGCATGTCAGATTTAAGCTGTTGGGCAGCCAGATACCAATCAAAACAGCTGTGTCAGGGCAGGGAGCAGGGGAGAAGAGGAAGGGAAACACAGAGCTACTCACATACAAATACGGAATTCAATCAGAAAAAAAGATAGCTGGCTCAAATTCTACTGAAACCTACAGGACTTTAAGTATCTTACAGCCTAGTCCTCCACAGGGCTGAGAGAGAGAAGAGGGAACCAGTATAAATTACTATAGCCCAGCAATCTTGAAGCGGGGTGTGGTGCTCAACAATGTTGCATATGATTCTGTCTTAGAGACAGAGAAGCCCCAATTTTAGTGATTTACTTCTCCCAAGCGCTCTGAGTGCAGCTTCCATTTCACTTTCTAAAATAGTAGGTTCATCTTCAAATGGTTCTTTCTTGAATAAAACTATCATCCTTGCCTCTCTCTTATATAATTCTTTAGTGTACTGTTTCCATCATCATTGGTCGTGTAATATGTTCCCCTACTGGTCATATAACATCTCCCCATACACCATTTCTCTTGTGGAAGAGGTCTCTTTTTCTTCTTTTCTCTGTTGTCATCTTCTGTTTCTTTGCATTGATTATCATAGCAGTTATCCCTGTGCACAAGTGGCTCAGCAGTTGCATTCAAGGTTCTGACTCTCTTTCTGTCACCTTTTGCTTTTATTTCTCATCTTTCCTTGACTGCTTGAAGAGTTGCATCCATTATCCAATTAGGCTTTTTTTTTTCTGCAGGTAGTATATTTTTGCATTCCTCTCTGACTATGTCCCTGACTTCAGTCTAGAGTTCTTCTGGCTTTTAGTCAGTTAGGCTTAATAGTGCAAATAATCTATTTTTATATTATCTTTGAATTCTTACAGCGTTGCTCTTTAGGTTGTATTTTGGCACAATAGTTCGTTTAGTGTTCTTTTCTAGCTCCATTCTAATTTTTGATATTAGCAGTTCATGACCTGTGCCACAACCCGCTCCTGGTCTTGTTTTTGCAGAGAGAATGGAACTTCTCCATCTCCATCTTCTGCTTCCAGTTATGCAGCCTATTTGATGAAGTTGCCTCTTTGGTTGCTTGAAGAATGTGTTTGTGATGAACAAACTGCTGGCCTAGCAAAATTCTGTCAGTCACTCTCCTGCTTCATTTCTCGAGCCTAGGCCAAATTTTCCTGCAGTCTTTGATTCTGTTCCTTTTCCTACATTTGCATTCCAATCACCTAGATTAGCAAAAAGTCCTGTTTTGGTGTGTGATTAATTTCCTGAACTCCAGCACAGAATCTTTCATTTTTTTCTTCTTCTGCCTCTATAGTTGGAGCAGATATTTGGATTATGGTTGTAGTGACAGATTTTCCCTGAAGTCATATTGATGTGATTCAGTCAGATTTTGCGTTATATCCTTTGACTGTTTTCGCAACATCTCTCCTCACTATTAATGCCACCCCATGTCTTGCTAGATTTTCATTTCCTGAGTGTAATTGTGTGATTACCTGACTCAAAATGCTCTCCAACATTTCACAGCTGAAAACTGGGAAATGTATGGCCAAGCAACATCTGAGAGTGGTCAAGATGGCAAACGTTATTCATGAGGAAGAACAGACAAGCCAGGAGTGGCTGTAGCATTTTGCTTTTGCTTGAGCCTACTGGGAAGAGCAAGATCCCTTTTCTTCTCTCCTCTCTTTCCCACTGAGTTAACCAAGTGCAAATGACTTTTGCATCACTAAGGATAAATGGGAAAAGTGGGAAAATGAGAGGGGAACTGGGAAATTTTAAGAGCAACTGAAAAAATATGACAAAGGATTAATCAGGATTGTCCCTGCCAAATCAGGGTAGTTGGTGGGCATGAAAAGTTACTTTTAGGACTAGAATACCCAGCATAAGAAGTTCAGAGAGCTGTGGTCAAAAAACAGGAACCTTGCCAAACTGTGATATTAGAGAGATTGCTATCCAGATAGGCTCTGTTCACACTATAACTCCTTGACTCTCAATTCTTCTAGGGCAAGGTTAGGAGCACTACAACTCTCAAGGTGTCACCTGCCCACACACCCCAGCAGCCCTATCCAGTGTAGCCAAATGTGACAAACGCTGGGGGCTGCAATTTACCATCTGGTGGGCTGCATGATTCCTGCCCCTCTTTTAATGAGAAGACTCATCCTCCAAGAGCTAGTAGATAAGAAGCTGATGTGTGGCATCATGCCAGTGGTCCATCCAATTGAGCATGGGTGTCCCCTGCTTTTCAGTGGTCCACTTTTTGATGATCCACTCTTTTGACCCTTTTTTAATTACAACCAAAACCCATATATTTGATGTGTGGTCTGTTCTTTCAGCCACATGTAGACTATATAGATCCTCGTTGTAACTGAAAAGGGCCGAAAGAGTGGATTGTTGAAAAGAGACCACACGCTGCTTTTTCTCTCAATTGACTCAACTGCTGTCCTTTTGTTTGGTCTGTACACAGACTGAACAAAGAAATGGCACTGGGTCAATTCATGGTGCATCTCTTAGAAATTGTGTACAGTGTGTCTCTCATACAGTATATATTCATTGTCCACTTTTGTTCATTTTTTCTGTACTGTACAGTACTTTTGTATATTTAAAAGTAAGCTTTTGTTCATTTTACTGTGCTTGTCCTGATCCTAAAAATCAGACTAGTTTTGCATTTTGACGGTTTCTGCTTTTTGACAGTGCTCTGGTCTCTAACCTGTTGAATTAGTGGAGGTCTCCTGTACAGCCTGCCGACTGGCAGCAATTCTGCAGGGTTTAAAATAAGTGCCTCTCCCAGTCCAACTTGGAGATGCCACAGCTTGAACCTAGGACCTTCTGTCCGCAACGCATATGCTCCACCACTGAGCCACAGCCCTTTCTTCATTTGGGATACACACTTGCGGCTTCCAGCTCTTGAGTTCAGAGTCAGAACAGTTTTCACTTCTTGGGCTGCTTAATCTTTAACACCAGCTAGGTATTCAGGTGAAACTGGATTATTAGCTGCAGTCTTTGATCAGAACCATGTCTACTTAGCATGTGCTGATGCACATGTGTGCACACACACAAAAATACTGCTGCAGGCTAATTCAAATTCTATTTTAGGAGAAGCTAAACTATAATGCCTCTCAAGGTAAGCAATGCATACAATGCATACGATGGTGCTTCTTTTTTTCTTTTCTTTCTTTTTTTGGCATAATTTATTTTCCTCTTGCAAATCAAAGCCCAAAGCAGAAAGGGCTATGCAAAGCATGAAACCTCCACCAGCTGTATCTGACACTTAAAACAAATCTGGTTGGCTGACCTCCGGCTTCTGAAAGTCAACCCAAAATGGTCAAATTGCTTTCAACATCAAATCTGTCTCCGCAGACTTAAGGGATAGAAATCTACTCAGAAACCCAAGAAAGAAGGTTCAGATTCTCAAGCTGTGAAATTGGGATCTAATGCCAATTTCTGTGCTTGCTGTGATGCAACCTTGCAACTTCTGTCCTTGCAGACATGTGATATAGCTTGAATCTAGCCTGTCTGAAGGACTGTGTCTTTTTATATAAAGTTTTCTCAAATTCTAACATCTCTGGGTGAAGCACTTCTCTCAGTCTCACTGCTTTAACAGGTATGTTTGGTGGGAATGCAGGAGAAGGCTTTCTTTATAGCTGCTCCTAGACTTGGAACTCCCTTTCTTGGCTCCTTCCTTGTTCTTTTGTCATCAGGTGAAAACTTTTGCATTCCAGCAGGATTCCAAGAACCGTTTGCTTTATATAATGGATTTTCTCTTGTAGTGCTGTATTGTTTTTAATCTAGGCTTTGAAATGTATGTTTTATATGGTGTTAATTCTGTAGGCTGACTTTTTTTTAATGTTTCTAACTGTATGTGGTCTTCCACATTTCCTCTTATTCTGTAAACTGCCTTGGCTTCCACTCTTGGGGAAAAGGCAGGATATAAACAAAGTGACTGACTGATTGATTGATTGATACTGTTTGTAACTCTTAAATTGAGTCCCTGGGTCTTCTGCAAAAACTGGGATTTGCTTTGCTACCTGTAAAATGGGTTGTGGCAACTGGAGTTCTATGAGATATTGACATGCACAATGAGGGGGTGGAATTAAAAACTGGGGACAAGATGCACAAATCCGCAAAGATGCAAAAATCTAAAGTGAGTCATTGCTGTTCTCTCACTGAAGGATCCTACCCTCCCCCCTAATTTTGAAGATATATTGACAATACGCAAATAGTAACACTTTGATTTTTTTATGATTATTATTAGCAATAATAACTGCATTTTATTTTTTGACTGATTATCCACAGATTTCTGGATTCATAATCATTCACGTCACAGATAGAGGGAGCCGAAGCTGAAACAGGATAATAGCCTTTAAATCCCCTTCTCTAAGCACTCAGATCTTCCCTGTCAGCAAGATTAAAGCGGTCAACAGCAGTCCCCATGTGTCTGTATCCCACACTGAGTTTTAACAACAACTGGAGCTGCTGGCTGGTGGGGAAAGAAATGTGACGCTGTCTTAGTGCTGGATATTTCAGGCGGGAAGACGCAGAGGGGAATACAGCAGCCAAGGGAGTACATCTTAGCAGCAGCGGTGGTGGCGGGACAGAGAGTTGCATCCAACTGAGTGACAAGAGAGGCAACATGTGGCCTTTGAAGCAAAGAAGAGAACCTCAGAGCTCAGCCTATAAAGCAGAACCAGAGGAGGCCTCCTTGGAAGCTACTCCAGGAGGTAAAGAAGATACAGTGCGTATAGACACACACAGTGGGGGATTTGGTGTGCCTCAGTGGGCATCTCAGGTTCAACTGCCCCAAGAAACTGAGAAGAGCTACTGTTCCTTGGAGGATGGAGAACAGGGTGAGGAAGAAGAGGAGGAGGAAGAAGGAGAGGGAGAGCAGACTAGGCTTTCTTCAATGTTTCCTTTCAGTCCCTCATTTCCTTCTGAAGCAGCTGCAGCTGCTGCAGCTTCCTCTTCAGTGCTCAACATCAATGTTGGTGGCCGGACCTATCGCCTTACCTACCAGGCTGTGGCCATTTATCCCACCACTCGGCTGGGCCGGTTGGCCACTTCTACTGACCGTCGCTGCCAGCTAGGCCTGTGTGATGACTATGCTGTGCAAGGGGATGAATATTTCTTTGACCGAGACCCAGCCGTCTTCCAGCTGGTCTACAACTTCTACGCTTCAGGGGTGTTGTGGGTACGGGATGAGTTGTGTCCCCGCAGCTTCTTGGAGGAGCTGAGCTATTGGGGGTACGGCTCAAATACACCCCCCGCTGCTGCCGCATCTGCTTCGAAGAGAGGCGCGATGAGCTGAACGAACAGCTGAAAGTGCAGAGGGAGCTCCAGGCCCAGGCCGCCGTCCAGGAGAGCGAGCACCTTTTCCGCCACATGCGCTATGCAGCCCAGCGCTGGCGTCTTTGGAACCTCATGGAGAAGCCCTTCTCTTCTACCATGGCCAAAGCCATGGGGGTGGCCTCCAGTTTCTTCGTCCTCATCTCCGTGGTGGCATTGGCTCTCAACACTGTGGAGGAGATGCAGCAGAGGGACAAAGCCAGCGGAGAAGTCCGTCCCATGCTGGAGCACGTAGAGACCTTTTGCATTGCCTTCTTCACTCTAGAATACATTCTGAGGCTGATCTCCACCCCAGATCTGCGCCGCTTTGCTAGCAGCGCCCTCAACGCCGTGGACCTCATTGCAGTCTTGCCTCTCTATCTCCAGCTACTGCTAGAACATTTTGTGGATGAGGATCTGCCTCGCGGACAAGGCTCCCCACATGAACATGACATTGAGAAAGTGGGACGGGTCGGGAAGGTAGGACAAGTGCTCCGCATCATGCGCCTCATGCGCATCTTCCGCATTCTCAAGTTGGCCCGCCACTCAACTGGGCTAAGAGCTTTCGGCTTCACTTTGCGCCAGTGTTACCAGCAGGTGGGCTGCCTCTTCCTTTTCATTGCCCTGGGCATCTTTGCCTTCTCTGCCATGGTTTACACTGTGGAGCATGATGTTTCCAGCACAAACTTCACCAGCATCCCCCATGCCTGGTGGTGGGCAGCTGTAAGTATTGGCTTGTATCTTTCCTATTCATTGGTTCACCTCTGTCCTTGTTTGTATGTGTGTCTGCTTCAAAAGCCGCAGAGTATGCCCAGATTTGTGAACATCTGTTCTCAGCTTTACTTTGACATAACATGCGCGTATGCACACATGCACAGCTGGAAGTTTTAAGTCCATCCGTTTCAGCAGTTCAGTCTATAATCACTGAATCTGAGTCTGAATTGGATGGCTATTTGTGTCTATACTCTGCACGGACTTCCTGCTGCTGCTCATTGAGAAAGGAGAGGAAAGGACTGAGATGTACAGCACATGCTCACGCTGCTAGCATGAACTTTGCAGCAACTAACATGCATCTGCTGAAAGCTAGCATCTAAAATTTTATGGCAGATCAGAACCAGAAGACATTACTTTTGGGGATTACAGTTCCCAGAATCCTGATGGCTGGGGAATATGGGAGTTGTAGTATCAACATTTCCCAACTCTGAAGCAGATTGATGGTTAAGGGTGGGGAAATACTTCATTTTTCTTTTTGATGGGACTTTAGACAAGCAGCTGCATCTAAGGATTTAGCAATACCATGAAAAAGTTGCTCCAATTAGCCCACAGTTAAAAAATAAACATGGAACTGATAGCACATGCATATGTATGTGCAAGGGGGAGACTGGCAGATAAGACAGCTGCCTTTAATAAAGCTTTCCAGACAGCTGGCAAGAGTGACTACAAAGAGAACACAAAATGCTATTTTGTTTTATTTATACGGAGTCAGTAGCGGTGGGCAAAAATAACAAAACAGGGCAGGGCAGACTGGCTCAGTTGAAGGTAATGTGATATAGAGCTTACAGTTAAGAGGTCTCTGGCTGAAATGGATCATAAGCCACCCTGATTGGAAAAACATCCCCTTTCTTTTTGTGGAGTTGGATGAACCATGAGGTCTTTGCTACGTAGCACCTGGGCAGATGCTCACACTACAAATTATCCAGGGATGTATTTGTGTCAGAAGTCTTTGCTGAGTTGCCAGTGCTAGTCAAACATGAAAAATGAGTAAAGATTCTGCTGCTCGTGCCTTCTCCCATATTTTCCCCACAGTGGCTTCTGTCCAGTTTGTACAATATGCATGCATCGCAGGTGATACATTCTGCAGTAAGATCTGTATAGTTTTCGACATGGATCTCCTAGGAGTAAATTCATCTTAGGATGTAAGGCAGAGACGGGAATCAGACAGCGCTATGAGTCTTCTTGGACTACACTTCCCAGGCACACTAGGCAGCACAGCCAGCGGTAAGGAATGTTGGGAGCTGCAGTCCAACAATATCTGGAAGGCCACATGATTTCCACTACTGACACAGTGAGATACCTCAAACTGAATTAGCCAGTAGTCTGTCTCGCCCTTTGTTATTGATACTGGCTGGCAGTGGTTGCCCTAAGTTTCAAGCAGGAATTATTTTCTAGTGTTGCCTGGAGATGCCAAGGATTGAAACTGGCAACTTCTACATACAAAATAAATGCTCTAATCTACCCCCAAACTCGTAAATAATGCCTGTGTTTGATTCAATTCAGGGGGTGGCTGAAAGGAAATCCAGGGTGGACAAAGTGAGGCCCTCCATATTGTTAGACTGCAACTCCCAGCATTTCTCAGTATTAGCATAGCTAGGGCTGTTGGGAGTTGTAGTCCTACGAGATCTGGAGGGCTACATAATTCCCATCCCTGATGTAAACTGATACATAGACAGATATATCCAAGGTAATTACAAAAACTAGAAAAAGCTATACAATGCATCAGAAAAATAGCAGTTTTTTGGATGACAGAGAACAGTCATAAAAACAACCCATCTGTGACATTTTGGTTGCTGCAGATGTTTCATGGTCATCTACACTCTGTATCCTCTATGTGTCTGTGTGTGCTTTCAAGTTGCCTGTCAACTTATGGTGACTCCATGAATTTCATAGGGTTTTCTTAGGCAAGGAAAACAGTAGGTCCCAGTATCTGCTAGACCAGTACCCACGGTTTCACTTACCAACAGTCTGCTCCAGGGCCACAGCTACTGCTGCCAGCTGGGGTCCTTGCTCTGCACAGCCAGGCCCCAAGTGCCTTTCTTGGCCAAAGGAGGAGTCTCCCTCCATCCCCAGCCAAGAGAGTGGGCGGCAAGGCACAGCCAGGGGCCCTGCACTTCTGTCAACCAATGAAAGTCTCCCTCTATCCCTGTCCTGGCCAGGAGAGATGAACAATGAGGCACAGCCAGGCCCCCTGTGCCCCTTGCAGCTGCAAAAGGAGTCCCTCTCCCTCCCTGGCAGAGAGAGGTGCACGCCTCCCCCCATGGCTGTCTCAGTCAAGGAAGGAGATGGACCCTCCTTCAGCTGAGAAAGGCATGGAAGTCCAGTTTCATGAAGCCTCACATGTCTCTTGGCCAAGGAAGGAGACAGACACTCCTTCTTTGGCTGGGAGAGACACACAGCTCTTTACAACCAGGCCTCCCACCAGTTTGCTCACCAAGCCCCACTAGGAGGTCAGGCTGGAAGGAAGCAGGAGCTAGGTGGCGGAGCTGCCTCCCTCCCTCACTGCCTTGCCTGGCCCAGGGACAGGTGTCAAAATATAGCATTCAGTATTCTCCACATTTTTCTCCATCTGTATGAAGTCTGGAAATGCATCACCTGCAGACAGGAGGGACTTACTGTACTCAGAACCAGTTTTGCCAGTTCCTTACTCTGAAATACAGCCTACAGCACCTAATACTTATCAGGGTTCTTCATCTGCGAACTAACCAAGGCTGACCCTGTTTAGCTTCCAGGACCAGGCAGGATCCTTTAGGATATTTAAGTCATTATATTATAATAATAATTATTAATAATCTAAAAAGAAATTAAATGTTTGCAAGAATAAATTCTTGAATGTTCCTAAATCAGGGGAAGGCAACTGTCAGAAGCTAGGCCAGCACACTTCTCCCCCCTCCACCAGAGACCTTGCAGAGACACACCCCAAACCGTACTCCTCCCACAAAAATAATACTTTTTTCCCCCACCAAAATGTCTCCAAAGGGCCCTTTCCACTCTAGACTGTTATAGCGTATCATTCCACTTTCAACATCCTATGGAATCCTGGGGTTTGCAGTTCAGGGAGGGGCCAGCTGGCCCCTCCCTGAACTGCAAACCCCAGGATTCCATAGGATGTTGAAAGTGGAATGATAGCGCTATAACAGTCTAGTGTGGAAAGGGCCACACTTTAGCCTCTGTGCACCCCCAAAAAACCCATTCAGGTGACTGTAAATCCCTCTAGAGTCTGACTTTGGGGCAAATAGCCATGACAGAATGATAACCACTGCAGGGCGAACTTGGCAGAAATACAGGAGCCATTATTCTTCAGACATAGCAATTATGTTGGCATTGCAGTAACTCTGCTACATTGGATTTAGCTCATATAGGTAGCTATAAACATCCTCCCATAAAAAAGTACTCTGGTCTGTTGTTGTTTTTGCTGTGTGCCTTCATTTCTGGTTCATGGTGGCCGTCATGGTGAGTTTTCTTGGCAAGATTCGTTTAGAGGGGCGTTTGCCTTTGTCTTCTCCTGAGGCTGAGAGAATATTATTCATTCAAGGTCACCCAGCGGGTTTCCATGGCTAAGCAGGGATTCAAACCCTGGTCTCCAGTGTCTCTGTCCAATGTTTAAACCACTACAACACACTACCTCTCTTAGTACTCTGGTACTAAGCTATAGCTGAGCCTGTCCTCCTATAGTGACTCCCCCAGTCTTGGCTGCCAGCTATTAGCATAGTGGCCCCTTTTAAACATGAGATTCATGAATGACCAGTGATTTAGGCTGTGTAGCGCCTGCAAACCTTTGAACATAAGAAAGTGTTTCCTTCTGATTGCTCAACACTGCCATGAAGGGTTGCCAGATCTCAGAGCCTGGCCACAAGTCTCCAGTTTTCATTGGTCATCTCTAGGCCAGAGATTAAAGTACAAGTCCTTCAGTTTTGGGGGATCAGCTCCAGGGTGAATATAAATCTCCCACTCAGCTAGGAGAACATCAGCTTGCTACAATTTCTAAGGCTTAATTGACTTGTTGCTGCAGCTGCAAAGACTCTCTGAGGTGTTGTATGTGTTTACATAGTGAGGTTCCTCCTTCCATCTTAGTTGTTGTAGCACCAGGGCTCACCTACCACTCTGCTCTATGTCCACTTCTGGCTAGAAGTAAGTGGGCTACATTAACGTTCCTTATCCTAGCTCCCTAAGTAGATGAAAAGAACCAGTGCCTTCATTTCATTTTGGTATGGGACCAGATCAAACTTTAGATAAGACTTCTGTCTTAATTTCCAAACAGAAATTTACATTATCCCCTTGTATGTGTGAACGTGCATGTTTGAATGATAAACTGTGAGCAGCTGTGGTTGGTATTTCATGCATAATACTAAATGACATCACCTGGGGCATCCATAGTTCTCAGGTTTTGGCTCATAAACCTCAGGACCTTGGATGATCCTAACTGACAAGCCTACTGCCATGGCTTCCAGCAACAAATTGGAAGAAGCTTTGAAGCTGTGACCGTGGAAGACAAGCAATCCCATCCTATAGTCCCTTTTGCATATGCCAAGGCTGACATAACTGCTACTTCCCTAAGGCATAATTCCAACAAAGGCTACATATGCATGTGAATAACAGAAAGAGAGAAACAGAATGGGCTTTCCACTTGATCTTCACCTGGCTGCATTGGGTGAAAAAGGCTAAAGCCATTGGTGCCATGCATATAGCAGTTGGTGATGTTTCACCTGTGAGGAAGCAGCTACCACATCACTGCAGGTAAATGCTAAGGGTGTTCAAAATATACAGAGCTGAAGAATTTGTAAAAGTCTTTTCTTTTCTTTTTCTTTCTTTAACAAAGAGAAAAGAAACTACTCTCTCCAGTGCTCTGTTTCTTCCTTTTCATATTCAGTGTAAGAAATATTCACAAGTGAAAAATTCCATTCTAGAACCCACAGGCTACATTAAATAGCACATCTCTCTTTCATGGTACTGTTTATTTTTGGAGATACTCCTCTGGCATTAACATTCAATTCCAGTGAGTTAATTTCCATCAGACCACAAAACTAATCCCATTTGTACCACCAACTGTACCAGGTGCATCCTACAAATAAGCTTGCCTGGGCTCCTGGCTCAGAGAATCAGCCTTATGTTTCATTCATTCAAGCCATCAGACTACTTTTTAAAGAGAGAGAGAGAGAGAGAAATAAAGAGAAAAAGTGTAGGAGAGGGCTGTAGTGTATGCACGGCTGCCTTTCCAATGAATATTCCACTGTTAAATTAACTGTGGGTGCTGTCTTGACAGAGACCAACGTGGTGCTGCCGTGTTGTAGGCATATCTCCCATTGTTTTGTCAACATCATTATAATGCCTGTGATAACCATTACAGGAAGAACTTGGCAGAGATACAAGAGTAGAATGAGCCATTATTCTTCAAACAAAACACATGATTTAGTCAGGAGGGTAAGCAACTGGCCCAGCTCAGTAAAGCTCAATGAAGCCAAGCTTCACCAGCATTTAGACCTTTACCCAACAACCTTCAGGCCTCTACCTACTTCCTGTCCTATGGCAATGTATGGTTCAAAAATTCATGTTCCCAAAAGCAAGTTAAAATAAACTCCTTAGAAACACTTTTACATTCTGTCCTCTACACGTACAACACACACTGCCACACATACGCATTCCTGCAATATCAGCAGAGCAACTCCCCTTCTTTAGTAAGAATGTGATAAGAAAGGCAGCAAAGCAGCAGGGGACATTGCCTCAGAAGAGAAGAGAGACAATGCTGGGAGGCTGGTTACAATAATCAGATGCTGCCTCCTCCATTTTGTTCTCTTGTCTGTGCCAAACAGACCTGCTAATGGAAATCCCTAGTAGTTTTTTCAGCTTTACAGAACTCTTCTACAAGTAAAAGGAAATCCTTTATTTGGAAAGGCAAAGAATGTTCTTTTGATTGTATGTTTTTCTTAAAAATCCTCAGCCAGAAGGCTGTTTATGCCTGCATCATCACTACCACCGTGCAAGTGGCTTGACATTTTTATCTGATGCAGAATTTTCAAGGTTGTGTAAAGAGCATTGTGCATAGAGTGCTATTTTGTATATATATGGACATGTGGATAGATGCTTACAGAGAGCCAGCATGATATAGGGGTTCAAGCATTAGACTATGACCCTAGAGCTCAGCATTCAATTCCCTGCTCAGCCATGGAAATCCACTGGGTGACTCTGGATTTGTCATACACGCTCACAGCCCCAGAAAACTTTGTGGCAGTTTCACCTTAGGGTCACCATAAGTCAGAAGCAACTTGAAAGTACATACCAATAATAAATGCTTATGTGCACTGGGTATTTCTCCAGTTGTGCAACATAGCCCTTCAACACAAGGATTTTAAGGCCCAAGGAATGTGTTAACCTTGCATGTAGAGATTTACAATATGCAACCCTGATGCCAGATCTTGTCTGCAATCTATAACATATAATGTAAGACTGTTGTAACATCCAGTAAGTGTGAAGGAATAGCATCCTGACACCTTCACCACAATATGCAGCATTTGCACATATACCCAGTGTTATCATTTGATCAACTCTAATGCTTTGGACACAGCTCACCACTACAAGCTATGTTTTGTGCTGCTTAATTTTATTGTTGCTCATATCAGTCTTTTTGGGTAATACTTTGCACCCTGCTCTGGGATTGCTTGTCAGTTTGGGATGATTTTTAAAAACAAAGCTGGTATTGCCATGTCAAACAAAGCAATGACAATACAAACTTTAAAGTTATTTTTAAAAAGTAATTAGTTGTATTGTAGTTGCATACTTCTTCATTTGTCAAAGGTAATTAACATGGTTCATTTTAATTGCTTTTTAAAGAATCTAAGGGTGCCTCTAGACAGGTAAAAAAAATCTCATGAAGTATTGAGAGTTTCCCATTCTTTTTGATTATACGTGCATAGTCATGTGTTTGCATCCAGTCTCTTTCTTTAAATATTCCAACTTTTTTCCCCTTATTCTCCCCTCCCTAGTGTCCTTTTTCTTCCCTTTCCCACTGATCATGCAACATCTGAGATACTGATTTTACCTAATTTCCATTTAGCTTTTTATTATTATTATTTAGGAGTTATAGTCAAAGTGCAATATCACACTATTAAGGATATTATTAAGCATCAAGGCTTTAAGGATCATTTTGTTTTAGTGCTCCCATTCCTCTTTCCCTTACTTGATCTCTGTTGAATCTGTGCCCTGGAAACAATAGCTTCTGTCTACTTGGCAGCAGCCACCTTGACTGCTTCCAAGACAGTAGAAACTCACAGGCAAGTACAATATAAGGATGGGTTCTGAACTTCTGTAGATTGCCATTTGCCCCTAGTGAGAGAGAAAGTGAGATCTTCCCTTTCCTGGCAATGTGTCTTTCCTGGAGTTCCTGAATAGTCTAATGGCATGTCATTCACAGTGCTCAACCAATCAGAAGTTGGCCTTCCCTAGGACAAATGTTAGAAAAGCACGTCTCCCCTTTGGTTCACTCTGGGAGGATATAAGGACTGCCTAACCAAGTTGCCAGTCAGTTCTTTCCAAGGCAAAACATACATTCCTCCTGTCCACCTCACTGAGATCTCAACACTCGGAATTTTTTTGGTAGGAAGAAAACCCCTTGCCGTTCTTGGATTATAGCATGAATGCATTCATTCATTCATTCATTCATTCATTCAGGGTGGTTTTGGAAACTGGGATTGCCTCTGAATTGCATCCAAATGTGGTGTCCATGATAGTGTCCTTACTTGAGGTAAAAGTCCTCACTCTAGATGGAAATATGACGTCTGCAAGAAAAACTTCTTAAACAAAAAGAAGAAAAAACTCCAATACTTTCCATGTCAACTTAGAGAAAGCTTCCATCAGAAAAAGCTCACGAGACAAAGCTCTCTGTGCAGTCTGTGGGCCACATGTGAGTTGCCATGCTCCCAGAGAGTATCTCCATGGTACCCAAACCCCAAAACCCCTATGTGAAACTCCCCAAAAAATCAAACAAACAAACAAAAAGAAGCCCTGGGTGGCTTCCCAGCAGCCACTGGTGGATACAATTGACTATTTAAAGTTGTAGGAAGAGAGGATAGACCTTCACAAATAGGCTTCTTTAAAAATTTAATCTTTAAGTGGCTTTATAATCACTTCCAGTTTCGAAAAGAAATGAACAAGTATGGCCCACTGAGGGAGTTATTCCTCTGGACTCTCAGCAGATGTCCACTTCTGCCATAGACAAGGTAGAGGAACCTCTGGATAATAATAATAAAAATACACTGGATAATATTGAATAGTAAATATATTGGCTAAATTTGTATCCTTTCTTTCCTCCAATGAGAAAATGGTGATGTATGTAACTCTCTTCAGTATTATCTTCACACAGGTAAGTTAGGCTGTGAGAGACACTGAATTTGGCTGAATTAGGCTATGAGAGCCACTGGGCTATGGGCATTCAGAGAATTTCAGTGGGTCTCAGCAGGGGCTTGAACCTGGATTTCGCAAGTACACTTGCCTGGTATAGTATAAAGTAGGATCTGATTACATTTTGTGTAGCAAAAAAGATTCCATTGTATAAAATAGCAGGACTCTGAATCTGAATAAATCTTGCAAAGAAAGCTATAGGATATGGTCAGCGTAAGTTGGAGTTAATTCAAAGGCACATAACAACAACAAACAAATGAGTCTAAACTGTCCATCTTTCCTCAGTATAAAACACTGTTTTTGATGTTCTTAGTAACTGCCTTGATTTTTATTTGCTTTCAAAGGTCAGCATTTCTACTGTGGGATATGGAGACATGTGTCCAGAAACCCACCTCGGACGACTCTTTGCTTTCCTCTGCATTGCTTTTGGAATCATTTTGAATGGAATGCCCATTTCTGTCCTTTACAATAAATTTTCAGACTATTACATCAAACTGAAAGCATATGAGTATACAGCTATACGGAAAGACAGGGGGAAAGTGAATTTTACACGGCGAGCTGTGAAGAAGATGTCTGAGTGCTGTGGAAACAGACCACCCCAATTGCCAAGGTAGAGATGCCATTAATTCCCTGGAAAGGGAAGTGGGGGAAAGACGAGGGACAAGAGAAACCAAGAGATCACCTGTGTCAGCCCACAAGGTTAACTGAGCTAGAAATGAAGAATGGACATGCCTGAACATGGTATCACTAGAATCAATTTTTTTAAAAAAAAAGAAAAAGAAAAAGCATAAAGATGTTGATCTCATTATTTTTCTGACAAAGGTTCCAGCTGACTTACAAGCAGCCACTGGAATTCAATGATGTATTTAGATTTTGATTGGACTATTGATTCCAATAAGGAAATGGGATATAATGCAGCATCATATATTCATTATATATTTAGTCTACAGATGTGATGCTTCCACAGTTTGAACAAAAGAAAAGTCACTAATTTTCTCTCTTTATGTATGCGTATATAGATAGGCATAAGCATGGTGGATGTTGCCTACACACATAGACACACACATGTAAGTGTATATGTATAGGTATGATGGAGACTGCCTCAAAATCACAACAGTAGCATTTGACTTTCAGCCAGAAATACATTGATGTCTTGTACCTGAATTGTGCTACAGTCTTGATCTGTAAAGAGGAGAGTTGTGTATAGCACCTTTGTCCTATAAATACATCCTCAGGTATCAACATTATGTTGCTGTAGTTAATTCAAGTATTAATGCAGAATAACAACAACTGTTCCTTTTTTAAACAGGGAGGGGAGAAGCCCCAACCCAGCCATTTGATTGTGTAGGCCAATGTAAGTACAAGGAATCTTTCTAATTTTACATATATTGGCATAGTATTCTGTATCGTGGTTACAGATTCATAACCTGGAGTTACAGATCTGTAACTGCTCCATATTCAGGAACACTATATATTCACAATGGTGGCACTATTGTAAATACCTTCGTCATCCTATTACCCTGTTCTCTGGGGGTCCTGGGAGTGGCGCCCCAAATAACCAAACACAAACACAAAGTTGGGGAAATTAACTGGAGCACTCTCTTAAGCTAGCGAGAGGCAGGGTTGCTTAGCAGGGATCTTGTAACCCAATGTCTACGGGGTCAGGTCAGTCAAGCAGTCAGACAGTATTAAAATAGCAAAAATGATATCTTCATTAAGGGACAAACAAACAGTGAAAACACCACAAACACACACAGCTAACTTAAGGAATTAGAAATGGGAGTTTCAGGGGAAATGGGTGATATGACACCTTTTCTCGTAGTCCTGAAGAAACTGGAGAAGGTCGGGAAGAAACTCGGTGTGGAGACCGAGGGGAGCTCGCTGGGCAAAACGGCAGCAAGGCTGGATGGAACTCAGGAGCGATCCGAGGTGGTCTTGGAATCGGGGAGTTTTTATAGGGTGAATTGTGCCTACAGGCCATGCCATACTCGGTGAGAACAATGCGAGTTTGGAGCGGGACAAAGCTTTGGCAAAGGTCAAGTTTAACATGATCAGCTTAGTGCAGGTTTAACAATAGTATAGCCAGTATGCAAATAGCTTGGCATTGTCAGACTTTCGGCTCGAGGCTGGGTGTCTTTGTTTAGAGTCGCGCTTAAGCAAGAGGTGTTTGCAGGGAGGTCCCTGAAGCAACGGAGAGGCTTTGTTCTGCCTGCCTAGGTGGAGAATAGAATGTCCAACAGTTACCGGCCGCGCCTGTGTACATGCTTGTCCGGAGGCCTCACAAACATGTGGAGCGGGGTGGCAGAGGGAGGCCGAATGGATTTGATATCAAAAACAGATATCTAGTGCTATCACTGGGTAGGCCTGAACCATAGTAACAATCCTACTTTAGCAGGCAGCAGTCAAATCAGCAGATCATTGGTGGGAGGATAGTGGAAACATCATATCACTCTGCTTCAGTCACCAGCAGAATAGACCTCCATCTCTCAGTGTGTTAAAGTAGGTTGGGGATCAGCCCAGGAAACAATAAAACAATACTTAGGGCCTTTCTGCACTACACTGTTATAGTGCTATTATTCCAGATTCAACTTCCTGTGGAATTCTGGGGTTTGTAGTTTACTGAGGCCAAAGAGCTCTCTGGCTGAGAGTTCTAAATGCCCCTCCTTAAACTGCAAACCCAGGATTCCACAGGATGTTGAAAGTGGAAGAACAGCTGGCAAAAACAGTATTTTCCAGAAAGACCCTTAGTTATCCATTCATAACTAAGTAGGCTATATAGAATATGGACCTATATTTTCAAGACCAAAACAACACTGTTAGAAAAAAAAACTTACTTCCTTCCTTTCTTCCTTCCTTCTCTCTCTCTCTCTTTTTTTTCTTTTAATGATTTCCTCTCTTATATAAAACAGATGAAGAAATTCTGGGTATACTGCATAAATTTTAAAACATAGTTTTCATAATAACCCAGTACTAATATTTGCTAACTCATGCCAACATAAACTAAATGTGCAAGACATAATTAATGAGATGTGCCACTTAGCATTAGGAGTTCAGTACGAGACTTTTTCTGGTACTGAATCACACAGCAAATAGGATTGTTGAACAATGGCTGAAATAAAAAGAGAGAAATAGATAGTGTTTAGTAATCCAAACACTTCATCAGTAATTCTTCCAGATAATGATTAGAGCAAATTTCAGCTAAACTTTTATCTATGATTTGTTATGTTCCTTTAGCATTTATATAGCACTATAAAATACTCAAAGTATGTATTGTCTTCTTAATCCTGATAGCAAAGCTTTCCAAACTGTGTGTCATGACACATAAGTGTGTCACCTGTAATGTGTAGGTGTGTCGCATGAATGTAACGGGTAGAGGGGCTGCCTCTCCCGCCACTGCTGCCCTGGGCTAAGGAAGACCCCTGTGAGGACGGCGGCAGTGGCGACAGTGGGCCAGGCTCAGGCTCAGGGGGTGCCTCTCCTGCTGCTGCCGCCCGGGACCAAGGAAGGTCCCGGGGAGGGCAGTGGCGGGCCAGGCTCAGGTGGAGGGACTGTGCCTCCACTTACTGAATTACTGTGTTGCGAAATGACGCATGTCTAAAAAGTGTGTCACCAACATGAAAAATTTGGAAAGCTCTGCCTTATAGCAAAACTGCAAGGTAAACCAGCATTATTGTCCTCAAACTGAAGAAGTGGGCTGAGCCTGAGAAATACTGATCGTTTAGCTACAACAGAGAGTGAACCAGAAACTCCTCTGCCGTAATCCTATTGTTCTCAAGCAGGGGCTCATGAGATGTTTCCCTGAGGGAAGTAGCAGCCCTGTACTGCTGCCGCCAGGCCTTTTACAGCAGAAGTCACAATTTCAATATTCCATTCCCTGCCTTACTCCAAATGGCACAATGGGACCAAGTGCACAATCTGGCCTTCTCTCTTTTTTGCCCTCAATCTCCTCCCCTCACTCCATAGGCTCTTTGGTCATCACCATTGCACAAGCAAAACATATGTGCAAACATGTTTGTGCTGTGCCAGAATTCCCTTGGGACAAACTGGGAATGGGTGCAAATACATGCCCAGGCTTTAAAGCCAACTCACATACAAAGCCCAAACTTTCTCCTCCTTCAATACAGCTCACCCTGAGATTTATCACCTTACCCGGAGATCCAAAAAAGCACAACAATTTCTTCATACCTCAGCTTGGAGCCTGAGACTTGGCAACCCTAAAAGTAACTATCATGGGAACCTCAGCATAATGAGAAAACACAGAGCTGTTTATTTTAAAATGTAACTACCAAGCTATCGAATTACCCTTGTTTTTGGTTTGTGATGGTACCTAGGGTTCCCAAACCTCAGGCCTTGGTCTCTTCTCTACCAGACCTGAGAGTGAAGAGAGGAATCTCAAAGTGAAAGGGCTGCTTTATAAAAAGTTTTTTTAAAATTGTGAGATGTTGTTCCCTACCACTGCAGGCAGCTTCAGAGCAACTGCTGTTTAGGTTGCCAGATTTCAGGGTGCCACTCAGAGTCCACAGTTTTGGTGGGTCACCTCTGGATGACAGGGAGGATGTGTAAATGCTACAGATTTCATGGCTTCAGCCCGAAGCAAAAGAAAAGACTACGTGCAAACTTCCATTCAGGCAAAGAAGCTTCTAGCTGGCTGTGCAGTTTGCTGTACTTTGTAAAGGTTAATTAAATCAAGTGTTGCAATTTTCAAAAAACAATTTGGAAAATATGTTCTATCTGTGTCTGTTTGAAGGACAAGCTGTGACACCTGCTGTGTTTGCCAGTGTATAAGATGCACTTTTTTCCTGGAAAATGACCTTTGAAAATAGGATGCATCTTATATGCCAGTGTGTCTTATACACCAAGGCAAAATGGATGAAAAGGGGGAGGCTTCACAAGAGACCTCCTCCTCGCTGCCAGTTCTCCTCCTCCCCTGCCCATCCATTTTGCCTCAGCAGGGAGAACTCCAGAGGGGCAAAACGGATGGGAATGGGAGGAGAACTGGAAGTGGGGAGGTCTCACCTGAGGTTCCCCCCTTCCCTCCCATTTTGTCCTGGTGCCATATAGAAAATACAGCAAACAGGTTTTGGTACTAATTTTTTTTTCATGGAAAATAACATTTGAAAATAGGGTGCATCTTATACGCTATTGCATCTTATATGCCAGCAAATATGGTACTTAATGACATCACCAGGCACTGTCCATAGGTCTCAGGTTTTGGCATGGAAATTTCAGGCCCTGGGATGATCATGACCTGTAACTCAAGCTGCTGTTAACCCTTGGGGGGCCACTGCCACACCTTCTCCGAGCTTCTCAGCCAGCACAAAGTTTCAGGAGTCAATATACAGAAATACTGAGCTGCCTTCCAACTGATTGCCACAAGAACACCTGAATATGGTGTAGTACAGGAGAGGAACAGGAGAGGAACAGAGTAATATGAGATTGCAGCTCTGGTTTTTTTCTATCATTAGTTCTGTCAGTTCTGTCCCCGTCTTCCTCATTCTCTTCCCAATGACTGAAGCCACAGGAAAATGTCATTTCTTGTCCTGAGGTATATATGGGCTGTATTATTGTTAGCAAGAAGTATGAAATGAATACTTCATACCCCCCCGACACACACATTTCACAGATGAAAACCAGGACATGTGTGGTCAACATCCGACTGTGGCCAAGATGGCAAAACGAGGAAGAACACATAAGCTAGAAGAGGCTGCAGCAGTTTGCTTTTGCCTGAGTCTACTTGGAAAAGCAAGAACCTCCCTTCTTCTTTGCTTTTCCTCACTCCCTGAGTTAATGAATGCAGACACTACTTAGGCACTTTGAATCCAGTTTTTAGCAGCTGAAGTAAAGTGAGGACAAAGGGGGAAATTGAGCAGACGAGAAAAAAACTGAAGCATTTAAAAAGCCTCTGAAAAAGTGGTATGACAGGAGATTAATCGAGAATCTCTTCCAAATTGGGACAATTAAAAGGTATACTCTTTCGTCTGCTCTGCTTAGAGTCTACATTGGACACCCCTCCCTCAGTTCAAAGCAGAGCTTGGATAGCTTCCTTTGTTTGGGCAGCAGCCATTTCCATCCTACACTGTTTTAGTGCTCTTATTCCACTTTCAACACCTTTTGGAATCCTGGGGTTTTGCAGTTTAGGGAGGGACATTTAGAATTCTCAGCAGGAGAGCTCTTTGGCCTCAGTAAACTACAAATCCCAGAATTCCACAGGATGTTCAAAGTGGAATAATAGCACTATAACAGTGTAGGATGGAAATGGCCTGCAACTCCTTCCTATAGTTAAAACCAACACTTACAAAGATGTTTTTAAAAAAAGAGCTATTAAAATTCTGCTCCCCGTTCCCAATTCCATACAGAGTATGGAAGAGTTAATTTCCACCAGGGACATATTTTTTTTACTTGTTAGACTTTCCTTTTTCCCTTTTTTATATCAGTGGCACATTCTGAGCAACTGTGGTTGATGCTTAAATGTATCATAACTAATGGCAATTTATGGCATCTCCAGAGGCCATCCATAGGTTTTTATCTTTTGGCACTGAAATCTTGGGGCTTGGAATGCTCCTGACCTAGAAACCTGAAGGGCAACCATCTCTCTCTTTTTTTTTAAGCAGCTTTCTAAACAATAGCTGTGACATCTGCCAGCAAGGATTTCAAGTTCCTCTCTGCTATGCAGGGAATACTTTGAGCCTTGGCTGAACTGCTGAATGAGCCACCATTGGCTACGTGTGAGCATTTCAGAACCCTCTGGCTTACAGCAGTTAGCTTTACTGCTTGCTTTATGTTAAAATGATTTATAATCACACCCTGTATCATGGGATCTTGGGTCAGTGTACACTAAAACCAAGCTACCCAGCATAAAACAGTTAAAAATAATACAAAAATCACTGAAGCAGGTGAAAAGCCTATTAAACCCTTTGGCAAGTTAAAAATAAGGCATTTAAAAATAAGTTAAAACAGTTGTAAGACAACTGAAAACAAGGCACATGTGCAGATTTGGATGAAATCAGTTAGGTCCCACAGACCTTAAACATAACCCATTTTTTTCACTTGGTGCTAGAGTGAAACTAGATGGGCTGGGGCAGGTACTCCACAGTTGGGGTTCCACAGCAGAGAAGAAAGCAGAGAAGTGAGTAGAGATGACCTGTCATAGAGAGAAGGTTTTTTAGCCCTCTGTTTTGACCTATGCTAAAAGTGACATTGGTTGTTTCTACAGAAAGGCAAGTTCCATGGGTATGCCTTCTTATTTTATTTCAGACACTCCAGCATTTCATATACAAAATGGTCAAGCAACATCACAAAACGGTCAAGATGGCAAAATTACTAATGAGGAAAAACAGACAAGCGCAGCAATTTGCTTTTGTCTGAGCCCACAGGGAAGGGCAAAATTCTTCTCCCTCCTCACCTCTCCTTCCTCCTGCGTCAACTCAGTGCAAACTACTTTTGCATTTTGAACTCAGGCCCTTTCCACATGGGGTTAAAAAAGCGGTGTAGATCGACCTCCATGGAGGCCGTCTACACCGTTACGCGAATTGGGGTGGATTACTCTCGAGTAATTCCACACTGCAATTCGCGGTCGGGCGCCCACATGTGGCGCCGCCGTGTGCTTTTGAAAAACCACATTTTATGTGGTTTTTCAAAGGCACGGGATGTCCAGCCCCGTGCAACCCCGTCGCAGCGCCCGTATGGATTTACGGACGCATGAAAGGGCGTCCCTGCAGATCGGGCAGGGGGCGGGATTTCTGGCTGGCGGGCTTCTCCGATTGGTGGAGAGGCTCTGCCAGTCAAAATCTGCCATTTTGGGCGCTGCCGGGCACCGAGGACGCTGCGGAACACTGCTGCATGTAGAGCAGCAAAATGTTCTCCTCCGCGCGGCGACGGAATGAGGTAAGCCCACATTTTAGCGTGGCTTTCCCCGTTTCCCCGCCCGCGTGTGGAAAGGGCCTCAGTTTGTAGCAACTGAAGTAAACTGAGGACAAAAGGGAAAAAAGGGAGAATGAGAGGGAAACTTGGACATAAAAGCAGCTGAAAATGGAGTAACAGAGGATTGGCTGGGACTGTCACTGACAAATCAGCACAGTTGGAGGGTATGTTATTACTCAACCCCATCCAAAGGCCTCAAATCTATAACAGAGGACCATCCCTTATAGCTATAGCTAAAGCAAATAATCTTGGATGCCCCATAGCCTAGTTGTAAGGATATGAATTATGAAAAAGCAGAGTGACTGAAGCTCTAAAGGCTATTTCACTGCATTTATATGGCATTCAGCATCCACTGGGGTACCCAATATTCTGCATAATGTGTACCTACAGTGTTCCCTAAATGTTCAGGGACACAATTTGGGAAGCTCTAAGTAGCTACAACAATTAGCATGAAATGAGGAAATAAACAACACAGAGCAAACTCCAGGTCTATACATTAGTAAGCAAACTTTGCAATGAATATCAGAGTCAGAGCAATGAAGAAAGTTTTGTCTTTGTCTGACAGGTCAGACAAGGTTTGAGAAAGTGTGGTGGGCAGGACTCACACAGTAGCATTCTGCAAGTTCCCTCACACCACTGCAGTCCTCCCATTCCTCCAGCTGCATAAATATTAGAAAAATGGACTCCCATGCCTGCATTATTAGGTCACACGTAGGACTTTGCCTGCCCTCCAGCCCATTTTGAAAACAACAACAACAGGTGTTATGTGCTCAGCACCCTTCTGGCTTCTATCGACGTGGTGAGTATTCTCCAAATTATCATCCAATTGTATCTCTGCCACAATACTCCCTTAAGGAAAGCGGTTAGATTTTTTAAAAAACATTTTGCTCATAGATTTCTAGATAGCATCTGAGTCAAGATAAGTTGATATATTGGGCCAGTTAAGATGTAAGCATCCTTGTTTACTCAACTGAAGCAGAGCATTATGTTGTTGCAACTCTTTCCCTTACTCACCTCAGTGTATGGAGAAGTTACTTTTTTGGACTACATTTCCCAGAATGGCCTAGTAAACATCACCACAAGATACTCGAAGTTGTTGTCCCAAATAAGATCTCTTCCAAGCTCTAGCTCACTGTAATGCAAGCAAGCCAAGATTACCACAGTTTCCCTGTTACATTCAAACAGGGAAAGTACAGTTTATTTTGTGAACATAACCAGGATTCTGATTTGATATATTTGTCTGTAGTCAGATGTTAAAACAGGAATCCATGATTTAAGAAACTCTGGACATTTTCCATTACGATATAAAAAAAAGAGGAATATGGTTGGAAGAGAACACCAGTACAACACTCATTTAAAGTCAAACAGTCTTGGCTATCATCATCGTCATTATTATTATTATGAATATTAGATTTTTCTCCTCTTTCTCTATCCCCTGCTCCATTTCCGCCAATTTATTGGGCTGAGATGATTGTATTTGAACTGGCTACTATTCAAACAGCAAGAAAGTGAAAATCCCAGTGGCTGAAAAAAGTTTACCATCTTCCAGTCAAGCCACTCATTCAGGGCTGATGAACTTGTAACCCTCCCAGTGTTGATGAAATACAGCTAACATCATTCCTCTTCCTTGACTTAGCTGTCTGAGGCTGACAGAAACTGGAGTCCAGTATCAGCTGGGGACCCAACCCTGCAATGAATCTTGCAAAATCACTGTCCAAGAGACATAGAGTAAATAAGTGCTCTGTAGCATACTTGTGCCATCAATTCAATTTTAGTGCTTTAGCACAAAGCCATAGCAAAGAGCAAAATATTGCAACACAATACAGTAAACTATATGCTCACTATCAGTAAAGGTGTATGTCTTGGTTTCTTTTGCCAGCGGCTCCTCTACTTTGAAACACAACAGCAAATAACATCAAGATAAGTATGGAATTTAAAATGCAGGAACCACCTTCAAATGGGGAGAGGAGGGAGAAAGACAGGTCTTTTTCTGAAGGCGTGAGGGTGATTGCAATCAGCCAGCGGTTGTTCTTTCAGAGTTTATTCTTCAGCACAAGAGCCATAATTTTTTTTTTCCTGACAAACAGTTCTGGTGGCAAAGCATGTGCATTTCCAATGATCAAGCCCATTTGGAGCCCCTCTGTCTGCATTATCACAGTCCACAAATTACTGTGAACCACAGTCTGGACACCAGCCAGAGATAAGAGCAGGGAAAGCATTACTCTTTCAGAGTAGTAAAACATCTACTGTATCTAATACTGTTTGGCAGACATTGGTAACTACGCTTGCCTATCAATAGAGAGGAACAAATTACACAGCCACCACCTCTTTCTTTCCCCCAAACAAGTCCATCTGCTGCTCTTTCCTTTCAGAAACAGCCTCTTGAGCAGCATGTTCAACTGAACAAGTAGGAGAAGGTCTTTGGAACAGACTGGCATACTCTAAATGTGTCGGAGTAGACTGATAACTCTGTAGGCATGTGTTGTTGGATTTCTGTGCACACCAGAGAGTTGTGTGTTGATTCGTGTCTGCAGAACTCATGCTACAGACTAGTCATATCAAGCATTAACCGTTATCTCCAAAAGCAGAACTGCATGCAAATGCCACAGGCCAATTGTAATCCAAAACACAAAACCTGAATTTCATGGCCCTTGGGCTTTATTGTTTACAAGATTATTTTCCAAGTATCCATATCTACAACTTTCCAACCGAGGGAGAATGTTTCTCACTGCTGGCTAAGTGAACTCCAGTCTGCAAAAGCCCCAGTAAATCATTGTAGTTTCTAAGGTTCCGCAAGTCTCAGTTTCAGCAGGAAAATTAAGGCACTTAGGGTCACACCAGATCCATTACTCCCACTAGGTAACTCTCCAGCCTTTCCAATATATAGTAGACATGCTCTAGAATCCTGTTAATTATTGCCAACTGTACACCCAGTGTCTCAATTAGAAGCATAGAATCATAGGGTTGGAAGGGGTCTAATGGTCTATTAAGTCCATCTCCCTGCTTGTTCTAGGATCTCCAGCTAAAAGCATCTCCAGCATATATGTTCATTTATAAGTCAACTTCATGTATGAGTCGAGGGCAGGCTTTAAGGCCAAAATTACAGATTTGTATATGATCCATGGATAAATCAAGGGTAAAACGTTGGAGTTCAGCACAGGGCAAACTACTGACTACTGCCACCCCCACCTTTTTCCTGCCCAGAAATTGCAAAAGGCTACTAGGGAGATTAGAGGGGATTAGTGCTTCTTTTAGGTCCTCCATGGACAGTCAAAGCTCTCAAGGCAAGAGCTTAGTCTGTCCATGGGGAAAATAAAAGAAGCACTGGCCCCCAATACTCTCCCCACTCTGGTGGGAAAGCTCTAAAAAGCTGCTGCTGTGGTGGAGAGAGCAGATGGAATTGGGGCTATTTTTCAGCTTCGCCCAACCTCCTCCACTCTCCCTGCCTCAGCTGAGAAGCTCCAAAGAACTGCCATCAAAGTGGGCAGAACAGAAGGAATGGGGCTTCTTTCAGGGACTCCCAACCCCATCTAATCTCCTCACTCTGGCAGGAAAGCTCCAAAGAGCTACAGTGGAGAGAATGGAGGGAATCAGGGCTTCTCACGGTTGGTGTGTGGTTCTGTTAGGGTCGCCATCCCAGGAAAGCTCGAAAGGAGCTCAGTGTCCTCCATTGAGTGGTGGCTCTTTGGAGCTTCCTGTCAGGGTCGGGAGATTAGATGGCGTAGGGAGAAAGTCCCAGTTCCTTCTATCCTCCCCATTGTGCTGTTGGCTCTTTGGAGATTCTCTGCATTGACCTGGGTATAAGTCAACCAAGATTTTTTAGATCAATTTTTTGGGCATAAATTTTTCAATTTATACAAGAGTATATATGGTAGTTGTCCAGCCTCGTTTTAAAGACATCCAGAAAAGGTAACCCTACCATCTCTCTAGGCAATTGATTCCACTGCTAAGGCAACACATAGGTAAATCTCATTGATTCAGTGGATCTACTCTACTCAGAAGTTACAAGCACTGAAGACATAGTCAATATACATCACATTTCATATATCATGCTGCAAATTGAAACAAATCCCATAGACACCTCACAGAAAAAAATGTATGTGAACCTTATTGAAATCATATACAATTTTGTAATGTAACTAGACAACTTGCATGGCATAGCACTTTGGGCAGCCTTTCTCAATCTGGCTTAGATGGCAGTCTAAAATGTGTTGGACTATAACTCCCACCATCCCCAGTCACCACTGGCAATGATCACAGCATTTTGAGGTGATGAAAGTTGCAGTCTAACATAGGGGGAAGGGGTAGATGTAGAAAGCTTGGGTTACTATTGATCTAGAGCAGGAGTGATACATTGATACAATGATAACACATCTCAGTGCAAACATTCTGCTTTGCCATTGCATTCTTGCTAAAGTTGGGCATGAGTGATAATACAGAGGAATGTTCCGTTATGGATAACCATGGCCATTTCCACTCTACACTGTTATGGTACTATTATTCCATTTTCAACATCCTATGGAACCCTGGGTTTTGCAGTTTAGGGAGGAGCCTTTAGAATTCTCAGCCAGAGAGCTCTTTGGCCTCAGTAAACTACAAAACCCAGAATTCCACAGGATGCTGAAAGTGGAATATTAACACTATAACAGTGTAGTGTGGAAATGGCCCACTAGAATACAACTTTGAGTTACCTAGACTTGCACAAGTTCTACAAAGACTTTTGCTGTAAGCAAGGCTTACCTGATTGTTCCTTCTAGTATTCAAATCAGGCCACAAAGTTATCAAAACAAAATTAAGTTTGGACAGGAACAGTACTAGGTTTAGGGGGATGGGAAGCTAGTAAATGCCAAAAAATTGAATGGTACAAGCTGCTAACCTGTTATACAAAACACTTCCATATAGCTTCTTGTCACGTCAGCACACAAAACAGAGCATGAAACAGCAGCACAAGCCATTGCAACGACCAGCATTTGAACTGTGTAAAATTCCTCCTCCTCCATCATTTAATGAAGATAGACCTCCATAGTGATAAAAGTTATAGTTACATGAGAAAAGGAGCCATTAAGTTACAATTGTAACATACTACTCCTACACTTTTGCTATTGGAGGAATGAAATCAACTGCATGTAACTAGTTACTTGGGAGTATTATTAACTAGTGATTTACAAGCTTTGGGTGAGACACACAAAATATGCCGAGTGGTAAATTTACAGAACCAACTGCCAGGTGTTTATATCTCTTATATTCCCAAGTATGCTGGGTTTAATATATCACACTATTTAGTAGATGCAGATCATGGTTAATATGTCAGGATACCTTGAACACACTATTATAACTTACCTCTGCAAAACTGGGAATCGATGTTCTATTGCATTTCCAGACCTTAGTCAATTTTTTTACATTTCTCCCAACCCCAGACTCGAATTAAATCCTATGGGATACTGAAGAAGAAGAAAAATTCTTCAAAAATTCATTATCCTTTAAGCAAAGAGGAAAGGGCTCAAAATAGAAAAGTCAGAATTAAACATATATTTTGCCTTTTATTTCATGTCCCAATGGAAATACCTCTCTAACAAAGGTGCTATCATTAAATTAGGTGGAGGGGGGATATCTGTTGGAAGCAGCTTTGTTAATGGATGCCATTCGGCAAAGAGAAAACTGCTCTAGAGGTAAAAAAGCAGCCAATTTTTTTTTCCAGATTAAAGAACACAGCAGTTGAAGGGACATCTACTGAGTAACTACAGCTGGTTCTATTCACACAGCTGTGGGGCAGATAGTAGCATTTGATCTTAAATTTGGTATCATTTTTAGTTTAGGAGCCATGAAATGAAGTGTGCCTGAGATACTGTGTACCTCCAGCAGCCAGAAACCATATGAAAATTTTGGGTCATAATCCCTTCAGCTTGTTGTAAAAGTGATTTTTTGGATATATTTAGCTTCTCAGAAGACAGATTTGCCCCATATTCTTCTAATGTTTAAAAATACTCATCTTGTGCTGATCTGCTGTTTACATAACCTTTATTAACTTCTTTATACAATAATACAGAAATTACACAACATACCAATGTAATCTGCCTCTTTTATCCTGGATTAATATTCCCAAATGCCGCAGGAAACATCATTTGGTATATGCCTGCTAAAGGCAACTTAAAATGGACACACAAAATGAGCAATGACAAATAATCAGAAACATATTTGCAGAAGGAGCTGCTTGAACACCTTGAGTTGGATTCAGACTTGGTAATAGTGAAAGCAAACCACTTAGGTCATTTCTGCAGTGCACTGTTATAATGCTATTATTCCACTTTCAACATCCTGTGCAGTTCTGGGGGTTTTAGTTTACTGAGGCCAAAATGCTCTCTGGCCGGGAATTCAAAAGGTTCCTCTCTAAACTGCAAACCCCAAGATTCCAGAGGATGTTGAAAGTAGAATCATCACGCTATAACAGGCTAGTGTGGAAATGGCATCAGACTTAACGAATCGCTGGTAGATGAAGGCTAGCAGCTACTGAGCTGTCTATCTCATTGATGTTAGCTTTCATCTGCCAGGAATTAGTTAAATGTGAAGTTAAGCAAGAATTCATGGATGAATGAAATAAATGCTTTTTTAAATGGTAAGACTCTTTTTCACTTATATTTCTAAGCATGTGTGAGTGTGTGTGAGAAAGAGAATGAGCGAAGAAGAGAGAAAGACTACAAAATGAGGCTGGAAAAGGAGGTGGGGGCAGTGAGCAAAGTTTTAGCATGATAAGCCCATGCTGCGGGGTGGGAACAGTCATTTAGCAATGGATTCTTTTTCTAAGTGGTGGACTGCCATTTCACCAACCACAGCACATCCACTGACCACCCAAAATTGGCATAAAAGTGTAATTGAACTTTTGCACAGGGAATCATAGCACAACAGAAATGGGAAAAGAGGTCATTAACAGATGTGTATGTGTATTTAAAAGAAATGTTTTCCAAATGGTTTCCTTCTGGAGAACAAGAGAACAACAATGACAGCATGTGATCAAGCCCAGCTAAAGACGCTATTATCTAGCTGGAACTGCAATTTACCTGTTTGTGTGATGAAGCCCTTAGAAACGCCATGTGGAAAACTGAAAAGCAGGTGTCTTAACCCCTCTGACTAGATGTGCAAAGTACTGTAGTCAGAAATATGGTATTAACACTACTGGGCATTTAATGACCGAGCAAATTGAAGTAATTGAGTGGGCATTGTGTTAAAGGGCACCTAAAAAAAGAGAACAATACATTGAACATGTGGACAAGCTTAGAGGTACTTTAACAAACATGATGGTACCCTAATGTATGAACATATTGGGTTTTACAAATACACAGCTTTGTTTATAATAATCACATAATCCAGGAAATAGCAATCAAAAGCTGAATTTCTAGCATGGCCAGCAAAACCCAGTCTGCTTTTGTTAAGATCTGTCAATCCTTAAATCACTTTCATCTTTGTGAGGGTATATACTAATGCAGGAATATTTGCACATCATAAAATAGATAGAAGATTGCTCAGTCACATACAGTAAGACAAGCCTGGTTCAGCAAGTTCATAAATAATGAAATAGGGATGGAAAAGGATATTGGTAGCAAATCTGCAACAAAAGAATTCAGAGGAATGAAAAACACAGGGTCAGGTCACAAGAGGTTATTTTTCAGCCAAAGAAAGAACTTCAGAAAAAAAAAACAGTGTTTTTTTTTCAGGGCTGAAAAATGTAATTATTAAAATATACAATACTTACAGGTGGGATAATCAAGGTGGGAAACAACCTAGTTTCTCTACTTTAGGTACTTTTGCCCTCCAGATGTTTTGGACTGTAATTCCCAAATGCCTTACCATTGGCCATGTTGCTTGGGACTTCTGGAAACTGGACATCCAGAACATCTGGAAAGCCTGCCCTAGGCCATTTCTGCCTTATACTGTTATAGCACTATTATTCCACTTTCAACATACTATGGCATTCTGGAGTTTGTTGTTTACTGAGGCCAAAGAGCTCTCTGGCTAAGAATTCTAAATGTCCATCTCTAAACTGCAACCTCAGAATTCCACAGGATGTTGAAAGTGGAATAATAGCGCTATAACAGTACACTGTGGAAATGGCCCTACTCTGTTTCGCCTGAAGTGTTCTGTGCAGAAGGAGAAACGTGCCACACATTTAATCAGCAGATCTCACTCACTTAAAGTTTGTTCATCTCTCTGTTTCCGCAGCTTGGAATTCTCAGAATGTTTACCTGCCAAAGCAGATAGGACATGCAGTTTTCACAAGGCAGATTTGAATTACTTCTCCATTTTGCATGTCACTGTAGTCTACATAATACTTTTTTATTTTCTTTTAAAAAGTATGCCTTGACTAAGCAGTTTCCCCTCAATCTAATGTCCTTCATATATGTTGGACTTCCCTCCCATGCACAACAAATAATCAAGCTGATTAGGAATAGGGGAATTGCAGTCCAATGCAACTTGAGGGAACCAACAAGGAGAAGGCTACAATAAAGTCAAACAGCATACATTCCTGATAAAAAGCAGTAAACATTTCCCTTTCCAGATCCAAACATAGGCCAAGTATCATCACTTTGAACTCAGTTTGCAGTGCCTAAAGTAAGCTGAGGACAAGGGGGGAAATGAGAGGGGGAGAGAGAAACTGGGACATTTTAAAAGCAGTTGAAAAGGGAGGATGACAGTGTTATCTTGACTTCTGGGGGTCCCCTGGGAGATGCCTTGATTTGCTCCAAAAATGCAAAGACCGGGGAAATTAGTGGAGCACTAACTTTGGCAGAATGAGGGGCAGGGTAACCCAGCAGGATCTTATACCCAATTTTTACAGGATCAGACCAAGCAAAAAGCCAGACAAAGATTAAAAAGTAAGCTAAAAGTGTGTTTTTATTGGAGGAATTCACTCATGCACATGCACAAGATACATACAGTCAAGTATTCACACAAGAGCTAACTGAAAGAGAAAGGGAAGAAAAATTATAGAGAGGCTGAGAGGTTTGGGAGGATTTATAATTACTGGTCCAGAAGAGTAGTGAAGGGCAGAAATATGTTTTGGCTTAGGTAGGACCTAAGCACAGTTCTCATTCAGGAGCCAGATGGACAGAGTGATGGATAGACCTTCAAGAGACTGCACTGGGCATCCTGAAATCAGGGGTATTTTTACCCTGAAAATAGTCTGTGGCAGTGAAGGTTCCAGATGCAAGACAAAGGGAACCTGTTGTGGACAATGGGTCTGGAATGGACTGATTGGTTTCAATTTCTTGGTTGAGAGGGGGTTTCTGGGCTATCTGCAGTAGAATGTGCACACAATAGGGGTCCTGGGCACCTTATTGTTTTCTGATGTTGGCAGTTGATAGGATTAGCTCAGAGCCATTAAGTCAGGCTTTCTTGGCTAATTTCAGATAATTTTTGACCTGGCCATGCTGGGGTCATCTCTGACCTACTCCCAGCCAGTGTCCCTTTCCACATGGCCTTGCCAGCCATAAGTATAATTTATATTTTATGCCAACACATTTGCCAATTAATATATGTTGCCAATTAGACCATATCAAAATATGGGGGTGTATGGCTTGGTAATAACAGAGGATATATCTGGTTGGTCCCTGCCAAATAGGGATAGTTGGAAGGCATGAGGTACGGTGTGGGAAATCAAGCAGTAGCTCCTCTCTTTGTGCCGTCTGAGTTGTAAAGCTCTCAAGGCTTAGTTAATTTGCCTTAGAATTTAATGAGTCTGAGCATGAGAATTTATTTTGCAAAAAAGTAATAATGAACACTTCTAAACACATGCAGATGAATTCCCTTCATTATGAAACAGAAGTATACAAAGGAGAACATTTAATTCAGCATCTTTATCCCCATACTGTGGATTTTTCTAAACAATAAGTTGTTGGCTCTTGTGTTTACAAGAGATAAAACAGAATGTGTGAGACACAGCACTACAAATGTGGAGTCAAGCAGGTTTCTGCTTCCATATACATCCTGACCTTGTACCCTCATTTGTTTCTTCAAAATAAAGTAAAAAAAAAAGTTAAAAAGTCTAAAATATATTTTCCAGCTACCATTCCAGCTGCCATTCTTATATATCTTGTAACAAAACAAAGCTGCAAGTTTACTCCTTTTTTAAAATATCTAATTATTTAATAGAATGAACTGGTCAGATAAAAGGGTAAGGATGGCTAAATTCCCTTTTGGAACTGGAAAAATCAATTTCAGATATGAATATAAAGATCTTAGTTGGTTAGACCAAAGGGCTATCTCCTCAAACATTCTGTTTCCAAGGTAGTCAACAAACTGCCTATGGGAACAGTTAACATCACTTAAGAAAAGGAGAAAATGAGAGCTTCAGCTGGCAAGTGATAGACATGGACCCAAAAGGAATTAAGTACACTCACCCAGCTCAAACAGTGTGCTTGACAATGGCTTTGGAGGGGGTTAGGAAAATGGAGAGTGAGCTAAGCCCCCCAAAAATACATTTTAAGATACCATCTGATTCAAGTCATTTCACTCTCTCACACACACTCTCAGAGGGCATCTGAGTATGAGTCTAAAGTGAGAGTCTAAGCTGTTTCTAGGACACTTCACAAGAAACACAATGGAAACGACACAAAATTATGCATCCCATAGAGCAAAGCCATCACATTCTTGCGTAGCTCCTGTAGGAAGCTGCAGTGTTAGGAGATATATAGAGCAGACACATCCACAGAATCAAACTATCACAGAAACATCTACAGAATCTTCCCTAGTTAGACACAAATAAAAATGATCGGTTGAAAGCAAACAATTTCCAGGTTCATGTTTACAACTGTTTACATAGAACGGAGGAAAGTTCATCCAGTGTACTGGGCAGGTTGAAGACCCAGTTCGTCCAGTCTCGGAATACAGACAGCACAGAACATACAGTGTTCATACTTCAACTCTGGGTCTTTTGGTTCTTTTTGAATGTTCTGGTTCTTTTTGAGACGTTCACAGCAAAAATTCTACGGGGGGAAAGAATCAAAGTTTAAAATAGATATACTCACAACAGTACACTGCTCCACTCTACTTTTCTGACCAAAGGATAGAAAAAATAGTTAAAACAGAGATAAAATCCAGCGAAAGCACAACATTTAACTATTTGTTAATTCCTTATTTGTTGCCAAAACTCATTGTAATAGGATACGTCCAAACATACTTATTTTTAATCTTCTGTTTGAAAATACTTCTCTAACACTTAATTTTCACATGAATGGAATGTTTTTTGAGCCTCCATGAAAGTTATTTAAACAATACAATTTCATCCATTTTATATTGACATTCTGTCATACATACCTTTTAAAAAGTTTGCTTTTAAAGGAAACATGGGGAGGCAGACCATGTTTCACTGACAACAGCACTGAGAACACATTTTGGTCTGGCCAAGTATAAATGGATAGGATATTCCTGAGCCACAGTGGTGTAGTGGTTTGAGTGCGCACTTGGTTTCTGGGAGGCGAGGGTTTGAATTCGTGCTTACCAATAGAAATGCACTTGGGCAAGTTCCATCCTCTCAGCCTGAGAAGAAGGCAATGGAAAAGCTCTTCTGGAGAAATCTAGCCAAGAAAACCCAGTGAAAGGTCTGTCTTAGAGTCACCTTAAGTTGGGAACAACTTGGAGGCACACAGCAACAAAGGATGCACCTGAAACAAAAATTATTATTATTATTATTTATTTGAAATATTTCTGTATTGCCTCCCAGCCCACAAGAGCTCCTAAGGCGATGAACAAATAAAAACCAATTAAAACAATACAAAGATAAACAAAATTTAAAACACAAGTTAAAATACACTTTACAAATTCCTAAAAGCAGTCCAAAAATAATCCTAGAATCCAATTTGGAAACAGTTGAAACAGCAATTTCAGACATTGAATGTCATGCGGAACAGCACTGTTTTGGCTACCTGCCAGAAGCTTAAAAGTGGTGGGGCCAGTCTAACTCCTTTGGGTGGAGAGTTCCACAGTTGAGGTGCTGCTACAGAGAAAGCCATGTTATGTGTATTCACTAACTTAACTTCAGGAGGTGTTGGGTCACACAACAGGGTCTCCTCTGAAGATCTCAAATTTCTGGCAGGCTCATAGGGGAGGAGGTGGTCTTTCAGCTTTCTTGGTCCCAAATCGTTCAGGGTTTTGGTAAGTCACTACAAGAACCTTGAACTAGCTCAAAAGCAAATTGGAATTCTTGCAGGACCAGCGTTTATATGGTCACTAAAATGCACATCTGATATCAGTCTGGCTGCTGCATTTTGCACTAGTTGCAGTTTTTCAACACTGTTCAAGGGCAGCCTCACAAAAAGTGAATTACAGTAGTCTGAGATAACTAAGGCATGAACCACTGTGGCCAGACCTACCTTCTTCAAGAAAGGGTGCAGCTGGCATACCAGCCGAAGCTGGGCAAAGATGCTCTTGACAACTGCAGCAACCAGGCTTTCCAGAAGTAGCACGGGGTACAAGATCACTACCAAGTGATGAACCTGACCTTTCAGAGGGAGAGCAACCCCATCCCCAACAACAACAGCTGGGATCTTGCATTGCATGAATTGTTGTTGCATTGCTCTGTCATCATAGTTATGACTGATGATACCTCCCCCTTCCAAACTACCTTCACAGCATAGCAGTGCCTCAGCCAAAGCATTTCTGAGGCACTGGAGATTGGGTGAATGATGAATGGTGTCTACAGCACACTGCCAGCTGTGGAGCGCTTTGGAACAGCACTGTGGATGTCATTTCCCAGCACTCCAATCTCCAAACATCTAAAAAATGCTTTGATCGAGATGCTCCAGGCTGAGAAGGTAGGTTTTTGGGGTTATGGTGGCCCTGTAAGTCCAGCTTATAAGGCCAATACTGTAACTACTGAACATCATGCCAGCCCATAACAACCACTACCACGACACTTAACATCATGCATATAAACATTTTCATCTGGAATTCATTCAGTTCCAGCTAACACCCAGCTTGGAGCCTGTGATAATATGAACATTTACGCCTGGGAACTTGAAACAGAAAGTAATTTTAAACACATGGAAAGTGCAACAATTAAGGCAGTTTTCTACAGAGCAACCTGAGTTCTAACCCACCTGCCTATAAAATATAACATTATCTTCAAATGCTTCCTATAAAAAGTAAAATAAAAATAGAAGTGGCCTTCAAAGGGAGTAATTAACTGCGCAGAAGGCTGTGTAAACAGCAAGAATCTCGTATAAGCATGTAGTATGAAATTTTACTAGCTCTGAAGCCCAGAATAAACTCTTGTGCTGTATACATAGAAGATCTTGGCAAGTGTGTTCTCCCTCTCTTTGAGAGCCACCTCTCCTTTTTCTTTTCTTTTGGCCATGCCTTGGACTAAGTCCCACCTCCCACTCTGCTTTCAAGCCACGTTCCAATTCCATTCTGTCACTCTTCCGTTTTTATACCTTCCCTCAAAACTGCTGCCGTGTATTCTCTCCAGCCAACTGCTGTGTAGGACAGCAGATAAGACCCTAAAGACGTTATCGCTGCTCTTTACATTCATTATCTGACCCTAATCAAAGTGATCTGTTTCACTGTCACAAGAGGCAATCCTGTTAGTGGAACTGATGAGCTGCAGTGGCCCTTCAGAAACCGCTCGGGAGTGGCTGTGTGGGCAAATGATTGTCACTCCCAATTAGATGTATTTGAGATTAACCTTTAAATCTTATGCAGGGTAATCAAGCTTAGGTGGATTGTACAGCAGCATAGTCAGCACAAGCCACCCAGTCAGCAGGCAGTTGTCTCTCATTGGACCAAGTCGTTTTGGCGGTGTTAACATATATATGTCAGGGTTACTTACCATATTTGCCTGCTTACAACTTGGAGCTTGTTATGTAGCAATGCAACTCTGACCAATCAGTTTGCAGTCTCTCCACAGTATTAAGGTTTATCTACATTGTCCAGTTTGGCAAGTTACATGTGAATATAATGATAGGGGGAAATTTGCAATGCTGCAACCAACTCCAAGACAATGCAGATGTTTGCACAATTCTAAAATTCACACATACGCAATTCTTACATTTCTGTTCATCTATAGATTCCAAATCAGCTCACTTTGGATGCAGGAGCTTAATAATTTAGGTGAAGGACCAAGATGAGACACTGGAAAAATTATTCTCTGAACACTGAGTTGAGAAATTATATGTCCAGCTAACACTTCCTAAGGAGGTGGAGTTTCTTACACATTAACTTGCCTGTGTGTTACTTACTTTGAGAGTTTGCAAATCTTAAAGTACCAGCTGAGGTGCACTAAAAACTTCTGAATGCATTTATTTTTCATTTAAGAACATTAGGAAGGCCACCACCGGAGTTCTCTGGAAACAACAAATCAATTCAGAAATAATACTATTATTCTTCAGAGAAGAAAGTTTTTATTTTCCTGGCATAAAGGAGGAGAGTGAGAACCTTTAAACACAGAACAGTTCCACATGCAGGGAAAGCCTATTTGCCTAGGTTCCTGGACTGTCTATCTCCATAAACTCATTTGCTCCTCCCCACAGACTTACATTTTCCTTTTGCCCTCCCTTCTCTTGCTAGCAATAGCCTCCCATTTAAAGTGGCATCAGAATCAGTGGCAGCTAGCCCTTGTATGCTTGTGTCAGTGTCTGGATCTTTGCATGTGTGTGTGAATTTCTTTCAGTAAAGCACATTTTATTTTATATTTGGAATCTCTAGCTGGTCTTTTCCTGCAAGGACCCCATAAACATAGGTGGTAGATCTCTCTAAGTTACCTCCCTCTTGCACGCCTCCCAATTTTGAGCTAATTAATTCTCCATTGGCATGTGGAAGTACAGGCATTGAGGATGGACCTGAGTCACCCAGATTTTGGGGTAACAATGTGGTCAGGTGAACTTACTAGTAAAAGAAGATTGCTAGTAAGAGAGACTAACCAGTAAAATTCGCTAGGATGGGACTGCAGTCCAACATCTGGAGGGCCATATGTTTGAAGAGACAATAGAGAGACACTCATGGGCCTGTAGCAATGGCCTGGCAACCCTGAAGCATAATGTTTAAACCAAGACAATGCATTCCAGACAACCAGAATTTCTTGAATTCACCTAAACTTGAAAATCTCATCCTGTGTTTGTAGGCCAACAGTTTTGATGGCAATTGTCCTCACTCAGAACAGCCTCCCCACTTAGCCTAAAGGTTTGCATAATCTTAGATATGTGAGGCCTTATTTTATCTGAAAACCACAGGAGCATGTAAAGCCAAAGGATGGGGATGTTTTGCCTGCTCAAACATTACACCCTCTAGGGATCTCTATATTTCATTTTAAATTTTCCCCAGCCCTTACTAAGCCATATTCTGTAGTTTCAATGCAACTAAGATTTCAAAGTAGAATCTAGACAATAGCTATCAGGCATATCTACTGCAATGAATTCTCAAGAGGTAACTGTGATGTTCCAAACTTGTGTAAATATTATGTTTATGTTATAGAAAATAAACTGATGTATTGTAATATATCATATTATTATATATCATACATCAAAGGCCACTCCCTAAACTGCAAACCCCAGGATTCAATAGGATATTGAAAATGGAATAATAGCACTAGAACAGTCTAGTCCAGAAATGGCCTTAGAGTCAGTAGAGTTAGAGCTGGGACAACAGTCAAAATAGTCAGGTTTAGTTAGAATTAAGTTAGTCTGTTTGGGATATGAATGAGAGAGAGGAGTCAGCGCAACTAGGTCGGTTAACACAGTCTGTGGCCAGCTGTTTAAATAGCAGAATCCATGAAGTGTATTTAAAGGTTATATAGAAAAAAGCATATAAACATATAAGTCACTGTTACCAACTAAGCTAAAACACTATCTTGTAACCACCTGTGTTTGAACAATAAGTAATTGTGAATAGTTTCATTATCTTCTTATGTTAAATCATTTTATTTACACACACGCCTTTCAGGGTTGCTGTGCTGAGGTTAGGTTACTGATAAGGTCGGGCACAGCAGTGCCACAGTAGAGATATACTTGTGGTTGCTATCTCTGGTGACCAACAGAGACAGGGTTTGGCAAAGAATCTACACACAGAGTCACAAAGGCGATTGCTACAAAATTAACAGCAAACATTTAAGCTGAGTGTTCGCTAAAGGTGACAGACAATCAGAAGAGAGTTAGCGCAGGTGGTGACAATGGTGAGATAAGTAGAAGTCCCTGCAGTGGCCTCTATGTAGTTATTTATTATCGCATAAATAATTATGCAATTATTTTCCAACATTTACAGAATAATAGAATCATAGAGTTGGAAGAGACCACAACAGCTATCAAATCCAACCCCCTGTCACGCAGGAACACACATGCAAAGCACCCCCAGAAAATGGCTATCCAGCCTTTGTTTAAAACCTCCAAAGAAGATGACTCCACCACACTTTACCAAGGCAGCATATTCCACTGTTGAATGACTCTTACCAGCAAGAAGTTCTCTTTTCCTATAGTTTGAATCCATTGCTCCATGTCCTAGTCTCTGGAGCGGCAGAAAAGAAGCTTGCTCCATCTTCAACATGACATCCCTTCAAATATTTAAACATGGTTATCATGTCACCTGTTCACCTTCTTTTCATCTGGCTAAAAATACCTAGCTCCCTAAACTGCTCCTCATAGGGCATGGTTTCAAGACCTTTTACCATTTTGGTCACCTTCCTCTGGATACATTCCAGCCTGTCAATATCCTTCTTGCAATGTGGTGCCCAGAAGTGGACACAGTATTCCAGGTGAGGTCTAACCAAGGCAGAATAGAGTGGTATTATTACTTCCCTTGATCTTGACACTATACTCCTATTGATGCAGCCCAGAATCCCATTGGCTTTTTTAGAAAATTAATTTTAAATTGAAGAACATACATACATACATACATACATACATACATACATACATACATACATCAATAATCAAGAATAAATAACAACTACACACACACACAAAAATTATTACAACTTGACAGGTTATCATTGCAACTATAATTCCTTTATAAATTAATCTGACCTTTAACTTAAGCTAAATATACCTCCTTTGGTTCCATATCAACTTACTTATATCCATTTATTTAAAAACTGACTGAAATCTCTATTAGATATCTCTTTTTCTACTTATCTCACAGTCCATGCACAGGTTTAATCTATAAAACTCACTACTACTAAGGCTCCCCCTCTGCCTCTTAAATAGAGGATTAAACGGTCCCAAGGTTTTATATCGCATTGGCTTTTTAGCTGCCACATCACACTGTTGACTCATGTTCAGCCTGTGGTCAACTAAAACTCCTGGATCCTTTTCACACATACTGTTTTCTAGCCAGGTCTCACCTATCTATCTGTGCGTTTCATTCTTTCTTCCTAAGTGTAGTACCCTTTCTTCCTGTTAAAAGTCATTTTGTTGGCTTTGGCCCAGCTCTCCAATCTGTCAAGTTCTTTTTGAATTCTGATTCTGTCCTCTGAGGTATTAGCTATTCCTCCTAATTTGGTGTCATCAGCAAATTTGATAAGAGTACCCTCTATACCAGTGATTCTCAACCTGGGGGTCGGGACCTCTTTGGGGGTCGAACGACCATTTCGCAGGGGTTGCCGCTCCTCAGTCCTGCCCCCCTTTTTAAAGAAGGTGGCCTCACAGCCAATGGGAGCAGTGCTTCTGAGACCCCTGCGCTGGGGTTCAAACTGCAAACCCCAGGATTCCATAGGATGGTGAAAGTGGAATAATATCACTATAACAGTCTACTGCAGAAATAGCCAGGATGACTTTCTCCTCTCGCTTTTGTTGCGCGTGGACCCTTGGTGCTTGCCACACGCATGTGTTGTGTTCTTCGCCCTGACTGTCTTGCATTCCTCGCTCTTTGTATGTTCAACGTCCGCACTCCCTTTAAGGGAGGGAGGAAGGGAGGGAGTGAAACAAAACGCGTCTGCTTATACCGCCGCCATCTTTCCTCTCTCCCTGTCCTTTCCTCCCTGCGCCTCGTGTAAAATGAGGTCTGTTTTGGCATTGCCTTTGGGAGTGACTGGCTTTTTGAACTGTAGAAACCCAACATTCAGAACTAGAACTACTGCCTTAATTCTGGCATTGATGGACGCTTTCTGTGCTTAAAAAAGAGGGGAGGGTTACCAGTTTTTAGGCATTAGAAGTCTATCCAGAGCAGTGATTTAGGGCAGTGTTTCCAATCTATTTGATGTTGGAAATAACTAACTAACTAACTAACTAAATAATGAAAATGATTTTATGGTTGGGGGTCAGCACAACATGAGGAACTATATTAAGGGGTCGCAGCATTAGGAAGGTTGAGAACCACTGCTCTATACCCTCTATTCCCTCATCCAAATCAGTGATAAATATGATGAATAGCACTGGGCCCAGAACAAAACCCTGTGCTACCCCACTAGTCACTTATTTCCAGGGTGAAGAGGAGTCATTGGTGAGCACCCTTTGTGTTCAACCAGTGAGCCAATTACAAATTCACTTAACAGTAGCTTTGTCTAACTCACATTTTACTACCTTGTCTGCAAGAATATCATGGGGTAACTTGTCAAATGTCTTACTTGAATCAAAATACACTACATCCACAGCATTCCCTTCATCCCCCAAGCTTCTAATTCTATCAAAAAGAGAAAGAAAGATCAGATTAGTCTGGCATTACTTGTTTTTGAGAAACTCATGTTGACTTCTAGTGATCACAGCACTCCTTTCTAAGTGCATACAGACTGTCAAATGATCTGCTCTAGGATCTTTCCTGGTATTGATGTCATGCTGACCGGTAATTGTCCTCTCTTCTCCTTTTTGAAGATGGGGATGTTTTCCAGTCTGCTGGGACTTCTCCTGATCTCCAGAAACTCTCAAAGATTATTGCCAGTGGTCCTGAAATTACTTCTGCCAGTTCTTTTAATACCTTTGGATGTAGTTCATCTGGCCCTGATGACTTGAAATCATTTAGAGTAGCCAGGTATTCCAGCCTACCTCTTTACCTATCCTGTGTTGCATTGCCCCTATTACATCATCTGTTTCATTTTCTCTGGGTTTCTCAGTTCTTTTCAGAAAAGACTGAGGCAAAGAAGACATTGAGTAGTTCTGACTTTTCTCTGTCCTTTGTTACCACTTCTCCATCTTCTCCTTGCAGCAGCTCTACAATCTCATTTTTTTCTTTTGCTACAGACAACAAAAAAAGCCTTTTATTGTTTTAACCTCTCCAGAAATCCTGAGGTCATTCTGCACTTTAGCTTTTCTGATTTTCCATCAGGAAATTCTTCCTATGCTTAGCTGGAACCTCTTTTCCTAACCTTTTTTTAAGAACATCTTAGCAATCATCTGTAGCATTTGTGGACTGTAGCTCCACAGCTTTTGTGAAAACAGGACTGTCCATGGTGTTCTGGAAACAGAGTAGATTGCGATAGATCAGCTGTACAAGCCATGTTGAGTAGATCACACCAACTCATTACTTGGTGCCGTCACTCTGCCACCCCACCAGTTTTCTATGCTTATCTTCAAACCATCCACGCGGCTGCCTGGACCAGGGTTGCTGAGAGGATTGCCAGACCTCAGACCAGTTCACCCGTTATTTGCTATCTAGCCTGGGTGCTGTGATTACTTCTCTTCAACTTTAAGAAATGTGCATCCACATTGTGCTCACTGACCATGTACATATCAGTTTTTCTTCTCACTGTGCCCACATCTATGCAATTTGGAATAAAAACCAACAACTGCCACTGTCTTCTATTCATGCTTCTCTACTCCTGCTCACAGCATGCACAGGGTATTTAATCAGAAATGGAGTGGGGAGTACAACAGTTACACTATGTTGCAGAAGCAATGGGAGGGCAGGAGTCAGAGGGAGCGAGAGGTAATATATGAACAGTGGAAGCTCAGAAACAGAAGGGTAATTGGACTCAAATTAACAAGGAAAACACTTTACTTGAAATGCTGCTGCCAAATGTTAAGAGGGAAGGGCTGGCTGCAACTGGGAAAAGCCAAGCAGGTGGCCAGGGCTAAAACAAAGATGGGCAGAACCAGTCTAAAAGGGAGAAGGGAGTAGAGAAAACAGCTGTTGGTTCAAGTGATGCTCCTAATTGATAAAATAGCTAAAACACTGAAGGACCACACAGAGGATGGAAATGGAGGAATGTTTTTTAAAAGCAAAAATGTGCTTTCAACTGCAGAGATCTTATTCTGCAAGGAAAACTAACTGCAAAGGGGAAAAAGATAATCCAACATTCCAAAGAAGCTGAAAGTGTTTATTAGGAAAAAAAATTAAAAAGGAAGAATTTGTTTACATAGAAATCTAGTCCATTTAATAACTCTTTAAATTAAGATGATAATTTCTCCAGCAATGCTTTTTTTGCTGTTGCTTCATCTTTAGTCCTTTTTAGTTTTGGAATAAGACTTTTTAGTCCTTCTTTGACTTGAGTCACCACGTCTCTGTCAGAGCTCTGAAGAAGGCTGTAAAAGAAGACCAAGAAAATGTCAGTGATAAAATCAAAATAAATGTTACACGCAGCGGCAAAAGACATACAACACGGAACAGATCTGCTTTGCCAAGATTCAAATTGGAGTTATCATTTCCTAGTAAGGAGCCATACAGAGCACATCTGGGCAAGACAGTTCAGCATAAATGACAATCTACTGAATGCTGTGGAATTCCCTGTGAGATGTTATTCTTCCCTCCAAATGCTTCTTCTGTTTGGAATATATTTTAAATTAATTGAAACATCTGCACCAAGAGTGTGTGTTTTTTCCTGAGAAGAGTGAAAAGGTGGTAAGACGCTTTCGCTGCAAATTCTAGAAAACACACACACCAGACTGAGGAATATTTATTTTTTAAAATAAGACTAGGCTTGCTAGGTATCTCTTATTATAAGGGATGCCCCTTATTGGAGGGCCAGAAAGTTTTTCCATTATAGAACTGGCAAGTGTGGGCTGACAAGCTTTTCCTTTTACAGATTGAACAAGATGTCAAAAAACCCTGTATTATGGGATATGGGCCCTTCATAAAGACAGAAATGTGTACATCATGCACTGTATATACTTGTGTATACATCAACCTCATATGTAAGTCAATGGCAGGTTCTGAGGCCAGAATTAAGGATTTTGATGCCACCCATAGATAAGTTCAGGGCCATTCTGGAGGGAGAAGAAAGAGCTAGCACTGCCTCAGAGAGCAGCTACCCCAGCTGCCACCGCTATTTCCCTACCTAAGTATTCACAAAGACCAGAAGTGGCGCTGTGCCAAAGAGAGTAGAGGAGGTTGGTGATTCTTTTAGGCTCTCCTGGAGCAGACAAAGTTCTCACCATTCACCGCTCTACTCAGAGAAGGAGATGGTTCCTTTTATGATAAGAATTAAGGTACTTACACACTAACCTGTGGATAAGTCAAAACAGGTTTTTTGGTTGGATTTCTTTAACTAAAATGTCTAGACTTATACAAGAACATATGCAGTTACTAACAAATATGGACAATAGTTAATTTCATAGAGAAACATATGGTTTTACAGAGAAATACATAGCTAGGATAACTGAAATCAATACTTTCACTTGATATTTGGGAAGAACTTAAACTGGTTAACAGCTATTTGCATGTACATTATAATTTAGATTGTCTCTCACTGCTATTCTGAAAAACTGGCAACACTAAATGTGACAGATTGGTGTTAGCATTTGTGTAACTGTATCTTCATAGCAAACCGTTGCATCAGGTTACTGTGCTTTTACTGCAATGCACTTTAAAAGAGGCTCACTGCAGCTAAACTATAACTCAGCAAATGCATTTTAATGTGATTTGTTACAGGAGTGAAACTGAAAGATGAAGAATTTCACATTGGCTTGAAATGCCAGCCCTATGCAAATGCCACCAACTGCCCAAATCTAAGAAGTCAAGCTAGACGCAACCAGAACTAGGAAAAGAGGGTTTGGGTTTTTTTCTAAATTACACCTCCCAAATATCTTGAGGGTTGTTCTGATGCAGGATTCAACAAGTTGTAACTGCACACAACTTGAATACTACTGTCATTCTTCACAAGAAAGAACATGATACAATAAAAGCAAAATTCAATCATACATCAGTAATTATAATCAGCAAAAAACGCTTAAACAATTTAACTTTTTAAAAAGCATGACTGACAAGACGATATTTGTCTGGTACTAAAATTATAGACAAACAGATACCAGGCTGGTGCACAGCGGATGGAGGATAGAGAATTCCACAAATGTGACATCACAACCAAAACAATCTCTCCCTGTTCTACCTATAAAAGCAGGAGCTCTGGGGGGGGGGTGATGGCAGACAACTTGTGCACACAGGCAGACAGACATGTAGTACACATTTCTTGACCCACTTGAATCTCAAGATCTGTGTGATTTTACAAATAAGGCCAAGCCCTGTGCAATAAGACAAGGCCAAGCATTATGTAATGAGACAAAAAATGTCACTACCTGCAAGGTTATCAGTAAGAGCAAAATCCATGGGTTCCTGCACCTTTTATTGTTGTTAACAGCTGTCAAGTCAACTTCAACATATGGCGATGCTTTGAATGAGAGACCTCTGAGTCATCCTGTCATCAACAGCCCACTCAGGTCTTGCAGACTTAGAGCTCAGACTGTGGGTTAGACAACTTCCTTGACTTCCATGATTGAATCTATCGATCTGTAATGTGGTCTTCCTCTTTTCTTACTGCCTTCTACCTTACCAAGCATTACTGTCTCTTCTAGTAAGTCGTGTCTTCTGATGATATGTCCAAATACAACAGTGTCAGTTCAGTCATCTTGGCTTCTAGGGAGAGTTCAAGCTTGATTGCTCCAGGACTCATTTAGCAGTCCACAATATCCACAGAACTCTTCTCCAGCATCATATTGCAAATGAGTTGATTATCTTCCTATCAGCTTTCTTCATTGTCCAGCTTTCACAAGCATGTACAGAAACTGGAAAAACAGTGGCATGGTCAATCCTAACTTTAGTATTCAATAATACATCTTGGCACTTCAGGATCTTGTCTAGTTCCTTCATAGCTGTTCTTGCCTGCAGTCTCCACTCCAACAGATGACTAAGCCAAGATATAGAAAATCTTTAACTATTTCAATGTCTGCTTTAAAGTTATATAAATCACCTGCTTTTCTTAATGTTCAACTGTAGACCTTGCTTTGTGCTTTCTTCTTTGACTGTCTTCAGCAACTGCTCCAAGTCTCTATTTCCAGTTAGTCTAAAATAGTCACAGCTTGGCTTCATGTTGTTATGCCTCCCAAAGTATTGTTCCAGAGCACTGTCCTGATAGAAGTGTGAAGTGTTCAATATGGTGGTCTGTTGTTGAGGTTTGGATTTCTCTCTCTTGCTGTGCGTTAAGTGCCCCTCTCACATCCACTCCTCTTATGGTGCCCTGTCAGAGTTTTCTTGACAAGATTTATACAGAGGAGGTTTGCTATTGCCCTCCTCTAAGGTTGAGAGAGTAGTCATTTCAATGACTGATTGAGGATTTGACTCCCCACTCTTTAGACCACTGCACTGGCTCCTAGTGCTTCCTATACATGCATTCACTTTTGCACAGAAGCCCATATACTCTTGCATGCCATATTTAGTAGCTCATTTGTACTGACATCCCCTAGTTACATTCTCAAATACTTGGCAAGTAAAGCAACCTTTACTTTTCCCAGCTGAAAGACCAGGAGGATGGTCAATGAGTGGTAAAGACACCCTTAACAGAACAAACCTGTGCTTTGCAGGGTGGTTGAGGGATACTGGATTATGAAGCCTGAATTTTTAAGAGTCAGGAAAACTAAGTTTTCAGAGGCAAGAACAGTTGCACTGATAGCAGGATTAACCGGATGGAAAATCAGAGATGAAACCATGTCCCAGCAGCGTTCCAGGGAAAATACACAGACCAGTTTGTAGAATTTTCCACTTTAAGGTGTTTGGTGGGCAGTAGCATCTTGTTCTACAGAGAACCACAGTGCCCTGGTAAGACACTGGACTAAGGGGTTCATCTGTAACTTCTAACTGCACTGCTATTTTTGTCATATACTTCTGATTAAACAGCTACATCCCCCGCATTGCTTTTTTTTTTTTTAGATACATAATAAGGATTATGTTGCCAAACCAAACAGTATGAGAGAAGAATTAACATGGCTTGTAGAGTGATTAAAAATCTGTTTTTGCAATGTGACCTAAAATACTTTTGCTTTATCCAAAAACCAAATCCTACCAGTTCATACTATTAAATAGTATAATTTTATATGTAGAATTTGTACATTTTTTATACAAATTACATAGTACACACATAAACTCAAATTACTACCTTTAGTTTTACTTTATCCATTATTTATTTATTCTGAGAGAGAAGAATGGCAAAGGCATCAAGAATGTTTGTGCGTGCATGCACATGCCTTAAAGTCACCTGTTGACTTCTGGTGACCCTACGAATTTCATAAGGTTTTCTTAGGCAAGGAATACTCAAGAGGTTGTTTTCCTTCCTCTGACATATGCCCTACAGCACCTGGTATTTATTAGTACCAATCAGGGCTGACCCTCCTTAGCCTCCAAGAACAAATGGGATCTGGTGCCTTTAGGGTATCTAAGCATTTAAGTGTATGTGTACGTATACACACACACACACATATGCATACACTGTAGGCCCCCATAATCACACGAGTAATATATACGACTTCACTGATCCATGATGAAATGTGGTCTGAAAATATGCACTTTGAATTTAATAGTAATTACACAAAAATTGAAGAAATAAAGCAAAATAAAACAAATGTATATAAAATGGAAGGGAATGGAAAATTCCAACAAATGGTGCTCCATTTGCTCATGCTCTCGCACTCTTATACTATCCACACTGTGTCATGTTTTCTTGCAGTATATACATGCTGTAACACTACTCAGTCTCTTAGTAGGCCTCTCGGTTACTCTGTGTGACTGACTGTGGTACAGTGTCTTTCTGTAAAATTCTTGTGCTTGTACAATACAGTGAAGTCCTTGTCCTTAAACAGAACAGTACTGTAGCAAAGTCATCCTGCCTGAGCACATTTGTTGTTTGTAATGGCCCCAAAATGCAAGAGTAGTGATGCTGGCAAGCTTGATAAATCTAAGAAAACCCATAAAATGCTTCCTTTAAGTATTTCTATTAAGTTGAAAGTCCTTGACTTAATCAGGAAGGAAAAACTAAACATGCACTGAGGTTGGTAAGATCTATAAGAATGAATCTTCCATTCATGAAATTTTGAAGAAGGAAAAAGAAATCTGTGCTAGTTTTGCTGTTGAACCTCAAAATGCAAAAGTTACTTCCACAGTATAGTATAAGTACTTAATAAAAATAGGGAAGGCATTAAATTTCTGGCTGGATGACATGAACAGAAAGCCAATTCCCATTAACTTCAATGTGTTGTGCCAGAAAGGATGGAGGCTATATGAACATATCTTAGATCCTCAAGTTCTGCCAAGTTTCAGTGCCTCTTTTCCCAAACTGTACACTCGTCTCAATACCTGTATCATTCATCTCATTGAAAATAACAGTGTTTGATACTACCCACATTTTTTGCAATCTACGGTAAGTCTGGGAATGTATCTCCCACAAATATGGGGGACCTATTCTGTCTGTGTGTGATGACTCTATTTTCCAAAGTATTTCTGAACTCAATACTGATTCGTATATTAGGCCACTGCTTGAAAGGAGGTACACAAAATATTTTATGACAGATACACTCTCCAGCTCTGGTATCTCATCCCTGACTGTTTTGGAGGGTCCTGCAACCCTCTGGAAGATTTTTAGGGGTGCAAGGGCCTGCAAGAGTAGGAAGAATCAAAGGAAATTATTTCCCCTTATTCCAAAAGCAGTGCAACTGTACTCCCCAAGTATCAAGATCCAAGCCCAGGCGCAACACATTCAGGATCCATTCTGTGGTTCCAGAGAATGAAGAGAAATAGTTCATCTTTGTTTTTTAAATGGACACAATTACAAACCCATTCACACTATACCCAAGCATCTAATACTCCTGCATTTTTTGGTGGGGATAGGGATTGAATACAATTCCCAACTGAGGATCAGGAATGACAATTTAGCCTCACTAGACACACACATATACCATGAATCCATCTGTAGTTACGGATCTACATTTGCCTTCCTTGCTTCATCTGGTCAAAAAGCCTTACAACCAATGCATGAAGGATAATTTAATACATATAAATATTAAGGATAAGCAGCTCAAAGTCACTGCAGTCAAGTGCTTAGATTTAGAATACCATCCTACACTTAGAAAATTCACTTGTAACTTTGAGAGGTCCAGCTTTTGAATCATACTGATAAATGTCTTGCAGTCAAATAGCCAACATTCCAGCAGCACGAGTAAAATCTGCAGGTTTGGGGTAAATGAAGCTTTTCTTCCAACAGAACAGCACTAACTTTATTCTCATTATTACATAGCAATTTTATTTATTTGTTAAATTTATATCTTGGCTCTCCTCCAGTGGGTAAAGAATGACTGGCACAGGATCAGTGAGCAAGTTTTATGGCTCAGTGGAGACTTAAACTTGCATCTCCCAAGTGCCAGTCCAACATGCCAAACACTGCATCACCTGAGAAATTCTACCAGCAAGGCATTCATCTGGCTCTCTTTGGTTTTTTTATAGCAACCTGCCGAAAAGGTGCTACTAATTATTTGCTCTCTCTTCTTCTACCCTATTCTGCATGAACCTATGCTTCTATAAAGGTGGCAAATGAGGCTGTTCTTTAATATTCAAATACACATTCTAACCTTTCCAACTGATTTACAGCAATCCTAAGGCAACCCTATCACTGGGCTTTCTGGAGCTGAGAGTGTGTGACATGCCCAAAGTCACCGAGTGGGTTTCCCTGGCCAAGTGGGGAATCAGACCCTGGTCTCCAAGGTCACAGTTTAACATCAAACCACTATACTACTCTGCCTTCCATCCAACTGATTGCTCCACATTAATTAAAAATCATATGAAATATTTACTTAGCCATCTAATTTCTACTTAACACTGAACATACACAGGTGGTTTGCAATGGCTCAGACCATTAATCCATCTAGTCCAACTGGCAGTAGTTTTCTAAAGTCCTAAGCTTCTGCTAGTTTCTTAGTTTGGCTTTTTTAAGGAAAGAAGAGATGCTGGCGGGGGGCTGAACTTGGGGAACAGGATCACATCATGCACAGATCACTGTGTGTTAAGCCCCTCCGGGGTGCTTGCTACTTTGTTGGCCTGCTGGCATTTTAGGAAACAAAAAAGCAAAAGGTTAGAAAGCTAGTGTGTCTTCTGAGTTTAAAAAGAGGCTAGAACAGAAACACAACTGGTTCACCCACTCCCTTTGGACATCTTGGCATCACCTCAAGAGAAAAACTTGTCTATCTTCCCAAAGGAGTGATACATGGGCTGTATTTGAAAGTCTGAGCCCAGAAACTTCATGATTAGGTATCAGTATGAGTTACTACTTCACCACTTCAACAAACTGGCCCAAATTGTCCTAAATTGTGTAGCACTTGCAAGAAGCACTGAAAAAGTCCATTTCTCTCTGTCATATTAATTTTCAGATGAGGTACTTAAAAAAATCACTTTTAGTCCATGGCAGAAAATATCAAATGAGCTGGGCTGCAATATCAATCTTATAAAAACAAGGTAGAAGGATCAGAGGCTAGGAGAAGAAAATCTATTATTTTGGAGAGAAAAAAAAGAATTTTGAGATTCATGGCAAAAACAACAACAAAAAAGGAAAAGTATCATATGTGAACAGTGGGAAGCATTCCTAATTCAAATCACTAGTTACTCTGAGAAGAGTAAGTAACTGCAATATAGTATCTGATGACATTAATTTTTAAAATACCAGAGCCACGGTTTTTCTAGAAGCAGAGCAGTACAAATACATCAATCTTCACTATATCCCAGATTTTTCACTTCTCTTAAGAGAGAGAGAGAAAACAAACTTTTTTTATACTGGTTGGAGCAGCTCTTTGCAAATCTTTAATCAACATCTGTGTGGGGGATTAGAGACTTTAAAAGGAATTAAGCATCCTTGTCAAATGCAAGAGATCTGTTCTAAAATGTCATGAAAAATCCCTATAGATGTATATTAGCAAGCCAGCAGTTCAGCATTAAAACCTCAATGATAAACCTATGAACGGATGTTTGCTTTAAGCCTGGTTCTTTTGCAGCGACCCAGAGCATCAGAGACATTATTTTGCTCTGTGTTAGAAGAATAAGAAATTGAGAAAATTAGAGATTGGATACTGGATAGTGGAGACTTGTGGAAGAAGGCCAATCTACTTCAGACAGATTTTTATCTGCTCAGACTATACATTTTTCTATCAGGTCAGAGTGGTTTTACTTCCTTTCATTGTCTCAATTTGCTTTTGTGGAATGTATTTCTAATTCTGAAGGCCTCTTTCTGCTGTAGACAATATGTGTCATGTTAACAGAAGTAGCCATATATTAAAGAATCTGCTTCAATACAGGGGGTAGACTAGGTGACATTTATATACGTCTCTTCTATGATTCCCTGAATACATTCACTGATATCCGCATTTTAATTTAACAGTATAGGTTGCCATAGAGATCCTAACATTAACAGCTATGCTGTTAAAAACTTGCAAGGAAAAAAAATTCAAAAGGAATTAAAAGGAATTTTGAAACGTCTATAGCAGTTTCAATGTAAAAATGATTTTAGTTCTCTACAAGAACCAGTATTCATCACTAACAAGCGAGAATCCTTTTTATTTCTGCACACCACCAATTATTTTTTAGACATTTTTATAAATGGGGAGACTGTGAAAGCTTCAGTTTGACTGGTTGTGAAACAGACTTTCACAAGAACATAGCTGTTATTTTTGAGCTGTTTGCTCTAAGAGTATACAAAAGATTGCAAGACAATTTTTCCAGCGTAAGAGTTAAAATACTACTCCTGTGCATGATGTATTATATGCAACATTATTGAGAGGGCAATCTTCACAATCATGTCTTGCTGAAGCAAACTGAATTACTGCACTATAAAACAGGAATTTGGTGTTCCTGAAGGTCTTGACAACCAGGCCATCAGAAAGGCCACAGATTTCTAAATCACCAGGTAATGTTTTAAAAGAGATATAATACAATGGGGATGAGATATCAGGCAACACCTGGACATCCTTAAAGAGAAAGCTCTGTGCTTCTACTTGGTTGTAGATAAAAGAATACAGGATTCTGTGTTGAGGGATATCATGGCAGTTTGTCAGGCTAATAGCTGAAAGCAAGGTGATAGATCCTGCTTTGATGGAACAAAGTAATATTTAACGGGTGAAGCACCAGGGCTACTGCCCACTTGCAAAGGCAGGACAGTTCACAGTACAAATACAAACAGCATGAATGGCTCAAAGGAAGTGTGGAGGTGAACTTCAATTCAGCTATTGTGTTAAGATGTAAGAAACATGTGCTTGATGTTCATAATTGAGAGGAATTAGAGGGCTTTACTTACCGACACAAAATAATTGCACCACGATTCACATCTGCCCAGGTCTTTAGAAGATCAAGGCTCACATGCTCAACCAATGTTCTTGCAAAACAACCTGTTAGGTGTAGAGAACAGACTGGGCATTACACAAATCTATTAGAATCCTTCAGTATGATACTTTTACCTGATTATTATTTGTTTCTCAATGGCCAATCTAAAAAAAAGTGACTACTTAATACTTTTGTACATACATGACTACTTGTTAAGCAACAAGCAGAAATCAGACCATAACAGTAGAATTCTTTGAGCTGCTTGCAACCCAGCCCTCCAGTGACACACTTTAAACTGCTTTCGAGCTCACAAGACAAGCCTAAAGCTGACTCAGGCATTCAAAACTACTTGTGCAGTTCTCTGGTTCCTGGCCATTGAGATATGACCACATGCATCATTTCACAATGCAAGTTTCAATCTGTTTAATATGTGGGTGTGAAGTACAGATAAGCACTAGAAAAATAAGGAATTAATGCCAGGAGAGAGTATCAAACAACAGTAGAAATGAGAATAATGCACTTAGCTACTTAAAAGGGAAATTCATACTGTTTTTGTTATGTACCATTAGGCTGACTGTAACTTATAGTGATCCTACAAATGGGTTTTCTTTGCAAGATTATTCAGAAGCAGTTTGCCACTCCCTCCTTCTAAAGCTGAAACAGTGTGACTTCCCCAAGATTATCCAGTGGACTTCTAGGGCTCAGCAGCGAACTGAACCCTGGTTTCCTTGAATCCTAGTCCAACATTCAAACAATTGCACCACTGAGGCTCAAACTCACATACAAAACCATATCAACTAAACTGTAGGAGATATAGGTTATACAGGCTTCACCCACTTATCTGACAAATTAGGGACTGGAGAATTGTCAGAAAATGGAGCTGGTTGAAAAGTAGAATACATGTACTGTACTACAGGGAGCATGAAGGACTTATGAAGGCTCACTTGAAACTGACCACACACATGCTGCTTGCAAAGTCTCTCAGGCTTAGCATCTTTTTTTCCTTCTCAGTTCTCTTTGCAAGCAGCATGCATGCATGAGAGGTTCCAAATGAGCCTCTGTAGGGAAGAACTGAAGAAAGAGCAGAACCTCTGTCAAATTAATGGAACCTGCCCTTAATTTGGAAATATCAAAAGAGCAAGTTGTCAGAATACAGTGCATCAAATGGTGGAGGATTCTTTTATATTTTGTGTGACCTTAGCTATTTTAGCTAGAATCTTCTCCCTCCTGTACTCTGGACTTAATCTTCTCTCCAACACATCCAGGTCTCAACTCATTTGGTACTATCAGGTCTACCCATTGAGACTGCATATTTTCAGTCATATATCCCTACTCACACCTCGTTCCTCTTAAGAACCTTCCTTCCCTTCTAAGCTCCCATCTTTCACAAGAGCACACTGTACTTGTAATCCCAAAGATGAAAATCATACCCAAAATACCAGGATCTAGTTGTTCTGCCCAAAGGCAAGACATAAAACATATGATATTGATTATTCATTACATTGCATTTCTAAAAAAGTCTCCTTTCCTCATGCAGTGTGATACTTATGGGGAGCCCAAAATCAAGGCCTGAGCCTAATAGCTTGATCCACCATGTGTTCCCTGACAATCACTACTGCGAGGAACATTTCCTGTTACACTGAAGGCAATATATAGCCATCATGACTGGTACATCTGTGATGTGTGACTTCACATTAATGTACAGATTTACTGACATACCATCTCTGTCATTCTCCCTCATCTTTTCATCTTGCTCGATTAGCCACTTCAGAACCAGATGACCTGCTGGATGTTCTGCAATGTGGAGCTTTAAAATGACGAAAGAGTAACCACACAGTTATTACCTTTTCTTATTCCAAAATCTGTCTCTTTAAAAACTCTTTAAGAACTAGATTAAGACTAACGCATATTACAAGTGTTCCATACAGACCTTTTTTCCATGTAAGTTGCAACCTAATTAATCAATAATGAGCAGATAGTAAAGTATTCAAAATTTTAAATAGACCTGGATGCTCATTCAGACATTAAACAATGGAGATTCAACCCAAATTTAAGCTCACTTGCATCTTCAGACTCAAATACTAGCTTGCATTTTTCATTTATAACTCACTTTGTCTTGCAACTTCTCACATAACTTGAGCAATTTTATGACTGCAGAACCAATTATTTTATGGTAACAAAGGTATCTTCCTAATCTTTTACAAAATGGTTGTGACAATATGACCAACAGATATCCCTATGCAACATTTTAGCACTAGAGCAAAAATTAAAAATGGATCTTCAGTCCACAGCTTCTGCTTCTTGCCTTCCAATCCATTTAGAAAGTTAACATGTGTTGTTTTTTTGTTTGTTTTTTTGAGTTCACAGAGGATTAGGAATACATGATATAACCCTATGTACTATTTACATTTAGATAAAATATTCATCTGTTGAAATATGAGAAGGAATTGTGGGTTTTTATGTAAGGCCCATACAGGCATATCTCAGTTAACAAAGCCTCTGACAAAGAAGTTCCTTTTTATGCTTCCTCAGTCTCCCCTTCCCAATCTTCAATTTAGCTGGAAATTTTTTAGCAGCATCAGCACTGAAGGAATGATAAAAGAGGGCTGAAGAAACAAAGGCTTTGGGTTGCAGTAGTCTGCATTAAACAAAGCAATAAAGCTTGAGCTGGGAAAGAAAGGGATTCTGCTCTAGCCAATACCCATAGTAGGTGCTTCCAGAATCCCTTACTGAGTATGCGTGAAGGAAAAGAGGCAGAAAAGGGGAGACCAGATAAAGCTGCTGCAAACATGTTAAAAAAAGCATGGATCTTAAAGTATGGCAACCAGCATGTAAATCATAAGAAAAGTGGAGACTAGTGAAAGAAAAATTCATCTCTGGATGCATTTGGCAAGAAGCTTTCAAACTGTATCTAGGAGGTTCAAAATGCTTTTGTTTACCTGCTAGGATTCCTCCCCTTCCCATTCAAAACAGAATGGAATGGGGGGGAAGGCTCCCCAAGAGCTGTCCTTTCCTTCTCTGGAGTTCCCCCCTTCCCCTTCACATGCATTTTGCCCCAGTGCAGAGAAAATGGATTGGAAGGGGAGGGGCCAACTCGGGAGGTGAACAGGAAGAATCTTGGGAGCCTACCTCCCCCATTTCCTTCCATTTTGTCTCAGTACAAGCTCTCTGCACTGGGGCAAAATGAATGGGAAGGGGAGGGGAAAACTCTGGAGGAGAAAATAAAAGAAGCCTCTTTAGCCTCCCCCCATTCCCTTCTGTTTTGCTGCAGTGTGAGTTCTCCGTGCTGGGGCAAAACAGATGGGAAGCGGAAGGGGGAAACTCCAGAGGAGGAAAAGAAGGCTCCTTAGCCTCCCACCCATTTCCTTCTGTTTTACCTTGGAGAACTCGCTCCAGAGCAAAATGCATAGGAATGGGAGGAGAAGAACTGGGGATGGGGAGCATGCACACTCGCAAATAATCAAATTTGTGAACATCAAACCCGCAACTGTAGAGGGAAAACTATAATTCTAAAGTTTGCTCTTTCCCCTTAAATCATATTTACCTGCCCATCTTTGCCTCCTGGAACCATCTCTCTTGCAGCAAGACTTGCAATGGTTTGCATAGCAGGTTGTACATCACCAAAAGCATGCCTGAGGATACCAGTCACTACAATGAATGCAGCTTTGTCCATCACCATTTCTTCAGCATGCAGGTTCAGATAATTCAATAAGGCAGGAGAAACAGCTTCCAGGAGTTCACGGTGGCGAACATCTACATCCTTTTTACTGGTGGAATAGAAGAGGTACAAATAGCAAAACTTGTGTTATATCACATTGCTTTGCACAAAATAATTCAGTCATCTTTGCTGTCCAGCTTAAATAGAAGTCCTGTCACACCTTCTACTGCTGTTTCCATATGTCATCCTGAGAAGGGAGCTAATCTAGATAAGCAAAATATATACGGAGAACTATTCTTTCTAGCAGAATCAGCTGAGGTATTCCCCAACCAGAAACCCCTTGCAAGTATGTGTGATCCACAGACCTTCCAATCTGATAAAAAATTGCTGGATCTGAGAATTCTTCTTCAAGTTGAAGATAACTGTCAAAATTGCACATGACCACCAACTTTCAACTTGAGTGCCTTGGAAGAAGCAAGCCAGCCCCCATTCACATCCATTTTTAAAAACTGATATCCTCATGCAGAGACTATACATATGGCTTTGCAACTAGTATAGGCCATTTCTGTATGGGGTTTTTAAAACAGTGCAGTCCGTCCTCCAAGGAGGAGGTCTGCACCTGGGAGCAGACTGGGTCAGACCTACTTAACGTAGATCCGCACCTCAGCCCGCTCCGGAACTACCCCAAGTGGTCATCCAGCATGCTTTTGAAAGACCGCTAAAAACAGGTCTTTCAAAAGCACGGGGCACGCCACTGCGAGCCTGTGATCTGCTGGGGGCGGGCTGGCGAGCTTCGACCAACCGGAAGCCACCATTTGGGATGCCAGAGCAGTGCGTATCGACAAGCACGCACTGCTCCGGAGCGGCATGGACCGGACCGGGGAGCCAAAAAGTCCAGTAAGTAGCGGCGCAGGGCAATTCCCTCGCCCCGTGCGGAAATGGCCATAATCACTAGTTTGAGAAATTGACAGTGTAGTTCATGGTGGCCACGTATATGACCCCTACAAAGAGGGACCAGCTATTATACCATTTGCAAATGATTGATTTTTAGTTGAGAGCTGTTCCATTTTCCATGACGCAGAATAATTCAAAGCTCTGGTAGTTTGTAGTGACTTTACTGTAGTGGTAGCTTGCTTTTTTATCATTTTGATATATGACTGTTACATTTAAGTTAGCAGCCCAATAATACTTCTGTCAGGTAAAGCAATGTAAAATACTTCTGTCGGGGTGCACCCAGCAAAAGCAGTCATTTCTGTGCTGACAAAAGCACAGCCTGAATGAAGATCACCATGTTTATCTCATTGTTTTCCCCTTCAGTATCTGCTCTTATTAATAGAAATACCATGGGGAAAAACCTGTTCTACAAGTACCCCTTTGCTGAAAAACTGGTCTCTTAAACTGGCAATGTTAGAGAATGACGTCCACAAGCCTCTGGGAAATCACTATTTCCTCTGGATTGGACCAGCAATGTCACTTAGAGTAATAAATATCTTTTAGAGTGCTTCAGTGCACCTTGATAAGAGAGTGGTTTATAACTTTTCATTAAAAAGCTTTTAGTGGAAAAGTGTGCATATATAGGCAGCCAAGATAGAGACAGGCATTCAGGTAACAGCTTTGCAAATAACAGTACCACAAGTGGCACAGTGTCTTGTAGGTTAAAATGAAAACAGGAATCTCAAAGGGAAACTTTCCTAGATATTGTCTGGAGGCTTATGGAATGGTAACTGCAAATTCCTTTATCCATCTACCTACAAACAAAAACAATACAAACCCACAAAGAGTGGGTCTCCAGCCCTTGATTTTTTAAAAAAGAAAAATTAAAGATAATTGTACTTCCTCTCTGCACATCTCAAGACAATTTGCAATTTAACCACCAAAACTTCAAATGCCAGATAGCACAGTAAAGCTCTTCTACAGCTCACATACAACTTCCATTCACGCCAATGGGATTCAGATGGGAAAATTACATCTGGGCAGTATATATCTTAGCTGTAATACAAAGAAGCCAAAATGCAGCCATTTCAAGAGCAATTGCATTTTCTAGTTACCTGTAAGCATTCCCATCACCCTGTTGCAGGATTTTGATTATTGCTGGTGAGAAATATATAGGATCCCTTGGACTTAACAAATGTAACAAGACTTTCCTTCCATACTTGTTGCTTACAATGCTGGCTAAAGAATTAATGATTTCCTAAAAGTTGGGGAAAGAGAAGGAAAAACCTTTTTATCGGTAAGATAAGAACATTGTTTTCAATGAAAAATTTCAGCTTCAATTTTTTGAGAGACAGTCAAAATTTATACTGTTTACACTATCATACTACATTTCACTTCAAACAAATAGCACCTGAAAGTAAATAGGACAATGTGCTGATCCATGACTTGCGTGCCCATTGGAAAGGGAGGACAAGAATTAAACTAACCCTATGTTTGTGATAATGACAGCACAATCACAATATTTTAAAACAACTTAAAGCAAGTTTGCAGGTATAATTAGCACAACATTTTTAAATCCAGGCTAATGACCAAGTTAGTCGTATACCTCGGTTAACAAAGCAGGTGTGTTTTGGCTATTTCTTCTCTGACAGAAAAACTAGGGATAACATGGAAAGACTAGGAACCACAGAAAAGAACATGTTCAACATGTTTCAGTAAACATTTTACCCAAAACTTAACAATATGCACACATGAAAGAGAACAATCAGGTCAGGAGTAAGCCCGACACATAAACAAGAACATTTTGAATCTTCTAGAACCCACTTGAGGATTTATTCCAAAATTCATACATGTTGAGTCTACAAATACAGAACCTTCAGAGATAGCTTCAGACATGACAGACTTTGCCTCTTGACGTTGCCGAAAAATGGATGTATATCCAGGTGAATTGTGTAGCCACAATATAATTATTATACAGTAATGATGGCATAAAAATTACCACCTTCCATGAATGGTATGGATCTACTTCTCTGACAGGGATTGATTTTGCACTTAAGGTAGACATCACATTGCATACTTGGCAGCTGCATTTCACACAACAAAATGAGGGGAAATGCTTTTAGCAGAACAATTCTAATCAGTGTGTGTGAAGTAGCTTGTGCCAACCAGAGTGGGTGTTTTTAAAAAGATGTTCTTAGTCTGAAGTTGCTATAGGCAAGGATCCCTGGAATCTCATGGTGAAACCAGGGGCGTCTTAGATCCATAGGCTCCCAGTCTACCCAAGCCTTGGAAATTTCTTTCTCAGGACCTGCTGCCAGTAGGCAGCATGGCATAGTTTATGCCCACAGATCTTTCTAGGGAGAATAAGGAGGGTGTCCAAGGGAGATGTGGCTCTCCACCAATGAGGCTCCTCTCTGCTGGGTATAGGGGCAGCTCTCCCTTGTCCTAACACCCTCCAGGCAGCAGCTTTTTGAATTCAGATTCCACTGTAGACCATAAGAGAAGTATAGAAGTATCGTTTGCAAATAAGGCTTAATTTGGTTTTGAAGGGGCTGCTCTGTTATTAAAGTGAAGTGCTAGAGATTCAGTGCTGAAATGCTAGAGATTCAGCTTGGCATAATATCAATAATAAATTTAGCATTTTATCAAACTCTCACATGCCCATGACAGTTAAGAGTCTCTCAAATTATCACCAACCTACTAGGAAAGCTGTTCAGGACCTTTTGGGAGTAGCCATTGTTAAAAATATTCAAAGGCTTAAATAACTACAGTAACAAAGGTCTCCATGGAACTGAGCAATATAATATAACTATCACCAAAACTATCTCTGGAACCATTAGGACGACTAAAAGTCATTTGGGAATTCAAATATAACAGCCTTTTACAGCATAATGGAAATCACTGAATAACTGTCATTTTAAAAGACTTACAGATTGGAGGACAGGGCAGATTCTGCAATTCCCCACCCCACCCCACCCCAGAACTGTTTCATGTGATAGATGAACACACGGGAATAAATAATAAAGCAGCTACTAAAGACTCTCCTTGGGACAGCTTGATATTCCAAGCATTTAAAAACCCAGCTTGAGAAAACTCAAAGATACTACCAACTCTTTGTCAGTGAGTAATATAAATGTCGAGAGCCAGTGTGATGTAGTGATTTGAGCATTGGACTTTGATGCTGGACACCAGGTCTGATTTCCTGCTCAGCCACAGAATCCCACTGGGTGGCCCTGGGAAAGTCAGACACTCAGCTTCAGAAAACTCCATGATACGTTCACTTTAGGGTTGCTGAAAGTCAGAAACAACTTGAAGGCACATAAGAACGATACAAATGTTGTTAAAAAAAGTGCTTTTGTATAGTATGTTTGGACAAATGCAGTACATTTCTACCAAAGATGATTCTTCTCATGGTTTGAAATATCTTCTTCTTAAGATCCTCCACATTTCTTAATATAACAACTGCCATATGCTTCTTAAGATACTTATTTTGCACAATCATTAAAGAGACTTTTGGGGTCTCTAAAGTCATGGAAGATCCAGGCACAGGACTTTCATCATCTTATTTAATTTGACCCTTAGTCTAATCTTCCATAACACTGACCATCAATTCACCAAGAACAGAAGTGAAATGAAACATCATACCCTCTCATGGCTCTCTCACAAGGGAAAAATGCACCCATTTCACTGTTCAATCAGGATTTAAAATTCAGGCTTCAATTTTTGTCAGAAGGCTGAAACTAGATTATAGCTAAATGTGTTTAAATGACCCAACCAGCTTCATTAGAGGAAGGCAGTTAAACTCTACTATATACTCAAGATAAGTATAATGATGAAAATCATAAAAGAGCAGAAACTGTCAGCTAAAACCACTTTTTAAGGATCAAAAATAATTGCCTGTCAGATTGAGATACCTCAGTCTTGCTGGGGTCCCATGTTAGCAACCTTACTGACCTTCCTTTTTCATGCTGCTTTTCCATCTTATCCCCTGAAATAGGATTATGCCCCATGCATTATTTCCTGAAGAGGTATAAAATTATGTGGGAGTAAAATGTACAATGAACTTCAGCTTCATATTTGAGTCTACTCATTTCTGAGTTACATAGAATAGAAAATCTATTCTACTACATCTCTAGAGGCTGATCCAGTCTGCAGGAGGAACAACTCCAGCATGATAAAGGATCCTCATACAATATGAAACCACTGTTTTCCATCTTGCTTTCCTGCCCTCACACTCTCTGTATGTAAACATACACAAGGAAGACTAGGTAAATGTCTTCTTTAACTGAAGGAAGGGATACAGGAGGTAACCACAGGTTTCCATCCCATGAATCAGGAAGTTCATTCAACTCCATATGTGTACTGGGGGAGGAAGAGAAGACATGTTTCCTGTCTGCTATGGATAGTCTTCTATATGTGGATGCTACACCATTGATCAAGTCACTGAAGTTTTCTCTTGTATGTGCCCATTGCAGATCATGGTGGAGAACAGAAAACTGATTCCTCCTTCAGCCCTGTCTAGACTGCTGTTTGCCAGAATTCAATACTTCTCCCCCTTACTCTGCAAAAGTGGGAGGAAAGAGAAAGGATTCTTCATTGGAGCTTGCAAATAGTGCCCGAGAGCAGCTGGCTTCATCCCTCCTCCCAGTTCCTTGCAATTAAAGAGACACTGGGGATTCCCTTCAGGGTTACTCTAGGGGTGGGGCTGGAAGGAAATGGGGGGGATGAGGGTTTGTGTCCTGGATGCGAAACATCCACAGGGTAATTTAATTACTGAACTATTTTTAGCCCACCCTCTATTTGAAGATCTCAGGACAGCTTAAAATTAAATAAATTTAAAATTAGTAATAACAGTAGTTTAGAAATATTAAATATGTATTAAATAGTTTATCAATTAAAAACCAGATAATTTAAAACCAGTTAAAACAATTTTAAATAGTACAACCATTGCCACCTGGAAACAATCAGGCCAGAAGGCTTTAATAAAAAAACAAGTTTTGACTTGGCGCCAAAATGATTCTAACATCGATGCCAACTGGGCCTCCAGAGGAAGAAAATTCTACAACGGGGGTGCCAACACACAGAAGGCTCTCTGCCATGTCCTCACACAATGTATTTCCCTACTGGTAGAACACAGAAGAGGTCCTGTCCAATAGATTTCAAGTCTTAGGTAGGCAAAAATAGAGAGAGGCACTCCTTCATGTACCAAGGTCACAGGCCACTTAGGGCTTTAAATCGTACCACCTCAATTCAGACTGGAAGGATATTAGCAGCCAGTGTAATCCCTTCAGAACTGGTGTAATACAGTATCTGAATGGAGTTCCAGTGAACAGTCTAGCTGCTTTATTCTGCACTAGCTGCAGTTTCTGAGGTGTCTTCAGTGGCATTGCAGTGGTCTAATAGGGAAGTTACCAGCCACAGACTACCATGGCTAAGTTATCCATGTCCAAGAACATTCAAGCGACAAAGATGGGTTTAGGAGTACTCCCAGATTATGCAACCGCTGCTTCAAGGGAAATGCAACCCCCTCCATGGCACATAACCTACCCAATTTCTGGATCTAAGAACCACCAATCGACAGAGCCTCCAACTTACTGGGATTCAGCTTCAGTTCACTGGCCCTCATACAGTCCATTACAGCATCTAGACACTGCTCCAGCACCTTCACCACCTGAACTGATTTAGATGGCAAGGTGAAGTTGACCTGAGTGTCACCAGCATACTGATGGCACCAGACCTCAAAATCCTTAATTACCTCTTCTAGTGGCCTCATATAGATGTTGAACGGCAGGGGAGACAAGACTGAACCCTGTGGCACACCACAGCACAAAACCCATAGGGCTGAGCAGGAGTTCTCCAATGCCACTTTTTGTAACTGATCTTGCGGATAGGAATAGAACAATTGTTAACACAGTGCTTCCTACTCTCATCCACCAGGGTGAGTCCAGCAGTATACCATGATCAATGGTATTAAAAGCTAATGAGTGATCCATGAAGAACAACAGGTTAGCACTCCGTCATCTTTCCTTCAGAGTAGGTTATCAGCCAGAGCAACCAAGCTTGGTTCCACACTCTGGCCTGAAACCAGACTGAAATGGGTCCAGATTGCATTGGTTGTATTAGGCTCACAGGCCAGAGGCTTTCCTCCCATATTACATCTAATGCATTGCATTCAATCTCCATATTTGAAAACAGACTGAAACACTGAACAGAAATATCCTTCTTCAGTGTCAAGATAAAAAAGAAAAGCCTCACTCTTCCAGTCATATTTTAATCTCATGCATAATCATCTACCAGGCAGCTGACTGATTTAGCATACATTTAAAAAGCTTCCAGGGTATCACAATGTCTTAGCAAATATGCTACTTCTTATTTTCATTTTAAAAGGCATAGCAACACAGTCTGGTGTTTCCAGCTATGTTTCCAAGTTTTTCTCTTATATCTCTATTACATGAATTAGGAACATTTAAGGAGAATTTAGGAAAATGCATTACTTACAGATAAAACTAACTGTTTCACAAGTTTGGTATCATCAATGCAGTCAAACGCTGCCAGCAAAACCAAGTGTGAGAATTCACCCTGAAATATAAACCAGCAACCATGGTTTATACATCAAAAAACTCCGAACGATCAAGCAAGGCAGTCTGCCACACATACTAGTTCATTTACTAAGCGTCATCAACAAACACTGTTCACTCAAATTAAGTAAGAAGCCATCAAGATCTGATAAGCAATTTCACTATCTTACTATGCTACTTAGATAACACATTGGCTCAAAGTAATTCACTGTAATTAAGTCTCACTGAACTCTGAGAGAAGCTTAGGAATGCACTGCCACATAGTCATGGACAGCGCTGCATTAACTTAAGCAATTGTGTTACCCTTTTGTTGTGTTGCAAGGCAAAACAGATTCATTTCAAAGGAAGATCTGTTCTATAGAATCAGGTTATATTTATTCTATAGCTAGGCTAGGTGTCAAGCCTCAGACCAATACAAATTTGTTTTAAGCATGGCATGGACATGAGGTTTCATTGATAAAGCACATTAACATACAACACCTGCACATAAATGTGCAAATCTTTCGCAAATCCTTGGTCTTTTGCTATGGGACTTCTCTTCTCCTCTACTTAGTCTACATTCACATGTCTTTAATTTCATCTTTAAACACTCAGGTACAGTTTAACTTCCGAATTCAGAGAACCATGAACTTCTTAAGTTTTATATATTTAGAATAGCTGCACTCTTAAACTTACCAGAGAGCAAGCCCTTGTGAGCACAACAAAATTTACTTCTGAGTAAACATGCACAGGAAAGGACTATGTTTTTTATTATCCAGACAGTACTTTAAAAATACTTACAGTAGCTATTTTTTCTATATATGTCTTCATGGTTTTTACGATGACTTTTCGGTCCTAAAAAGAGAAATGTCAGAAAGAATAAACCTATTAACTTGTAAATGAACATACTGTTATGTTGTATAAATCACATATATCATATAAATTCTGTCATCAACTTGTATCATAAAAATTAAATAAATACAAAACTTTGGGGACTCAAGATCCTTTGAGAAGTCTGAGACACTTAAAAGGCAGAGTTCTGTTTGAGGGATAGAAAGCTATTCTGCAAGAGAACTCTTCAAAGTTGACTCACTGTGCTGCAAAATATTCCTCAACTAGTCCTGCTAGTGTAGTGTAGTTGTTTGAGTGCTGGAGAGACCAAGGTTCAAATCCCCACTCAGCCATGGAAAACCACTTGGTGACCTTAGTCAAGTCACACTCTCTTAACCTCAGAGGAAGGCAAGGTCAAACTCCCTCAGAACAAATTCTGCCAGGAAAACCCCATGACTGGGTTCACCTTAGGATTGCTGTAAGTCAGAACTGACTGGAAGGCACACGCCAAGTCCTGCTTCCTTGAGCTCTCAGATGCAAGTGTCCACCAGAAATTTATTTCCAAAGCATGTCATTTACAATATCAGATCAATATGAATTCCCCATATTGAGCTTCAGAAATTAATATAAATCCCACAAATTATTTCCAGAAGATAGGCAAAAGGTTGTTGTTTTCATCTATCTCTTTCAATTCTTAAAATCTGTAGTCTAGAGAAAGAGCACCTTCAGGAGATTCCAACATAACTGCTCAACAGAAAATAGCTCAGGGACGCAAACTTCAAGCCTCACTGAGTGACACTTTTATCTGTTTACTAATAAGAGGTGTACATTTCTGTGCTAGTCATGAAAAAGGATTTGTTGCCATTTTAATTCATACTATTAATCCCCTTTTCTCTTTACACACCATAGCATGCACCTTTTCCCAGCTCTGTTCTGTTATAGATCTCTTGGAAGTTAAGCTTCCCTTTTCCAATCTGTTAAACCCCTTTTCTTGTTTCCTATCATGCCTCTTTGGTATTTATTCTATGGTATTTCTTAAACCCTACAGTCTTGGCAACCCACGTTATCCTCCTCCTGTCTCATTCTACCAATGAAGGTCCCTCTGTCACCTCTTCTGTGTTTGACAACCCTTTCTCTACATTACAGATCTATGGACCCATCTCTTCCTGCCTCTCACCTCCAGTCTCAGTTTTTGTTTTGTTCCCACTCAACTTGTTTTCATTCCTCTTAGCAAAATTTGGTAGCAATGGTATTGAGCTCTTTCCCTCTTTCACCGCAAAAAACACCAATAACATGCCTCAGACAGACAATCAGTATAGCTAGCTACCAGTAAACATCAGAAAAAGAAACTATGCCAATTCCACCATTTAAAGCCAAAAGCAACAAGGCACAAAAATAAGCTTCTGAATTTTCAAAGGGAATGGGAAGCAAAAGCTGTAATCAGCACCCAAGGTTTACACTGGGCCAGACTAGCATCAAAAATATGGCAGGAGGCTGAGTAGGAAAAAGAACATTTCTTTTCTTCTCTCTCTGGAATGCTGGAAAAGCCCTAGCAGAGACTCTGACAGCCCTATTATCTTACATACAAGCTTCAAGTTTTAAGTATTACATAACAAAATAATAGGCAAATGACCTTTTTCTGAAGTCTGGAATTACAGCGTGCCTACAGGGTGCTATGATGAAATTAGCATGTCTTATTAAGCAAAAAAGAGAGCCAGCATGATGTAGTTATTTGAACATTGGGCTATGATCCTGGAGACCAGAGTCTGATTTCTCACTTGGGCATGGAAACCCACTGGCTAACCTTAGGCGCTTCACACACTCTCAACCCCAGAAAACCCCTTAGGGTTGCCGTACGTTGGAAACTACTTGAAGGCACACAACAACATTTGAAATCCTCCCTGTTATTGTATGCCTTCCAGTCATTTCCAACTGATGGTGACCCTAAGAGAAACCTATTATGGGATTTTCTGGGGCTAAGAGTGTATAATGCACCCAAGGTCATCCTTAGCATCTCTCAAATACAAACTCTAACAGAATGGATGGATGCTTCCACACTTCTCTCACAGTCACACTGGGCAAAGTCAGACACAAATGAGTGGCTGGTAACTGTGTCAAGAAGAAAGCTCCTCAATGCAACTTTTAACATAGGCTACACAGAATCTCAGCTACCCAATCTGTACTAATCTGTAACACAGAACTTTAACACATACAATACCTTGGGGGTGCCATGCCACAGGCAATGCATGGCTACTCTGGCTCCATCGTGTGTGTGCGCCAAGTAGACTACGGCTTCTCTAATTGCTTCAATCATTTCCTAGACATAAAGTCACAATTTTAAGGAGGTAATCTTAAGAAAGGTGATCACACACACTGACCAAGACTGAATGGTTTACTTTGTTAACCAACTTAGCAGAAGTGGGACTATCTTCACTTCTTCCTCTTACCACAACCCTGTGTGGTACCCCAGATCACAACTGGCTTCCCAGTCTCATATGATTACAAAAGGAATAAGGGGGCAGCTAGAGAAAGGGGGAATCAATAGTTCTAGTGGGAGCAGTGGGATCTAGCAGAAGTACTCCATTGAATCCTGCCCAGTATCTACAGTAGTATGAACAATATTATATTGAACAGATCTGTAACTGGCATTGTCTTTTCTTAAAACCAGATGGGGAAAAATATTCAAAATTTCTAGGAACCAACATCTTGTTTATAACAGAAAGGCAACTAAAGAGCCTGTCATTTGTAATCATTAGTCTATCAGTAGTAGTGTTCTATTTCATCTTTCCAGCATTAAGCTGACAGAGTTTGCATCATAATAAGAACAACACTAAGAAGACTACATCCATACTTAGATGCTCATCAGAGTTATGCCAATTCCTCACCCACGAAATAGGCTGCAGAAAACTTGCAAACAAGTGTATGTTTCCTTAGCTGGATCAACGTGTTTGTGACTCTGAGTGAAGATGGCCAATGCAAGTGTGATCCATAGTTCTGCAATTCATTCATTAACATCAGGAGAGCAAAACCCAGATCATGGAAAACTATAACAACTTAAGCCAGTATACTAATACTTACAGATCTCTGCTTAGGGAGCGCATAAGTAAAGAAGTCCAAAAATACTTTATGTACCAATGAATGCTTTATTACAGCTTCTCTGTAAGATGAAAAGGGGGGAAAGGGAAACACTAAATTCGTATTAATGTAATAATGTAAAACACTGAATTGTGACAACACATGGGGCTGTATTAGCTAGAGGACTGAGGTTCTTATTTGCAGGTATATTTTAAACGATACTTGATAGAGAACAAAATTGCTAACTAGACTTAGATGAATTAGGAATATAATATTTCTGTCTGCATTTCAGAAAAGAAATACTGATGAGAAGCAGTAGGCATTTATTTTCTAAAAGAACACTTATCTTCTCACAATCCTAACAATGGGGTGCATTATTAAACACATAAGCATAAGTCATCCCGATTTTAAAAAATCATTCTGTTGTCAATACTTTACGTATCACAGCTGGCATGCTGTGAACAAGTTATGACAGCCTATTTCCAACTTATAGTATTATAACCCACTTGTTTTGGTTGTACAGAAGCTGAAATTCTTCACTGGCTGTGTAATGACCAAAATCCCCCCTAAACCCATGCTTTAAGCAATGCATCTTCCCAACACAGCCATTTATATCCCGCTGGAGAACTGGGGGGTGCAGGGTGTGGTGGTGTCATGCTGGACAAGCCGCACTGGTGTCATCTGCAAGGACTTCCCTGTGGATGCCTGTTTCAGAGTGCCCAGTGACAGGAAAGTAGCTGAATGGAACGGACATACATTTCATGATGCAGCATCTCAGTCTACAGTTTCACATTTCTTCCTATACATATAGCAGCAAAAAGGATTCAAGAATACACTGCAAGCCAAGCTGTTGTTCTTACTTCTGAGCCATTGGAGTAAGGATCTGTTTCATTTCATCTATAATGGCCTCTCGCTTTTCAGGCTGAGCTGTTAACACTGCATCCAAGGTTGAGTGCTCTGATGACTAAAATGAAGAAAATTTACCACAATTCATTTTTATGGCATTAAAATTACAGGAGCAAGAGAATACAAAAAGCTGACTACACCACAAAAGTGTTCTCTAATTCTATTTGAAGCCACCACATATTCCTGAAGCCAGATATTCCTAAATCTGGTACTGTGACTTTATTATGTCCGATTCAGAGAACTAGTATATATATAGGACTACTGATAAATATGGGCTTCCTGATTCAGCAGTGCTGGGGACAAATTCCACTCATGCATCTTCTAAGAACAGTGGGAACTGACCCTAGAACTGCTCTGAACTGAAAAGGTTATATTCATAACAGAATGTCCAACAGAATTCCCAACTGGGCAAGTCAAAATTAAGTCACAGTTAAAAGCCATATTACTCAACCATGTTTGGAAATCTGGCATAATTTGGTGGAGGAATTGGTGGGACCTATTATACAATGTAACCTCTATTCATACACAGTTTTTAAAAGGTTAGAATAGCAGGCATGAATATTTGTTACATCTACCTTGTTAGCTACCATTTTCAAAGGTATGGTTTCTAATTAGTGGGCAAAGTGGAATTTTAGTTAATTGGCCGGTCGTTTTAAAAAGCCATTAGGCATGATCTTTAGTTCTTGAAAAATATGATACAGCACATAATGAGAACAGAATTTAACTAAAAGCACATTAGTATTCATCTTTTCAAAGGTTTTGAAAGAACTTCATTAAGCCTTATTTTTGTAGATAACAGAATGACTCTGTTCAGATTCCTGCACACTGTAATTCCTAATAAATTGACTTCCAGTTGAATGGCAACCAATTACTACTTTTTAGGTCCTTAAAGCTGACATTGATTAACAGTGGAGGGATACATACCATTTCAGACTAAAAGCAAATGTAAAAACCTGCAAAAATATCTTTAATATATGCTTTTAAAAATAAGATCTACCTAAATATTAGGAAACTGGTGCTTCATAGTTAAAGGTGCTCTCTATCTCCTTCAAACTCTGAGGATTCAAGTACTTATTTTCTGCCAGTAAGGGTTAGTATTCAAAGTTTCATATCTGATAAATTAAAGCAAAGAGACAGGCCTTCAAAGACAGCCTTTGCCATTAAGACTTAATAAAGCTGTGCTTTGGTGGGAAGTAAAGTAGGATATTTCCAGCACATTTCTGAAGTGGCTAGTTTATATAGAAAAGTATCTATGTATTTGGCTGTAACAGACAACAGTTTTAATGAAGCTATTGAGATGCTAATTAAAATCATTTGAATCACAGATTTTCAGAACAGAAGAACTTCTAGTCTTTACAGTTGTCAAGTTAATTCTTGCAAAAATATCTCCCCATGCAAAGACACAGTAGGATGCTGCCTAGAGCTCAGGATGAAAATATATCTTCTGGTGGGATGAAGAACACAGGTATCTGTGATGATATGTACAGGGTACAACACATAAGCACTCACTTCACTTAGTTCCTGCTCTGGAACTAAGTTGTTATACTATAGTTTCTTTCTCATAACTCTTTGGATTTCTTTATGTTAGATCGTGTGGAAAAGAGTTACAGAACTACTTGTGAGAAAGAAGCTGTCTCAGTACATCACCTTGTAGACTTGGAACGTATTCCCATAAAGCTCCTCAGTCAACATGTTTCTTTGCTCCAAAATGGCTTTGTCATTGTACGCGTACTCTACCACAGCAGATGCTTCAGCATGGCGTAGTAGCCTTCTCACTTCACCTTTAAAGCTTTTAATGATTTCTGCAATCTGTGGCTTTGTTCTGCTCCGGGAATAAATGAGCAGCAACAACCAGAAGAACAAAAGGGGGGGGGAAGGCAGAAACAAATGCAGACCAGACTGATTAAGTATGGCAAATATGTATCTGATACACACACACATAATGTAATGGAACCCCCCGCCCCGCCCGCCACATCTAATCAACACAAGTCTCAACTACAGGTTTAGCACAGAATGACATGTATTTGCACATTTTGGCTCTCTTTAGCAGCCAACCATTTTTTTCCTTGATACTCCATACACCCCCTACTCCAGAGCTTTCCAAACTTTTCATGTTGGTGACACACTTTTTCAACATGCATCATTTCGCGACACAGTAATTCAGTTTTACTAGCAAACTGGAGGTACCCAGAGATGTATCATGGGTTGGGAAAGGCATCCCCCCCGATCCTACCCTGCTGCTGTTGCCCTCACCAGGAAAAGTCCCAGCGAGAGCAGAGGGGGAAAGGCAGCCCCTTCCCACCCAGTCCTTGCCCTGTCCCGTTGCTTTTGCCAGGGAAAGGCCCCAGTGAGAGCAAGGCAGCAAGTCAGGTTTGGAGAGAGGTCTTTCTTGGCTGGGGAGGTGACACACCAACACACTACAGGCAACACACTAATGTGTCATGATACACTGTTTGGAAAGCCCTGCCCTACTCTATAGAGTTCTGTGGCTTGTGCCCTAAACTTTACTGACAAGTGAAGCCTAAAAGAATATACACAACAAAGAGCATGTAAGGATGAGCACGGTTTATAGCAGAGGTGAGCAACTGTGGGAAGCGAGAGGATTGCATGAGCCCTTTAGGAGATCCTGGACAGCTAGACTTCCCAATGGAAAATAAATAAACAAACAAACAAATAAATAGCCCCAGAGATCCTCTAAGAGATGGGGGGCATTTTCATTGCAGCTCTACTACCCATCGTCCTTCCTGGCACAGCTTGGCAAACAGAGAGACTCTTTTCTTGGCCAAGAGAAGCATGGGAAACCCAGCTAGTCCACATCATGCGCCTCTCTTGGCCAGGGAGAGAAGGAGACTCCTTCTTCAGCCAAGAGAGGCACATGGGGCCCAGCTACACAGAGCAGGAACCCCAGGTGGCAACAGCAGCCCTGGCCATGGAACAGACTGTTGTTAAGCAAAACCGTGGATACCAGGGACCTCCTGTAATTATGTAAACCAACCAACATTTTTCTGACTTGAGGCAGATATAAATAGCAGCCAGATACAAGGAGACATACAAAGAAAGGCAGAACAAAGCATTTTTTCTTGTCTCAGTGAGGCACAGATCTTTGAATCAAAAAGTACAGCTATGACCTCAACAGAACCACTTAAAGGAAGACATGGAGGTTGAAGGACAATCTGCTCACATGCTTATTCTGTCAAATCCCATTTCAATTATCTTGACCACCTTGCCACAATACAGGTTAGATGGTGAAAAAACAACTTGGCCCAAAGACCATAACGGCCACGTACACATTGACACCCAGCATCTGAAGTCCAATATTTCACCTTCTACATACCAACTCTCTATAGCATTTCTGGCCACCTCAAACTGGAAATAATCATGCAGGCAAGACAAGAACCAGGTATATGATTATGCAAGATACCTACCCATAGATGAGAAGTTTCTTTACAATATTTCTAGAATATTTGGACTTGCTAAGTTCAGTGAAACTCTCTGTGGAATGAGAAATTACAGTGAGAAACAATAACAACAATGAAGCAATGTGCACATAAAGGCTATATATCCGAAAATTATACCTTTTAATTCTTCAAATACCTCTTGTCTTTGTTTCTCATTACCATACTGAATGTAACACTGAATGACACGGGTTGAATCATGAGCAAATGCCATCTATGGAGATAAATTAATCAATTAATCCACATTGTTTAAGCGGCCTTATATTTTGCGCATTGATTTTAATAGTTAATTATAATTATCTCTGAATGGAGACTATAGCTAACTGAGAATTGAAGACAGTACCCAAGACATACATATTAGAACAAACAATATGGTGCTTAAGTACAGTTTGGCCTCAGGCAAGTAATAAAAAATTTGAAGAAAACTGATTAGTTTTCCTATAATTCCCATACAGGGTGTCTGAAAATTATCTGTACAATTTCAATTCTATATATAATACAACTGAAATTGTAAAGATAATTTTTGGACACCTTGTTATCTGGCATTCAAGCATTACCGACCCATAACCAACGCATGCAGTAGACATATTTGTTATAAACTCATTTGCTACGCGAGATTCTTTTTCTTATGCCGCCCCCACCCTGCCTTTTAACAGGACGTCCTTTGGTAAATGTAAGAATTGACTGTCAAATACAGGACAGCAAATTGGTACAATCCACATAATTAGGTTTTTTCATATTTTGGTTTGCCAGAATGCTGTTAGTTTTTTATAAAATCAGTGGCATGGCTCAAGTCTGATTGAAAAGAAAGAAAAAGGGTACTTTTCAGTGGTAGATCAGGTGGAGTCAGTGGTGAAAGGGAATGATTTGGGGGTTCAAAATAATGCTTTAAGTTAACAACTATAGAATACTTGTTGTTGAGCATTTTAAGTACAGAATACTTATTGTTTGGCATTAGCTGCTTTGCCATTGAAGATGTAAAAATAAATGACACTAGCCAAGATTAAACAAAAACATAACATGTTATTGTTAGCAGGATTGGTTTTAATGACTAATAGTTTCTAAATTCTGTCAAAATCTGTTGCATCACCTGAAAAGCTGTGCTTCAGGGTTGGAAACATTCAATACATATAAAAACATGTAACAGTATTTGGTCCAAGCTCCAACAGAAGGGAATTTCTGGAAAATGGCAAGGGAGAACCCTAGTAAAGGTGGAAGCACCTTCTGCTTGCAGAAGGTGCCTTTCTGGATCCCTGCCTCAATCATATGCAGCGGGACAGTAGTACCTCTGTATTGTTCACTGCCCTGTCATTTGTTCAGAAATACCCAAAGAGACAAAACAGTACAACATACACTTTGTTCAGAAACAAATTTTAAAAATTTTTCAAAAAATTTCTGTATTGTTTCCCAGTATTTTTTTTACATTTGCTTATCTTACATTTTTTATCTTCCCATGAAGTAGCTCCTGAAGTTCACTCAATAGCTTGTTACGTTTTTCCTTGTCACAGTCTTTCCTATGAAAATAAGCAGATCCGGTGGTAAGCCAACATTTTTCCCTAGACAACTGAATTGTTCTGAACTGTAAGAAGCCTTTTGTCATCTTATAGAAGCAGACAATTCTAATAATTTTAAAAGTGTAATCAACAAAAATTTAATATTAATATTATCAGTATTCTAAAGATTCCAGTATTTCTATATTTACACCCATTCCTAGGTTTATTTTATAATCAAGAATGATTCTGGAGCAACATGCATTCTAGGTAAAAAGACTAACAGCCAAATACATTGAAGATGCAATATTATATACTATCTGGTTTCCACTCTAACGACAAAACAAGGCCTCAATCAGGTTCTGTCACACTGTCAGAATACAGGGTAGAATACAATATGCTCAGGAGCTGGCTGATACTCAGACTTTCACTTCATCCTTTCAGATCAAGGAAAAGCAGACCAAGCTGAGGAATAATGACATTTCCAAGGACATCTCATCAGCTCTGAGTAGAGATCTGAACCTCTGAGTTCCCAATGGTCAAGTTAAACACACAACAGCACCATAAAACAACCAAGATTTCAGGAAGTTCAGCTCAGAATTCACCTTTTGGTCCAGTTTCTCTTGCAGTCCAGTCTTTTCCTTGTATTTTAAAAATTTACTGACATATTTGCTGATTATCAGTAATAAAACTCCTCACTGAAAAAAACAACCCTAACCCATCCATATAATACTAGAGTAAGCAATGTCTACACCTCCACTATAATGAAAGGTAAATCAGAATTATTTTTCCTTTCTCGAAAAGAGAAAATCCAGGTACAGTGGTATGCTACAGAAAACAAAATCAAAGTCATTATTACCGCCGGAGTGTTTCCCAAATCTGTTTTCCTTTAAGCACTGCCTCATAGTTGGTTCTGTCATTCAGCTGTCGGCTCTGCTTCAGCTCCTTCTTTTTCTTCTTGATGTCATCCCACTTAGGCTTCTTAGGCTGCAACCCTGATGATAAAAATTAAAATAGACTGTGATGTAGCACACTCATCAGCATTAACTGGTTGATTAACATAATGCCATTTGTTTGATGCTTACTATTCCGTTCATGGGATCATATCCAATACCAAGTCGTCGCTAACTAATTCTTATTAATTTTGCTTCTGCTTTCTATTTTAGCAATGTCAGCCTACAGCAAAGAAGGTAACAGATTATTCCGAAAACCACGTCGATTAGTCCATCTAGCCCAGTATGGTCTATTCTGACATAGGCAGATTATCTGCTACAGCCTTTCTACTTGAGTATTTTAACTGCAAAAGTTTTTAAAAAAGACACCAAGCATCTCTTTCACACAAAACACTGCATCTCACTGCCACTGCATCTGAGGTCCTCATATCAGTCCCATATTATAGCCATAGCCTTGCTTAAAAAAAGGTCACGATGGCTGAAACTGACTTGAAGTCTAAACCAGAAGCAGGCCTGGCAGACCTACCATTTCTCCTCACTATATTACACTTACCACAGCAAATGTACTGCTGCTACTGCCATCTAATGCATGTGACAAACCCACTGCCTTGGAGCTGAAAAGGCTGGGGAAGGAAAGAATCAGACACGAAGTTGCCTAGCAATCTCTCCACCCTCCTCTGCTCCATGCTGAGTGGAAGACTTGGGACATTAACTTTATTATTAACCTGGACATATATAACCCCCCCCCACTTAATTCTTTTGCATTTACCACAGTAACATAAAAGAGGACTCAGGGTTTTGCTTCCAGTGTAGTTGAGATACTTAGAGCATCCCACTTCAGCAGCTGCCAAACCAGCAAGCTCCCTGCCTATCTGCATACAAGAAAAGGCAGTAGGGAGCTACCCCAGCCGCCAAGTCAACGAGAGATACACAGCACTGTGGCAGCTACTCTTTTCGGTTTCACTATCAAAACTACCAAGATTCTAATCACTAGGCTGCATCTGCTCTCAATGAATAAACACAGGGCAGGCATGATTCCACAGTATCTTCAAATAGTTACTCTACTAAATGGAAATAGCCACCTACAAACCAGTGTCCTCCAGGTGGCTAACAGAGGAAAAGAGAAAACACATACAGTGTCAGAAATACACAATAATGAAAAAGAAAATAATAAAAACAGCACAATATTTTTAAGAGTACACAGAACAACTGGTGGCTTGAATTAGGAAAGAAGTCTAAAGTTGTTTTCAACACACATCTGTTTTAAAAGCAGCAAAAAGACCATAAAGAAGGCGGCAGGCAAGCCTTTCTGGGGAAGCTATTTTATGGCAGGGTTGCCAATTTGAACAGATCTAGATCAGGGCAGGCAACTGTAGGAGGTTATAAAGCTACATCTGCTCATCAGGAGAACCTGGAGGGCCACATCCCCAGCAAGAAATTAATTTTTTTTCTAAATGCTCACTACGAGATGAGAGGCATTACTATCATGTCTCCCTCACCCTCAGGCCGTTTTAAAACAGTCTTTTTTCTAAAAAGGGCCTCTCCTAGGTCTAAAATTATCCAAGGAGAGCATGCCAAAAATGCCCCCATGTTTCCTAGAAGACATTTGCATACAAAACAAAATGTAAAAACTGGCCTTAAGGCTGTATAGAGCCCATGGACAGCACTTTGCCCACCCCCGATCTAGATGATCAGCTTAACTAAGAGGGACTACAGTTGGCTAGATGCCACTTTCTCAAGAAGTACGCCTAAAAAGAGAATTTTAGCCACTTGCCTATAACTACTATCAAATACAGGCTTCTGGAGGAGCTGCACTGAAAAAGAACAGGCCAAGACCATTCCTTTTCTTGATGAGGCATTTATGGCCCCCTTAGCTAAAACTACCAAGCATGAAATTCTGGAGGCACAAGTCAAAAAAGGGCTGATATCCAGAGTCTTAATCTGCTTCATGCTCTCCTGGCTGCACCCCTTTTACCCCACGCTGCTTGTCTGAACACCTGCCAGACATACCCAGCCCTGAAAATATCAATGTTGAATATCAAATACAGATGCTGATCAGTTGGGGGAAGGTCCTACTCTTTGGCAGCTTTCAAAAGCAGGGGTGGGGTAGAACAGCAGGAAACACTCTGCCCTTAATATTACAGTGTCCTCCACCCCAGAAGACCCCTTGCAGCAGCATCTCCTTTTCTGGCTTGCTGATTTCTGGATTCAGGCATTTTTTAAAAAATGCATCTGTAAAGAATAACATTCACTATTATGCAGAAGGGTTCTTTTTAACAAACATATTTTTAAGAGGAAAAAAAATACATTCTCACCTCCTTCTTTGTCATCTTGAAGTTTGCGTTTCCTGGACAATTTTTTGGATGGTGGTTTACTCTTGAATTGTTTCATACCTGTTTTACCAGGTTTTCTGTTTCCTCTCTCAAATTTCTTGGATTTAAATTTGGGTTTGCCTTCTTCACCTTCTTTTTTACTGAACTTTGCTGCAAGACCAGGATTTCAGCATTGAAGAAAAAACGACTTAACAGCAACATATATATTGGCATCTAAGAATTTTGTATTTTTTCAACCCAGCCATGATATTTTAATTCAAGATTTCTCCTTATCGTCCCTATAAATTAAGTTCAAATGTACATGAGTACTACAATTCATACTGTATTTCTGGAAGATGAAAAACCTCTGAACACTGTTGAATAAAAACTTATCACTAACATTTTCAAATATATGGCTGCTATGGTTGGCTCTCCACATTTGGAGGTTTCACTTTCAAGGATTTGATTATTTGCGAGTTTCTCCAGCCCTTGCTCTCTGCACCTCAAGTGCTTCTTTTCCAGGGGAACCTTCCCTCTCAAAGACTCTGATGAGACCACACCATCCTTTAAAAAAAACATGTCTGGTCCTTTTCCTCCTACACTAGTTGCTCCCTGGCCATCTCAGGATGGCTCAAGGCCCAACTTCACAAACCCTCTTCCAATGCCCCCCACACTCCCAAGGAAGGAGATGGGCAAGAGGGAGGAAATATAAAGCCACCAGGCCGGCCCAACCGCCTTCCCTAACCTTTCCTTGACCTGGTATGGACCCTGGGTGCCTGCTCTTACCACCATGCTTTGGCCCACTTCCCACAGACACACACACACACACACACACATATTTTGATATTGCAGTTTTCCTACTTCTGTTGAGGTCGTATGCCCCTAACCTTAGCAGATGCAAAGAGCTAACTGTATTTGAAAACATATATCCTATGCTGCCCTCTCTATATCCTATGTGGGCATGGCTAAAGAACAGTTATTTCTTACAGTGCTATATAGGTCAATTCAAATCAAACCGCCTTCTACAAGTAGGCCAATTAAGTGAGCTACAGATGGCTCCTTACTTACACTTTTGGGGAATATATTTGAATTCCCTATAATAAGCAGTCTTTTTTTCATCATAAGGAACACGCAAGTACATAAAAGTCTCTGTGTGCAAGGGCCTGTCATGTGTGTCTGTTGGTTTTCACTATGCTTGTGGAGATTTGTGGTGGCATCAAGAGCTGAATTTGTCTACATAGCTATTGACCCGGTTAACAATTTAATTCATTATATCATTTCAATAAAGCTAAATATTTTGCCTCTTTCTTTCTAGATCAACAGTGGGAGGCAAAACACCCAACTTTAAAAAAACTCAGCTAGCATTTCATATCGCAGCTCAACAACTTGTTTCTTGTATTTTGCTCAATCATTTACTTTGTTTTCATTATTATACTTTATTTACATTCAGTGGTTCAACTTTATAACAGTTCAGCCTGGTGCCTTTGAAATATTCTGGTCTATAATTCCCACCAGCCTCAGGCAGCATTGCTAGTGATTAGGGATTATGGGAGTCATGGTCCAAATTATTTGGAGGGCAGCAGGTAAGGGAAAACTGTCTTACCATTCTTTGCTCTTACCATTATTCTTTTTAAACTTCTTTCCACCAGGGCCTGCTTTTCCACCTGGACTCATGAGCTTCCTTTTATTTTTGGCTTCCATTTGGTTAGTGCTGAAAAACACAAAAGACGACAGTGATTCTTTATGAATATTTTGTCTCCATATTACATAATTCAGGACAGCTCTCTACACTAGGGGTAGGCACAGTATGGTCTTCAAGGTCACAATTCAGTTCCCTCCTACCTCCTTTTTTAACAAAATAGTTTTTAAAAAGACTCTTCCACCATATAAGCACAATTTCTGAGGTGTTTTCACCCTAGAAGAAGCCTTATTTTCTTCCATCCAGGAAATAAACTGTAAGCAGTTTACCTACTGATTGTGGAAGAAAAGCCTCTCCTGAGTTTGGGAGGTGGGCAAGGTACTGCAATTTTTCCCCCTATACCTCCTAAGGCAGTGGAGAATGGTATGTGTGGCCTCACTAAAGGGCATCAGTGTTGCTCTCCAACCTCTGAGAGTTGTGCACGCTGCTATAAACCAAAACAGGAAGGCAGCAATCCATTTAAGATACCTGAGTTTAAATTTATTTTTAATATACTACACACCCTCTCTCCCTTTGCAAGAATTTGGTATCAGAACTATCAATATACAAATGGTGTTTGACAAATTGTGAAGGGAATATAAATGTCTGTCACATCAGATCAGCATGAGATGCAAATGAAAAAGCCAACAAATGACACTGGTCTTTTATGATAAAAACAGAAAGTGATGAAGAAACCAAAAAAAAAAAAAACACTTTTGAGAACTCAGGACCACAGTTTGGAAGCACTGGTAGGATATATGCCCTTTCGGATATATTTTCATGCTATGATTTGTATAACTTTAAATTTGCTTTGTATCCCCACTATGACACATACGTACAAAAAATAATCATATTTATTTCATAGGACTTGGTCAGTCTACATGCTGTAAATGTGTATCTCACAACCACAGTACTATGCAACTGCACATGCCTCCCATAGTTTTAATCTAGTAGCCATCAATCTCACCCTTTCCTTCTCCTGAAATGCCTTTCACAGCCTTGCAAATAAGTCTCTTAAGGCAAAATTCTATAATCTCTGAGAAAGAATCCAAAGGGCCACAGTACATTTCAGATCTTCAAGAGGCACAAGAAACCCAATCTAACCCCCCCTGCTACAACCTGACATGGAAGTTTCCACATCGCCTGCCTCTCTGACAAGGGCAGAGGAGGAAAAAAAAGGGGTGTTGGGACCTGCTGAGGACAATCAGAGAAGACAGGAACTCATAGGATTCAAAGTCTTTCCAGTTTCCTGACAGATCCCAGGAAAATATGCAGATCCTGGAGACAAGAATTCATAATTGGCCTCCTACTGCAACTAATAGGAGAGCAGTCGTGAAAGAAGAGGGGGTGAGAGAAATGAAAAATGATGTCTCCTCCTTCTATTCCTAGCAAGATTTGGATTTCTGATGCATCCTCTAAGTTTTCTCTGTCCCTCTGGAAAGACTGCTCTGTAATGTTACTAAGCATACAAATATGTTTATTAACTTGTTGATGATTTGTTGCACACTGGCAGCCCTAAAGGAAGAAAAACAAACAAACAATGCTGTTTGACCTGACAAAAGCTCCCCGCTAACAGCCATTATGTCTGGGGGCTTCTAGGAGCTGTAGTCTAAAAAAGTAACTGTGGAGCAACTTCCAGAGTTCAGTTCATTCGCATTTCACAAGGCTGAGTGAGAGTTGTTGTTATCTATCCTAAGCCTTAGGATACACCTGCATTTGAAGAAAAATGTAGCATTTTTAACTAAGTAAATACTGTCAAAGCAGCAGACAGGGGATCACTTCCCAGCACCTTTGAACGCCAATGGAAAACTTGAGTTAATGATATTTTACTGTCTGGAGGTGGAAATGCTGGATAGCGGGTCTACATGCCACAAAACAAAATTAGGATTAGACTGGTCCACACTCCTAAAAAAAGGGTACTCAAAAGGTTTTGTGGCAGTGTGCTACTGCAGCAACAGAATACTTACTTGCTGGTCCAATATAACTAGCATCTGGGGGTAGAGACTAAAAAAAACCAAATCCTCATAACACTGCTGGCATCATACTTAAATATTCACAGACAGCAAGATTTAAGCTTTTTGTCCTCCTGTACAACTACCTTGAAAAACAGGAAAATTTCGTCCTATCAGTACAGTGGACACACAGCATAATTATGCACTCATCTGTCCCGTGTGGGTACTGCCATGTAATTGCTGAACAGCAATGGAGACCTTTTACTTGCTGAGTTGAGTAATTGTTGATAGTGGGTCTACATGCCACAAAACAAAACTAGGTTCCAATAATATACAAGGCTATGAATACTGAAAAACAGTAGTAATTTTAATTTTTTAATTTTTAATTAAAATTTAATTTTTTAATTTTTTTAATTTTTTAAATTTTACTTGTTTTCACTCACTTGTGTGCTTTAGGAATTAATCTTGTTCCTGATTAAAACTCATACTTACAACTGCGCAAAATCCTTTGACATATTGTTCATGGAGCCCTGGTGGCACAGTGGTTAAATGCCAGTACTGCAAGCCACAAGGTTGTGAGTTCGATCCTGCCCGGCTCCAAGGTTGACTCAGTCTTCCATCCTTCCGCAGGTCGGTAAAATGAGTACCCAGCTTGTTGGGGCCATGTATAGAAATGTTTCGAAATACATGCTATTTGTAAGTTGTTTGCCGCCTCGATCCATATGGAGAGGCGGGATACAAATAAATAAATAAAATAAAAAAATAAATAAATTTTCCTTCTGCACAAAATGGGACCGGTTGCCTGCCAGAAAGCTTTTGTACAGCATGCCATACGCAACAAGAAGAGAACTTGATCATATCTACCCTCTTTCTAGTTGGGCTTGCTGAAATGTTGCTTTTGATTAAGTATACTCCCTACAAGTAGAGAGATTCAAACTGGGAAGACATTGCTTAGCAGACCGTAGGTAGGTATTTTGGCAACGACATGGGACACAAAACACTCAGAAGAAAAATAATAGTACTAATTGCGGATATTCCCAGAACAGAAAACCTGAAATTAAATAGGGTGGACACTCATAACCCCCTGTCATAAGCTGATCAAAGGGGTGAGGCTACTTGTGTATGGAGGGGAAGGACTCACCCAAACGCACCATGAGAAGCCCCCCAGTTGCTGGACTACAAATCCCATCTGCTCTAGCCAACATAGCTGGTTGTGAGGAATGGGAGTTGCAGTCCAACACCACCTGGAGGGCCACTTTGTTCCCTACCCCTGTTATCAATGCCTAATCGAGGAGAAATAACATTGAGATCAATGGGGGACAAGAGACACAGGACCGAAGCGAGAGGGGCACGTCCATCAGATGCTACCCAGGCTATGCCCCACATTAAAAAAAAAAAGATCTCCCCGCTATACACAGGCCATTTCCGCACTAGCCTGTTATAGCGCTACGATTCCACATTCACCATCTTATGGCCCCTCCCTGAACTACCACAGGATGTTGAAAGTGGAATCAAAGCACTACAACAGGCAAATGCCCAAATGGCCACACTCTCGGCACCTCGACCCCAAGAGGACACGGGCCATTTCCGCACTGGCCTGTTATAGCGCGACGATTCCACTTTCAACCTCCTCTGGAATCCTGGGGTTTGCAGTTTCGGGAGGGGCCGGCCGGCCCCTCCCGAAACTGCAAACCCCAGGATTCCAGAGGAGGTTGAAAGTGGAATCGTCGCGGTACAACAGGCGAGTGCGGAAACGGCCACGGTCTCTCTATATTTACTCACCCCGCGGTTCGACACTCCACACGTGCTCCCCCTCGCTCTCGTCTTCCGCTGCTTCCGGCAGTAACTTCGTTCCGTGGGCTGACGGGAGTTTCAGCGGTGCGACAGTGGCGCGAAGGGGCCGCCGTAAAGCAGATCGCTCGAGCCCCCCCGGGTCGGCGGAATGGGGGGATCAAGAGGGGACGTTGCGCAGCTTTTCATTCGACGTCCGGTTCCCAGTTGAACGCTGCTGGAAAGCGGAAACAGAGCATCGTAGAGGTTGGGAGACAGAGCAGTCTCCCTGCTCTGCTGCGCTCGGTCCCAGCCCCGCACGCAGCGGTGATCCAATGAGAACCGGAGGAGGAGGTTGTTGTGGTTCAGTTTGTGCTCTGGGGTTCCTCAGCTTTGGTTTGATCAAGGCCAGGCACGTTTTGTCCAGTGGCATAGGAAGGCTGGACTTAGGCCGTTGCTGCCCTGGACTGTTGTAGTGCTATTATTCCGCTTCTAGTTTACGGCGGCCAAAGCGTTCTCTGGCTGAGAATTGTAAATGTGCCTCCCTAAGGTCGTTTCCGCACTACGCTCTTATAGCGCGATTATCCCACTTTCAACATCCTATGGAATCCTGGGGTTTGCAGTTTAGGGAGGGGCCTGCCGGGATAATCGCGCTATAAGAGCGTAGTGCGGAAATGGCATAAACTGCAAACCCCAGCATTCCATAGGAGGGGCATTTCTGCACTACACTGATATAGTGCTGTTATTCCACTTTCAACCTCCTATGGAATCCTGGGGTTTGCAGTTTAGGGATGGGAATTTAGAATTCTCAGCTAGAGAGCTTTTTGGCCTCAGCAAACTACAAACCCCAGAATTCCACAGGACTTTGAAAATGGAATAACAGCACTATAACAGTGTAGTGTGGAAATGGCCGAGGTTGAGAGTGGAATCGTAGCACTATAACAGCGGAAATGGCCTTAGAGTAAATGGCGGCTCTCGGCTTCCAGGTTCGTTTGGAGAATAATAAGAGATCAGTATTCTATTGCTGAAGCTTCCCTTTTATGCCCACTTAGTTAAAAGTAAAATGCATGGAACCAAATGGAATATTTTTCCTAAGTGAATATCATTAAGAGTTATGCTGTGTCTGTGAGTGTGATAAAACCAACCTCAGTATGCAGCTGAACGTTGGCTCTAACTGGAGGGAGGCACTGATGGGTGCTGAAGATGGTCGTTGGATTAGATACACCTTTGCTGCACCCTGAGATATGTTGGAGGCCTCTGTATTGTACTTACTGCTTCGTGGTTTATTTCTGTGCGATTATAACCACTGCATTCTTATACCATCAAGGTGAAAGTGTGCCATCATTCAACACAGGAGAACTTCCAAGTTGCTTACAAAGGCACGGTTGCTGCGTCTGTCCGTGGAGCGGTTTCACATGGAGCAAGTTGTAAGGGGCCTTTCTGCACTAGACTGTTACAGTGCCATCATTCCACTTTCACCATCCTGTGGAATGCTGGAGTGGTGTAGTTTTACGGAGGCCAAAGACCTCTCTGGCTGAGAATTCTAAAGGCCCCTCCCTGAACTGCAAACCCCAGGATTCCACAGGAGGTTGGAAGTGGAATGATAGCACTATGACTGTGTAGTGTGGAAAGGCCCAAGGTGTTGACAATTTTACTGCATCCGGATGATGTGCATCTTTTTAAAGCACTAAAGTGGAGGCTGTTGTATCTGTGATGCCAAACCTCATCCATAAGCACTGAATAAGTGAAAACCATGAGCTCCAAACAAGATACAAGATGGTTCCAGACCCCTGCACTTACAATTTTGTTATGACAACACTGGTGTGCGTTTCAGATGTGTTGTTAAGTGGCTCCCAGTTAGACTCATCCCTCTTCTGACAACCAATATGAGATAATTTTTCTCGGCCTCAGTGCCCTGCTTCTCCAATATGGGGTATTTATTTTATTTATTATTTTTATTTATTTATTTATTATTTATTATTTATTTGTATCTCGCCTCTCCATATGGATCGAGGCGGCGAATAACTTACAAATAGCATGTATTTCAAAACATTTCTATACATGGCCCCAACAAGCTGGGTACTCATTTTACCGACCTGCGGAAGGATGGAAGGCTGAGTCAACCTTGGAGCCGGGCAGGATCGAACTCACAACCTTGTGGCTTGCAGTACTGGCATTTAACCACTGTGCCACCAGGGCTCCTTCAGCATAGAATGCAAAGTGTTCAGCAAGCAATTTAAAAAATTGCTTAAAACTAAATACGCACCCAGTTCCCTCATACAAGAAAAGCTGAGTTTGAAATAATTTTGTTGTTTGGTTCTTAGGGAGCAGATGGGATATTGCTGAAACTGTGTAAAATCTTGGGCTTATATGTCATTTTGCCTCTAGAAAAGGCAGTGGAGCTTCTACCTTGTTTATATCTGTGGTCATAAAAGACACCATGGGTAGGTTTGAGAATTGAAGCTCTTGCTAACAAATTCTGACCTTTAGCAATGAACTTCAATAAGCTAATGTCACCATAGCAAATGATAACATTTCCTCACCTGGCAGTATAACTTTTAGCAAGAAAAAAAAAGCAAATTAATTGCTTTGGGGTCATAATCTTTTCCTCCCCCCCCCAGTCATATCCAAAAGTACTCAGCAGTTGACAGTGGTGAAACCTGCTTTCTTCAGTTACCAACATAAACAAAATAGGGCTGTGATAGTAGCAGTAGCTGTGGTAAGGAAGAGATTTGCTACAAGTTGTCATCCTTTTTTGGTAGAACAAAAAAGTGCAGGAGTGGAGCTCTGAGAGGAGGCAAACAAGGACAATGCCCCCTAGTAAATTTCTGCCCCCTCCATGAATTTTTCCTTCAGCCCCCAAATTTCTTGCATTGCACAGAGTGGTGGCGCAGTGGTTAAATGCCAGTACTGCAAGCCACAAGGTTGTGAGTTCGATCCTGCCCAGCTCCAAGGTTGACTCAGCCTTCCATCCTTTCACAGGTCGGTAAAATGAGTACCTAGCTTGTTGGGGGCATGTATAGAAATGTTTTGAAATACATGCTATTTGTAAGTTGTTCGCCGCCTCAATCCATATGGAGAGGCGGGATACAAATAAATAAATAAATAAATAATTGTTCATACCTAGAACACTTACATCACATTCTCTTGATAACTTTTCCTGCCTCTTTTCTTTGGATGTTTCAAATGCATTTCTAAATGCTCACTTAAAGTTTTAACTTACTGCCAAACTAGAAATTTGGATGCTGAAGTAATAATTAATGTTGGGCAGAATTCTTATCGGAGAGGAGATACTCTCATTTTGCTACCCCCATAGCTACACCCTGAGTGTGTCTTTCATACCTGTGTAACAATCAGAAATCCACCCAGTAAGACACATTATGGAAATCTCTACCTATTGAATTACTTCACATGATGCCATTAAAAACACAGAAGCTTCAGGTGAAAATAAATAACATCTTTGTGGTATTACTGTCACTGGGAATTTTCTAGTAGCTTTGCTCCCAATGGCAAGATATGCTTCTTGTCTTACCTAAACAGAAAGGATTAATTAGCATCATTGCTGAATAATGTGAATGAAGTATTTGAAATTTGAATTTTTGAACAGATTTATCCCTATAAATGGGCTTACAGTTTTTAAACTCTTGCTTGTAGACAGACATTTCTTGGACAAGCAAGCATGCTGTTTTACTTCAGAGAAACATCCAGGTATACAGCCGTTGACATATCCCTCAGCATTACTTCTTTAAAAGAAAGTTTGGTACCAGAGGCAGAAATCATACCGAAAGAATAAGGATATGTTTTTATGTTACAAAAAAAGAAGAGCATGTTTCAGCAAATTTCTAATCCAAAACTAACAATATGTTAATATGAAATGAAACAACCAGGTCAGGTTAGTCTTGCATAGGTAACAAAAGAAAACATTCTGAACTTTCTAGAGGCCTCTTGAAAGCTTCTTCCAGAATGTGGCCAGAGATTTTTTTTCTACACTTTTGTTACAGTTTCAGTTTTGTTGCCAAATATATAGTTCTATGCTTTTTAAACACACTGGGTATAGTTAATAAGAAAACCTTTTTTGCTTTCGCCCTTTTCTTTCTGTTTTCTTGTTCATGCACACTCAGTGGATTCAGAAGGCAAGTGCTGTTTACTTTGTTCAGGCAGGTACATGCAGCTACACAGCTTGGGTAGAATCTCATTTTTCCCCAGCTCAAGTTTTATTACACTGTTTTTCTGCAGACACATTGCTGTAATCCAATACCAAAAGTCCACATTTCTCTTGCCTTCCTTCAACAGCCCTGATGCTGCTAAAAAAGACTTCAAGCTAGATGGTGGACAAGGAGGAAAAGTGAGGGCTTGTCAGCAATTAAAAAGAGGCTTTGTTAACTGAGGTATGCCTGTAATCTGTATCAAGATTGCGCATTAGTTATTTAATATGATTATAAAGTTGGCTAATGGACTGAAAACAAAACATTTGCCCAGATAAAAGAGCTGAAACCGCTTTCCACGTCTCTGCCATATAAAAGAAGCAGTATGCATTTTTATCCTTTTTGTTCTATCAGTTTAAACAAGCTGGCTTACATGTAAAATGGAAACTGAAAAGTGTAGATGATAAAATCATATGATTGGATCCCCCACTCTGTCATGTCAGCTGTTTAATCCCATCTGATCTTGGAAGCTAGGTAGGGTCAGCTATGGTTAGCATTTAGATTGGAGACCACCAAGAAATGCCAGGTGCTGTAGGCTTAATTTCAAAGGAAGGAAATGACAAAACCACCTCTGTGGAATTCTGGGGCTTTTCATTTATTGAAGCCAAAGAGCTCTCTGGCTGAGGATTCTAAATGCCCCTCCCTCAACTGCAAATCTGAGGATTCCATAAGATGTTGAAAGTGGAATAATAGCACTATAACAGTATAGTGTGGAAATGGCCTGAGTATTCCTTGCCTAAGAAAGCCCTATGAAATTCATGGGGTTCCCACCACCAGATGTCACTAGCATCTCACATACTATCACCTCAAGCCAAAGACCCCATTTCACAACACCTGAAAGATAATAGTTACATCAAAGGTCAAGGCAACTAACAAACATAGCAGGGGTAGCAGCATAACCAGTTGTAGTGGATTATGGGAGTTTGCGGCCAAAAAATATCTGGAGGGTCACAGTTGCCTTACTCTGATGCATACAAATGTATTCATGTCTTTGCCCCGATGAAATGGACTCTTGTTTCCAAAACCTTAATAAATGTGTACTGTAATAAATATATATTTAAGAACCACAAGCTTCTGGGTTGTTCTTCCTAGAATACATTGGCATAAATATCCCTTTGTCTAATGCAGTTCTTTTTCTTGTAAAACAATTATGGTGCTTTGGTAACAGTTTAACCATGTGGTTTATCTATAAAATCCCAAGATTTGTAATTTTTTATGTATTTAGAACTCTCCACTAGAGCAACCTAGTGCCTCAACAAACTACAAAGCCTAGAAATCTATAGGATGCAATGATGGCCGTTAAAATGAAACCAAAATGCTATAATTGTGTAGTATGTAAGACACCCAAATTGCCTTTCTGATAAAATATTCATAACTAGAACTACTGTTGCCCCGATGTGCCACATAGGATTGTTCCTGTGAACATTGCCTGACTTCCTAAGCATCAGCAGTGCCTCTACAGACCCCAAGGTGGGCAACTTGTACACCTCCTGAAGCTGTTGAACTGAAACTCTCATTTTTCCTTTCCATTGGCTTTATTTTCAAGGGCTGATGTGAAAGTTGCAGCCCAATAACACCTGGAGGGCCATAAGTTGCTTGCCTCTGCATTAAGGCTTCCCCCTTATACCCAGCTTGGAAGATGGAGGCACGGGCTGGCTGCTCTTACAAGCTAAGCACAAGACATTCCTCCTAAAGGCAAGAGACTACAGCAGTGCAAAAGATTCTTGCTTCCCTTCCTTCAGGTTCCACTGGTTCTTGGTTAAATGGAAAAAAGCAAAAGAAGAATCGCCTCTGTGCACCCTCCCCCTACAACGGTAGTGCAGGAAAATCTACTAATCATAAATCAGCTAATTAGAAAACATAATTTAAAATGAATAGCACGCAACTGGATTATAATTGCTGTTGTATTTAAAACAGAGTCCTGTGGCAACTGAAAGGCAACAAATATATCATGCCATGATCTCTAGTGCAAGAATGGGCCTTCCACCATGACTTGCCCATTCCTGGAGGGCTACGTGGTGTCCACTCTAATCTCATTAACTACAGTCTAGAGCCATGCTTCTCAAGCCATCTCAAGTGGTAGACCAGTTTTTCCCCCCATTGTGCCAGAGACCAGCACATATTTGTGCCCATTGGCTACAATAGTTTCCCTGGAAACTCACCTCAGACTGGCAGACAATGGCTTATGGATTGGCACTTGTACGTGGACCATCATTTTAAATAGCACTGGTCAAAGATGAGTCCTTAAAACACAGGGCACTGCTCCACTCCTTCAGCCCCATGGCAAGAGGGACTACCTTGAAAAATGTGTATTTGTCAGACTTGGTGCTTTTTTCTTTTCTTTTTTTTTTTAGAATGACATACTGGAGTTGATGCTTAATGTATCATGCTTAATGACATCACCCTGTAACATTACAAAGGACTATCTTAGGTTTGGATGCAGAAATTTCAGGGCCTGGCATAGTCTTGCTCTAACAACCCTGGCTTCTACAGATGAATGAACTGAATTAATTGCTATCCTCGGTAGGTTTTATACACATGTATGCAAAGCAAGGGTGAGGAATTTAGAAATAAGCAGTAACTGTTCATACAAAAAAAATTAGGCTGGTCATTTATTGCTCTTCATATTGCGAATTCTCTTATTATGACTAAGAATAACCCTTAATACGAGTGTCCTCACTTTTTTTGATGGCCTGCTTTTAAATGATCCACTCTTTCAGCCTTTATCAACTGTAATTGAAACCCATTTGACACATGGCCTGCTCTTTTGACCTATTTTATCATGTTTCCATGACCTTCCATGTGCTTATGTGACCACATACTGCTTTCTCTTTCAATTCATACTTATGAAAAAAAAAGCTACAAAAAGGACAGGTTCTAAATTTCAACAATTTCCCATTTTCAACAGTGCTCTGGTCCCTAACCTGTTGAATGCAAAGGACAACTATAGTTTGTTAGAAAGTAACTCTGATGATGAAGGGCCACATTGTTGGGGTCACAATATTGATGGAAATTCACCTCTCTTAGATGAAACTGACTCAGAAGAGAGCTAGTCTTGAATTTCCTCTCCTGGGTCCCTTTCATGCAACCCATTTATAGCACTTTAACTGCCAGATATCCATCTTATAGAATTTTGGGAGGAGTATTTGAAAATTCTCAGCAAGAGAGTTACAAGCTACAAACTCCAGGATTCCATCAGATGCAGCCATGACAATTAAAGCGAAATCATATTGCTATGACTGGGAAGTGTGAACAGATCCCTGTGCCATGCAACCCGTAATTTTCCATGGTGATTTCCTTTAGAAGATCAGAATTCTGGCATGCTTGGTGAGGGAGAAGCATTTTGGAGGTTTGCTTTTGGGTGGCAATGGAGTGGTTGTGGATGGAGTCATAGCTGTTTCACCCCACAACTCTCTCCACCCAAGTGGGAGGACATTTAGACCAGTCATGGTCCTGTCACATGACTTGTAATAGGAGAGAGTGTTTCTCAAAAGAAAAAGAAAACTGACTGCCTTGTAGGGGAAGGGGAATGCTCCCTAGTAGAATTTGGCATAGATCGGAGGCTGTGGTATCAGAGCCCTCTGTCCTTCTAACTATTCACCTTTGAATTGCTCTCCTAGTAAACATTTTTCTAAAAAAACAAAAAACAAAGGTAGTCTTGAGATTCAGTTGATAAGCTTCTAAAATTCTGATCTGCAGTGCTCTCAACAGTGGAAAGAGAAAAGAAGATTAAAGGATTACTGCGTTTGTTGTGGTTATACACAACCCCGTTACACATGCTAGAAACACCTATGAGTTAACAACAGGACTGGCCAAGGCTATGTTTTGTCCTACTTCCGCATCAGATAATAGTCCTATCTATGTGTTATCTCATTCAGATAGCGCAAGTCTTTATTCTCATGTTCTGTCAAATTTGCCAAGATTAGGATGAAGTCTAATGTCACAAAATCATGGATATGCAAAATCTGTGTGGTTTTATCTATGATAATAAAAAAGAATGTGTGCCACAATTAGCACGGTCATTGCAAAAGACACCTCCAAATCTGTCAGTGTTTCTGAATAGCATCCAAGGTGCGCTGACCAATATCAAAGTCAGCGTTCCAAATGGCAAGCTTGCTAAAGGCAAAGGCGGTGTGTGTGTGTGTGTATAACTGATCAGGAAATATTTTTAAAAGGATGGAAAAGAGAACAGAGTTCTCTGAGAAAGGGGGGAAAGTATGGGGAAACAGAGGACAGCTAAGGTCCTATTGCCAAGATTCCTGAGCTTGTTAGGTGTGTGTGTTTTAAAGAGGTGGAGCAGGAAAACAGCAGATTCCATGGAACACCTTGAGGGTACTAACTGTGGACCTGGATACCTTTCAGCTGCTTCTAAGTATAAATCAATAGTGTACTTTTGTCCTTAGGTGAAGTGGTCAAAACTAAAAATTTTAATTTCATGTTTAATTTAGAACTAATTTTACACCCACATCCTACAGAAGGAGGGAAACAAGATACTTTCTCAGCTGCTCATTAATGCTTTCTATAATGTTCATCTGGATTAGCTAATCACAATGGGAAGTGCTGATTTTAGCTCCTTCGTAGATGAGTCCTTTCCACATTACCTTCATCATGTAGGAACTGCTTTTAGAACTGGGTCTTTTTTGTGTCTGTGGGGACATTTGAAATTTTGAGGAAACCACACAATGGCTGTCATTGGCCAGTTACAAAATGACAAGGAAAAGTCAGATCCTAGCAAATAGTAATTTTTAAAAGATCAATGGGAATTTGCATGATCTCTTCCTTAAACCTGCCTCTTCAACATTCATATGTGGATTGAGAAGACTTCTTATATATGCTGATATTCCACACAATTAACTGCTCCTTCAATTAAAGGATTATTGTTTCCTCTTAGGCAGTCAGTCATGTCCGTAGAAGCCCCTTGAGAGACACATGTTGTCTTGTTCAGGACTATTAACCATGACATTTGAAAAGCTGAGGATGGGTAACAGCTGCAAGCTTCTAGGAAAGAACAACTTTATTTTCTGCCCATCTTAAATTTTACATCATTTGTATTCCACCTTACCACAAAGGAGCTCAGGGACCAAGTAGTACACACACCTGATTTCTATCTCCACACCCCATTTGGTTCTTTAAATTACCCTGGACCGGTATTCAGTTTATATGATCCAAGCATGCAGAGAAGAGGGCAAAACTGTAAAGATCCTAACCCCCAGACCATTGATAGCAAGACCCATTAACCTCACAAAAAGTTTGATCATTTAAATGTTAATCCAGCTGAACAGGATCTCAAATATCCAAATATTAATTTTGATGTGAAAAGACAATTACATTTTTCTTGCCTTTTCGAAAAGGCTGCTGCAATCAGCTGAGTGCTTGTTGTAGTTGCTTAAAAGCAACATAGCACAGGCTTTTTAAAGTGCCAGAAGCTCTTGGAAAGCCGCCATTTTGAGGGTCATTGTTTACTGCTTATTTCCAGCTAATTCTGTCTAGAGAATGCCCTTCTACCTAATGGCCTGAGTCACTGCCAAATGCAGTACTTAAAAGGCACCTTCAGCTCATCCAGAGGATTTGGCTAGCTGTCCTTTTGTAGCAACTGTCCCATTTGTCAGGGCTGGAAGGGTGACAATGGTGCAAAGTCCCTGGAGCCTGAACCTCTGGAGGGCCCAAGCTTCTGCAGCCTGAAGAGTGAAAAAACAAACACCACATAGCAAAATAAATGCTGGTATCAAAACACCCAAGTGAGTAGCTATGATTTCTGTAATTCTTAGCATATCAGAGTTCTTCTATAAACATCAGTATTTCTTAATATGATCCAAACATGGCAAACTGAAACTTACAACTGAGATGAAAACTATTGAGACTTGAATAGCAGACCCCAGTTACCAGAATTAGTAGCCTTGCCAAGTTTATTCAGCCTGGGCTTTGTTTCAAAATGATTGTTTGGTGCTGTGGAGAGGCAGTGAACACTGGTCATTGAATGTCTTTTAAAATGTTTAAAGAAAACAGTACATTTAGTTTGTAGGAACACTGCATCTTGCCCAGACATAGCATCAGTTCTCTGCAGCACTGCCATCTGTAAACAAAATAAGACACATTTTCCTTATCAGGTTCTTCATCAGTTCTATGGAAATATTAGTGGTATTTATTCCAGATTTGTTTTTAGGCAATGCATGGACAGGCCTATCAATGCACATTAGCTATGATGTGTAAACAGAGCATCTTGGTAGTGAGGTAAGCATGGGAAATCTATCAGTTCCACTTTTAAAGCTCAAGTTTTGGTAAATACTTTAAAATATGAACAGAAACAAAATTCTATTCCACTTGCTCCAGACAATTCAATAGGCATATCTGTTCTCATGCTTGACATATAGGTGTTACAAATGAGAAATCCACCAAGAAAAAAAAGGGAGATCACAACCCTAGTTTGGCAGTAACATCTTTGAATACAGGGATATTCAAATCTAGACTTTAAAAGCTAAAGAACTCAAAGTCCTGGGTCTGGATGGACAAATCTGTCAGTTTTAGTTTCTTACACTTTCCATTTTGTACAACATAAAGTTCTGCCAGGCTGTATAAAAAGGACTTTGTGAATTTTGGTAAATTTCTTTCAAAAAGATACTGAAATGGAAGTCCTATCCATATCTGTTAAAAGGCACCATTCACCTAAGCGCTAATTAGCAGAGAAGGAAAAGTGGCACAACAGTGCTGTTACCTTCATACTCTACTTGTGGATTTCCCAGAAGATCTGGTTAGCTACTGACAGAAAGATAATGGCAGGCTGAGACTCTCTGTCAGATCTAACTGATGTATTCTTATATAATTCTTGATCAAATTTGAAAAGCAGCAGCATGGGGCTGATCACTATCAAAATGTCTTCCTATTAAAGCACATCCACCTACAACACTAAGCTAGCTTCCATGCATAACTTCATGGTTTGCATGATTACTACTGTGTATATTGTGTCTTGTACTTTTACTTTTTTTTGGCACAGAAAATATTAGTTCTGGGTTCAGAGGATTCCAATCCATACTAGAACACCTTGCACCTTGACCTGAGTAAGGGAGAACTGTGTGTGTAGACAGGCTTGTGCATGAGAAGCACAGTGTATGTGTACAAGATTCCTATTTCTCCACACCTGCATCCCTGGGAAGCTATAGTAATTCAGTAGAAACAGGAGGCAAGTAATTTCTCCGGCAGTTGTGTACTCCAGATATGGCCCTAAAAAACTCCTGAAGGCCAGTTCTTGGAGGAACAGAAGGTTCTGCTGCACTACCAGCAGAAAGTGAAATTTAGCCCCAAGGCCACCACCAATGTCAGTCATGATGTTCCTCATAACCTGTTGGATACACATGCAGGTTACTGTCTTTTTCACACAAATGATCAGCAGTGGCAAATCTAACATGTCACTTTAGGAGTTAGAAACTTGTGGCCCTCCAGATGTTTGTGGACTGCAATTACATCAGCTCCTTGCCAGAATAATTAGTGGCAAGGGATAATGGGAGTTACACTCTGGAGTATCAAAGGTTCTCCACCCCAGGACAGTTGACCAGCAAGCAGTCCACAGCTGTACCTCTTTCAGTGACTTTTCAGAGGAACTTCCTCACTCCTTATTTTATTAAGATATTTCAATAGAAAAAAATTCCAATAAGCTGTATTGATTACTTGACTAGTGTAGAGATTTGGGAGTGTTATTAAGGAGACATAACACTGACTTTGATTTGACAAATGTTTGTGGGAGCTGCAGTAACAATAAGCAACCACTCCACTAGATACTACAATACAATTGCTATTTTTGAATCACTTCATATCGAGCTGTTACTTGTTAACTCAAGAAATGCAAATTCAACCCTGGTGGGCATGTTCAGTATTGTTTTTTCACAACATGGCAGCTTCTGGAAGCCATTGTGATCAGGCACTACATCTTCTACAAGAGCAGGAAAATGGTTGAGCCTCATTACTCGCAGAGCCATCTTCAGCCTGTTGTGTACTTTTATTTTTGTACTGCTGAATAATCACTAGCAGAATCCTAGGGAATGACTCTACCCATCAAACAGCACTTCAGGGCTAAATACTTAAGACCATATAGCTGTTGGCAGACAGAGATGTTGCTTGTTTTTCTCATGTAAGCCATTAAAATGGCAAAGTGTAAATGCAGACAAAACAGCAGCTGCAATTGGGAGACAGGAAGATACACTTCTAAAGCAACTCCACAAACCACAACCACATTTTTATATTTAAATTTTATTGGAAAGATTAAATATACAATTAGAATTGTTATCTACAGAATGTACAAAATATACAGAAATACAGATAAAGTTAATTCTGCTGTTGTTTCTCTTCATAAAGTTTATCTGAAGAATCTAGGAAGGCTGACTCATGACAGTCTAGAGTTGCTGTTCGTCAGCCGTTAAAATAATATTGGTCAGAAATATCTGTCAGGTAATGTGCTTGGTGCCATATTGCTATGAAACAATTACACTTCATTTTTGGCCAGTGGGGAATAAGGCCTAGATTGGGAGTGAGCAACTCAGTGAGTCCAGTGGTCAATTTACTGCCACTGGAACCATACAAGGCATTGCACAGATTGCTAAAAGTACAAAACCAAAACCCTATACAGAACTGGAAGTAACCAGAAAATGGTGCTTTCAATGTTCAGTGGGATCCTGCTGTCTATTTAAAAGGTGAGCTGCTGCTTCTGAAGTCTTCCGGTAAAGTCAGTTCACCATTTATTTTTGGAGGGTGGTGGAGAGGGGGTCAGAAAAGGACACTATAGGGAATCTGAAAGGGCTGTGGGCTACAGAAGCTGCTTGGAGTAGGCACACTTTGCCCACTCTTGCTTTAGAGATTTCAATGCATCTTGCAAATACTGAAACTGAGTTACATATGAGCTTGCTATTTTCTTCACATTACTCCTATTCATCTTATGTATGCATGGAAACATGAGGTAGGTTTTGTTAAGAATATTCCTTGAAAGGAAAACAAAACAAAACAAGGAGCGTTGACATTAGAAAGACAAACCAAAGGCAATGATCAGCCCATCAGATACCAATACTATTTTGATCCACTGAAACAGAGAATACAATAATTCAAATGTGGAAATAACGTTCCACTCCTCGCACTCATCCCCATTGACTTCAGTGGAACAGATTTCCATGTAAATGCATCAGCCAAGAAAGCATCATTCAGCACAGTCGGAAATACTTTCCAGATAGACATGTTTTAAGATTGGCATGTCAGTTCAAAAAAGTAGGAGCGAACTGCACAAACATCTTCGTACATAATTTGCATAAAATATTTCCTTCTGATATGTACAGACAGATTTCACAAAAGCAGCAACTTGTTCAACATTCTCATTTTCAGCTTCTCATAGGCTACTTGTTTGAATTGTAATCCTGGCTGTTCTTCCAGAAGTTGAATATCATATTGGTTAAGCATACCTTTAAAAAACATATTTAAAAATATGAACTGAAGGACACTGCATCATCTTTCAAGAACTGTATACTATACAGAATTCTGCTAGGAAAAAAAATGGTGTGCTTTCTCCCAGAATTAAAAATGGGTAATGCTTTATATTTCTGTTGTTGGAACTATGAAGGCTGAGCCCATCCCCCTAATTTTGATATCTGTGGTGTATTAACAGCAGATGTGGCCAGATATATCCAATAATCTACTGGCAATTTGGAAAAGATCCAAGCTTTGTACTTTCTGTCTTATTATCTGGTGTGCATTCCTTAACACTGGACAGTTACCCTCCTATTTGAATGTGTGTGTGTGTGTGAGTGAGTGTGTGTACCTATCTATCTCAATTTTCAAAGTCACAGAATAATAATTCAATCCTTTTGCTACTCACTATAAATAGGAGGGGGGAGTATACTCCCTCAAACAAGTACAAATTCCTACCTCTTTTCATCATACAGTTTCAATCTTGCAGTTGCAATTTTAACAGTAGGTAGTAGGTCACTACAAATTATGTCATTACATGAAAGATTTAGTATGGTAAAATGGTCTGCCTTCAAGTATATTTTGATTGTGACACTGATACAAGGAATAATGAAGCTAGGCAGTGACCTCTGCGTTTTCAGCCTAGCCTTTAATATCTAATCCTCCTTCAATACGTCAGCCACAATTCAGTCATCAGTCTTTGATGGAACCGCTAGATCTTTCATCTCATCTATTTCTTCATCTGTAGGCTTATGTCGGCAGATAACACGGCAGACTTATATGGCATATTAGAAAAAACAGCTATTCAAAAAAAGAAAGATAGGCAGATATGGAAAAGCTACTTAATATAGCAAGGTAAAGAAACATAATTTCTAAGGTTGCACCTGTGTTGATACAGACCATTGCAATATTTAATGAAATATTTCTAAGGTCGTGTTTCTTTTTCCTATTTAGTTCACACATTGCAACTCACTGATAGTGTATACATATTTGAGAGGAGAGCCAGTGTGGTACAGTGGTTTAATGCTGGACTAGACTCTGGTAGGCTGGAGTTCAAACCCTCATTCAGCCATGGAAGCCCACTGTCTGACCTTGGGCAAGTCCAAGTCCTTCAGCTCAGAGGTAGGCAATGGCAACCCACTCCCGAATAAATCTTGCCAAGAAAACTCTGTGATAGACTCCGTTTACTGTGCCGTAAGTCAGAAACAGCTTGAAGGCACACAGTAACAACAAACATGTTTCAAATAATGTTCAAGCTTGTCAAATAGACTTGTAAAAAGGCAATCTTGCACTATATCATACTTTTTATAAAACCAAATACAATTTCTGCCACAGAGAAAAGTCTGAAAGGATTTCATCATTTGTTTAAAAGGATCATTATATGCCAGTAGTCCTAGCTACACCTAAAGGCCGACAGGAGTCTTCTGTATCTTGAAAACAACTCCTTTCAATTTTTTCCCAACAGGAAGGAATTTGAGAATAAGGAAAAAAGTTAGGTGTGTTTATAAGAAGAATTGCTTTTAAAATATTCTCCCACGGGTCAACAACTGAAGAGAGACTGCATCATGTGGGAAGCCCATATGAAACTCCTTGTAAAGGCAGGGAATTTTGTTAGAGCTGTCCACTCCCCCACACTTTCATTTTTTATTTTTTATTGGTTATAAAGAAAAAAAGAACAGAACAAAAAAGAAAAATACCACGTGATATACATAACAGTAAAAAAAAAGGAATTTCAACAAAAACAAACTTGCATTGTTTTTTCTCACCAATTCCATTACAATTATATACTTATTAAACATATTCTATATCATATTGCTTATATACTTTTGTTACCTATATCTAGATCTCATACTCATTATTATTATAATAATTTCATTCTTAACTCTATACTTTTCAATTACATTTAATCTATTACTAAATATAATCTTATTTCTAAACATATCAAAGTATTCCTAAATGTGAACCCACCCTCCAGAGCCATATAATCCGCCCTGCACACTAAGGTCCTCTGGGAGGAATTTCCTGCAGCCAGTCAGAACTAGGTTGGCTGCAGTTACCCAGAGGACCTTTTCTTCTGTCGCTCCTAAGTTAGGGATTGGCCTGCCGGAGGAGACCCGACATATTACCAGTCTTGACCGCTTTAAAAAAGCAGTCAAGACTGTCCTCTTCCGACAGGCCTTCCCAGACTAGTGCTCCACCGCCTCCCACCAACTGTCCTCCTGTTCTTTAATAGTTAGTTGATTGTAGTTAATGTGTTTTAGGGGGTTGGTTTTAGATGGGTTGGTGGGTGGGGAGGATTGGTTATGTTTTAATGCTTTTAATGTATCTGAGGTATTGCCTCGATCCATGGGGAGAGGCGGGATATAAATACATTTGATGATGATGATGATGATGATTCAATTTACTCCATCTTCCAGAATTGTAATTCTTTTTGTGGAGGTATGACACCTTCCTCTTTTGTTAAAACCTTTCCCACAAATATCTTCCATATTGCTTCGAAATCACTCCCCCTCATCATTCCTTTTTTGGCCTTAATTAGACATGTTAATTTATCATTAATCGCAATTTTCCACACTTTTTTATACCAATCGTCTTTTTGAAAATCTCCATAAATTTTCCATTATCTTGATATAATTAACCTTGCTGCAGTTAATAAATTTGTAATTAAATCCCTCGTTGCCTCGGTACAATTAACCGTATCAAATATAGATAATAATCCTATATTTGGACATATTTGTAAATCAATTTCTGTGATCTCTTTTACCTCTTTAAACACCCATTGCCAAAATTTCTGTACACCTTCACACTACCACCACATATAAATATATGTACCAATCTCTTGACAGCCCCTCCAACACAACCTTGAATAATTCTTATCTATATAATTTAACCTTACTGGTGATAGGTACCATCTCCAAACCAATTTATAATAGTTCTCTTTTATCCTTACAGACAAGTTTTTTAAATTAACCAATGCAAATCCCCTTTTCCTAGAACTCCATCTATGATATATCTCAACTGATTTGCATTATAATACCATTTTAGATTTGGTAGGCCCAGTTCATCTTCTTTTGGGGATTTATACCAAAATTTCTTATCAATCCTCACTTTCTTGTTCTCATTACAAAATTGTTCAATAATAACTGCCAATTTTTCAATTCTTCTTCTGATACTTTTACTGGTAACATCCTGAACAAAAAATTAACCTTAGGTAGTATTTTCATTTTACTAATGCTATATTCTTCCAAACCATGATAACTTAATATTTTTATATTCCTCTAATTAACGTTTCACTTCTTGTCTTATTTTATTATAAGTTTTTCCCTCTCATCTTTGTAGACCTTTTGTAATGTTTATTCCTAAATATTTTAATATACAATGTATTTCATGCTGTTCGCCGCCTCGATCCATGTGGAGAGGCGGGATACAAATAAATTTTATTATTATTATTATTATTTCCCTTAATTTAATATATATCTTTCTATCTTTTAAAAAATCTTGTTCTTCTATTTTAGTATAATTAAACAACATTAATTCCGATTTAGCCCAATTTATCTGTAGCCCTGTCATTTCCCCAAATTCTTTTAAGTGTTCAGATGCTCTTTCCATTTTCTTTATCCGATCTTTAATTGTCAGCAAGGTATCATCAGCAAACAAACTTACTTTATTCCTTTCCTTAATCCCAATTCTCTCCAAATTCTCATCCTTCCTAATAACATTTGCTAAAATTTCAATGACCACTGCAAATAAAATCAGGGATAATAGACAGCCTTGTCTTGTTCCTCTAGATATTTGAATTTGTTTTGTTAATCCATCATTTACCATTACTACTGCTGTGTTATGTGAATATAACTGATTTATCAATCCTCTAAAGTTTCCCCCCAATCCTAATGTCTTTAATGTTATTTTAATGCTGGCCATTCCACACAGTCAAAGGCCTTGTATATATCTAATGCCATTATTCCTGCTTCTTGTTTATCCCTTTCAATTATATTTATTTTGTTCAATACTCTACCAATTAGATTTGACATCTGTTTTGCCATGCCCAAAATATAGCAGAGACTGCTCCCACAGTTTTGGAAGCATGTCCAGCAGCAGAGAATAATTTAGCAGCAATGCACTGTAGCCAGTAAAAACTCACCCACACCAATTGTCTTCTTCCATCAAGGAGGCAATTTATTCTTGAGTTACAATGTGTATATATTTACAATAATCTCCAGAAGGCATTCCAGTATCCCTCTGCTTGCTCTCTCTGGCCAGAGCCTCAGGCATACACATCAGACACCATGTACAACTTGTTGGATAGCTCTCAGCTACATTTATACTCACACTAGCTGATGCAATCCTGCTAATCGTTGCAGTCTTCCCACACCTGATGCAACCTTCTCCCCTGGTTGCTCATCAGCATGACTCAGCTAAAGTCACATGGCTCTCCACAGGTGCACTTAACGACCCACATCACAAAGTATTTTCTACAGGTTTGGTCCAACCTTTTCTTGACATGTTTTCCTTGCACAAAGCCACATTGGTTTCTTTGCAAATACTTATAAATAAACTTATTCATTCTTTTTGCCATTATTGCTGTCAATATCTTGGCATCTTGATTTATTAGCGATATAGGTCTACATGATCCTGGATCTGTCAAATCCTTATCTGGTTTCAGAATCAATATCATTAAAGACTGTTTCCATGATGGTGGGATGCTATCTCCACTTATTATATTATTATATAATATCTTCAATTTAGGTATTATACCCTTTTTAAAAGTTTTATAGTATTCGGTCCCAACTCACCCATATCCAGTGATTTCATTCCTTTTAATTTATCTATAACTTCTTCTATTTCTTTTTCCAAAACCAGTTGTTCCATCAACTCTTTATCCTCCTGTTATTTTTATTTTCCAATTTTTTTCAATATATTCCTCAATATTATCCACCGACTTTTCCCCTGTTGAATATAATTCTTGATAAAACTCTTCAAATATTTTTAACTTATCTTTCATCATCCTACATATTTTACCTGTTTTGTCTTTAACTACACCAATTAGACTGTGCAGATCTGGCCAACATTTTAGAGTTCTTATTACTATATTCACAAAATTCCCTTATCAAACATATTAGATTCCTCTGAATCTCATCAGTTTTTATTTTTTCCAATTTATTTCTTTTTGCTTGTAATTCAATATAAATTTGTTTATTCCTATTATATATTTATTCTCTAATTCTTTTATTTCCTTTTCTAACTTTAATTTCTTCTGTCCTTGTTGTCTTTTTAAATTACATAATTCCCTAATGCAAATACCAATTGCAACTGCTTTCATAGTATCCCATAACATCGCTTGAGAAACCTCCCTATTATTAATATCTCAAATATCTTGCCCTTTCTTTTCTATCTTTTTCACTACCTCCTTATAATTAAGTATTCTGGTGTCTAACCTCCATCTTTTTGTTTCTCTGTAGTCCTTCCTAAGTGGAAAATCCATATTTACCAAAGTATGGTCTGTGATTTTTATCATTCCCATTTCTGTATTTAACAACCTCGGTATAATATTCTTTGAGACAAATATAAAATCTATTCTAGAATAATTTTTATGAACCAATGAATAATAAGTATACTTCTTCTCATCTCCCTTTATCAACCTCTAAACATCTTTTAATCCATTTCTATTCATCACTTTATTCAGAACTGTCATATTATTAAGTCTATCCTTTGTTGTCGCGTTGGATTTATCTTTCCACTTACCCATAACCATATTAAAATCCTCCGCCATTATTATAAAATCTCCCTGTATATCCTTCAACTCTTTGAATATTTTTTTCATAAAATTCTTTCTGTTTCTCATTTGGAGCATATACATTAACCAATACAAATGTTTCTCCCTCCTTGTATAATTAAAAATCTACCTTTTCCATCTTTTTTAACACTTAATACCTTAAAATGACATCTTCTAGATATTATGGTTGCTACTCCTCTTGCTTTGGATGTACCACATACTTTTTCATAAGTAATAGCCCAATTCAATTTAAGTTGATTTATCCCATCTTGTACTTGATGTGTTTCTTGTAAAAAAAAAAAATCTGCTTTATCTTTTTTCAACAATGACTCTGTCTTTTTCCTTTTTTATCACAGACCCCAAACCTTCCACATTCAGTGTTGTTATCTTCAACTTATTAGCCATTTTACATATTTCCAAAGTCTTTCCCCAACTCTTAATTGGCTCTTTTGTGTGGTGCACTCATTCCCCCCTTAACTTCCCTCCCTCCCCCTCCCCTCCTCCCCCTTCTCCATCCCCCTTCTACCTCCCCATATCCACATACACTGTTCCCCCCTTCCTCCCCCAAGGTGTCGGTTCCCAAACCTCACTTACGGCCTTAACAGGCTCTCTGGGGTGGGGGTGGGGGTGGGGGCAAGAGAAGGCCATGTTCCCCAGCACAGAAGAACAGGTTGCTTACCTGTAACTGTAGTTCTTCGAGTGGTCATCTGTGCCCTCACACACTAGGAGCTTTCACGCGTGCGCGGTAGCGTTCGGAAGATTCTAGAGCTTAGTAGCTTGGCAGGAACCCCTCCCCCATGCCGGTACTGTGCATGCTCCTCCCGCAGAGCAACGGTCACTCCTCAGTTCTGTAGTCCGCCGAAGAAACACAGGGACCTGAAAGAGGGGACGGTAGGGTGTGTGTGTGTGAGGGCACAGATGACCACTTAAAGAACTATAGTTACAGGTAAGCAACCTGTTCTTCTTCTTTGTGGTCTCTGTGCCTCACACACTAGGAGACTATGTAGCTTACCGGTTGGATGGTGGGTCAGGTCCTATAGTACAGAAGCCAGCACAGCACATCCAAACCGAGTATCTCTGCAGGACCAGCAGTCAAGTCTGTAGTGGCGCACGAAGGTCGATGGTTGAGACCAGGTTGTCACATGGCAGAGTTCCTGCAGATCAACTCCTCGCAGGAGAGCTGCAGATGTCGCAACAGCTCTGGTGGAATGAGCTCTCAGGAAAGCTAGCAGAGGCTTCTTGGCAAGCTCGTATGCCAGCAGGATTGTCCCAGCCACCCATTTAGAAAAACGCTGGGTGGATACCTTGTGGCCTCTGCGACGCCTGCCATAGCATACAAAAAGGTGCAGGGTTTGTCAAAAGGAGGCAGTCCTGTCCTTGTAAAAGGCCAAGAGCCGACAAACATCCAAAGAATGAAGGGATCATTCCAAAGGCGTCGTCTGGTCCGGATAGAAGGTAGGCAAATGATGCCCTGACCGAGATGAAAGTTGAACACCACCTTCGGCAGGAATGATATGTCAGGCCGGAGGACCATTTTATCCCTGTGGAACACAAGGAAGGGCTCGTCAGACCTTAATGCTGTCAGCTCTCCCGCTCGCCTGGCCAAGGTGACAGCCACAAAGAAGGCAGTCTTCATGGGAGCAGCCTGTCATCAGCAGTCGCCATCGGTTCGAAGGGTGGTCTCGTCAGCTGCGATAGCACCAGAGATAGGGACCATGGCTGTAGAGGGGGCGATACCGGCAGGTACAGGTGCTGCAGGCCCTTCGTGAACTGCTTGACGGTACCATCTCTAAAAGAGAGCCACGGAGGAGGAACGTGGAGGCTGGTACGCCATGATGGTTGTGAGGTAAACCTTCAAGGAAGGGAAGGCGAGACCTTGTTGTCGAAGGTGCAAGAGGAAGTGGAGTACAGTAGGCAGGTTGACAGGCGATACCGACTCCTGTCTTGCTTCAGCGAAGGCCACGAAGCGCCGCCACTTGTAATGATAGTTGCGGTGTGTCGACTTCTTCCTGGCCGTGGTCAAGACGTTACCAATGATGGGATCGTCTAAGGCGATATCCTCCAGGCATGGAGGGCCAAGAGCGGCAGGTCTGGGTGGAATATGAGGCCATCAGAGTGCGACAGTAGGTCTGGTGTCGTCGGGAACCTGAGTAGTTGACCGCGTGCAGGATCAAGCAGGGGCCCGAACCAGTGCTGCCTCGGCCAGTACGGGGCTATGAGGATGACGTCAGCTCGGTCGGTGAGGATCTTCAATATCACCCTGCCCAGGAGGGGAAACGGAGGGAACGCATAGAGGAGCCCCTCGTTCCACCTGAACTGGAAGGCATCGCCGATGGAACCGCGATCGTGACTGGCCCTCGAGCAGTACCGATGGCACTTCGCGTTTTGATTGGTGGCGAAGAAGTCGATGGCCGGCTCGCCCCACCGATCCCAGATCATCTGGAACACCTTGTTGGAGAGGGACCACTCGTGGTGGCAAGAGGTGTCCCTGCTTAGTGTGTCTGCTGTGGTGTTCTCCTGCCCGGCCAGGTGAACCGCCACGGGATGGATTCGGAGCGAGACGCACCAGTTCCAGAGATAGAGGACTATGCTGAGGAGGGTGGTCGAATGAGTCCCTCCTTGCCTGTTGACGTAGCAGACCGCCGTAGTGTTGTCTGTGAGGATCAGCATCATGTGGTCTGTAATGAGGTGGCGAAAGGTCCTTAGCGCCTTCCAAATCGTGAGCAGCTCCAGAGCGTTGATGTGGAGGACGGTCTCATCGTCGATCCACCGGCCTCAGACTTTGAGCTCGCTGCAGTGGGCTCCCCATCTGGAGAGGGAGGCGTCAGCAGTCACCGTCACTTGCGGAGCTGACTCCCGGAATGGCATGCCTGACATGAGGTGACTGTAGGACTGCCACCATAGCAGGGAGGAGCGTACCTGCGGGGGTAGTCGAAGGAGACGTCTCTGGTCATCCAGTAGCGGGTTGAAGACTCGTATAAACCAGTGTTGAAGGGGCCGTGCACGGAGCCTGGAGAGGTAGGTCACGGCGGTGGTGGATGCCATATAGACGAGGAGCTGTTGTATTCTCCTCGCTGTCACAGTTGGGGCGGTGAAGACTGTCGATGCGGCCCGATAAAGCGTCCGTGCCCGGTCTAACGGTAGGTAGGCTCTCGCCGATACCAAGTCCAGTGTGGCACCGATAAAGTCCAACACCCTCACAGGCTCAAGGTGGGACTTCTTCGTGTTGACCCGGAGATCGAGGTGGGTCAGCAGTGTCAATGTCCAGTGGATGTCGCTGTAAAGTTTTTGTCTGCAGGACGCCACCAACAGCCAATCGTCCAGGTAGGGATAGATGGAGACGCCCTTCGTCCGCAGGAATGATACCACTGGGGTCATGCATTTGGTGAAGACCCCGGGCGCAGTCGAGAGTTCGAACGGTAGCACCTTGTACTGATAACAGGTGCCGCCAACCACGAACCATAGGTACCACCTGTGCTGCGGGCGAATGGCGATATGGAAATAAGCTTCCTGGAGGCGAACCAGTCCCCTCGATGAAGGAAAGGCAGGATCAAGGATAGCATAGCCATCTTGAACTTTTTGGGGCGGATGTATTCGTTCACCCCTCTGAGGTCTAGGATGGGCCGCAGGGTTCCGTCTGTCTTCAATACCGTGAAGTACTGGGAGAAGAAGCCGGTGTTTTTGCTGAAGACCAAAGTCGCTCGATCGCCCCTTTCTGAAGCAAGGACTGGATCTCTTCCAGCCGTGCCGAGCTGGCCGGGGTGGAATAGTAGACGCCTCACAGTGGAATATCTTGAAATTCTATGGCGTAGCCAAGACAGATGATGGAAAGCACCCAGGAATCCGTCGTGACTTGACGCCAGTTGGCGAGGTGTCTGGCCAGGTGTGGTTGATCTTGAAAGGCTGCTGGCAGGCTGAAGGTTGGGTGCGGTGGCAACCTGCGGAGGGGGTCAAATCCGGGACTTCGCCTCGGACAAAAGCTTCTTGGACGATGAAGCCAGGTGTCGTCGGAATGATCTTCAGCCCGAGGAGACAGTCGACGGTCGGGACTGAGTAGACTGCAAAGACCAGTGTTGAAAGGTGGAGGAGGACAGCCTGCGCCAAGACAATCGCGAGCCAGAGGACTGACGGGTCTGGGGTGGTTGGTTTATCCCCATCTTCCTGGCGGTCAGGCGCGCCTTGACGATGTTGTCCATCGCCTCGTCGGTCGTGGCATGAAAGAGGCCTTGACCGTTGAAGGGAAGGTCTTCAATTCGCCTTCGATTGTCCTTCTGCAGTCCTGATGACGGGAGCCAGGCATGTCTGTGAAGAGCCACGGAGCCCACCATCACCCTCGAAGCAACCTCCACGGTGTGCTTCGAGGAGATGATTTGCTGGTTCGCTATGGCCACGGCCTCGTTGAAGAGCTGTACCACGGCCGGGCGATTCTCCTCTGTGAGGCCAGACAGAAGAGGAACGAAGCGGTCCAGCAAGTTGCGGAGGTAGGCCGCAAGGCACGTCTGCGTGTTGGACACCCTGGAGATTAGTGAGGAGGTGGTGTAAAACCTCCTGCTGAAGGTGTCCAACTTGCGACCCTCTCGGTCTGGCGGGGTGGTATGTGCCCTATTGCCAGCCTCGGTCTGGGCAGACTCCACCACAATGGAGTTCGGGACTGGATGGCTAAAAAGGATCTCCACTCTCTAATTCTGAGTCTTGTAGAGGTGCTCCAGCCTATGTGGTATAGGCTGGGCAGAAGCCAGCTTGTCCCATGGATGTTTGAGGGCCTGCATGAGCTTTGGCAGGAAAGGCAGCGGAGTGGTGGTCGGCTGACGAACTTCCGCATATTGGAAGACCGGGTCCTCCTCCTCCTCTGGAGCTGGTTCCAAGACCTTGAGACCGAGTGCCGCAGCCATCCGGAGCAGGATCACCGAGAATTGTTGTACATCCTCAGGCACAGACTCCAGTACTGGGTCCCCGAAGGTTAAGGAAGGTGACTCGTGCGATGCTGGCGTCAAGTCCTCTGATTCCGTGTCCGAGTCATACGACTGCGAAGATGGAGACGGAGACCTATCCGCAGGCCTACTGGGACGTCGCTCTCGGGTAACTGCCAGAGTGGCCGTCGCTACCGATACCGCTGATGACGTGGCGGTCGGAGCTGTAGTATGAGGCATCCCTGAAAAGGTAACCAGCACTACCGTACGACGCACTTGTGTAGTCACTTCGGTGACTGTCGCGCCTGGCACCCCCGCCTGTGTAGTTGTGGCCTCCGACATTGGGCAGGTAGCTGTGCAGGTAACCCTTGGTGGCGGCGACACAGCCCTGTAACGGGGTGAAGGCTCTCTAGACCTCCGGTGGCAAGGAGAAGGTGAGTGGCTTCACAACCTCCGATACCCAATGCCTTCTCCAGAGGGCAAGCGGGACCGTCAATACGGGACCCAGCTCCTCACATCCAGGTGGTACCGATCCCTATAAGATGGGGAATAGGAATGGTACGACACCGGATATTCGCGCCACTGATGCTCCTGACCGTATCTGCCGAGATAGGAAGCAGAGGTGTAAAGCGACTCGGTCGAGGGACGGGAGTGCGGTCTTTCATAGTACACCTCCTGGTGGCGCGGTGATGGCAGCCTGACTCTCCGCTCCGGGGAGCGGGACACGCTCCTGCCCAAGGCTGCCCCATGCCTGGGCAAAGGCCGGTGTTGGGTCATCACTTCCTCCTGGTGGTCGACCGGTTTGCGGTGACTCGGCGGGGTACCGCAGCCGTCAAGATGGGCGGCTCCGAGGATGGCAGGACCTCCATGGCCTGCTCCTCGTCTGACACCTCGAGGACCTCTTCCAGGTCCGACGGCTCTCCTGGATCCCCAGGGAGCTGGGTCGGTGGAGGTGTAGGGAGGGCCTCCTTTGGTGGGGAGCGCCTCTTCTCCTTTCTCTTCTTCTTCTTCTCTTTCTCATTCTCTGCGTCTGGGGCCGCAGGACGCTTCTTCCGGGCCGATGTTGGAGGCCTGGTCGACAAGGAGGCCTGCGAGCCCGCAGGTGTCTCCTTAGTTGTCTTGGCAGCTGCCGACAACTTCGGGATCCTCAGGAGCGAGGAGACGAACAGCCTCGAAGTCAGTACTGAGCCCGGTACCGACGAGGTGGACGGTGTGGCAGCCGCCGACACCGTCGATGGTGAAGTCGCTCCTAGTCTGGGTGTTGGTTTCTCGAACATCTCAGCATGGACCTCGGGCTGCTCCCTCACTTGCAAAGACTGTTCCCAGCAATAGGATTTCAACCTCAACGCGCGGTTGTGGAGAGTCTGAGTAGTGAACTCTCTGCAGATAGGGGAAGCCCGGGTGTTGTGAGTTTCGCCCAGACAAAAAAGGCACTCACGATGTTTGTCCGTGAGAGTGACCTTCCATCCACAGGAGACGCACTTCTTAAAAGGCACAGACATAGACGAAAGTCCGAAGCGAGAAGAAGAGAGAATGAAGTGAGAGAAAAGTCCGAAAAAGAAGTCCGAAGAGAAGGAGAAAATGGAGGGGTTTTAATACCAGTCCAATCTGAAATCCAAACTCGTAGTCAAAAATCCAAATCCGAAGTCAGCCAAGCAAATAATCACCAAGAAAGCAAGCCACTAGCAAAGAACCTTCTGTACACAACGGCGGACGAGAAAGAACTGAGGAGTGACCGTTGCTCGGCGGGAGGAGCATGCGCAGTACCAGCATGGGGGAGGGGTTCCCACCAAGCTACTAAGCTCTAGAATCTTCCGAACGCTACCGCGCACTCGCGAAAGCTCCTAGTATGTGAGGCACAGAAACCACGAAGAAGAAGCAGGTACTTCCTGCCATTTTTTTTATTACTCATATCCCTTCTATTATTATCTTTATCCCCCACACTTTGATATGGTTTAACTGGCAAAATATGATTTAATTAGCAAAATGTATCAACTGGCTTTAATATCAAATAAACCCTGATGTGACTGAAAGCCAGGCTGAATAAGAGGCAAGTTGGCCAGCTAAACAGGTAATGAGACCCCTTGCAGGCTTAGCTAAGTCATACCAGAAGCTTTCAGATGCTAACAAACTTCTAGCTAGCCATTGAGACAGAGATGAGACAAGAGAGTCAACAATGTTTGCATGGAAATGTTGATCGGCATTTTCCATCACCTCCTCCCTTCAACACCTATTCCTATATACCCTTTCCTGCCCAAATGATATAAGGCTATTAAACCAGCTATTGACTCTATGTCACCTACATGCTAAAACCATCAATGTATTTCCCTCACACGTTAAGACCACACGTCCAGCCATTTTTTTCCACTCTGCAACTTCCACTGTTTGCTCTGGCAGAGAGCCATTTACACTCCTTGCTCTCTAGGCAGATTTTGGGTATAAAAGATCTCAGTTTTACCAATTAATTTACAGTACCTTAAATGCTGAACACCAGTATGTTGCTCTGAACTCTGTCTGTATTGCCCTTAGGTGCAAGTCTAAGCCACATCGTTGTTTTCTTCTGAACTGGTAATTATAGTCTTGCTACCCACCTTTCCTTCCTTCCTTTCAGTTAGCTCTTGCATGAGCGTCTGATTGTTTGAATCTTGTGTGAGTGCATGACTGAACTCCCCTCAATAAACACGTTTTTAGTTTACTTTTGAATCTCTGGCTGGTTTTCTTGTAAGGACCCTGTAGACACTGGTGAAGAGATCCTGCTAGTTACCTCACCTTGTGTTGCCTTCTCAATTAGAACTAATTAATTCCCCATTTTTACATTGAATTGTGAGTACTGCTGGAGGACCTCAAGAGGTCCCCACACCTTTTGGGGTAACAGTTTCATAGACTATTTCTGTTATCTGTAAATACACTCCTTAGCTTTTAGACAAATATGTCACAGAGCAAAATCTCATCACAGCTTTAGTGTTAGCACGAAAAGCCCCAGAAACCATGCAGAAATCTGGGAAAGCATTAAGTATCTGGGACAAAGATCACAAGCAGTATGTGGCATTTTCTAGAAAACTGAAAGCAGTCTGTGCTGAAATTGTTTGCATCTTAACAATTAAAAGGTTTTCCATAGGGACAATATTGAACACCTCACTTACAATCTGTGAAGTAAAGAACCCTCTAGACAACTTTTACAGTTCAGTAATAATTATAAAATTGAGCTAATAGCATTTCTTACCTAAAAAATGGATTCTTTAAATCAAGGATATTGCCTGACTTAAAACCCGTTTCATCCACTACAGCCACGATATGGATGTCATAACTCTGCCTGCATTGAAAACAGAAAAGTCATGAAAAACAGACATTTACAGGTATGACAACTTAGGGATCAGCACAACTCAATTTAATGATGCCAGTGGCAGGCCCCAGTCAGGAGGCATGCTGAAATCTAGATCTTCTTCCTCTAGGGAGCACACCAGGTACTCATTTCCACCTTTGAAATGAAAGAGCAGAAGTGCCACAGCAGGGCCTCAAAGGCACTTCTGCTCATTCTTCCAAAGGCACAAGTGGGTGGCTGATTGTGGCATGCGTACTGGCTAGGGCTTGCCACCACCTCTGGTGCTGTCCTATGCAATATTACTACAATAACAGGGACTTGAGTCTCTCTCTCCTACCTCTGGGGAGTCTGCTAGCCTCCTGCTTTGCAAGAATGTGTGCCTAGCCGCTGGACTTTGCCACTGCTTCCACCACTGCCCTGCACTATTTCTTGGCCTGGTTGCACTAGATCTCAGGTACAATATATTTTTTCAATAATTTCTGTATTTTCAGTCCCACAGAAGTGGCAAAGGAGGCAGGGGAAGCCAAAGACTGCACACTTCATGGCATGCCTGCCAGCTGGGGCTTGCTACCGCCTCTGCAGCTGCCCCAAGCAATTTCATTTATAGGGACGTGATCACATTTTTTTGTTATCTGTGGGGAATCCTGGAAACAAACTCCCCACGGAAACTGAGGACCCACTGTACTGGCTTTGTTTTGAAGAAAGCAGCAGGGGCTGAATTTTGGGATGAGCCAATGTCAGGACTTTTGATTTATGGGTTTTGCAGCCATGTAAGCACAGTAATTTAAAATACTTTAAGAAATATATAACTTCTTCTGGAAAATATGACACAAAATGTTTTCTCTAAATTTCATAAGCCCTTTTCTGGGCTTTCAGTTTTGACCTTTTCTCTTTGCTGCTTATTATAATCAAATGTTTTGTGAATGACCAGTTAATAAGATCAGTATGTTTCACTTTCCCTTTTAACAATCCTAGCCCACAACCATGTATATATGTATATACCGTGTATATATGTGTATACTGAACTTGAGATAACAGTGTACATGTCTGCTGAAGTCTGCTTCAGAATAAACTCAAAGCCTATACTCAGAAAAAAATTGTTGATCTTTAAGTGCTACACCCACCCCCTATGTTTTCTACTGTAATGAGTTAATAAGGCTAATCTCCTGGAGATATTTGTGGTGGTGTGAAGGAAAGTCTTCCAAGAGTTGGCAGTCTTGTGACATATATGAGTCTAAAAGCCCCTCCAGATGAGAAAAAATCTCTCAAAGTCCCAAGTTTTGTTTCTATATGAATCAATTCTATTTTGCAGATCCATATGTAGTTTTCTTCACATAACATTTTCTTTCTCTTAAAGAATTCCTTGGAATTCCAGGCATTACCAAGGACTTTCCATTCCTACTGCCCAGGTCAATTTAAACTGATGCAGTATTTTTTGAAATAAAATGTATCTCTGCTTGGCTTCTGTTTGCTTTATTCTAGATCTAGTGAAGATGTCCACTGCCAGTAAATGTAGCTACTGTTTCCAGGTCACAGATTCAACAGAGGTCAACTGAGGGGAACAGGAATGTTTGCACCAAAACAAACTGATCCTAACATCTAACTAGTCTAATATCACTAAAGCACTTTAGCAAAACAACAACTGCAATGACAACAACTTGTTGTTTCAGTGGAAATTTCTGAGATATGCTTGAGTCTAGATGCAACATGTGATCAGTGGGTGGGGGCAGAGGAAGAACATGGGGAGAATGAGCGAAATGCAGGATATTTCAAGAAACAATTTGGATGCAGACCTGGGAATATGCAGGTAAAATAAAACAATCAAAACAAAAGGAACTGTGAACTCCATACTTACATGGAGTAAGTATCCCTTCCAGATGAGCCATAAGGCACCAAGAAGCTAAACAAATAGCAACCCTATCAAAGATCCAGCAGGTTTTGTTTCCTTCTATAGCTCTCTGTTCATGCCAGCCAAAATACCTGTTAGGTCTCAAACTGTTCATAAGGCCAAAGTATTCTCAAGGTCTACATGCATATTTCTTCAGGATCAGGTTTGCAGTCAGGGCAGCAGCCAAACTACTTGGCCTTTAATGAGGCTTTTGGCAACCAATTCACATTGCTATAGTGACAGTTTTGTAAACAGATGGGTTTACAATAGTAATCATGGTATCACAGCATAGAAAACACAGCTATTTTACACACACATACTGTAACAGATACTCTTCACCTCTAAAAGCAGGTGTTGAGAAAGAGCAATATGATTCCTTTATAGGAAAGCTTTTAACCAGAAAGCTTGGACTATTGAACAAAATTGCATGCTAGGTATTTGTTGTTGATGTAAATGAAGTATTCTGAATGTATTACTAGACATTCTGAAGAGCTGATTTTATGCCAGTCATACATAAACAGAGTAGTCTTAAAATAGAGTCCAGAAATTTCCCTGAATACCCTAATTCTGCTCTGAGTACCAATAACAAAGCTTTAAGAGTACTGAGGATTTAGAATCAACCAGCAAAATCAGGCCACCATGACCTTTTCCTCTGTATTGAGAAGCAGGGGAAACTGAAATTAAAGAAGGTAAGCAATGTAGAGCAAAGGACAGATCTTCTAACCACTTTCATAAACATTTATTACTTCTGAAAAACCACTAAATTGAAGCAACTTCAAAGAAATGCTGCTAGTATCCAATCTATTCCCTCTATAGAACAAAACCAATATTGCTCCACTAAATTTAGAAGTAAGTATGTAAAGAGATGTTAATAGCAGCAAAATATTGGTTCAGCAAATTCACTTGGCACAAATGTTATGTAACTGGTAATTTTTCTAATCATGTTTCTGAGACATGAACATAGAAGGGCTGGATTTTCTACCTTGCGAGATGAGATACAAAACATATTGCCTGTTTCTGTCACTTTCGTCAATCTGCAAATGTGTTCTTTTTTATCTTATTTTACCTTATTTTTATCTTTTTTTATCAGACAAGTGCTGCAGAATAACCCAAAAATGGTGTCCCTGACTTAGCAGGAACAGTATTTGTAAATCCCAGTAGCAGACCGGAATGTGTTAGATGCCATCTTCTTCATCCCCTTCTCTGTCCCAGAAACCCCTGTGATTTTGCAGGTTATGGAAATGGGCAGGAAAACCACCCTCCTTTTATTAGTTCTTTTAAGTGCTTTAAGATTTTGTCATTATTCTGTAACCTCTTTCACAACTTTTGGAAGTTTTAGCATAGGACCTGGATCCTGTTTGAGGAAGATGGAACCCATGTGCCTATCAAACTAGTTAGAGGACCCTTTATAGGATATTGGGGGCATGGGTAAAAGGTTCATACCCAGCTTGGGGGCCAGTTATAGTACCCCACTCTCAGGTAGCAGCAGAATCGCACAGTGGCTTCCACTCAAGTGGAGTCCTGGATCTGTCATTCTGGATACATCCAACAGGAGAGTAGGGTGGTATGGTTTACATTATCTGGTAGGCAGATCAACTGATGCCTGGGTACAGACCAATGCTAGGGCCAAGTCAATAAACTTGTGACCATTTCCTGTCAACCTATGTGGCCTGTAGGTTTATTGGTTGGATCAAGGCTCACTTGCTGCTGAGACCACAAAACAAGTATCTTCAGCAAAACATGAGCAGTAGTTTTTTTTCTAGCTCACCGTTTATTTGCTACAAATAAGACTTTCCCTGAAAGTGTTTCCCCTTCTTTGGCAAAGAGAGGAGTCTGAAGAAGGCAGCGTACTTGATACCAGTGAGTCAGGGGTTCTGTTGGAGCAGTTGATAGCCAAACTGTTACCCTTAAAAAAGAGAAATTAAATAAATATCAAACATCAAGAAGAATAGTGAAGCTAAAAGTGTAGAGCACATTTAAAAGAACAGAAGGAAGGAAAATAGTGTCAGAAGAATGACAGTATGTTGGAACTTGTCTTTGTTCTGAGAACATAAATTCAGGATGGACACTTATGACAAACAGAAGCACCCCAACCACAAATGCAATGCTCCTTCCAGTCACAAAGAGCACTATGTTAAATTCCAAGTCAATACATGCCCATTTTAATAACATCCAGAGCTTGTGAAGTTACTTTTTAAAAATATTTTGTTCATATTACTAGTTACAGATTTTAAAAATTGTTGCTACTAGTTCCCATGCTGGGAACTAGTTGCACATTACTTTTTGCTACTGAATGGCACAAAATTTAAAATTCCCATCAAAGAGCTTCTATAAGGGCTCTTGCATATTATTTCTATTTTTCTTTTTTTAAAAATTTTATAATCACAGTGCTTAAGTGACATAAAGCTATACTACTTTAGCACTATAACTGTAGAAGGAGGAGAGAAATGTTAAGTCTGGTAACAAAATTACCATTGGAAAACCTTTGAGGCAAAGATCACCCCATTCAAAATGTCCTTAGGACCACACAAAAACAAAGCTGGAGGAACTGAAACAATGGATACAGACATGTGACATTTACCCCAGCCTAACCTCCAGACTTGATTGCTACAATCTGTTCTGTGCAAGGATGTTCTTGAAGGTTTACTTCAATTAATTCAGAACGTGGCCACTGCGGAACCAGTCCTAGGTCACAGGCTCCATTCTGGTGTGTAAAATAACTTGGCTGGGAGAGATCTAATGCCAGCTACAATTCATCATGCTGGTACATGCTTTAAAGCTCTAAAGCAGTGGTTCTCAACCTTCCTAATGCCGTGACCCTTTAATACAGTTCCTCATGTTGTGGTGACCCCCAACCATAACATTATTTATTTATTATTTACAATGCCCCCCCCCCGGCAAAGGCCACCTCGCCAGCCAGGAACATGGTGGGGGGCGGGCAGGGAGGGAAAGAGGAGCCGCGTGTCTCCCCCGGGGAAAAATTCCGAGAACCCCCCTGGGCTCTGCTTCTGCTTCGCTCTCGTTTCCGTTGGGGGGCAGTGTGGGAAAAGTTTTCAGAGCGTCGACCATGGCTGGGGAGGAGGAATCCCAGCACCTTTGTCTTTTGCACCGGGTGCAGCTCACCCCCCCCAGAAAAGCGCTGCCTTGTGGCCTCCCGGCCCTTCCGCAGCGCCCCCCTCCGTGGCAAGGGGGGCAGGGGCCGTGGCGAGGAGGGGCCTGCCCCCCGTGCTGCTGCCGCCCCCCCCAAGCTGGCCCGTCAGACACAAGGTTCTCCTGGTAGCAGCGAAGGGGAGCGATTTCAGTCCCTTCTGAACAGGGGGCCGGAGGACGCGAGCGCGTGGCTCGCGCTTGCACACACCACTCCTGCTGTGGCGACGCTGTGGCCGCACGCGCTCCCGCCAAAGGGGGCAGGAGGACGCGAGCGCACGGCTCGCGCTTGCATACCACCACCAAGGAGGGAATGGAGCCTAAGACCATCGGAAATACGCATTTTCCGATGGTCTTGGGCGACCCCTGTGAAAGGGTCATTCGACCCCCAAAGGGATCGCGACCCACAGGTTGAAAACTGCTGCTCTAAAGGCAGAAATGAGAAACTGTGGCCCTCCAGATGTTGTTGGATTCACAGACTCATGGAGCTGGAAGAGACAGCAAGGAGCAGCTAGTCTAACTTCTACCATTCAGGAATACAAAACTAAAGCACTCCTGGAAGATGCCCATCCAATTTTTGTTTAAAGACCTCCAAGAAAAGAAAGTCCACTACCTCTGAGGCAGTCTATTCCACATGTACTTTGATCTATACAAATGACCTTTCAATTAAAAAATGATTTGGTTAAATCAGTAGGAGCAGATGCCTGCCACAAAAATAAAAGCATGAATACTCCTCCATGTATTAGAAAGAACTTGACCAAGTTAATTAATTTGGCTGAAGGAGGAAAGAGCCTTTCACCTTAAATTGTTTTGTCAGAATAAATGTTGGGAAGAAATGAGGAAGGGTACGTACAATGAACCAACAAATGCCACATCGAACCAAAATGCCAAGCCATGGATTAGACCAGACTGCATCATCTGGAAAACAAAGGGAATTTCTACTCTGTAGAAGGAAAACAACAAGAGTTAGCATCTGCTGATATTACACACCTGCAATTAAATCAAAATCATGTCGCTAATTATTTAGAAACTGGGTCGAAAAATGCTAATTAGCTTGTAAATGAGCTGCATGTTCTCCATTCATTAAAGGCAACACTTCTTTCTTTCTTTCTTTCTTTGGTGAGACCAGCAACAGAAGGTGTGCATTGCAGTGAGTTGGGGGGTAGCAATGTGCCTCTGCACCCATAAAAGTTTCACATGCAAGCTGAATGGGCTTTCATCCAAGAAAGTGTACTTATAACTTGGCCAAGTCTCCCTGCAGTATGGATGCCTGTGGGGAAAGTGCCAGCTCTGTTGGTGTGGTGGGTGGCAGAAGACTGGACATTGTTCTGCACCATGATGTAAAGCATTGGCAGTAGGGGCAAAGGGCACGTAAATCTCAGCCACTCCCAGTATCCTTCTCTTTGGTCACCAAAGCTCAGCCCATCTTAAGCAGTGTAGGCTGTTGATGGTCACCTTAGGCTTAGTAGGAATTTCCCCCCTTTTTCCAGGTTTTCTTTTTGCCTACTCTACATTGATTTTGAGGGACCTGAGAATACTGGCACAGTAAGGCATTGTCTAAATAGCAGATCTTTGGCAGGTGATGTGGGAGAAATAAGAAACTCACTGAACACTTGTAGGCACCACTGGGTGAAGGGGAGATCCTTGGAACTGTCTTGCTTAGGTAATGTGATCCAGCAGTGGGGAAACAGACCTCCCTTAGACTTGGAGGTGGAAGCTCCTCAGGTTGGTCCTCCTTGATATAGCTGGTTGGCTGGCAAACCAGTTATTGGGTTGCTCCTGGAACTCAGGTGATTTGTCCAAGGGAGGAGGCCAAGATTTGGAACTCTTGCCCCAGCCTAATCCACATCAGATCTCACTCTTTTTTGTACTTTGGAATCTTGAATAGTACACAGTCTACAATTATTTTAAAGAAATGCTATTTTGGAAAAATAAACACGATTCTAGATTTGTCTATCTAGAAAATGGGTCCTGTTCATGACTCTTTCCTGCTACTGAATGCAAGAATCTGTCTCTCATATTACTATATCTGTTGAACTGATTTTATCAAACCATTTTATGATTTTTGTGATATCACTTGACAAAAAGCTCCATATAGGTCAAATGATGTTGGGTTTCCAGAGGTTATGTCATGTAATGCCACCACCTGTATTCTTAATTACTAGGCCTTGTATTTCAGTTGGCTTGGTACAATTGCCTTTGTGGATGTCACTTTTTAAAGGAAATATTTCAAATTGAATTATGTTTTACTCTGAATACTGTGTTTATTGCACTACTGCAGATGCTCAGACTCTTTCATGCACCACTGAAACTAAAAAATAAAAATCTGGATGTCTCACACAGTGCAGCCTCTAACTTGCTAATCAATGAGAAGAGAAAGTAAGAAGCAAGGGTTTTAAAATGTAAGTGTGACAAAGAAATGGAAAAGCAGACTCTTTCCAGACACTTAACCTGTGCAAATCTTCTTCTGCTGCTTCTGTAAAGTTGACAGTATATTTCACTGTGCGGGCCATTAAAATTCTAATATCAAATGTGTCCTGGAAGATTGAAAAAAAGGTAAGGATATGTATGTTATCAAACAGTGTTTCAGGCTTTTAAAACAGTCATTTCCGCTCCAACAGGGTGAATGTTCTGTTGGCCCCCTTCATATCAGATTCTTTGTATCCCAGTAATAAGCAGTATATGTGAATAGGCACTATATGTAACTAGACCTGTGAAGTACACAAATCTATCCATAAAATCTCAGTGGGCAGGGATTCATACAGAACGAGGCAAATTCAAACTCTAATTCTGCTTCTTTTGGTACAGCATAGCAGTGCTATCCGTACAGTTGATCTGTGTAACAGTAATCATCTTTGCCTCGACAAAAATCTGAACAGTCTTTAAAAACTATGTTTGGATTTCCCATGGGAAAAAATGCCTTGTTGTGAACAATGGAATTACAAATTGTCAATCTTTTCTTAATCTTAAGGAAAAAGAAAAAGCATCCCTCTGAATTCAGTTTTTTTGCTACTGCAACCTCTGTTCTGTAGAAATACTTCCTGTAATATTCACAAACAAGCTATGCTATCAGCTGCATTTGTAAAGTATTCTACATGCATTGCAGGAATAAAAGTAAACTTATTTTGATTGTTGTCCAGAGTCTCCTTAAACTATGTATTTAAATAAATCATGAATGATAAATAATTGGTAAAATTCCTGCTTAATGGGCACTTCAATATGGTCAAAGGATACACACTTGCTATAGTCTTGACTGTGTTTTGAAGAATTAGAACTAAACTGTACCACATGAAAAGGTTTTCTAATCCTATGTAGTTTTCTTTTCTTTCCAAGCTTTAAAAATTCTGCTGCAAGGTGCCTAGTGAAGAATCAGCTATGTGTGTTCAATCATTTCCCCTCCTTTTACTATTATGCACAACATCACCCTGCACCAGTTAATATTTCACCAACATGGAATGTGGTGAAGAAGTGAAAAAAAAACCTGTTTGGGAATGACAATTTTTGAATTGGAAAATGGCAGGAAGGAAAGGGAATAATAAGCCATTCAGTTAACTCAGCTCTGGTTCTGCAGGCTGCTCAGGCTGCTTTTGGTTTTAAAAAAAAAAGCAGCATATAAACTGGGTGGATGGGGACAGAAGTATAGTGCTCCATTTAACATACGGCAGGACTTTGTAATAGAAACCAAGAACTGCATACTACCTCCGTTCAGAACACTGCAAAACTGGTAATATGTGAATCTTTGGGAGGAGTCAATAAGAATGAGAAAATTCAACTAAGGGGTTCTTGGAAAAGTCTTACATCTCTGAAACAAAGTAGAGTTCAAAGGTTTCAGTGTCCTGACCCCTCCCAAAAGGTCCTAGTTGAAGACAAACATAATTCTGGAGCATGATATGGAAGAGAAAAGAAATGTGACAGAGAAAATTAAAATCTACTTACTACAATAGGTTGCCTGAAGTATTCATCTACAGCTGCATTGCGGAGACTGGACAGATTGACTCCATAAAAACACTGCTGGTACCTAGAAAGAATAAAATAGTTGCAGAGAAAGGAAAAGGGAGAAAAAGATAACTGTATAAAGGCTGTAGTCGAATGCTCAGTCCCAACTAGAGCTGAATTAATGAAACTTAACAAAAATACTGACTTACCTAATTCCTATGGATTCAGTGATTCTACGGTAGTTGGGACTAACCATTTAATCAGGGCAAAGAAATCTTTTTATGCTATACAAAACATCTACGGATCTAAGCAGATTCTTCCAACAAACCATGAAACCTGACCAAAGTCCTTTTTGATTCACAAAATCTACTCTTCTCCAATTCAGCACAAGTTCCTCATATAAGCAGACTGTTGGGGGATAATTGCTTCCTAGACCAATGAACTCTGTAAATCACGATAAAGTAATGCCATTTAATTCTCCGGGAAACAGCATTATGGTGTATTTTTTGTTTTAGAAAAACGCCACACCACAGGGAAAGGAACTATGAACAAACCAAACCATAAGTCTTCCCATCACTGTAGATACCAAATAGCTTTATCTAAAGGTTCCAAGTTGACTCCACCTTCTACTAACTTTAATCAGGGATGGAAGATGTAGAAGCAGAACTTAAGATGGATGTGCATTCAGCAGTCTCAGGTAACAAAAGGGTTTAATAGCAACATGCATTTCAAGTAAAAGTGCCACCAAGATGCAAGTCCTAAATTTTGACACAAACCTTAATTTAAAGAAATGCCTGTGAGATTAGAAATTAGAGCCACAATTGAAAGCCACTGGAATTACCACAAACACCTTCAGAGATCTGTTTATTGGCTGAAGTCAGAGATGTCTGCTGTCATATTTTGAAGAAAATACTGTCTACTTTAAATGAGGCAACTCAATAAAAACTTTGAGGAATTCAGAGGAAAATGCAGTTAAATCAGTCATTCCTGTTAGATCTAGCTTCTTAGACTACCCCATCCTACGGGCCCTCAAAGAAAAAAGTATTTTCAGGGATCAGGTAACTCCAGTAAACTAAGATTTATAACAATGGGAAAAGGAACATAATTTTGTTACAAATGTCTTGCTTGCTGGGCACAGCATGATACTGTAAAAAAATACAAGCAGATCTTGTGGAAAAACTGCTGAGAGATGTGGCTTTACTGAGCACTCAGGATGTTTTGCTTTTTTAATTTAACACTTCCTGTAAGAATGCCACCATAAATGGCCTGAAAGAGCAAGCATAAAGCAATGCTAGAGAGAAAGAAAGAAGATGACAACATGAAGATTTGATTGTGTGCCTTGCTGTCTGTTCTACTGAGAACAGAAAAGCCTACGCCAGGTGCATGTTACACTTCAGAAAGGAAGGCTGAGATGTAATTGCTTTGTTTTATTTGGTACTCGTAAAACTTATGTTAACACACAAGATTATCATCATTAGTAACTATATCTTTATTTCAGCTGGAATCCAAAAGAACTTGCAGCTCACTGGTGGGGACATTTGAGTATCCAAAATTTGATGGGTACAGTGGCCCTCAAAATTTACGGGTTTGGCTTCCACAAATTTAATTATTTTTGAGTTTTTCCAGCCTCTGCCACCCACCCAGGCACTTCTTTTCTGGAGGAATCTTCCATCTCGGCAACTCCAATCAGCCTGCACAGCCCTTTTAAAAACCCACTTCTGGTCTTCCCCACTCCTGCTCTTCCACTAGCCACTGCCTGACCAACTAAGGATGGCTCACAGCCTGATTCCTCAGCACCACAAGCCAAAGGAAGGAGATGGGAAAGAGAGAGGAAGTATACAGCCACCATGCCAATCTACCCCTTCCCTCTCCTTTTCCTCACCTGATTTGGACCCTGGGTGTCAACTCTCCCCAACATGCCCCAGCCTCCTTCCCACAGACAAACAGACAGACAGACACACACACACACATTTTAATATTTGCAATTTTTCCAATTTTATGAGGGTCCTGGCCCCTAACTCTAGTGAATGTGGAAGGCCAACTGTACTTTGATTTACATATAGAGCTTCTAGACAAGTGAGCTTCCTTGCTATTTTTTTTAAACAGAGAGGACTACATTGCACAGTGCTGCACTTTTCATTTAAATTGAGGGGGAAATATTTGCAGATCTATAAACTATTCTCCATTTTTTTCTATTAAAAAGTTGTTTAATATCCATGTTGCATATCCAAACATATGATATATTAAACCTAAATTTAGCTCATTAATTAGCTGTTGATAATTTTGCTTTAAAGCTTTGATTATATACCAGTTGAGTTGTTTACTGCCAAGCTTGTACCAATAACACAGGTGGTAGAAACCATGCAAATACCTGATGAATTGAGCCATTTTGTTTTTATGTTTAGAGAGTTGCAGCCAAAATAAGTAAGCAAGTAAATAAATAACAAACACCTGGGTGGATCCCAACAAATTACTGGCACAGGACTTTTCATGTGAAGAGTACAGAGTCACAGATGGTCTGTGATGTGTCATAGGGACAGAGAAAAAGGGAAAACCAACACCACACACGTGGACAATGCAAACCATAAAAAAAAGAACATTGTTGTGAGACACTTGCATTCATGATGAAGTATTTTATGAATACTTGGGGGAGGAAGTGTCTTAGCAGATGTGCAAATTAGGATACAAATGCTGCATACCAGTTGTGGTCATCTTTAGTCACATGTCTCCACAGGATGATTTTATTGCTCTGAGGATCCTAATTCACTAGGTAAACACTTGGTATATTTACTATTAGGCTATTACTATTACATTATTATTATTATACTTTATTACTTTTTATTGCATGCCAAGGTTCTTATCATAACAGAAAGCATGCTGGAGGAACCGAAACTATTTGATAGTGGATTCCATATCTATCTATCTATCTATCTATCTATCTATCTATCTATCTATCTATCTATCTATCTGCCTGTACACACACACACACACACACACGTACGTGTGTGTGTGAGTGAGAGAAAGAATATTCCCCTGCCACAAACACTAACGAATTTACTATGGCAGACGAGGAGAATTAAGAGCTATTTTTCCATTAAACAAGGTGTGCTCTCTCCAAGTACCTTATTTATAAATAGTACCATGTTTCTGGGGTGGCAGTTCTACTTATAAACTAGGGTGCTTTTCGCACGGCGTTTTTGAAGCAAAAGGGCCCCTTGTGAGGAGTGGTCTGCATGATGCACTCACATATACGCAATGCTCAAGGGCCAGACGCGGACTGCGCACGGATTTTTTCATTTTCGGCTCAAAGCCAAAAATGATGTGCAGTCACGCATTGCTCTGGGGCCCCGCGCGAACTTACCTGGTGCGCAGAGCCTCGGGAGCCAGGCCGGTGGCGCATCCTCTCCTCAGTGCAGCCTGTGAGGTCCCAGGCTGCACTGCGAACGGAAGAGGCGGGGCGTTTGCGCGACGAGGAAGGAGCTGCGGAGCTGAAGCAGGAGGGATGTGACAGCATTCCTCCCAAGCCTTCTCGCGCGAGAACCCCAACCCAGCAGCGCAAAAAAGTAAGGTGCAAAAAGGGTCTAGGACTATGTAAAACACACAACTTATTTTTAAGAAAGTTATTCTTTCCTCGGTGCTGCACCTGCAACAAATTGAGCAGCATTGAGAGAACTGGGAAAGGAGTAGTGGCTACATGTGGTCTACCTATTGTCCACTCCTGAGTTAAATAGATGAGCTAAGTCAAATACGTCAGCTATCAGATTAGAAAAAGCACAAAATATGCAGAGGTTCTTCTCAACACAGAAATTATATCAAGAGTAAAGTGGGGGCTGGTGAAAGAAAAAGTCACCCTTGGATGCAATTCAGAAGAAATCTTCAAGTAGTCTGTAGCAGATTCAGATGTTTTTGTTTACTTATACAAGGCTTACCTGACCTGGTTGTTTCATTTCACATATGGCTAGTTTTGGATAAAAGGTTTTCTGAAGCATATTGAACTGTTCCCCTTTTTTTGTGTGATGTAGGAACCAATCCCTATTCTTTCCATATTATTTCTGCCTTTGGTACCTAATTTTCTGTTAAATAAGTAATTCTCAGGAATGCATCACCTCCTTTGTTAAATGAAATTATTTGTACTTCATGCATCACAACTGTAAATAAATAAGTAGTATTTACAACTCTGAGTCTCTGAAGAAAAAAACAAGCTTCACATCCAAGATGATTGCTGCAGCTCTGACCTATGTTGTCTTTAACAGATAGTGAGTTCTAAACATAGCTGGGTTTTTTTGTTTTTTGTTTTAAAAACAGATTAAAATGAGGGGTTGCTGTGGTTTTCTGGCCAACAGAGTGGTTTTCATCTGTAACATACAAGGTTACAATCCTTGTGATTCACAGCAGGAAATACTCCTTGATCCATTTTTGCCACATCAAATGAAAGTTAGATTTGTTATGCCTGTTACAAACCTACTTGGAGAGAGTTGGCCTCATTTCTTTCTATTCTATTGCAGCCTCAGGGTTAGACCACTGTAATGTGCTGTATAGAGGGGTTGTTTCTCTTCAGAAACTCAAGTTAATAATCCGGTAGCTACACTGTGCACTAAGAGGACTGGTATTACATATCTCATGTGGAGAAATGTGCAACTATCAAGAAACAACATGCATACAGCAGGCAGTCAAGGTACAGATGGGTCACTAGGGTCTTCTGGTGCTTTTACTCTTTGAACTCTCTTCTCTGTTGCTTCCTCACCTATACATTCCTCCTACATACATCTTCTTCTCCCCCTGTTGTCAGTTAACAAGTGGTATCAGACCTTTCCTTTCTCTCTCCCTAAAATGCTGTTCTCTGACAAACATCTTCCTCTTCACTGAAGAAACTGATGAAGATTCCAAATACCAATTTCTGTACAGTTTGATATTATGATCCTATTGCACCTTTCCTTATGCCATATCATACTCTGAGGAGAGGCTGTGGGCTACCCCCCCCAAAAAAAAAGCCTTCCTGATGGTGCTACCATAATGGTGGAACTGCCTCCCAGAATGATGTCACTGGCTGCTACTTTACCAGTCTCTCAACTCCATGAAAAGGCCTTTTTATTTTCCCAAGCTTTTTAGATGAAATTTTACTTCCACTGACTTTTTAGTGCATATATTATTTTGCAGCTGTTAAACTTACTTGTGATTTTGGTACATATGTTTTGTTCTGTAGTTATTCCTTTTATAAAACAGTCTAGAAATCAAGTGAGTGAGTATGTGTGACTATATGTCATGCATGTTACTGAGGGCATATTGTGTAGGTGTTTCTAGTTGTTGTCTCACAGAGCACAATTATAGCACTATGATTCCACTTTAACTGTTATGGCTGCCTCCTATGGAATCTTGAGATTTGCAGTTTAGAGAGAAGTATTCAGAGTATTCAACTACAGAACTCCAATGCCTCACAAAACTGAAAATCCCAGGATTCCACAGGAGGTAGCCATGGCAGTTACAGTGGAATGATAATGCTATAACTGTATAGTGTAAAAGGGCCCCGAGTATTTATGTAAGTTAGCATTGAATGCTTGTGCATGTGTAATTCTCTATGTATTATATAATACATACATACACACACACAAATGTTCCAGTTTGCAAAGCAGTGCAAACACAGAGTAGGATGTGGATAATCACTTCTGTATCTGTGCACATGACAAGTCAAAGAAGTGGGAAAAAGAAGACTTGAAAATTAGAACAAAGGGAACAATGTAAAATCTCTTTTGGTCATATGTTACCGCAACCACTGTGAATTTTCATGCAGTTTTCTCTTGCTTCTTTTTAATGAGCCTGTCAGCAGCTCCCAGAGCAGCTAACAATATCCATCTGACAATTCACTGCAGACATCTGTCTATATAAAAATGAAAGGGAGGCTGCATAATTTAGGAGAATTCAGAAAGATACAGAATCTTGTATAGACTCCCAGCCTGAAATAAATTATCTTGCCGGCATTTTAGTAGTTCTGATTCTATAGGTACTATGTGCCTATATGATTGGCTGTACATAACAGTTGTTAATTTCCATAACATGGAAATTAAGCTGGTGAAGCAACGGGGAGAATCTTATAATGAATTGGTTCTTTATAAAGTGATTGCATTATTTTTTCAAATGTACATAATGTCCCTACCGTGCAACCATGGTTGTTGTCATCGTTAACTGCCAAACCAACTTTGATTTATAGCTATAAACCACCCTGTTTAGATCTTGCAGATTCAGGAGTGTAGCTTCCTTGATTGAGTCTATCCATCTGTACTATGGGCTTCCTTTTTTTCTACTGCCTTTTACCTTGACAAACATTACTGTCTTTTCTAATCAGTCATATCTTCTCATGATATGGCCAAAGCATGACATTCTCAGTTTATTTATCTTCTGGGCAGAGTTCAGGTTTGATTTGCTGTAGGACCCAGTCATTTGTCTTTTTAGCAGTCCAGGATATCTTCTCCAGCACCATATTTCAAATAAGTTGACTTTCTTCCTGTCTGCTCTTTTCATTGTCATACATACATAAAAACTGGAAACATGATGGCATGGACAATCTTAACTTTAGTATTCAATGATGTATCTTGACATTTGTCTGGTTCCTTCATAGCTGCCCTTCCAAGTCCTAGCTTTCTTCTGATTTCTTTACCATAGTTTCCATTCTGATTAATGACTGAACCAAGGCATGGTAAATCTTGAACTACTGCAATAGCTTCATTGTCTGCTTTGAGGTTATGTAAATCATCTATGGTCATTATTTCTGTTTTCTTAATGTTCAGCTGTAAGCCTGTCTTTGCACTTTCTGTCTTCACGTTCTTCAGTAATTGTTCCAAGTTTTTGTGGTTTTCTGCTAGTAGTATGGTGTTACCTACTTATCTTAACTGGTGATGTTCCTTCTTCCAAGTCTAATCCTCCTTTATGTTTGGTATGTTCGGCACACAAGTTAAACAAATAGGGTAATAAACTGCAATCTTGTCCAACCCCTTACCAATTGGAGACCATTCTGTTTCTCCTTATGTCCTAACAGTAGTCTCTGGTCCTGCATATAGGTTACCTGCATATAGGTTGTGGCACATTCATTTCTTTAACAGAGATCTATGGTTTCCTCATGATCTATAGAATCAAAGGCTTTGCTATAATCTATGATGCACAGCCTGCTATTCTTTTGAAATTATTTGGTGCACTTCTTTATCTAACGTATGTGTGTGATATGACTCCTAGTGCCTTTTCCCTTCCTGAACCCAGCTTTGGCATCTGGCATTTCTCACTCCATGTATGGTAAACATTTTGACCATATACCATGAAGAATTTTGAATATCACACTGCTTGCATGGGAGATTAATGCAATGGCCCAGTAGTTATTACAGTCCATGGAGTCCCCTTTCTTGGGGATCGGAATCTATAGTTAGTGTTTTCCAATCTGTGGACCATTCTTTTGTTTTCCATATTTGTTGACAAATTTTAATTAGAATTTGAGTGGATTCTGTCTCTGTAGCTTGAAAAACCTCTATCGGTATGCTATCTGCTCCTGGTGATTTATTTCTCCCAAGTGCTTTGAGTGCAGCTTCTACTTCACTTTCTAAAATTGACGGTTCATCTTCATATGGTTCTTCTTCAAATAAATCTGTCATCCTTTTATCTACTATATAAAAGTCAATGTTTGTCTGTTTGTGAGTTTGTCTGTCTGTATCAGGCAGGCGAAGACCTCATTTGATGGGGCTGTGTGAGACGAGAAGACCTCATATGATTGACTAGCTGTGAAGATTCCATGGAATCCTGGAGTTGGCAGTTCAGGGAGGGGCCTTTAGAATTCTCAGCCAGAGCGCTCAGGCTGGTTGCTATGGAGACGAGACCTACCAGTAAGAAGAGGGCAGTGTATTCCCTCAGGAAACATACTCTGTATGTTAATAACTCTGAATACAAATTGGATTGGGGAATATGGAGAAAAGTTACAGGTATTGGACAAGGCAGTTTGGGACAAGAATCTCAAATCTGTGTATTTCAACCACATCTAACTCCTAAAGTAAGGTAAGGTAATTCCTAAGGTATTTCTAACAAGTGTTACCTATGAGATAATAAAATCCCGGGCAACGCTGACTAAATATGCTAGTCTCTTTTATACAGTTCTTCAGTGTATTGCTTCCACCATCTTTTTACACATTCTTGATCATGCAGTGTATTCCCCTGGTGGTCACAGAGCATCCCCCCTCCTGGTTTAAATTTCTCCTTGAATTCTCAGATGTTGTGGAAGAGGTCTCCTGTCTTAACCAAAAAGAAATAAGAAATCATCTTATATTTCTCTGCATTGATTCTTATAGTACTTCTCTTTGTCCCAGTGCACAAGTCTTGTGAGCAGAGGCATTCAGGTTTCTGATCCTACTTCTGTTGCCTTTTACATTTGCTTCTCATCTGTCCTTACCTGCTGGAAGAACTCCATCTGTCATCCGGTGGGGGTTTTTATTATTATTATTATTATTATTATTATTATTATTATTATTATTATTATTATTAATTATTTTTCTAGAGATATTACCTTTTTGCATTCTTCTCTCACAATATCCCTGGTTTCAGAATCTAGAGATTTTCAGTTTGAAAATATATGTGTGCATATGTGTGTATATCTCCACTTTTACATATCCTTCTATTCATGTATGCCCTACCACTCAAATTACTTAACACACAATAGCACATTCACATGCCACCCATATACTGCATTCATATACCACTCTCTCACACACAAAAGTCTCACATATCTCCAGAGGTAAGATGCAGTTTAATAGTATTAGTGCCCATTCTCTTCCATTCTGTGCACATTACTATTTAAAGCACAAAACTCTTTTGTGTCCTTAAGCCTTGTGGGTTGAAAACTTTTTAAACTTCCCAGCAATTGAAATGTTCATGTATGAGGGTAGATGAAAATGTGGTCCCTGGGACTACTTCCTTCGTCCTCTGCAGTCCTTGAAGAGACTTCCAGACTCCTCAATTTTAAAAAGAAACAGTTGAAATTTACAAAAACACCAAAACTATAATAAAAAATGTGGCAGTTTGTCTCCCCTTAGCCACCCCCCCCCCAAAATATCCTTTCAAAATCAGCCCAGATATAGCCAGTTACCAGAAGTGGCATGGTGTCACTTCTGGTTGCACTGATGTGGTCTGCAGGATGGAATGCCCCTGGCCACCTCTACAGTCGCCAACCCCTACCCTAATACTTCTGCAACTGACGTATGAGAACGCTCATTTCAACCAACTGAAACTAAATTTCTGAGAGTAATCCCACAAAGAGGTTTGGAAGTCTTCTTATCTAACTTCTTTTGTTATGCTCATTTGCTTTGATTAACACAGTTGGCCCTCAATATTCACTAAGATTAGGGGTGCAGGCCTCCCACAAAAGTGGAAAAACTGCAAATATCAAAATGTTTATGTGTGTGTCTCTGAGCAGAAGGCCCAGTCATGGTGGCGAGAGTGGGCACCCATGGTCCAAAGCAGGTAAGGAAGAAAAGAAGGAAACGGGGTGGGTCTGTATGGTGGTCCTATACGTCCTCTCTTGCCCATCTCCTTCCTTGAGTGTGTGGGGAGCACTGGGAGAGAGCTTCTGGTAATGAGAACCTCAGCTGCGATCCAACCTTAGCTGGCCAAGCAGTGGCTGGTGGAGGAGGACTAGAAGCGTGTTTAAAGGGCTGCGTGGCTTGACAGGAGCCATCAAGAGGGAAGGTTCCCCTGGAAAAGAAGTGCTTGAGGTGATGGGGCGGGTGTTGGAGAAGCATACAAATAAACAAATCTGTGAAAGTTAAACCTGCATATGTGAAAAGCTGACTGTGTATTTCTAAAAACATTTTTTCTGCAGAACTGTATATTCTTTAAGCCACCATGGTGTAGTGATTTGAAAGTTGGACTATGACTCTGGAGACCAGGATTTGAATCTTCACATAGCTATGGAAACCCACTGGGTGACCTTGGACAAGTTATGCTCTCTCAGCCTCAGAAGAAGGCAAAGGCAACCTCCGCCCTGAAATCTTCCCAAGAAAACCTTGTGACAGGTTTGCTTTAGGGTCTCCATAAGTCGGAAATGACTTGAAGGCACAAAACAACAATGACAAAAACATATGCTTTCATTTGATTCCTCATATTTCTACAGCTATCATGGTTAGTGAGCTGGCTTTCTGAAAACTAATAAAGTATTTTATTAATTTCTTATTTATTAAATATGTATCTTGTTACATGTGAACATATTGTACTTTCCTGAAAGACAGATTTCCCTGCCTCCGCGAAATGTCATGCACATAGTCACAAAAGCAAGTAATATACCGTAGTTAGCAAAGTCTCTCATCCTACTAAATCCTTATTTATAGACTATCTTATGCTTTTTACCAAGGAAGACCCAAAGACCACAAGAAGGTACAATGCTTCGATATTACCAGAGACACATGTAATCTCTAAATGGTTATGATGAAGCTGTTGAGTTACTGCCTCAGATTGGTAAACTGGATTAACGTGAGTGTGAACTGTGCATATGCATCAAACCCCTAAGTTGCAAGTATGACCTGATAGACCACAGAGGTAACACACAAAAATAACCAAAAAGAATATTGTGACTCTTTCTACTGCAGCTTATCTTTGTTATTACAGGAAGCAGAAACAGAATGGATTCAGATGAAGAAAAACAGTACATAGTGGGAGAGAAAGTTTGCAAGCACATCAACAAAGAAAACCAGTTTCAAGTACAAAAAATGTGACAGGTGAAGTTTGTCAAGAAGCAAGCACATAGTGGTTTTGAAGCAGATAAATGCACATTCACCCTTACAGTCTACATATACCCAAGACTGTAGAGGCATGAGCCTTTTAATGTCAGTGAACGTAACAGGTGGCACTGAAAGCCACTGTAAGCCATAAATACGCACAGCTTCATCCCACAAATATCATTAATTTATGTTACAAGCAGTAACTGCTGGACCACTGAAGCTGCACAATCCGCAAAACAGGAGTCATTTAATCAGCTTCTAGAATAATGTATTTGCATTTTCTAGTCATCTGCCTTCTATGTATTTCAAATTTATTTTTAGTCAACAAGCAAAAAAAGAAGCACTATAAAAATCTGTCATTTAGATGCATCTGAAAGCTGATGTCAGTGTGAACAAAAAATAAAATATAATAGACCAGATTTGATTCAGTGGTTTAGCTACTGCCTTGGATCCCACCTTAGGAGGAAGGTGGGGTATAGATTCAATACACAAATAAATAAATAATCATAAGACTTTAAATGTTCAAAGAAACCATGATAAAAGTTAGTCTTTATTCTGGATTTTGAAGTTATATGGATTAACATCTAATAGAGTATTCTCTTTCTATTTTAGAAACAAAACCCACTGGAAGACAAATAAAGTAGATCCATAGGCAGACATTAAAAAGAATGACCATGATCTAAAAAATTGAAATGGAAATTTTAACTCCAGTTTCGTCAAGGGGATTTAATATATTTAAAAACATTTTCACAAATGCAGCATTTTCCATTACAAAATAGGAATTACAGACAAACTAAGGATAGGGAGTACAATTATGACTTATAAAGCCTTGCATTGCCTGGGTCCAGGTTATCTGAAGGACTGTGCCTGCTGGGGCTGTAAAACATTAGGAGGTACTTATCTTGGCTTTGCCAATCTCACAGACATGTGGCAATGTGACTTTCTATGTGGTTACTCTCATGCTCTAGAACTCCCTTCCTAGGAAGGCTAGACTGGCTTTTTCCATATAGCCTTCCACTGGCAAACAAAGACGACTTTTTCAAAATTCTAACAGGCTTTCAGGAATTGATATTTGTAAAAGGAAGGGGCTTTTAATAGCATTTTGTACTGGTTTCCTTTCCCTTTTTAAATTTAAAGCTTTTAAAGCTTTAAATTGGCTATAATCTTTCACACTGTTTAATTATAATAACCTTTTAATCTATAATTGTTTTTATTTGCAGCTACTAAAATTTGGTAAGCCATCTTCAGTCTAAGTTATGGTGAAAAAGTGGATTTTAAATAAACAAACAAACAAATAAATAAATAGTCTGATTAGTCTGTCAATTTCAATTTACCATTTTTCACATCTTAAGTTATTTCCATCCTGGTTCTGTACTGTTTCTGAATATTAATTATAAAAATCTGCACAAGCATTTCTATGCATTTTCAAGTATATTTGTTCTTCTCTATTCAGATTTGTAAACATTTTTGCCTAACATGCATTTTCACAAGCTTTCTCCCCAAAATATATAGCACAGAGCTTTCCAAACTTTTCATGTTGGTGACACACTTTTTAGATATGCATCATTTCGCAACACAGTAATTCAGTTTTACTAGCAAACTGGAGGTTAAACTAACCCATTGTGAGAGATACGGACACATACAAAAATTGTAATAATGAAATGTATGGGGACACAACATATCTCATGAAAACTTTTCATATATTTTTGAAAATATATGATTTATAAATAATAACATAAATTTCCAAGATTGTGGGCGACATATCTACACCCTTTAGGCGACACACTAACATGTTGCAGCACACCATTTAGAAAGTCCTGATATAGCATTTCTGTCAGTTATTAGTTACTTCTTCTCTAATGTACATATTTTTGTATACTTAGTGAACTGCACCACAAAATTCAGAAAAGAGTTATTACCAAAGGATAATTGCATTTTGGTTTGTATATTAACTTGGTAAAAATGAGAACTGAGAAAACGACCTTTTCCCTCTCTCCTAGTGGAAATGGCACTAAAACATTCCAATTCAACCTTTCTAATGAAAACACTGAACATGCTACAAATGATATGAAGCTCCAACATTATGGTTTTATTCCACTCCTACCTTGTAATGTCTGATTTAACAATTTATATAATGTCACTGCTCTGAGCTTTGCTTTCTTCCCTTCCCCCATTATATAGGAAGCTGAGAAATATGAGGAAATGACCAGTGTTGTGACACCTTGTGTTGTGACACCTTGTTAAACTGCATTTTTTATGAGCAAGAAGCACTGGAGCGGAACAAAGGAATATGGTTCTATCTCTGTTGAAATGTAGAGTGTCTTTCTCAGACTGTGTTGCAATTCTTATTTAAGTTCACCATCTTAGCACCTACCTATCCCATAATAAAAGCATAAAAAGACACCTGTTGTTTTACAGTGAAGAAAGAAAGTCATGGTAGCAATATGATCAAGAGAAACCTAGATTCATCCCTTAACGAGAGCAAGGTTTCAGTCACAGAACTTCAGTTTCAGAATCCATATTCAACATCTTGGCTTACTCTTGCAGAATGCAATCAAACTAAACTAAAACTCCCCATTAATACAGTAGGACATAATATTACCCTACTGAATTACTGCTACCATACTATTGCTACCTAATCAGCAATTCTGCCTTGCCCAATTCTGGTTTTTTTCTCCCCCTCATGGGTGCTAGAGGATGCTTAATTAATCACAACCCAACTCTGAACTGCCATATGCGCAAGTTACACAAACAAAAGATTCCTTAAAAACCCAACTCTATGATGCAAACCGATTTACACAATTACCACAGTACTGTCAGTCAAGACTATCTGCACATAATAATCTCATCACATGTAGCCATTTCTCCGTAGGCAAGTACTTCCCGCCTGCAATGGAAAGCCATCACACAATACAGGCTTCAAACTAGCAGGCTATCAGATGATAATTGTAGTGATTCCGCTAACAACACGGTTACATTTTAAAAACTAGGGTACCTTGATAAGCATCACATGAATAAATAATCTATCCCAAGTGGTGCAGTGGCAAACCAATGAAACAGAAATGTGGCTAGAAAACAAGGAAGCCTTTTCACTTTTTTTGATCGGTGATTTCAAGAAGCATTCTCATTTGGAAACCTCTGCTAGGTTGCCAAGCAAAGACATTTTTTCTTTCTTTCTTTTTTGTGAAAAAAGTGAAATAATCATTACCAAAAATTGGCTCTGGAGTAGTGTTCCATGTAGAGCTGTTCATCGGAAAAAGGAGCCAAATGAATGTCACTAAATGTTGGAAACATCATTCCTAGTGAACAAAAGATAATATACAGTAGCAAAGTTCAAGTCTTCTGTGTAGCCCTACTTAAACATTTGTTGAAAATATCCTATAAACATCATCCACTCTCCATCTCAAACAGTTTATCCTTCACCATTCCACAGTGGGTAATAATTAATGCTTTAATTCCTGGCCACATTTCAGTAAGTCCTCCAGCAGCAACAGAACTCTTAAGATGGTAATTCAAAGATTCTGCTGTCAGCTAATAAAGACTTAGTGGTTTTAACACATTTAGGATTACATATTTAATTTCTTTAAATCAAAGGCAAGATTCTATTTCAGTTCATCCACGACAGCAGGAGGAATAGGATAAAATTTCATAACAACTATAACAAAGTATAGCTGTAAATACATCACCAAAGAATCACCAAGGATCATTTTCAAAGCTGATAGTGCTAATGTTACTATGCATTTAGCTAAGGATATTAAAGGCTTATGCCCATCTCCTACACACAAACCTTATGCCCATCTCATATACAATGTGAAACACACAACAAAAAGCACAGGAGACACTTAAACTGCCAACAGAGTCAGACATGGAATACAGTAACCTGAATTTCCAGCAATAAAAACTTAACCCAGCAACTATGAAAATAAGACTATAAGCAAATTGGTTATAACCAGCATACCAGGCAGAGATGAACCAGCATATGAAAGAGATGCAGGAAATTTATAACCTGCATTATTAATGTTAGCTAGAAAATTTCTTCACAGCACAGTTTGAGATGGTGAGAAGCATTGTCATAATAAGACAATGCCATTGTAAAGAAAATTATCACATAAAGAATGAAATCTACAGTTGTTTATTCCTGAGAGGTCACTGAATTCAGTATTCACTCAAAGCAAGTTGATTCTGAATATTAATCTTATAGTTTACAGGAGAATCTAAAATGCTTCATAAATCCAAACAAATCTTAACTGCAAAGGAAAAAGACACCTCCATTGTACAAATTGGGGGGGGGGACCCTAGCATGTTAGCAAAATCTGCTTTGTCAAAGTAGAATTTGACTTTACAAGCAGCAAAATTAAGAACTGCACCTTTAAAGTTTTTTTAAAAAGTTTTAAAACAGTATAACAGTCCAGATTAAAAGGTCTTCAAACTGGCAAACTTGAATGTTTAGGCTAAAACTGATTAGCTTTTAGTTTGCAAGGTGCTGAGCAAGACTTGGCAGAAAAGCAAACATCTTGACATGGCTTCACTATGTCACACTGAAGCCAATTCCATCTCAGCTTACATTGTGCAATTTCATTATTTAGAAATTAAGTAATAACTATCTACAAATAACCCACAAGACACAGTAAATAGATACTCTAGAGAAAACATCCCACTGTTCAATAAGTATTAAGCAGATTCTGATTTTTTAAAATCTTGTCAGTCCCATTAACCCATACATGTTTTTACAAAAATAAAAATGTACTAAAGGTGCCAAGTGTTCTTCAGAGCCATACTGGAAGGCAGAACTATCATTTAGTATCCTGTGGTATCACTCTGCTAGGGGGCCCCAAGACATGTTATATCAGGACACAAAAGTCCAAGTAGGAATGTTGATAAGATGAAGCCTTATAAGGCATGGACTGAGAAACAATCAGCAATGTGTAACATGGTAGACGGGAGCCAGTAGGAGTTCTGATAAATAAAGGTTGATATATCCAGACAGACTTTATGAACTACTACTTGCTCTGATCCTTTTCTGCAAACTTCAAGTTTCTGCCAATTCCCAAGTTCTGCATTCCTCAAGTCAACTACTGGTAAACATTGAAACTCACCATTTGACTTCAACCATTTCTTGGAGTGGAGGTAACTTTCCAGCATCCTTTCATTGAAAAGCATATAACCCATTGGTTCAGATACAATAACATCTACATTCTCAGGCAGAGAGATTTCCTCAATTTTTCCTGACAGAACTTTGACCTTATCCGAAAGATTGTTACTTTGTACCAGAATCTGTAAAGAGGAAACAGAAAAGCAAACACGTATTTATTTCTTTGCTCCATAAATACTACAAGGAGGTATCAACTTCAGTGGATTACCGTAATTAGAACTGAAGAAGCCTGTAACAAGATCACTTAAAGAACTGTTTACTGTAGAGCCAGAGTTGGAAACAGATACCTTCAGATGCTTTTGAGATGCAACTACCACCATTTGTCCCAACTGACAATGTTGGCTAGGGTGCTGGGAGTTACAGTACCATATATGGAGGGCCACATGACTCCCAGCTCTACAGCAAAAGTTCCTCATTTAGCAGCTAAATGCAGCAACCACCATCATTTATCTTTCTGAAGAGACTGAGATTTCAGGCAGTGATACAAATTATTTACCAATATGACAACATCAGTTTTCCTTACCTAATACCTCAGTTATTCTCTAGAGTCTAGACATTTTCTGACATACTATGTTCTTGTATATTTTTCCTTCCTACTTTCCCTCTAGATCAAAGATAGATAAATGTGTGCAGATAAAAACGTGCAAGGATTGTAGTCTTATCTTACATGTCTTGTGTATGATTCAAAGGGGTCCAGCAACTGGGCGGGGGAGAGGGAGCTATTTTTTTGTGTGGGGAAGGAACATACCAAACTCGTGTCTCTTTTTGTTGCTATCTACATTATAATCTATACCACCTCTGATACAGAACTCCCACACAGACTATAATGGCAGCAAACAGATTTTAAGTGCTCACTCCTTACAGCCACAAATCCCCTCATGACTATTGTAGCACTCCATAAATTTACAATTGCTTTTCAAAATGTGGCAGGATGTAAAATAAATCTACAAACAGCAAACTAAAGTGATGTAAATTAAATTAGAAATCAGGAATATTTGCCATTTGCCCAAATTATAAACATTCCTAGTGTAATATATAAGTAAATACAATACACACCATAGACTAATGTAAAGTTCTTTCAGAAACAAGCATTATCTGACACTTCCATTCAGAATAGATAATAATTATTAGAGAGCCAGTATGGTGTAGTGATTTGAGCGCTGGACCATGACTTTGGAGACAAGGATTCAATTCTCTGCTTGGCCATCCATACAAGAACATACCTCTCAACAAATCTTGTTAAGAGCACCCTGTGAAAGGGCTGCCTTAGGATTACCAAAAATTGGAAATGACTTCAAGACACACAACTATAACAGCAGCAGCAACAACAATGTAGTTATTGTTGGAAAATTCTGGCATTCTCCCCCCGTCTCTTGTTCTAAGGCAAGCAGGGCTTAGCTAGCACAGTTTCTTTTTCTCTTGCATGTCAAAACCTTCTGTGTTCTCACCTAAAGACTCAGTCTTGCTCTTCGTGTTATTTAAATGCATGACTATGGTAACCAGGTGACCAGACCATGTGACCAGGATAGACCCTGGAGTCATTGGCCTTACATAAAAGATCACGCTTCTCAGACCCCTCTCTTTTCGTCCTCTTTTCCCCTCTGACCATGCTTTGCCTCTCCACCAAGAAGATGGTGAGTTAAAAATGAAGCTACTATCTTACCTAATCTTTCCATTAGCTAGTTAGGCTCTATGCTCTCCAATGCATGTGTAATTATAAAATTCATCAAATAAACTTAGAAAACTTGAAACTGCCTGCCTTGTTTTGCTTTCTAAGTCAGTCTCAGTTCAGGAAAGCCACATGGAGAATGGAACATGCTTTTTCTCCCACTCTGCTTAAAGAAGGCTGATTCTCAACAGTTTTAGCTTTCATAGAATTTCCCCCAAAGGGCTAACACCCTGGAAAACTCTAACTCCCAACAGTTATTAAATGCCTCAACTATGTCTCTAAGTCTATGAATAAGTTAAGATTATTGAAGAAGTTCTGCTGAATTATAGAACAAATATTTCTGAGTCTATTTGCACAGTATACTCTCCCTTTTGTAGCAGTACTATGGAATAAAACACTACACACACCCACATTTTTTACAGTGTTATTGTGTCTTCTTACATCTCCCTGAGCTAGTTTGGTTATGGTGAGCTACGGCTGGACATGAGAGCACGAAGTAGAAAATACCTTCTGGATTTTCATATATAGTCATCCCTCCACATTCATGAATGTGAAGAGTGCAAGACCCCCACAAAAGTGGAAAAACCACAAATATCTATAGGCTCCCTAACCCATATTTAACACACATAATAAAAGTACAATCTGCTGATTCCAACATTCAGTACTCAATACACTTTAACCCACAGATGATGAAGAGCATGCCACCAATGCTGCCTTCGAGGCAGCAAGGCTGATTCACAAGACAGAAGCAGGCAGCTGGTGAGACTTGCAGTCCTCACCTCATACTGACAGTCCCTCTCAGTCCTGCATGGCTTTCAGAGATTCTACAAACATGAAGCGAGACTTATAAATCCCAATTAAAAATGGTGTAGGGTAGCAGCAGAGGTCATGAAAAATAATCCACAAACAATCAAATCTGCAAAAGTTGAACCCACAGATGTGGAGAACTGACTGTACTGTGACAGATAGCTCCTAGAATAGGCCAGAGAGCATTTTAAAAATTAAAGGCTTTTACTGGTGAGAGTGAAGGTAAAGTAGATAACAATGAGAATGAACAAATGTGTCAAATTTTAATAACCTGGACAATCTACACTACAAAAAGATCCAATATTTTCATTTCATATTGATCTGCAAGTCTTAATCTGTGCTTGTTCATTACCAATGCAAAAAAGTTGAATCTCTCCAACTCAATCCTGTCATACAATTCCTCTGACATTAACGTAACAAGTGAACTACATCTAAAATCAAATTATGGAGGTAATTTATTTATCAGGGTAATTAACAACCTGCTGTGATCACTCTCAAAGATTGATTTTTAAAGATAACAGCTACCTAAGCTCAAAGGCAGTATATATGGCATCTAACCAAAAGGCTGCATAGAATGGAGTGAAATAAGCAATATTGTGATGCTGGTACTGTACGAAACTAATCTGGGCAAATACCACTCAAATTCAACCTAATGGAACTGACAAACAAGATTTGAAATGCTTGACATGTACAGTAGGTTTCCCATATCCACAAGGGATATGTTCCCAGACTTTACGCAGCCGGCAAAACACGTGAATAATACCAAATGTGTCAGGGATTCAGCAGGGAACCCTGGGAAAATGTTCAGCCCACTGCTAAATGTTGCATCATGCTCCAGCTGTGTGTGATTGCAGTACATTGCATCAGAAAATGGAGTGGGGTGCAAAAGGTACAGGGTGGTGTGCAAACCCTCTACATGATTGGTTGTAGATATGTACATAAGGAAGCAATCCCCAGTCTGTATTGTCTGTTGACTAAACCCGGTGCCAGCTTTTGTTCGTCTACACTATGTTTTGTATATAACAGAACCTTGATGCAAGATAAAGTGCCTCCTGTTTGGAAGAAACTCCTTTGTGTGTGAGTATCCTTATTGGGGAACAAGGTTGCTGCTGTTGGCTCGCTGAAATCTCATTTTTCTGCTGCGTTTCCATGGGGCTGAAACTCCTATCATCCCCCAACAAAATGCTATATTTTAACCCCGAGGCCATGTGAGGCAGTGAGGGAGGATGGCTGGTGGGGCTTGGTGAACAACCCCTTCTTCTCACTGAGCCAAATCTGGTGAGAGGCCTGGCTGCTCACAGTTGTGTGCCTCTGTCAGTTGAGGAAGAAGTGTCCATCTCCTTCCTTGGTCAAGAGAAGCATGAAGTAGTCGTGCCTCTCTCAACTGAGGAAGGAGTGTCCTTCACTTTCCTTGACCAAGAGAAGTGTTGGGGTAACCATGCCAGGCTCTCCCTGTGGTTCTCTTGGCCAAGGAAGGAGCATCCATTCCCTTCCTTGGCCAAGAGAGCCATGAGAAACCCATCTGTGTCTCAATTTGTGCTTTTCTTCACCTGGCTATGCAGAGCAAGGACCATGGCTGGAGACAACAACTATACAGCATCACCTTTCTCACAGAAAATTCAGAAGCAATTCCCAGCATGAACAATAACATTTTATTCTTTCCTTGGGGTTGGATTATTTGGAATTCCAGGCTATATCACAAGGGGGGGGAAGAATTCCTTATCTGGTTGATATACTGGCTTTTTTTCTTTTTCTTTCTGTTGAATTTGTGCAATGGCTTTACATTTTTCTAGAAGCATTTTTTGTTTTGAATTTCAACTTTAACATTCCCCACATACGGAACCCATACAATCTACTATGGGAGGTGAGAAGCTATGGCTATGGCCATTTCTACACTGTTATAGTGCGATTAGCGCCATTATCCCACTTTCAACATTCTGTGGAATTCTGGGGTTTGTAGTTTACTGAGGCCAAAGACCTCTCTGGCTGAGAATTCTTAAATGCCCCTCCTTAAACTACAAATCCCAGGAGTCCATAGGATGTTGAAAGTGGAATAACAACACTATAACAGTGTAGTGTGGAAATGGGCTATGTTGTGTCTGTCACTTTAATTTTTCTCAGATATGCCTCCCAAATGTTTTCTGGCATCCTTACGGATCGTAGGCCTCATCTCCATAGCAACTGGCCTAAGGCTCAAGAGCTCTTGGCTGAGAATTCTAAAGGTCCCTCCCTAAACTGCCTACCTCAAGAATCCACAGAATCTTCACAGCCAGACAATCATATGAAGTCTTCTCACCTCACTCAGCAACAGTATGAGGTCTTCGCCTGCCTGATACAGACAAACTCACAAACAGACAAACACTGACTTTTATATAGTAGACAAATATATCTTAAATCACTGCACTAGGGTTATAGAATTTTAAAGGAACTCTGAAACTCAGTTTAGGCCGACTTCACATCTACAACATGTTGAATTTTACTGACAGATGAAACAGAGATAAGTACTACACTGCCTTCAATTAGGCCTAAAGCTGTTTAATTGTATGCTTCACTTTAATTAAGCAGGCAATCATTTCAACAGACTTGATTTGAATGGTTTCAAGAACTATGCTCTTATTCTAATAACTCACTCAAACAGACTATGTTTGCTTGGGATGAAAGAATGAACAGGAAAATCTCATCAACCATAGGAATGTTTTGGTTGAGAAGAATACAGCTTTGTGTAGAGCTTCATAAAATATCTAGAATTCAGTTATTCTATCTGGCACCTACACTGCAATGCATTTTAAAAAAACTTAACAGTATGACTACCAGATGGCCCACCCAATATCTGGCAACAGTATGGTCGCCAGATGACCCCTTTCCCCTTTGTTTTCTCTCCTGATCCAGCTCAATATCGATTTGTTCTTATATCCACCAACATAAAATTAGTAATTTCAATGGCCTTGCAAACAATTGAGCTTGAAATTATCTGTTGCTAAAGAAAAAAGGAGTCTTTTGTTTCCTTCAAAATTAATTTTATGATGGCATAACACCTGTGAACTAAGGTGGGCTGTAGTCCATGAAAGTTTATGCTACAATAAGGTTGTAAAGCTATTCAGGACCCACAGCTTTTGTTGTTTTTCCTGAGCATGTAGTAATTGTTATCACCTCGTATAATGATCCTGAAGTCTTTTTCTCTTTCAGGAGCAAGAAGGAGTATACTGCTCCTAAACAGGGAATTGACTGTAATGCAAAATATTTCAACTCCATAACACTATAATCTTTTATTGGTCCATACATTTTTTTCCCCTTGGAATTCCAGTTCTTTAATATTTTGACTAGCAGACAGGAGAGCAGACAAAATGTATTGCCACTTGAGCTCCATGAAACAATTAGGAGATGCATTTATAACAAGTGTTTCCATACTTTTCACGTGTACTTGAATTCTGAACTCAGCTCTTGAACATACAAATTCTAGCACTCTTACCATCAACTTAAGGAAGCAGACAAGCCACAACCCCTCGTGGGCAGAGTTAATCTGGTGAGCCATGTTCTGGTAGCTTCCTGATTAAACTATGGTCATATGTTGTATGTGGTGCTTCTAAGGGCTTCCACTTATCTCCAGCTCTGTCTTTAAGGTGTTCATCCCTGTCCCATTGCTATGACCACCAATTCTGGTGACCTCGTAGATACTCTCACAGTTCCTGTGTGAGACTTTATCCATCTTATACCCCACAAGACGCCACCAGCCTTGATTAGCTGCTGCCACCACTGAAATCATGTCCCTGAACTTAAGCTTTCCAATATCCCCTATGTAGCATTCACAGAGGCAAAAGCATATAATACAGAAAAATTTGAATTATTAAACAGAAATTGAACATAACATTACAGGCTACTTATTTAATATTTCTAAATCACATCTCTCATTCTCTCACACACTCATCTTCTTGCTAACTCTGACTCTAAGAGTCTCTGTCTCTAACCCTAGCAGTCCTAACATCTCTAACCACAAAATCTAACCGTGACAGACTCAACTCTCACTCTAACTGTCCTGCACACCCAGCTTTTAAAAATTCTCTCAGACATTTAGTCAATCACCACTCATTTCCAACATTCCATTGTCTCACTACCACCTAACAGGTCCTTATCTTATTACAACTATGATATCTTGCATTGAAAAAACCACATTACCTTTATTTATATAATAAATGCAACAACACTTCCCCCATAAAGGTCCATAACATCACAAGGCTGCCTCAGAAGCCTACATGTTAACTTCATTTAGTTCACAATGCAATGTTCAGTCTTGTTTAGTCACCAGGAACATATCTGGACAGGCTTTAACAGATTCATTAGCTGTTCATCTTCAGGTATTTTTAGCATAATTCAGAATGTTGGTGCCTTGGTTTTTAAATTTTACCTTATGTGACATCCTATACCTGAAGGAATATCTTCCCTTGTGCCAGACTTTCTGTGTGCCAAGATCACATTTAGAAGCCCTCCTCTACACAAGTAGTACTCTCCTTGTTGGTGTCATTCTGTTTCTAAAATGTCTTCCCTATTAAGCTTGGTGCCTCCTCTGATGCCTTTCAGGCACATGCAATTTTCCCAGATCTTTTTGTTCTTTTCAAAAACCTCAATCTAACTCTGCTTTGCATGCTGTTTTTGTCTGTTATTTACTGTGCATTTTTTTAATACTGTAGCTAAATTCCTAAGAGCACAAAGTGAGAGATTAAAAATATTTCAAACAAGAAAACCTCTGAAAGATCAGGAAATACCTAAAAACTAGTGACTTCATTTCCTTTCCCTTTTCCAAATCAGTCTTTTGGTTCATTAGCTAGTAAATCTCACAATGGTAACATGAACACCATATTAGCATCCATAATGCTGATTCCTCCTCATATTTGGGCCTTTATTTAAAAGAAAACCTGCTGTAAAAGCTCCTAGAAAGACCTCCTTCTTTCCCAAACTCATATGTCAAAGAACACTGTATTCCTCAAGGACTAATTTTTTATTTCTAGTGATCCCAAGACTAGTTGACCTCTCTCATATAGATAACTTCTTCTCACGCATAATTGCTCGTATGTCCTGTTTGTTCAAGTGCTTTCCATAAATCCTCTTCTGCTTAATCACATTCTTTCTTAGACAGAAATCCAAATCTAAACACATTTATTTGGAGAATCCTCTTGTTTTCAGTAGAACATATTTCCAGTTAAATCTATAACCGCTGTATTGAAAGTACCTTGTCAATTTTATATAGTGATTTGGTTAATCCTGACAAGACATGAGGTGTAACTCCAGGGATTTTTACTCACTGAATGTGAAAACCTCAAATGTGCTGCCACAATCCTGTAATACTAGTCCAATAAATTTGTTGTTAAAAGATAATTTTTAATTTCTTTCAGTTAAGGTAAATAACTGTTTCTTTCTAACGTAGTTCTAAGGAGTTGACAAAGTGCAGCTCATCGACTGCATGTGTCCCTCTGGGTCTCATGCCGCTGCCTTGAAGCCTCCCTCACTTGCCAAAATCAAAAGAAGCATTTTTCATGCAACCTCCTCACCCTCAAACAGCAGCAAAACGCTGTCGTTGTGCACCACACCCAGATACCCTTTCAAAAATGGAGGAAAAATCAACCAAAAATGAAACCAGAAGTGATATGACATCACTTCCAATCATGTCAGGTACATTAGTGCAGTCGGCAGTGGGGTTGCTGTATGTGCAGGGGCAAAAATGGTCTCCACCCCTTTCATAGTTGCCTGTTGGTCTCAACTATGCAGTTGTGCATAAGAAAACTCAACACACCATATTGAAAAGCAGCTATAAAGCTGTGGCCTTTTAAAAAAATTTTTTTACATTCAACCAAATAACATTTTTGACGTGTTTATGATTTCATTATGGAGGCTACACCACTAGAATGACAACACAATACATAATCTAAATTATAATCTACATTATTTTGGATTATATAGTTCTACATCACAGTTGTATCTGTCCAAATGGATTTGGGAACAGTCAAAATATTCAGATAATCAGTTGAAGAACAGGACTAGATTGTCAGAGTTACATGTACATGTAGGGGGAATATACATACAGAGAACCAGTGCTAGATTCATATGTTTCAGTTCCCATAGTCCACACATGTATGGGACTTTTCACCCTACTGGCCCTATTAGACTGGTCCTAACAACTGACAAGAACATGAGACCAATATAACCTATGTACTCCTGCAAATTGCACACGATTTGCTTCCTGAAGTGGGGCAAAAGTCTCAAGAGAGAAAAAACATATACTTTTCCTAGAGATAATGGTCCACAGTTAGGATTAATCATTACTGGGTGCCTCATTCAGGACCAGGGAAAATGGGTGGTTCAATTCTCTTATAGCTTTTTTTCAGAGACTCAGGTTTCTACTGTGTTTCACATATGGCAAAACGGTAGGCTATAAAAGGATATTTGATATCTGAGCTCTAATAAGAAGCAAGTGATTTTAGTGACTTCATTTCTATCAGTCTTATTCATTAATATTAACTTGGTAAAATACTTCTACCTTCAGTGGAATTACACTGTAGAGACTTGTCCCACATTCTTCAAATGCATGAAGCAGCTCTTCATAAAGAATATGTTTACGTTCCTAAGTGAAGTACATAATCCATCTAGATCTGACTCCACCAGTGGTGGGTTTTTTTGTTTGTTTTTGTTTTATTTTTGGACAGGGGTTGTTGAATCGTCTCCCCTCTTTTCACACATATCTCTGAAAACCAAATATGAGGTGCTGGACTGCAGACTTAAGAAATAAGTCTCATTGAAATAAGCACAACCTGAAAAAAGCACAACCTTTTAATGAACATGTGTTAATATAAGATACAATCCTGACAGAACCCTATGAAACAGGTAAAGATTAGGAAGAAGAAACACTTGATAGAAGACAGTGACCTAAACTGCAAGTACTCCTAAGTTTACAGTAAAGTCATGAATACTTAGTTCCTATGGCATACAGCCAAGTATGAAAAACAAATTCATTATCAAGATCAAATTCAACACACTCACCTCAGCATATTTTGCCACTGAGCTGGCTTCAACAGCATAGACTTTTCTAGCTCCGGCTTGCACAGCGAAAAATGAAAGTATTCCTGATCCACAGCCAACATCTAGGACCACCTTGAAAGGAAAAAACAAAAACAAAAAACACCCCACAGTGAGGTGGTATAAAGCTTTATGTCCTAAGGCTTTATCAATGGAAGCAGAAAGTAAAACAATGCCATCTACAACTGATACTGGAGAATGTCTATAAATTTATCTAGTACGAAGCCTACCAAATTACAGAAAATTCCTAACTGAAACTATACTAAAGCTTCACTACATTCTTAACTCAGAATCATAGTGTCACCAAATTCATAGTGTATTTGCTTTATTAAATGCCCAGTGACAGGAAAACACAACTGGGCAGCCTGTGTTCTGCCAAACTCTTTAGTGCAGCCCTCGAAGTCCCCTGTCCATTTTTATTTTGGCTTAAAAATGGAAACTTATGAGAAGCCCATAAGGGGCATGGTTTCCCTTTTAAAACCACTCCCCCCCATATATCATATTTGCTGGCGTATTAGACGCACCGGCATATAAGACGCACCCCACTTTCAAGGGCTTTTTTCAGGAAAATTTTTTTTTAGTTTCCTGGTGAGGGAATGAAAGGAGTGCTGCACCAGGAGAGGATGGGAATGAAAAGAGTGCCGTATCAGTTTTTCTTGGGTCCTAGGAGAGTCAAAATGCACAGGAGAGGAGGAGAAGGTAAGGAGTGCTTCACTTGGATTCTGCTACCCCTTCCCTTCCTGTTTGCTTGGGCAAGGAGAACTTTGGCTCCCGGTTCATTCCCTATGTTATTAGCATTACTGTATTTGCTGGTGTATAAGACGCACCTCACTTTCAAAGGGTATTTTTAAGGAAAAAGGTGTGACTTATATGCCAGCAAATATGGTACCTTGTTCCAGCCTGAAATAGCTCCTTGTTCTCCCAAAATCATAAATTAACCTTCAAGTCACTTCCAATTTCACAAAAAAGGAGGTAGATGTGGCCTGCAGAGGTCTCTGAGTGGAAAATAGGGTGGGAATTATCCCTAGACCATCCAAAATTGCCTATCGCTGCCATGTCCCTACTGACCAGAAACTGTAAAAACCTAGCATGTTTTTTCTCTTATTTTTCTGTGTTCTTCAGTCTTGGCCTTGAGCTTCAAAGTTACAAGAGTTACAGCAAGAGTAGAAAGACAAATTGGTATTTTTGTTTTCTTTGTGAAGGGATTAAAAGAACTAAGAATCTCAGATGAAGAATCAAATTAGTGAAAATAATGGAGCAGCGCAAACACTTGGCAGTGCTGCTTGGTTTACTTTAGAAAAAAATGGTAACTCATTGCTTTCAGTTTAGACAGCATTAGGCACCTACCGGGCAGGGGGCGTTTAGTGGATTTAGAAGATGATGTACAATTTGAAGCTGAATGTGCAGCTATTTTGCCTTTCTCTCTTTAAAAGACTTTTTCTTGGCAAGGGAAAAAACTGCTGGAAAAAGCAGCAGGAAAACATAGGATAGTTATGACTGTAAAGTGTCTTTGTTTACATACCACTGTAAAATTCTGTGGACAAAGTGAAAGTACGATAAGAGACTATTGTGGAAGCACCCTTAGGTTTAAATTCAATTGCTTGACCAGTCAATCAATCAATCATTTTATTACAGTCATAGACCAGCATGCTTGACCAATCAGATCAACTGATCAATCTTTAAGTAATGTTTATGTAAATTCCATTTATTCAATAGGTCTATTCTATTTGGGACTGATTGGACTGAGGCCTTACCTCACTACCATTCCTGATTAGGGGCCAATGCTGGACTATATTATAGTTCACACGTACCTTTGATTCCTTAGCCACATCTTTTCCACTACCAACAAATAAATGCAAACATATCCATCTACATAGGAGCCTCCCAAGATCCTGCTTTTTCCAGAAGGATCAGTGTGGCACCTAAGAACTACAAACTTATTTTTCATTGACACCTATTTTGCATTTCCCTCCTTTTGCCATCTATATGTTCTATGGTGCAGAGAGTTAATGAACACATGGAGGCTGAAAGCAGGCACAATTCAGACCACAGAAGAGTTAATTTCATTCTTCAGGTGATAAATAATGAGCACATTACTTTTATGACACATCTTTGTTTGAGGCACTGCCTGAAGTATTCTGGTTAGTATGGTGGTTGCATTTTCTCTGTTTGCCTTTGCTGGCTTAGCACTCATGCCAATATGGCTCTTCTTTCATTATTTTTTCATTATTCTTTCATTATTTTATTGATGCTCATCTTTTTATGATGATGTTATGCTTTCCTGAGAGTCCTATTAGGGATAGAAAGGCAGGATAAAAACATCCAAAATATGAAAATAAAGTTGAATTTAAATTACATAGGTACCCTAAGGTGCATTCGTGCAGACAGTATACAAAAGGGTCTCTAGGCAGTTGTTGGGGGGGGGATATGGTGCTCAGATCCAATCTGGGGAAATTCTTGTTTAACATTCCCTGGTCTAAAGCATGGAAGATGTAGAGAGACATGGTGGTAGGCACAGGAGGGAAAAATTCTCAATAATGGAAGATTCCCAGGACAGTACAATACAGCATAAATCCTGTCCTGTAATTTCCTTTAGCAAATAGAGCTCACGGCATGGGATGCACATTATGTTGCATTGTCCTAGGAAACACACACCATGGAGAACCACTCTCTGCTAAAATGAATAAAACCTTTTGGAATAGATGAAAAAGTCATAATAATAACCTGATTTGACACATGGTAATTTTTAAAAACCTAAATTTTATTTTTTCAACTTGCTTAACACAACTGAATTGTATCCAAATACAGTCCTCCCTCCACATTTGTGGGTTTGAACTTTTGCCTGATTGTAGGGAACGCACACTTAGGCAGAAAGCAAGGGAGGGGGAGCACTGTGCATGGAGAAGGATAGCACGTCTGTGTCTCTCTCCCCATTCCCTTGCCTTTTGCCCAGGTGTGGAGAATGTTGCCTTTTACCTGGTTGAAGAGAATACGCACTGAGGCAAAAGGCAAGGGAACGGGAGTGGGGAGCACTGCGCACAGAGAAGGACAGCACACATGTGCTTCCCCCCACCATTCCCTCGCCTTTTGTCTAGCCACAAAGAATGTGCATCAAGGCATGAGGTAAGGGAATGGGAGTGAGAGCACCATGTGTGGAGAAGGAAGGCATGTGCACACCTTCTCCCCATTCCTCATTGCCTTTTCTCTGGGTGCAGAGAATGTCAGCCAAGGCAATAGACAAGGGGATGAGGAGGGAGGGACATACACCTGCCTGCTGTTGTCTGGGCACGGAGAAAGTAAAAGGCAAGAAGGAGCCCTGGAAATGAATAGAAGGGGAGCATGGGGGGAGTTATTAATGGTTTTTCCACTTTCATGAGGGATCTGTGTCCCAACTCCTTGTGAAAGTGGACGAAACTGTACTACAATTTAAACATGATAGTCATGTTTAAATATTTGAAGGGATGCCACATAGAGGAAGGAGTGGGCTTATTTTCTGCTGCTCCAGAGACCAGGACAAGGAGCAATGGATTCAAGCTGCAGGAAAGGAGATTCCACCTGAACCTCAGGAAGAACTTCCTGACAGTCAGGGCTGTCCGGCAGTGGAATATGCTGCCTCGGAGTGTAGTGGAGTCTCCTTCCTTGGAGGTTTTTAAGCAGAGGCTAGATGGCCATCTGTCGGGAGCACTTTGAGGGTGTTCCTGCATGGCAGGGGGTTGGACTGGATGGCCTGTGTGGTCTCTTCCAACTCTAGATTTCTATGATTCTATAATTCTACTTTCCATAAAAGTCACATTTGTTAAAACATGGTTGTGGCAGAGCCTGTGGATGTGGCTGGCAGAGCAGCCCTAGCAACAGATGGTCATATAATCAGATTGGCTCTGTTTGAGCAAAACCCAGCCCTACTAAGAGGGAAGGGCTGTGGGTGAGACAGCAGAAGGCACAAATACAGGGAGTGTGAATTGGATTCTGGCTTCCTTCTGTGAGATTCTTAGAGAGAACCTTCAGTCAACCAAAGGGGATTGCCTGGAAAGAGGGCTGTCTTCTCAGTGGTCTAGTTTGGGCAGAAAAGAAACCAAACCACTTTTGTGTGGGTCAGAAAGTGGGACCCTGAGTGGAGAATTACACTTCTGTGCTAAAGGGAGCCAAACATGTGTATGTGAAAGCTCTGTTATTGAATACTGTGGTGTTTCGAAGAAATTAGTGAACCATCTTTGGGGAAATGTTACTTTGTTTGAATATTCTTGGAATACCCAATACCTTTTCCCCTGTTTGTTATATTAATAAAGATTACACTCTAATTTTTTTTATAATTTCTGTCTTAACAGAGTATCTATTCATTTTTACTTTTAGAAGAACATGCTGCCACAGGTTATCAATTCTTTTTGAATAACCATTGAGAACTTTGCCCTTATCCACTAAGGCAGTGGCTTTAAAGGGAACACAGAGTTGAACAAATGGAAGGGAGGGAGCCAGGGTGTTATAGCAGTATTAATGGGGACACTTCTACTCTATTTAGGGAGAAAGAAAAGCTAGCCCTGGTCTGGCCCTCCCTCCATAATGGTGGATTTAATTTATCAAATACATCCACTTTTGCTCCTATTTTATAAACAGGTAAAGCAAAATCTGCTATTTTTAACTTATAGATTCTATTCTATGCAATAAACACACACTTTTAATTAAAAGTTAATTTCTGTGGATTTTCCAAGATCCGAGAAGGCCACCTATCACTTACATATTCATACAAAAATGCAACAAAACGAGCCAGTTTGGACATCACAACATGCACATTACCCAACTGCCTTCCACGCATACAGCTTTAGAATTCTGACTTCTTGTGTCATCCAAAAGTGTTCTATGTTCATGAGGGAATACACACCATGATACTTCTCAGAATAATGTACAGGCTCTGCACTGAAACTCATGAACAGACCTATTTTAGTCCTATACGATTATGATTCTTAGTATCATAGCACTAATACGGGTTCTATTCTCCCAGTGTTTCTCAGTCAGTCATGAACAAACTGTTCCAGTGTTCTCCCCAACAAATATGCTGAATTAACAGCTCTGCTCTTAAAAGCACAATCATTCCATCTGGTCAGGACCAAGTGAGAAACACTGACATACACTTCTCTGTATACGTTAAGAAAATTAATGTTACCCAGGAAACCAGGCAGTCATGTACTACTCTTGAACTTTATTTTGTATTTTTAAAAACTGTGTAAACATCTAACTAAAACAGTTCTGTTGCATGATCTCTGTTCCAATTGTAATAATCTGGGTTTTTAATTTTTTTTTTGGCAGAGATTTGAGGTTACAAACATTGACCTTTCAATTTATATGTAGTTCAAAACAAACCATTTCCAATTTTATTTTGAATTGCTTCTACGGGATTGCATTTATTTATTTAATTTCACCAACGACATGCTGTCAAAGTGTCAGTTCCATATTTCAGCCAGGTACTGTTGCCCCACACTTCACACCTGAAAGATCTAGCCCTACAAAACAACTATAACAGCACATGTTGATTTTGGATTCCATTTGGGAGAAAGGTGAGATATAAATGCTATAAATAAAGTACAAAGACTAAACAAAAATCTCTTTGGCAAAATTGCACAATACACAGCATATAACCCTACAGTTGGTTCAGTATGCCTTTGCTTTTGCTCTGTATATGTGCTAGATCCAGAGTTTGAACAGGCTCAGTAAAATCAATGAAACAACTTAGTAATTTAATTTGTGCAAAGTCCTATGGCAGTGGTTCTCAACCTTCCTAATGCTGCAATCCTTTAATACTGTTCCTCATGTCGTGGTGACCCCCAAACATAACATTGTTTATTTATTATTTACAATGCCTCCCCCCCCCCGGCAAAGGCCGCCTCGTCGGCCAGGAACCAGGGGGGTGGGCAGGGAGGGAAAGAGCAGCCGCGCGTCTCCCCCGGGAAAAAACTCCAAGAACCCCCCCCCTGCTCTGCTTCTGCTTCGCTCTCGTTTCTGCAGGAGGGGCAGTGTGGGAAAAGTTTCCAGAGTGTTGACCCTGGCTGAGGGGGGAGGACTCCCAGCGCCTTTGTCTTTTGCGACGGGTGCAGCTCTCCCCCCGGAAAAGAGCAGCCTTGCGGCCCCCCGGCCCTTCTGCAGCGCCCCCCCCGTGGCGAGTGAGGCAGGGGCTGTGGCGAGGAGGGGCACTGTCCCTGTGCTGCCGCCGCCGCCCCCAAGCTGGCCTGTCAAATGGGAGGTTCTCCTGGTAGCAGAGAAGGGGAGCGATTTCAGTCCCTTCTGAACAGGGGGCAGGAGGACGCAAGCACATGACTCGCGTTTGCGCACTGCCACTCCTGCTGTGGCGATGCTGTGGCCGCACACACTCCCGCCAAAGGGGGCAGGAGGATGCGAGCGCGTGGTTCGCACTTGCGCACCACCACTCCTGGGCCTTTTCTGCACATTACCTTATCATGGAGGTGGGGGGTGCCATTCGCAAGGCGCTCTCTTCGCTGCTCCTTCGTCCCACAGCTGGCTTTCTGATCGCTCAATCGCCCCGCCTCTTCCTCTCCCCCCCCACGCAGCCTACAGCTCCCAGACTGCACTGCAGAAGGAAGAGGCGGGGTGGTCATGTGACCAGGAAGCCAGTTGTGGGACGAAGGAGTAGCGAAGAGAGCGCCTCGTGCAAGAACCTGTTTGCGCAAATGGCACCCCCCATCTCCACGATAAGGTAACGTGCGGAAAAGGCCCAGGAGTGGTGGTGCACAAACACGAGCCACGCACTCGTGTCCTCCTGCCCCCTTTGGCGGGAGCGCGTGAAGCTGCATGCGCTCCCGCCAAAGGGGGCAGGAGGACACGAGCGCATGGCTCGCACTTGCGCACCACCACCAAGGAGGGAATGGAGCCTAAGACCATCAGAAATACGTATTTTCCGATGGTCTTAGGCAACCCCTGTGAAAGGGTCTTTCAACCCCCAAAGGGGTCATGACCCATAGGTTGAGAACCGCTGTCCTATGGAAATGAATGGGAGGTGCAGGCACAACTGCTCTCGGCTCTTACACAGTTCCCACTTCTTCTAAAGAGGTTTACACATTCTATATTCACTGACAGTTGTGATGGGAAGTGGACAACACATCTGTCATCTAGAATGCTTAAGATTGTATTATGTACTTCATTTTCTTATCTTACTAAAGGAATTGTCTAGTACAATGAAAACTAATACTACTTAAAAAGACCTTATTTATTTATTTATTTATTTATTTATTTATGCGCTCAGTTATGAGTCTAATGAACTACTTTTTTTCAATTGATTGAGCATTACATATTGCTAGAACATTTCTGAAACCAAAAGAGATTATTAAAATAATTTAATTTTTAAGAAAAAGTAGTACTAGGACTCATATTTGTTTAGCAGGAACCCTCTGATCTAGCCTACAAGGATAACTGAGTGTTATGGAAATGCAACGTGCACTTGGTCAGACTATGATTTTATAGATGGTGTTATGATAATAGCCATCTTATTTCAATCTCTTTTCTAATTTGGCTTTTTTGTTATGGTCACAGACTGAGTTGACATTTCCACCATATCAGAATCCTACATATAGGAAGGAATGCCAATGTGCTTATGCAAAGCCTTATGACTTCTGCCACATGGTCCCCAGCCTGTGACTGCCTCTCAGGCCTTCATGGCTCAGAAGACATGTTTCAGAGAAACATTAGCAAATTATTTGCTTGGAAATTAATTGCTGGATTCACCAATACCAAAAAGCCCCTAAGACCCTAGCAGGGCTTAGATAGCACAAAGTTTTTTCTTCCTTTGCATGCCAAAGCTTTCTCCCTTCTTACCTAAAGCATCACCATTTGCTCTTATGTCATTTAAATGCATGGCTATGAATACCTTTGGTATCCAGGTGACCAGACCATGGGGCCCAGGACAGTTGCCAAGGTCATCAGTCTTACACAAGACACCCCCTACTTCTCAGACTTCTCTTTAATTCTCCATTTTTGTTTCTTCCATTTCTTCAACCATGCTTTGTATCTCCATCAAGAAGATAATGAGTTAAGTGCAACGCTACTATCTTTCCTAATGTATTCATTAGCTAGTTAGGATGTAGGTTCCCCAATGCATATGTAAATGTAAAAGCTATTAGTGAACTTTTCTAAATTTGTAACCTGAAACTGCCTACCTTGTTTTGTTTTCCTAGTTTCAGTAAAAGGAAGCCACACAAAGAGTGGGAAATGCTTTTCCTGCTACTCTGCTAAAAGAAGGATGATCCCTATAAATGTTAGCTTTCATAGAATTTCCCAAAAACAACTTGGGAAATTCTAATTTTCAACATTCAGAAGGTATAATTCTTCTTTTTAAGCTTAAAATTCTTTTTAAGTAACAGGAATAGTCAGGAAGCATCTACAAAACTGAACTGGAGACAGATGGTATGTCTGTTGTCCACCCTTGCCCTATAGCCCTTCAGGAAGCTTCTCCATGGATGGGGCTTGCCAACAGATGAGAGAGAAGCCACAAGGTTTAGTGACTGAGTTTAGTGACTGAACACATGCTTTAAGAAAACGGTCAAGAAAAATTCATGTATATAGACATTAGCAATATAAAATGGAATCCTAACCTGAACGTACAAGCAGCATCAACACAATTCTGTAGGTATAGGAACTGATTAAACGCGCACTGAGAAGCAAATAGCAACGCATTAAGTCAAGACCCTTAAAATTATATCAAAAGTAAGAGTAAAGAACCTGAACACTGTGCATGAAGTCAAGCTGCAGATAGGAACAATTCAAAACAACTATTATGCAAAGTTTAAATGAGAAATTTGTAAACAATTTGAGGGCAAGTAAGTACCGCATTTGCCAGCATATAAGGCACACTTTTGCCAGCGTGCAAGCTCTCAGCACAGAGGCAAAATGCACTAGAAAGTAGGGGAAACTCTGGAGGGGGAAAGGAACCCTTGTGGCCTCCCCCAGCTCCACTTCTGTTTTGAATAGGAAGAGAAAGGAGGTAGTGCCAGAGGGAGGAAAAGAAAGTTTGTGCAGCTTTCTTCTTGTCCCTCCAGAGTGCCTTCCTTCCCCTGCAAACCAGAGAGGAAAACGAGTGGGAAGAAAGATCCTGGGAACTTTCTTTCCTCACCTCTGGAGCTCCCTCCTTTCCTTCCCCTGCAAACCAGAGGGGAAAGAAAGATCCTAGGAACTTTCTTTCCTTACCTTTGGTGCTTCCTGCTTTCCCTTCCTCTGCAAAATGGAGGGGAAGGGGGACAGGAGAAGTTATGCTATTTTTTAAAACTAGTTCCCTCTCCACAGGAAAAAAAAACATTTTAAAATGGGGTGCATCTTATATGCCAGTGCATCTTATATGCCGGCAAATACGGTACTACACTTATAGCTGAAAATAATCCATTGGTGTTCCATTTTAAAGAAAAATTAAAAAGGTCAGGTGAACCCAGTCCAGTAAAGGAGGTAGGGAACAAAAATGAGGTAGGGAGGCATACGGTTACTCCCAGACTTCTGGAATTGTTTCAAGAACTCTTCTTCAATGATAAAAGCTATTCAAAGTCTTGGTAGAAATCTTTTAAAATAGCCATCCTAGAATTTCCAAGGGAAACATCCTCAAATTTCCTTTTAGTGGTGTATCCCTGTAATTTATACATAGACACAAAAAAAATTACATTCCTAGAAAACTGGAGATGAAGTCATTACATAAAACCATCAAAAATAATGACCAACAAACTTAACACAGATGCAGTATACAAACTCAGTAACTGAACCTTTTAAAGCTTAGGAAATGAAGTATTATAAATAAGCATTGACAAAGTGGCAGTAAACACTTGGTACTTATTTGTTCTTGTGGGTTTTTTGGGCTTTGAGACCGTGTTCTGGTTGTATTTTCTCTTTAGGAGAAAATACAACCAGAACACGGTCTCAAAGTCCGAAAAACCCACAAGAACCAATGGATTCTCCATGAAAGCCTTCAACTCTACTTGGTACTTACTTCTCAGTACCCATGTCTCTTATTTTATCTTATTTATCACTTACTTATCCCACACCTGCAAAATTGTATTTATGCTAGTTATGTCCCCAGTTTAAGATTCTATTTGTAGTCTTTGTATTTGTAAACATGGTTTATTGATCAGTCTTTCTTCTCTACTGTTAACTACTGTTGGAATTCCCCCTCCTGAGTTTCCTTTTGAGAAAAAATGCGAATTGCTGGCACTCAGAGTAGATGCTATTGATCTGGATGAAGAAATGGTCGAGCTTAATATTTACATCTACATTACGCAGTGTAACAGGCAGCGCTGTGTGTAGGTGGGCGCAGAGCAAGTACTTATCATTAGACTGCCAGATTTCTAACAAAGCTTACCTTATCTTTAAAATCTATATGGTTCTGGAGTATTGCTCTGTGGTATGTGGCTGTTCTCACAAAATCTTGCATCATATTCTGTTGTTGAGATAAGCAGCCATAAAACTAAAAGGAAATGAGAAGAAAAACAAGGGAAGAATTATGTATAAACATTGTCTTCCAATACTTGTCTGCTGCACTTTACACAATACAGGTGAAACCTTTTAATGGAGAAAGCCAAGCCAGTGTTTCAATACAATCTGATTCAGGAAAAGCAGTAAATTTTGGAAACAGTCAATTTATCTCTTACAGGATTATTGACCCCTGTAAGCAGATGACAGGCTTTTCCCTCCATTCCAACTGCCACTGCTGAGGCCTCAGAGAGAAAGAGGAATAGGCCTTCAGACAGAGCCCCTTTTCACACGTTACCCATTTGCGCGGCTGGGGGGGCGTCTCACATCAAAAGCCTCAGCAGGAACGCTGCCACTTCCCTGCTGCTTGAGTTCTGCAGCGCTTCCTGGTTGCGCAAGCACCGTGCAAACGCCCCGCCCCTTCCTACTGCAGTGCAACCCGGGAATTGTAGGCTAGCGCTGAGGCAGGAAGCACAACCGGGCCAGCTCCCAAGGCTCCACAGGGCAGGTAAGTGCGTGCGGGCCCCGGGAGCATTGCGTGACCGTGCACCATTTTCAGCTTTAAGCTGAAAATAAAAAAATGTGTGCGTGGTCCACTTTAAGCTCTTGAGCGTCACGTAAATGGGAGTGTGTTGTATGGACCGCTCCTCCCATTTACGCAACGCTCAAGGGACCCTTTCACTTTAGAAATGGCGTGCGAAAAGGGCCAGAGAGAAGAATAGTGAGTATCTGCCAGACTTAGGCCATTTCTACACTACATTGTTATAATGCTATTATTCCACTTTCAGAATCCTGTGGAATCCTGGGATTTGCAGTTTAGGGAGGGGCATTTAGAATTCTCAGCTAGAGAGCTCTTTGGCCCCAGTAAACTACAAACCTCAGAATTCCACAGGATGCTGAAAGTGGAACAATAGCACTATAACAATGTAGTGCTGAAATGGCTTCAATCCCTCTCTCCCACTGCCATTCCCTTTTCCTTGTCAGGGAATTGTCAAATTAATGATGTGTATGCTGCCCTGGGAGCCTTTTTGGCTGAAGGGTTGGGTATAAATACTCCAGATAGACAGATAGACAGGCAGACAGACAGGCAGGATTTTGAAACACTGGGCCTCTACCTGGAAATATTGAGCTGCAGAAGATTCTTCTGTTCTCTGGCTGAATGCAGAGAACTCCTTTGTCTGATTCTTGCATTTCTTCAGTGCATTTGAAAATATGCTATATTCTGAAACAGAATGAACAAGTTAAGTATATAGCAGCTGAATGAAGCAGCATGAAAGTCAGGCAGTGCTATCACAGTTGGATTTCCTAGGGTACCTGAAGAAAATTGTGTACGTTACGTGCAACCGCCAAATGCAATTGCTTATACATTCAGTTAAATTAAATCAATGTCAGTTTGTGAAAGAGAAAACAGAGTAAGGAAGTAAGCTGAATTATCACCAAGTTTTTGTTTACTTTCTACAGAAGGCAATAACAGATTCTGCTCATTGAAGTCTGTAAAGTATTAACACATGAATATTCTTTTCTCCTTAATCTATGTGTTGGGATCTCAAGGACAGTCTAGTTCTTTTGGTAACAATGCTGGCTAGTGGATTCTGGAAGCTACAGTTCCAAAGATAATGATTCCAGTCTTTGTATAGCATCTGCATGGAAACAGTATTACATGGAGACCAGCTCATGGGTTTATCTTGTGACTCACATAAATCTTTAACTTTTGCTCAGCCATATTACTTGAGCCAGTTGTTTTCAAGATCTAGGTTAAAAAAATAACAATAGACCTTGGCTTAAAAAATTATCCTATGACCTCATGAAGGGTCTTAGAAGACAAATGTCTGATCCCTTCACCCAGCCGAATCAGGGACCCAAATTCCCACAACCACGCATTTGTTACTGTTGAGACACTAAAGCTCGCCTTATTACAGGACTTGCTTCGTTCTCAGTTCTGGGGCCTCATGTACTGTTATATAGAGGAATACAGTCCTGATGAAGAACGAAATAGGAAAGCATGTAAACTCAGCATCACCTTTTCTCTGCTGTCACAGCTGTCATCATTCTCCTTTCCCAGGGCCTGCTTCACTCCACTCTCCCCTTTTTTCCTCTCCCCTTGCCCTGTCAACAGCTGCCCCTTATCTCCACCTACGAAGATGACAAAGATAGGCTGGATGCCTAATAGGGACTTTCCCTCATGCCCATAAACTGAATCATAGAATCATAGAGTTGGAAGAGACCACAGGGGCCATCCAGTCCAACCCCCTGCCATGCAGGAACATACATCAAAGCACTCCTGACAGATGGCTATCCAGCCTCCACTTAAAAACCTCCAAAGAAGGAGACTCTACCACACTCCGAGGCAGCACATTTCACTGCCGGACAGCTCATTGGGAAGTTCTTTCTGGGGTTCAGGTAGAATCTCCTTTCCTGCAGCTTGAATCCATTGCTCCTTGTCCTAGTCTCTGGAGCAGCAGAAAAGAAGCCCACTCTCTCCTTGACATGACATCCCTTCAAATATTTAAACATGGCTATCATGTCCCCTCTTAACCTTCTCTTCTGCAGACTAAAAATACGCAGCTCCCTAAGTCGTCCTCATAGGGCATGCTAGGGGGGTGAGTCAAGCCAGGGGGATACGGGGGAGCTGATCATGGTTACATCCAACAGTTCCAATGACTTCTAAGCTGTAATTCAATTACAGCATTAAAAAAACAACAACTAAGCTCTCAGACACATGAAAAGAATGAAGTAAACTTCTAACAGAAAGGACACAATGCAATTAAGTTATAACACAATATTTAAAATGCTTATGCCTACTTACTCTTACAACAAAGGCAACAGAACAGGCAGGAGAGGAGTAAGAGACAGAGTTCCCTTTACTGGAACAAAATCAGGACAGGGTTTCTCATTCATTTTATTTCATCTCATAATTTGAGATGAAGCACAATGACTTGTTTATGTTGTGTGGTTCTCTAGCCTTTGTAAGACTGCAACTCTTGGGCCATTTCCGCACTAGCCTGTTATAGCGTGATGATTCCACTTTCAACATTCTCTGGAATCCTGGAGTTTGCAGTTTCGGGAGGGGCCGGCTGAAACTGCAAACCCCAGGATTCCAGAGGATGTTGAAAGTGGAATCATCGCGCTGTAACAGGCTAGTGCAGAAATGGCCTTAGTTCTTTACCACTGGCTATGTTGGCTAGGGATGACAGGAGTGGCAGTCTTTCCTCACAATGCATTTAGCAGGTTACAGTACTTTCCTAGAGGCCAGTGCATCAAGGTGAAATACTAGCCACAGTACTGAAATTCATAATTACTTGGATATGTATGTATACACGTGTCCAACTTGTAATGCTTTGCTGTAGTACAGATTGAACATTGTTTCCCTCAGCAGTTCTTCTCCAGTTTAGTACGTTAAATGAGATTCTAAACACAGCTGATGTAGCTATTAGTTGTTCAGATGCCAAAAGCCAACCTCTTATGCAAGCACATGAACAAGAATTATTTAATGTTAACTCCAAAGTAGTATCTGATTCCCCCATTTGCACATATTGTGATCCTTGTTTCAACAGGCAAACAACACCAAAATTAAAACCAGCTTTACTGCAGTTGATAGAGAAATTATGTTAATTTTTAAATCAGGTGATAGCAGGTGGCTACAGATTCATTGGTTGACTTGTTCTGAACAGTTGAACATTGTTGGCAAAGAAAAAAAAAGGTTGAGAAGCCTTTATATACTAGATGTGCTGACAGTCAATTTTATGGCCTGCTTGATGCTATTCAGATGTTGCACACATGTTCTGCAGGAAGCACAGAATACCACCTATGATTTACTGCTGTCTAAATGGTTGAAGTAGGAAGACTGAGTATAGCAGTCTGCATGACTTCAAGGTAGGCATACATTTGTCACAGTAAAGAAGGAAGAAACAGGAGTTTGAACATTTAGATAATCATAACTTTCAAGCCACACACAGTGTAGTATAATTCCCAGTTAAACCAGAGCTGGAAAAAAATTACTTTTGGGGCCTATCACTGTTGGAAGGGTGATTCTGTGAATTATAACTCAAAAAAAGAACTTCTATGAAAACTGAAATACTCCATTATAAGATCTTACAAGATTACAGATTTTTCTCTTTGTAGATGCCTTTTCAAAACTTAAGAGTCTAAACTAAAAAGCTGCAAGCAGTTCTTCAGGCCTAGCACAAGATTAGATGCTGCAAGGAATGTATCAGCATCCCTGCATCAGTTTTTCTGCATTTTCCTGGCAACATGGACTAAATAAAAATTGCAGTACTTATGATATCACCATATATTGTTTCCCTACAATCAGCAGCCAACTAAGCAGAATGGTGGGCAGTAAAATTCAAAATACAATGCCATGTTACAAGAGACACAAGGTTACTATTTTTCAGAGAAATCTGTAGTTCTCCTAATATTTATTTTTCCCTAAACATCTTCAGGTTTCAGCAAAGAGTTCACCTGTACCACACTGTATTCTGACTTCTGAGAACCATTTCTGAAATCCTTAGATACTCTTCAATGGGAAAAGTGGAAAAACATATATTCAAAACAATTTAGCTTATTTGCCTAGCCTTAACATCCTCCTTGGTATGATGATATTAGACCTGGACTTGGTGCTGAGAAGTACTAGAACAGCGAGGACAGTTTTGGCTGGTCTGAGGGAATGGTTTCTGCCCCATGACTGTCCAAAGGCTGAGTGCCACAAAATATTTTTTGAAAAATAAAAAACTTCTAGTTTTGAAATGTGGGTTTTCTGTTTTTTTTTGGGGGGGGGTGTTAAACAGTGTAAGGGGCTGAAACCTATATTAGTCCTTGCTCCTGGGTAATTCCAGGACAGGCAGTTCTCTCCCTTTGTCCTATCCCAATTTTTGCCAAGAAAAGGACAGTATGGACAGTGAGATTTACAAAAATTGTCCAGGGAAGAATACTTTGCTTTTACTACTCCAAATAACAAGCCAATAATGACTGCTGTGCCTGAAATATTCCCTAAGAAAAAATGATACTGTATTTCAGACATAGAGCAAAGCAATGAAAAATTAATTTTATGGACTACAGCTCCCAGAATTCTCCAGTCAGCATGACTAATTCTTAAAAAAAAAATCACAATTATTAGGAAATTGTAAAGTTCCATTGAACTCCATTGAATTCATTTTCCTTAAGTGTAGTGAGTTGGCAAATATGACCAGCATTCTAATCATGCTGCTAATTATTGATATTACATAGCACATATATCTCAACATCTTTTATTAAAAAAAAAAAGAGAGAGAGAGAGAAAAGCATCCAAAAGAGTCTACTGTTTTGAACAGACAAATGGTAGGGGCACAAAAGGTGGTTTCCTACAATTTTTTCCCTTACAGTCATCTTCTCTAGTCAAAATCATGCCCAAAGCTACTTTTCTTCCAGCAGTGGTGCTGGAGAGGGGGAAGAAATTGCTGCCTGTTTTGTCCTATCCCTGTTAGTGGAGAAGCACCTTTGGGAAGGCAATTTTGATCAGAAACAAATGGCTCATGAGGAAAGGACTAAGCATCCCCCTTCTTCTGGATGACTTTTATTTGATAGGTGGAGAGCGAATTGAAAATATCTGCTTTGTTCTGGCCTGTGATACATGTAAACATTGGAATACATTACAGTTGAGAAATGGCTGGGCTTGCACACCTATGTACAGATTTTCTTCGTATAGATAATTCTCACTGAACTGATCTCATTAAAATAAAAGAAACCTGGTGTTCCCAACAGCACACCAATATCTCATGTTGGCTTTTCAGCATTCTTGTCCTAGCTAAATTTTTTCTGGTACTCACCAAAAGAGTTTGCTATTAGAGGGACTGTTAAGAGTTTGCCAGTAGCCCAGTACCATCATTGGCATATGCATCCTTTAGCTGGCTCTCTGATATCAAACTACAGGGACAGAGATTCAGGAAGAACTTCCTGACAGTCAGAGCTGTTTGGCAGTGGAATATGCTGCCTTGGAGTGTGGTGGAGTCTCCTTCTTTGGGAGTTTTTAAACAAAGGCTGGATGGCCATCTGTTAGGAGTGCTTTGATGTATATTCGTGCATGGCAGGGGGTTGGACTGGATGGCCCCTGTGGGCTCTTCCAACTCTATGATTCTATGATTCTTTGATTCTGTGATTCTATTTTTGAATATATAAGTAATAATTGTTCACAAAAATAAAAACAAAACAAACTATCTAGCTGAAAGAAAGTGTTATCAAGAGTTAAGGAGATAAAAAATTGTTAATTATATCAATCACTTACCGGAAAGTGACCTGAACTGAAGCAAAGCACTGTTATAACCCAGAGATATCAAAACAGAGTTTTTTCCAACACGGCAGTATTCCGTATCTTTGTTTACCAAGCATTTGAATACACAAACTCCCTCAGCTGCAGAGAAGGGGAAAAAGTCAGTAAATATATAAGCAAAGCTGCACAAATCCATTTTGTTTTACCACCTGTTCTCAGTGGATCAAGTTATATACTGTCACCACACTGACACACTGATGACACACACACCACACTGACACACTGATGTAGTTGTTATACAACCTTCAGTTATGGCTGAGCATAGGGTGGAGTCCTGGGGGGTTCAGAGGCCCATTTTCTGCCCTTGAGATTCAACAAAGGCCATGCCAGCTCCAAAAAAACAAATCCAGATGGGATGGAAACCCAGATAATGGTTTTGTAACAGCCTTTTCATCTGCAATATGGGAGTTACCCAGACAACATCTATGGAGTACATCGAACAAAGCACTATATAAATATTGCATTTAAGTCATGGGGTCTACACTGCACCTTTGGTTTAGGCCCAGAGCTTCCTTTCCATGTTATTGGAGCTCCTCCTAAATAAATGCCCCCAAAGGAGGTTCCCTGGTATTGGGGACATGGGGGGGAAACACATAAGGATTCCAATGTGTGCCAGGTCTACCCCCAGTGGCAGAGGGGGCCGAGAATGCTGAGGGGACATTAAAATGGTGGATCCTTCCTGGTTTTATTGGTATTCAAAATACTTAAAAGCAGGAGCCCAGAGTAGGCATCGGTGAGTTATCTATTTGAAGACTAGATATCCTGCAAGTGCATGAGGAAGATGCGTGCAGATGCCTACTTCCATTAATTTTGATGGGTGAGACAAATCTGGAGGAAGAGACATATTGTGAGTAGTTCATTCTCCCTCCCTGAGATTCATATCAACATGGAATTTGATAGCGGTCAGCTCTGCCTATTGCCTGCTGGAATTTCTCTTTTTTTCAGGAGAGCCCTCCCCAGCATGTGAATATCTACTATATAAAAGTCAAAGTGTGTCTACAAGTTTGTCTCTTTGTCTGCGTCAGGCGGGCAAATACCTCATATGATTGGCTGTGTGAGGCGAGAAGACCTCATGGTTGGCTGGCTGTGAAGATTCTATGGAATCCTGGGCTTGGCAGTTTAGGGAGGGGCCTTTAGAATTCTCAGCCAAGAGCTCTTGGGCCTTAGGCCGGTTGCTATGGAGATGAGGCCTACCATCAATAAGGACTCCAGAAAACATTTGGGAGGTGTATGTGAGAAAAATTAGTGACATACACAACATAGTTACAAGGTCTTCTTGCCTCACACAATAGATTGTATGGATTCCATATGTGAGGAATCTTAAAGTTGAAATTTAAAACAAAAAATACTTCCAGAAAAACATAAAGCCATTGTACAAAATTCAACAGAAAGCAAAAAAATCACAAGCCAGTACATCAAATTCACCAAAGAACACAGATTGGATTTGGGACTATGGGGAAGAGTTATAGGTACTGGAATAGGCTGGTTGCTATGAAGACGACGCCTAATAGCAAAGAGGAGGACAGTGTATTCCCACAGGAACCCAACCTCTGTACGTTAATGAATACAGATTGGATTGGGGAATATGGGAATAAGTTATAGGTATTGGAATATGCTGGTTGCTATGGAGACAAGGCCTAGCAGCAAGGAGTCAGGAACCCAAACTGTGTATGTAAATAACTCTGAATACAGATTGCATTGGGAAATATGGGGAAAAGTTACAGGTACTTGAGAAGATAGTTGGGTGAGTTCTTAAGAGGAAAATAAAATCCTGGGCAACGCCAGGTAAATAAGCTAGTTCTATACACACAGATCTTTCAGTGCAGAGCACTTTCAGTCATGCACGTCTCCTTGTGTACAAAGTTGTATTGAAGAATGTGTGTATGCATGCACACACATGCACATGCATATATTTGTGTGCATGTATGTGTATGTGGCATCTGCTAGACACGTAGTCAGAGGCACAGATATAAGGAATGAGGTGGCACTCTCTTATGACTTGGGCTAGGCCATGCACAGAAGGTGGTGAATTATATCACATTCTTTTCTTCATTCGTTTGCCACAAAACAGAGAATGTGGACATCAAGACACTACAGAACACCGAACTGCTGTAATTACATACCACTAAACTCTAAGTGGCTATTGTAAAAAGTGACATTTTTTAATTTATACCCCATTTTTCCCCAATAAAAGACCTAAGACAGACTAAAAATTATTTAAACCAGTCCAGATTAAAATCATACAAAAACATCCATAAAATATTACAAATATTAAGCAATCTGTAGAGTTAAAACCATTTTAAATTCATTAAAAGATAATTATGAAGAATCATGAAAGTAGCACAGCATATCATTAAAAACCCTTCCTAGTCAATTCCCAAAAACCTGAAGGAATGTTTTCCCCTGCTGGAAGAAGGAGCCGTCCTAGCCTCCCTCCCTAGGGAGAAGATTCCAAAGTCTAGGAGTAGCCAATAAGAAAAACCTCTTTTTTCTTCCCTACCAAATGAGCCCAAGAGTAGGGGGACAGAGAAAAGGACCTCTTTTGCAGATCCTGGAATTCTCATGAGTTCACAAAAGGAAATATGGCCCTGCAAGCAGCCAGGAACTGAGCCACATAGGGCTTTATAGGTCATCGACAGCCCTTTAAAAAAATCCCTTGTATATAAATGAAGACTGCATTCCTGACATGCTGAACTTGTCTGAAAGAGAAATACTCCAACAAAATAAAAATTCAACTATGGCAATCATTCCCCATTAAGTAGAAACTACTCAATTAGTTCTTCTAAGCAAAGTCACTGTATTTGTATTACTTTTGACACATTGCTTGAGCAGTTTTAATCCCTAACAGCACATTGTTAACGAGTGCATAATCTGAAACGTGATAATAGAACATCTCCCTATAGAAGGGTCTTTTCTCTTACCTGCTACTTTCTTAAATATTGAACTTACTGTGATTCAATTGTTTTAGTCTTCACGTAGTGGAACACATAGCTACTGCTTTTCAGAATAAAACATTAAAATTGAGTTTATTTCTCTTCAGAATCACAATTTATTTACTTATTTTCAAAAGTGACAATAGGCTCCTTTTTTTAAAACAATGTAAACTCAGGCATGTCTACACAGAAAGGAGTTCCACTGAACGCAAATGCTGTTAAGTTACTGTTATGTTGCCTCAGACTTCCTAGGACAATACCATGTATGATGCACATACAAGGCCATTTCCGCACTAGATTGTTATAGCGCTATTATTCCACCTTTCAACATCCTATGGAATCCTGGGGTTTGCAGTTTAGGGAGGGGCATCTGAGGCCCTCCCTAAACTGCAAACCCCAGGATTCCATAGGATGTTGAAAGTGGAATAATAGTGCTATAACAGTCTAGTGCGGAAATGGCTCAAGACAAGTAAGGAAAGGAGAGATAACTTGCTGTAAGGTATACGTAAGTTTGTGCAGTTTGTGCCTCATTTACTTAGAAACAAAAACTTAGGAGGTGGAATGAATATCCCTCCAAGAAATAAAATAATTGTTTTGAGAGAAAAACAAAGCATCCGATTAGAGGCATTGCTATGGATAAGGGAAATGTGAGAGGCTATCGTGTTTTGAAAAACAAGGAAACCATAACTACGAGAGCCAGCAAGGCGCGGAGATTTGAGCATTGGACTACGGCCCTGAAGTCCAGGTTCAAATCCCTGCTCCACCATGGAAACCCACTGGATGACCTTGGGCTCATCATACACTCTCAGTCGCCACAAAACCCTGTAATAGGTTTGTCTGAAGGTTGTTGTAAGTCACAAACAATTTGAAGACACACAGAAACAACCATAAATATGCGTGCGCACACACACTCTTAAAGGTCTTTCAGAAAGCCTTTGGTTGAACTGATGCAGTGTTTAGATTTTAATCTAATATTCTGTAGCACTATTGGTTATGATGTTCCACTGTGCTTACTGCTACTATAGAACTGTATATTCTGTTAGATTTATTGCTGTTGCTTTTGTGTTCTGTAGTATATATTAATTCTATGGCGTGTTTTTCTGTTGATTTAAACTTCCATACCATTCAGCTATGTCTTTAATTAAGAAAAATAGATATAAAATATTACATTACAAACATAGGAAAACTGTAATAGATTAAAAGGTTGCCTATGCCCCATGGCCAAAGTTATGATAGCGCATAGTAAAAACGAACATTTCTATTCCTTTTAGCTTTGTTTGTATATGTATAAATAAAACATACTATAAACATTCAAAATGGATCCAAATACCATCTTAAAAGGAAAATCAGTAATGTTCTAAAAACAACTTGAATGACTTCAAGAACAGGCCCACCATATACGACTTTACAGAAGCATCCCCAGTAACATAGATTTATGTAGAAATCAATACATTTAACAGTAACACACATACACACACACACTCTCACACAGTATGGTCATACTACATATACCATCCAATTGACACAAAAGTGTCAATATAGGAATGTTCAAAGTGTCAATGTACAAACTGTTTCTATGTAATTTTTGACACCAACATTTTTCATATAGCAAATGTGTAATATCATTGGTAGCTCTATTGTTTCTTAACCATATAGACTCTTATGCACATTTAGGTCTATGTAAAACAACACGGCTGTTAGTCTGATTATGCAAGCACAGTGAATGTTTCCCTAGGAGAAAATAAAAGTTGTGAGTTCTTTTTCTTTGCTTTGTTTTAATGAATTTATACAGTCATTATGATATGTTGAAAGTTTACCAAGGGTGAAAAACATGATAGACGTAGTCTGACAGACATTTAACAATACACAATTCAGAATATAAGATAAGTCCCATAGATATAACTCATAGTTTGCCTTACATATTTTTGGCAGAGATGAGAAGAGATATGTTCAGTTTGCCATGCAGAAACTAAATTTCTTATACCTTAGGAAAAGAGCTGTCATAGTTGAATGGTAAAACATATCATTAACTTGTCTGAACATCAACTAATTTACCAGAAGCACAGGAGAAAGAACAAAGGAAGTTATTGTACAAAATGGCATCATATTAAGACGCTAATACTTTGTATAATGGCTATCAAACTGTGTGACGGCTTTGAAATCTTCCTTTGTCAATCAGAGGATTCAAAATCTGTTATGGTTTGATCTTCTGTTCAGATTCTGCAGAAACACAATAGATACTCTGCCCAAATGTCTGTGTTTTAGGAGCGGTGAAAAAGAGGACACTGGTTTCATGCTCACCGCTTGACTCCTGAAGGAATCAGATGAAATTAAATCACTGTATAACTAAGCTAAGTGAAGGCTGAAGAGCGCTGAGATCTCCTACAGCTGGACAAGAGAGGAGGAAATAATCTGTTCCTCTTTTTTTCAAATATAATAAGGTTTGATATGCTGGATAACAGATGAATCTGGTGAGTGTGGATTTCTGATATAAGCTTCTAAATCTGTTTTATCGAGTAGGTCTCCAACCAGAAGGCATCCCTGATGCTCACTGTTAGCTTCTCCCCAAATCTCCACATATGGCCAATGATTAACTGAGTGCATGCATATAAAACTGCACACGTACCAATGGCTATACTGTACATGTATGGTTGAGTGCAGGTGTAATGGCAAATGGGAATTACAATACAGAAGTGCAGCAGCATCTGTACTGCAAAGAAGTAAGTCCTCAACCTCATGTATGGAAAAGAAGAAGAAATGACAGTCAGCGGCTCAAGACAAAGCCACAGTCAGCAAACACTACCAATTGTGCAAGTTTTGTTAGATTCTGAAACGTTCTCCTTTTTAAAAAAATAATAATAATCATATTTCTGAGCTGCAAAAATCACCACTTACTTTGTAATATATAAATAACATTTGCCATTAGTGCAAATTCTAAAATTTTGTTCTAAAAGTAAGTTTCCTGGCTGATACATAAAGCAAGAACCAGACTATATAAATATTATATATAAATATTACATTAAATTTTGACAAATATATTGAAGTGCAAAAACTTAAAAGCAAAAATTAATGACAATGAATTTTGTTATCACTAACACCAGAAGTGATTTTTCAGCCACAGACACAAACACTGTGAATATGTATGCTTGTCTTTTTTCACAGCACGGTTACAACACTAATCTTTGTTTAAAAATTTAGACTAACACTTTTTCTGTTGTTGACATTCTCCTATAATAAAACTTTAATGTAAGAATCTTGAATAACAAGTCATACATAATTTTGCTTTCAAAAAGTCCATATCCTTTTGCTTGAAGTATGTCTAGACAGCAATTGTTTACTTGAAATACAGATTTATCTCCAGGATCTCCATTTCTGTACTTATGTCTCCACTTTATTTTCAAGAAGAACAAGTTTCTCGTTCTGAAAACTCTCTCTGTTTTCTCCCAAAAGGACAGAAGTACCCAACCTGGGGTGTGGGGAGCAAGTGAGGAAGCAAGGGAAATGCAGCACAGAATAAGTAGAGAAGTAGTACAGGAATATCTGGCTAAACTAGATGAATTCAAGTCCCCACGGCCGGATGAATTACACCCAAGGATATTAAAAGAACTGGCAGAAGTCATTTCTGAACCACTTGCAATAATCTTTCAGAACTCTTGGAGAACAAGAGAAGTCCCAGCAGACTGGAAGAGGGAAAAGGTCATCCCCATCTTCAAGAAGGGGAAAAAAGAGGACCCTAATAATTATCGCCTGGTAAGCCTTACATCAATTCCAGGAAAGATCCTAGAGCAAATCATTAAACAGTCAGTTTGTAATTACTTAGAAAGCAATGCCGTAATCACTAAAAGCCAGCATGGATTTTTCAGAAATAAGTCACGCCAGACTAATCTTATCTCTTTTTATGATAGGGTTACAAGCTTGATAGACGAAGGGAATGCTGTAGATGTAGCATATCTTGACCTCAGTAAGGCCTTTGACAAAGTTCCACATGACAATCTTGCAAAGAAGCTAGTAAAATGCGGGCTGGACAGGGCTACTGTTAATTGGATTTGTAATTGGTTGACCAACTGCACCCAAAGGGTGATCACCAATGGCTGCTTTTCATCCTGGAGAGAAGTGACTAGTGGGGTGCCACAGGGTTCTGTCCTGGGCTCAGTGCTATTCAACATCTTCATCAATGACTTGGATGAAGGAGTGGAGGGCATGCTAATCAAATTTGTAGATGATACCAAAATGGGAGGTGTTGCTAATACACCAGAGGATAGGATCAAATTTCAATACAACCTTGACAGATTGGAGAGCTGGGCCAAAGCTAACAAAATGAATTTCAACAGAAAGAAATGTAGAGTCCTGCACTTGGGCAGAAAAAATGAAAGTCACAAGTATAGGATGGGGGACGTGTGGCTGGATAGCAGTACGTGTGAAAAGGATCTAAGAGTCTTGGTAGATCACAAGTTGAACATGAGTCAGCAGTGTGACACGGCAGCCAAGAAAGCCAACGCGATTCTTGGTTGCATCAATAGGAGTATGGTGTCTAGATCAAGGGAGGTAATGGTACTGCTCTATTCTGCATTGGTTAGGCCTCATTTGGAATACTGTGTCCAGTTCTGGGCACTTCAATTCAAGAAGGATGTCGACAAGCTGGAATGTGTCCAGAGGAGGGCGACCAAAATGGTGAAGAGTCTGGAAGCCAGGTCCTATGAAGAATGCCTTAGGAAGCTGGGTATGTTTAGTCTGCAGAAGAGAAGGTTAAGAGGGGACACGATAGCCATGTTTAAATATTTGAAGGGATGTCATATTGAGGAGGGAGCAGGCTTGTTCTCTACTGCTCCAGAGACTAGGACAAGGAGCAATGGATTCAAGCTGCAGGAAAGGAGATTCCACTTGAACCTCAGGAAGAACTTCCTGACAGTCAGAGCTGTCTGGCAGTGGAATATGCTGCCTTGGAGTGTGGTTGTGTCTCCTTCTTTGGAGGTTTTTAAGCAGAGGCCGGATGGTCATCTGTTGGGAATGCTTTGATGGGTGTTCCTGCATAGCAGGGGGTTGGACTTGATGGCCCCTGGGGTCTCTTCCAACTCTGTGATTCAAAGATTCTATGCTTCTGTTTTTCTCCCTTGGGTTCCATTCTATCTATTAAGATGCTCAATGTGTTACACTAATGATAACTGTTGTTGAATAAAAACCACATGTACATTGTCAACAAGAGAGAATGAATACTTCAAGAAGACACAGCAAAGGTAATGGACCAAGTAAAAACCAGACATATATGGTGATTTATTTAAATAACTCTGTAAGGATGACTAGAAGAACTCTGTATTCCAAAAATGTATTTGTTCCATTTTTCCTTAATGGCCTTTTACATAAATACAATAAAAAGTAATGTAATCAACCAATTAATTCACTGCCATATTAGCAAACATACAGTTTTCCAGGACTTTCAATTTCTCTCTTATTTTCTTTTACATACCTTTTTTCCCATACATACTTTTAAAAAAGAGAGTAAAACTAAAGGAAAGACAATCAGAGTAATGACAAAAAAAAATCCAAAACACAACTCTGCACACTGTTTTGCAAAAGGAAAAAAAAGGAAAAAGACCAAGCCAAATGTACTTGAGATACTATATACAAGTTTTATTTGGTCCACTTTTTCAATGACCACAGATGATTTTCATAAGTTTAAAAAAGACAGTGAAGATATTTTAAAGATTTTCCATAAAGATTTGGCTCAGTCATTAATCAGAATGGAGACTACAGACAAGAAATCACAAGACTAGGACTTGGAAGAACAGCTATGGAGGAACTAGAAAAGACCCTGAAGTATAAACATACTATTGAATACTAAAGTTAGGATTATCCACACCATTGTATTTACAATTTCTATGTGTAGTTGTGAAAGGTAGGCAGTAAAAAAAAGCTGATAGTAAGAAAATTAACTCATTTGAAATGTGGTGCTAGAAGAGAGTTCTATGGATATCCTGGACTGCTAAAAAGACAAACGAATGTATCCTAGAGGATACTGTGGACAGCTAAAAAGACCAATAAATGGGTTATAGAGCAAATCAAGCCTAAACTCTTCCTTGAAGCTAAGATGAGTAAACTGAAGCTGTCACACTTTGGACGCATGATAAGAAGACAGGACCCATTAGAAAAGACAATAATGCTTGGTAAAATAGAAAGTAGTAGTAGGAAAAGAGGAAGACTACATTACAAACTCAATTAAGGAAGCCATGGGCCATTTCCACACTACACTCTTATAGCGCAATTATTCCACTTTCAACATCCTCTGGAATCCTGGGGTTTGCAGTTTTGGGAGGGGCCAGCCGGCCCCTCCCGAAACTGCAAACCCCAGAATTCCAGAGGATGTTGAAAGTGGAATAATCGCGCTATAAGAGTACAGTGTGGTGGCCCTGAGCCCGCAAACCTGAGTGGAGCTGTTGATGACCGGGTGACTTGGAGATCTGATTCACAGCATCGCCATCAGTCAAACTCGACTTGATGGCAGTTAACAACAATACTTGAGTACTTGACTTCACTGACCTCAAATCACTGAGCTCAGAAGTGAAACATGAACTTCACAGACTGTAGAGATCACACAACTTCTTTGTTGTTACAGCTCCATTGGCTGCCAGCCCATTTCCAGGCACAATTCAAAGTGCTAGTTATGACCTTTAAAGCCTTACATGGCTCAAGTCTAGGCTATTTGAAGGATCGTATTCTCCCCTACGAACCAGCCTGTGCTTTGAGATCTGCTGGAGAGCAGGTACATCTGGTGGGAAGACAGGAGAGGGCCTTCTCAGTGGCTGCCTCCAGGCTCTGGAACTGCTTTCCCTAGAGAAGTCCGACTGGCACCATCCCTACTTTCTTTTTGCAGGCTAGTGAATACTTTTTCTTGCTCTTGCTCTAAGTTTCCTCCTCACCAACTATCACGCTTTGTGTTCTCACTACAGGAAATCACAGTATTTTTTTCAGTTAATAATTTGAAGGAGACAGAATGAATTGTGTCAGGTAAACAGATCCTCCAACAAAGTTTGTTTTGCAAATTTATATTCCTAAAGTAAATCTTCCCAACATGAACTTTCAGAAGAAAAGCCACAATCCAATGTGACAGTTCTGCTGCTGGAATCACTTTTATGAATGGAACAATGGGGATAAAAAAAGAAAACAATCAATAAAAGGAAATAAAAGCAACACAAAAGGATCTAGAAATGCTCCTCTTTCATCAAAAGAAAGAAATTCCCCTAATAATGTGTAATGTGTACTGTCTTGACTCATCTGTTGTATGGTTTGCAAATCAACCAAGAAAAAGATATGCATGACAAATTACATACATTAAGGCATTTGTATATATAGTTGACCCTCCACTTTTGCAGGGGTTAGAGGAGCAAAACCCCTGTGAAAATAGAAAAACCACAAGTATAAATACACTGGAGACAACACTTCTCTAGAAATCTCTAGGTCTTCCAGCATGACTCTATGGTCAACTTCTAGTGGAAGTTATCACAGAATTGCGCAGGAACACCTAGAGTTTTGTAACGATAACATATTAATCAAATCTGTGAATCATCAGATCTATGAAAGGGAAGCTAGTGAATGCAGAGAGTCCACTGAATTTAATTTTTAAATAACAACAAAACAGAAATGTATACCAGGATCATGGTGCAGCACAAGTTTTTGTTTTTTTTTTAAAATCCACTCCTTCTAAAAATGTATCTGTCATGGAAGGCAAAGCAGAATTTGTACCCATTTTAGCAGCTAAAAAGTTACTGCAAGTAAAATGTTACTAAAACTAAAATGTGATGTGTTGCTTTCAGCAACTGTCACATTGTGGCAGCCAATTATTTAAAAGATGTCATATTTTCTCTTAAGCACGGTAGTAGAAAATTTGTGCCTAGGGAAGGGGTGGGCAATTGCAGAGAGGCAGAGGCCCTGCATTACCCTCCCCATGGTCTCCATCAAGTAGGTTTCTTTTTTCAGCTCATTTTAACTATATTGTTTGGCAGAAATTTCATTTTAAAGATATGTGGCAGAAAGGGTGGTTGTGGTGGGGAAGCCATTTTGTTTTGCAGCAGATTTAAACCACAGACCTTAGGAAGCAAAAAAAAAAATCACTCCAAATTTTTAAATTTTGGGGGAGGATCTGGGACTGAGAACTTCACAGAACATAAATTTGGGGTTCTGCAGGCTGCATGACATGGAGCATACCTTCCCCACTCTTGGTCTATAGCATATGCCAAATATACAGTTTTGCAATGACTAGATTAGCTAGATCCCAGCAACCCTATTTTGTGGTTATATACAAAATCTTTTCTTTCCTTCAGCATATTTTATAAATAAGCATTTTAAGTAATCTCTTCAAAATCATGAGAAGAGCAAATCTTCTATCATTGTTTTTAAACAGACACAACAATCCCTATTTATAAAAGAATATTATGTGTCATGGAGGAAAATAAAAGCTAAAATATGACTTAACAGAAGGACATGTCTGGAGTGATTATGAAGGGAAACTAACAGCTGGCACGCACATAACAACTTCAAAGGCTGCAGAAAAGTTATTCCTAGACTAGTGCAGTCAGAATTCTCTCATCCACATTTTCATACGGTGTTGCTTCTTTTACTGATATTTCTCCTGTGACTGAACTTAGTCTGGAAGAAGAAAAAATGTAGGGCTTTACCAGAGATTGGAATTAATTGAGTAACTTGTTATTTTATTAATACACATTTCTTCTAGTGATTTAGCCTAACTTTCTAGATTCCCTAACCAATGGTGAAGCTAAAAATATACTTCAGTGACTTAAGTTGTTGGAATTTGTTGGGATGAGTACCTCTCCCTCTGTCACATTCAGCAAAACAGAAAGGCCTGATATCTCAGAAGAAGAAATATTAAAATTTGAAGAAATCTGGCTCATGGTTTTGTTGTAAGGCAGAATAATCTGTGTGATATTTCTAAAAAGACAAGAGGGAGAAGGGAAGAGGATAGGATCAGAAAAGCTAAATTTGGGGGAGGAAAAAAAAAAAGAAGGGTGGGAATGAAGGAAAAAGTAAACTTTGGAAGAGAATGATGGTGAGTGGGAATGATGTTTGCTTAGCTGGAGATCACAGCCCTCAAGCAGTCAGGGCACTTCAGAGTGCCCTCTACACAGGCCTGTATGAAAGCGAAGTATTTGCAGTCTTTCTGGGGGTGTGTGTGCATATCTATGCATTGTGACTGTTCAGTAACAGCTCCTCCTCTGTATGTTCTTGACTGGTTTCTATTATATATTGTGGTATAATATACAATTATTATATAATATTTTGGAGCCTTTCAGAAAGGCTTTTTAGGCCTTACTACCCTTCTCCCACAAGCAAAGTGTTAAAGGCAAGTGTTTGGAGTCTTTGCGAGTGCTGGGAGTACACTCACTTCAGTAACTTCTCCCTACTGATTATATTCTGGACTGACTTCTAAAGTACCGTATATTATAATATACAATCTAATATTATTTAGGATAACCTGTAATTAACTGCTTTTCATTTCTTCATGCCTTACATAGTCCCAGGCTCTTGGATAATTAAGTGAAAACTTGTCCTCAAACCCATCCCTGTTTCTTTCTCTCTTTCCCTCAGTTAATTAGTAATAACTAATTTAACAATTTCAATTATTGACATTTATGCTAGTGAATTAATTTTACAATTTCTAACATTTAACAATATGAAATTTATTTTCAAATCTGTTCTCTCCAGCTCTGGGTCTTACACAGCAACAGTGTATATGTTTAGTTACAAATATGCCCCATTGGGTTCAGTGGCACTTGAACTTAGGCTGTAACAGCCTATTATCTAGTAGTAAGCCCAATGAACTCAGTGGGACTTGTTTCTGAATAAATATGTGTAGGATTATGCAGTTATTCAAGTTCCATATAAAGCTGTGAAAGAGGACTCAAAAGACATCCTGTATCATCACACCTGATTGTCTGTTTCTTTAAACTATTTCTTTCCTCCTGAAAACACTTAACTCAGCAAACATAGACACATTAGCGCTTGTCGAGACATACTCCTAACATGAGTATGCAGAACACACTAGTCCTTACACTTACCAGTAGTTGTATTTATGATGTAAAAAATTAAAATAGTTCACATGCTTCAAAAATATTTGAAGGAACAAGCTTATTTATTCCGAATTCACCCAATATACTAATTTGCAAACACAGATTGCTAACCTGCTATTACAGGTAATATGTAACATCAAAAACAGTATGAAACTATATTCTTCCAGCTTCCTTAATGGGATTTAGCTCTATATTCCTCTGAAAGAGGTTTTTTTTTAAATAAAATTTCCTCTGAAAGAGTTTTTAAAGAAGCACAGGAAAGTTACAGTCCAGTTATTTTGAACTCACTCCACTGACTTTAATGGGACCACGCTTGGTTAAGGATAAGCCCAGCAGTGTGCTGTAGGCATTACACCCCACATATCGATAAATCACTGCAACTATAGGCCAGCCTACAAACACATGGGCACAAGTTTAATACCAGTGCACAAAAAGCTACTGGAACAAGATTTTCCACAGCTTGGTGCATTTTCATCCACAAAATAGTCCTGCTAAACACAGAGGAATGAGCTTGCAGCTTATAATATAATTGCATTTCATGTAATGACAAAAACTTTTCCAGAAAGATTGTTTATTTGAATTTAGCAAGGCTGTCAGAATTTCTGAGACAGCCTGTGGAAAACTTTGCTAGGCAGTTTGTTCGTTCTAGCACATGCTTCCTTGGCATTATGAAATAGCTCTGCAGATCATAAAATAAAAAAAAGGTTCTGAATAATTTTTACAGCCTTTCCAGATGACAAAAATGGATTTTCTTTTTAACTAGGATGGCGTATTATTAGTGCCATATTTCCTTTCTGCCTAATGCTCTGGAGAATGGTGTATTGGGTTAGGGGGACAACCCTGTTGTTCTGGAATATTTTATTAAACCATCATTTGAAGATGCCTATCAAAAATATACCATTAGTTTAATACAGTTTTTTTAAAAACAAGCTAAAAATGGGATTTCACAGGGTGGAAGTTGCTGCATTAATCTTAATGTTTGAATATGGCCATAGTTTGGGTTATGCGTTCCTGTACAAAAGCCTCTCTATTGCAGCATCTGAAGAATGTATATTGTTACCCCAAAATGTAAGTGCCACAAGGGCCACCCCGTGATGCCAGATATCTCTTGCAAAAGTGGGGAATGAATTAGCCTAAAGAAGAGGCTTGCGGGGTGGGGGGGGGTGTAGCTTAATGAGACCTTTCCTACCAATGTTTACATGCTCATACAGGAAAAGAACCAGCCAAAGATTCAAAAGCAAGCTAAAAATATGTTTTTATTGGGGGAAATTCACTAATTCATGCACACCAAATACAAACAAGCATTCGCACAAGAGTTAACTGAGGAGAAAGGCAGGAAAAAAAACTATGTATAGAGAGACTGAGGGGTTTTGAGGGATTTATAATTACCAGTTCAGAAGAGTAGTGAAGAGCAGAAGTGTTTTTTGCCTTAGGTAGGACCTAAGGACAGTTTTCATTCGGGAGCCAGATGGACAGAGCGACAGGTAGACCTTCAAGAGACTGCACTGCCATCCTGAAATCACGGGTATTTGTACTAAAAAAATAGCCTGTGGCAGTGAAGGATATGTGCAGTTCCAGGTGTGGAACAATGGGAGTTGCAACACAGACAAAGGACTATCAACCCACTAATATTCACAGTGTTTGGGTGACAAAGACATGATGTGTGTTGTAATAGCTGTCTATTGTCGGTGCTATGAGGGAAGAGGAAGGAATCCAGGCGCACAGAGGATGGGTATCTGTCAATCAGTGGGCTTCTCACAATTGAATTCCATGGGAAATTCCAGCTTGTACTTAAGCCTATTATCCATAGGAACAGTACCTATTTGCCTAACAAAAGACTCAGTCTTACCCAGAGGGAGTTTTGGGCTGACCTGCCTTTTACAGTCAGAATTCCCCCTCTCTGTCAGTTTGACCTCTCCATCTTCTCTCATGTTTGATTTTGATATCAGAGCCAATTAATACAGTTGCCAATCCAATACAGTGCCAATTAGATATGGTGCCCATCCAAACCATACTGATATCGGGGACCTCCAAAGCGGGGCCTTGTAATATCTTTTATGAGACAAAGAAGAAGACTGACCAATTACCAGCCAGGACAAATGGTACTCAGATATAATGTGCATTAAGTTGGAATACAGACTGAGTGGAAGCAGACAACATAATGTTGCTGCTGAAAATGATAGCTCCACGCAGAGTCCTCCCCATCTTGAGCATAAGATGTAAAATAGTTTACCTGGTAGACAGAGGAATGAGTTAGTAACTGTCACAACACAGGCTAACCCATCCTACACAAGTTTCTGGCTTGTGTTCCCACAATGACCCATGAAAGATCCTAATTGGTCTGTGAGGGGAAGATTCCCACAAGCATAGCTCATGTTCCCGAGAGATTCCCACACCTGCAACTTACTTTCCCAATTGGATATATGAAACTGCAAGGCCACCTTATGTCTACACATGTCTATTTTTTGGTCACTGCAGAAGCTGGTATTCTCTTCCCCCTTCCACAACAATCAAAGCCCTTGAACTCACCATTTAGCTGCTACAGCCCCCTCACCCAGGACCACTCAATGTCTGGTGGAGAGTACAGGACATTACAGAAGTTTCTATGGTCCCATAACCAGATGCTGAATGATTACTTCAGCTGCCAGGATGTATGCTGAACCCTGGCAGATCGTAGCAGATGATATCACTGGTTTGTGTATGGCTACAAAGACTTAGCCAGACATCTCCACCAGCCACTGAAGCACCATGGGAGAGGGTCTGCAGCAGCTGAACAGTAAGGCCATTTCCGCACTAGCCTTTTATAGCGCGATGATTCCACTTTCAATGTCCTCTGGAATCCTGGAGTTTGCAGTTTTGCGAGGGGCCAGCCAGTCCGGCCCGAAACTGCAAACCCCAGGATTCCATAGGATGTTGAAAGTGGAATCATCGCGCTATAACAGGCTAGTGCAGAACTGGCCTAATTCAGAGGGAGGGTTTCCTGGATAGATAAAGCATAGTTCCACTCGCAGAACTATTACACTACACTATTACACTATACAGGATCTCAGCCATAAAGTGTAACTCTGTCTTCCAGTGCCTATGTCTCCACTCAGTAACAAATGAGAACAAAAGTCTGGTCAAGTGACTAAACTGATTGCACAAATGATTTCATCTGAAAAAGCCCTTTCACTCTCCATCTATATCTGAGAACATCTTTAATATTTTTGAGCCAGAACCCCTATAGTGAGTTGATGTTTACCAAATAGCAAGTAACAAGTAGAAATATCAACACATTTCAGCTATTCAGGGATGTGTTAAGTAAAACTCAGTCTATATACCAATTTAATGCACATTAATGCACATGCTACAAGAGAGAGAGGCTTCTGTACAGGAACACTTAGTCCAAACCATGGGCATGTTCAAATATTAAGATAAATGCAGGAACCATAGGAACCTGGATTTAGTAGGGATGATCACTCCCATTTACAGGCAAAAGTCCATGGTCTAACAGGAGCTGGCACTTGTCCTCATACCACAAGCCAGGCAAAGAAGCCACAGAACAAACTCTAGATTCTTTCTACAGTTGGTTGGGAAAGAAACAGACCAGAATGGCAGCTGCTGCTGGGTTCAGCTATCACAGACTAAAGGTCTGTGGTTGGTTCAGCTGCTCCTGCTGAAAGTAGTAGTGATTGAGCAGCATGCACCAACAATCTGCCAATTCTCTATAACCCCACTGTTTCCACAGTTCACAAGTTTATTGTGAAGTCTGAACATTGCCTGCATGTCCCAGAGAACACGGGTTTCAAAGAAAAACTTTCCTGCAAACAGTTTGCTGGCTACCACTGATCTTCCCCTCAAGTACGTAACTGCACAGAAATGTTGGATGAATTTAAATGTGTATTCTCACTTCACCCATGAGAATAGTGAGGCCAAACAGAACCAACCAGTTTCATATATGAAATGAATGTTTCTCCCAATACATGCCCAAGATTTCCCTGCAGCAAGCAAGGAATCTGTGACATCCATACATGGGGATCTAAGGAGCCTTGTTGATGCTGAAGTTTTAGAAAGTTTAGAAAGCAATTGTATAAATCAAATGAATCATTTTCTTTGTGCAGTTCTGAGATACTGCATGCCAATGGATCAGACAAATGGAGCCATGAACCATTCATTCATTATTAATTTCAGGGGTGATGCCAGGTTTGGTGATACCTTTGGTGTCTTTGCAGTGAGTACCATGTCTCCCTTTTACCTTGGCGCAGGCAGGCACAGTTTTATAAATACTAAACAGGCTCTTCAGCTGGCAAACGCTGCTGCTGGTGATGACCATTTTTACTTTGTGTCAGGAATCAAAAGAATCAGAGGGGAATTGACATGCTAGATGCTAGCCACAACTACTCGGGATTTAGCTCTGAAAGTTAGCTGCCCAACTTATCAGGTGGCACTTTTGCAGCTTGGGCTGGTGTTGGTGCTGGTGCCTTCACAGTGTTCCCCAGGGCCGTTCAGTTGGCCTGCCATGCCATGCAGCTTCCCAGCCATGTGCTCAGCCCTGCTGGGTACTTCCTCATACCCAGCAGCCTTTGTGCAGCTGGAAAAAGCTCCCAGCCAATCAGTTCAAACCTGCTGGTTTGAATTGATTTGCTGCTTCTGCCCAGGCTAGAGCTCTAGGAAGTTTTCTCTCTGGTATTTGGCTACGCTCTCCTCTCCCCAAAGCTCAGTTCTTCTCTGCACATCATCCCTCTCACCCCCCCCTTCCTTTTCTCTTGTCGTATCTTGTGTACTGTAGTTAGGTTGTGTCTTTGCCTTTTATTGTCACAACTTGTAAGGTGGTTGGCATGGGTCCTGGATCCAGGTCTGCTATATCCCCAGGAGGGCAGGGTTGGCAGCGGACACACAGCGTGGATTGGGTGTCTGCATCCCTGCACTGCTGGGGGGTCAGGTGGTTTGCACCTGACTCCAGGCGGTCCTGGCTTTGGGTTTTTGGTCTCATCAGTCAACAGGCATGTTGGTTGATGCTGGGATCCGGACCCATGTACAATCCAACTCTGGTTTTGCTGTAACCAATAAAGTTGTGGCGTATTTTCATCCAGCTTCAGTGTGTGGCCTGGTTTATTCCCTGCACTACACCTCTCAGCCCTGAGCACGCAAATTACTTACTGGTCATAAGTAGCTAAAGCTATTCTTTTGGGCCTCTCTCACCAGGGTGAGATTGCCTGTCCTTTCTCCCAGCCAGACAGTCATGCAACCAATGGGGCAATGAGCTTTTTCTTCCACAATCAAAGCACTGTGGAACAGGGAAAGGAGCAGCTGTAACTGTCTGTGGGTGAAGGATGGGGGATTAGGGTGAAAGTAAAGGTAGCCCACTGCTTAGCATTTACCTTTCAATAAGTTTCCTAAGTGCCGAAGTGGACCCTGAGGTGGTGGGAAGTATCTTGACTTTTGAGGTAGGGCTTGGCCCATTGATAACAGTTGCCAAATGTTCTGACCTTTGACCTTTGATAATGGGCCTGATTAACAGCCTACCAACACAAATATATGGGTACTAGACAATGCAAAATATATCTCACATTGATTGAGGAAAGGAATCCCCATTGTCATTTAGAAATTATACTATAAAGAGATGAAGACAGTGAAGATAATGACACGGAAATGTACACAATATAAACATGCATGGAGGGACTCTCTAGATTGGCATACAGATATACAGAGCAAGCAACAGAACATCGCTGAAGAATACTTCAGTCTCATTCTCCCCCCTCCGATGTCTTTTATAGTCCTCAGAACTTTATCATGAAATGAATCAGCATCTCCTCTGCACAGCATGAGCATTTAAAAGAAAGATCTCATTTGTGTGATCTTAAAATATCTTGTGGAAGCGATGAATTAAGAAAAAGTTATCTTCATGAGACATACTGTCATCAAAAGCCTCCTGCTTTCAATAGTTACAAGCACCTCATAGCAGCTCTCAGCCCCAAAAGTCATGGAAATGCTGCCATACGTAGTTTTTCTAAAATACTTCAAGATAACACTGCTGCTCTCTACATCTATAAAATGCATACTTAAAATGCTGAGCAAACAGAAGACAGTGTCCCAACTGCATTGTCCTTTGACATCTTTTGGGACAATGTGGTTCAGCAGCTAGTGTGCCGGGCATTTGCCCAGCAGAATTTAATTCAGTCCCCAGCACAGCTATCAGCTCAGTCCCAGTGTAACTGAGAGTGACAATTCCATAGGAATACTACATGATCAAAAATAAAGAAGTGTTGGCAAAATATTTTGCATTTTCATGTCCTCATGGTAGCCATCTGCAACAGAATAACTGGATACTCATGAAAGCTTTTGAAGCATGCATAATGTATTTTATACTTTGAAGCTGGCCCAAAAAGGTGCCTGTAGATTTTGGACTTTGTTGCACTTTGCTGCATGGCCGACAGAGCTATCCCTGAATATTTTTTCCTGGATATGCATGCAACTTCGTGATGAAAACAGCACACTATGTGTTTTACAAAATACAACAGACCCTCGATACAACTGACTCCCAGATCTGTGAATTTAAGCAATCATAGAGCATCACATCCTACACCTAAAATGACAGTGACGTATGTTCAGACATAATGAAGCATCTGTGCACACGTTGCCACCATTTAATAATACAGAATGTGAGCATTTGCCTTTTTCCTATTCTCAGGGAGTCCTGGAACTGAACTCCCACAGATACAGAGAGTCTACTGTACTGCCATTGATCTGTACTTTATTATGAGGAACTCACGGAAGAAAGCTGCATTAACAAGTTATCAAGAGTAGAGGTCAGATTTTCTTGTAAAAATAACAATCTAATTCTCCTACCATAGGCCTTTGCAAATGTAGGAAAGAAACAATTTCACTTTCAACCTGTATTCTTTTTTCCATAACTTGGAGTACTCACATAGGCAATGTTGGATTTTGTTACATTTTAGTTTATTACACTTTTCCTTGTTAAACTATTTTTGTCCTTCTCATACAGATTTACTTTGTCCTCCTGAAACTGCAGGACTGACATTTTAAATTTTTCATTCTAACAACATCTTCCTTCTTTGAAGACAGATTGTTCCTCAAATCCCCAGAATACATAACATGCCTGCTTTAGCCTTACTTTTGCACTGGCCTATGTGGAACTATGCTGCAATCTACTTTGGTCAGGATTTAAAGAGCTGTATCAAATATGCCCAGGGAATATTTTTTTTAAAAAACCCCCCCACAGCTGCTCTTTTCTTCTTTAAAACAGGAGATACATCTCAAACTGCATTAAAAAGCTTCTTTGGGTACGTGGAGTCAAAAGTGGTTTGCCACAAGTATGTGTGTGGATTGTGTGCGTGCTGCTGTTTAAGGAATGCAAGCCTTTGTTTCTAATTCTGTTTCTTAGAAGATTAATTATTATACCTCTGTGTTTGTTGGTACATGTCAGTGTTTTTTTCTGAGAGTTCCTGTACGCCACAAGGAAAGATCATAGAAAACTGACATGAGATTCATTCAGTACATGTAACTAGTTCCAACAAATCACCGGCAAAAAGTAGATTCTTCAGTAGCCTTGGTCTCTTTTCTTAAAGCTAGTCAGTCTGGTCTAACACATTTACTACACAAATTTTATTTGATCATTATGTTTTATAAAGCCATATACTAGAGGAAAATAAGAAATAGTACAGTTAATAGTTAATATACAGTTAAAATAATAATAGATATAAATATTACATGTATTTGTCTACCAAAATCCAATTGCTAGTCTCAATCAGAGCACATCTACTGAATTAATTAATGGAACATAATGTTGAGTTACCATTCAGCAATCAGTTCAGTGTACTCTAGCGGGGACGAACAAAGTATCTATATATACTAAAAGTCTTTAACATTTCTGTCTAAATGAGTGTATCTCAGGGTTTAACCTCAGCTAAGATCTTTGGATGCTGAGTCTGGGTTACGTGCTGGAGACTTGCAAGCTGGAACATACACAGCATTAACAAACAGCAAAGGCCAGTCCTCACAACACTTTTTTTCCTTTTCAGTTCATACAAGTACTCTAAGATTCTGTAAGCTGATGTGAAGAATTCTATGGCAGTTAAGAGGAGGCCAAGACATTTTGATGCCCAAGGTAAGCAGCACAGAAGAACACTGTGAGTGACAACAGTCACTCGCTACACCTCAGTTGCAGCAGGCCAGCCTAAAAAATGTCAGAAAGGCCACCTGGCATGCACAGTTCATATTTATCTCTTTCTACACTCTCAGAATCTGCTGCCTGAGTCACTAGAGTAGGGTACCTAGAACAGGGTCACCCACATACAGTAAGAATCCCTACCTTTAGGTGAACGTCAGGACAGACTCCTCTAATTATGGTCCCTTGTGCTATGGCATTACTAGTATGAGCCAAAGAAAGAGTCAAATAATCTGTATTTAGTCAGCCCTCTACATTTGCTAGGGTCAAGGGCATAGGACCCCCACAAAAGTGGAAAAATTGCAAATATCAAAATATGTGTGTGTCTGTGAGAAGGGGACTAAGGCACGGTGGAGAGGATAGACACAGAGTGTCCAAACCAGCCCAGGAAATTAACAGGGAAAGGGGTGGCTCAGCATGGTGGCCCTAATTTCCCTCTCACACCCATCTCCTTCTTTGGGTGTGTGGCGGGGGGCACAAAGAGAGGGTCTGTGGTGCTGAGCAACTGTGAGGCAAGCTGTCTTTAGCTGCCAGGCAGTTGCTGGTGAAAGAAGTGGAGGACCAGAGGTAGTTTTTTAAAGGTCTGCCTGGCCTGACTGGGGCCACTGAGAAGAAAGGTTTCCCCAGAAAAGAAGTGCTTGAGGAAGGGGGCAGGGATTGGAGAAACTCACAAATAATCAAATCCACGAAAAGTCAAACTCGCAAATGTGGAGGAGTGACCGCAGATCTTTGAGCATGTGGAGCATGTTTTTTCAATATTCAGTGGGAAAATGCAGTCAGTCTTCATAAATCTGGGGTGACAGGGAAAAACTTTCTGAAGAGTTTACATTGCTTGCTGTCATTCTCTCTCACACACAGGTTTTATACCTGCTTTCTCATTTTACAAATTCTGACACAGAACACATGTGGATCTGATGGTGCACAAACAAATGCTCAGCTCTCACATGGATATACTTCCCAGTTCTCGCACACAGTACCAAAAAAACAAACAAACCCAACAACAACCCAGAATGAAACTACAGGATCTGACCACCTTTTCCAGAGATGGAGCGTTCATACTTCTGTTAAAAAGCCTTAGGTGTACAAAATCTATAACATGGGAAGTGTGTGTTTGTGTGAGAGAGATCAATGAGAAGGTAACCCGCGTTTTAAATGCAACCCACAAGACAGCTTTCCACACTGGCCATTAATTGTCCACACCAAGGAAATTTAACACAGGTAAGAAATTCAAGAGGGAAGTGTTAATAATATTAAGAGTCCACCTTTGCCAGTCAGAGGAATTTCAGTACATTGCCCAATGCTTGGAACCTTTCTTTCGAGGGAAGGCCAAAGTGGCTCATGAGGCACCAGCAGAGAAAATAAAATGGAATTGTAGATAAAAGAGATAAGGCAAAAATAAAAATGAAATAAAACGTTGGCTCCCCAAAACCGGTGGGTGTGGGAAACTATGGCCATTTCCGCACTAGCCTGTTATAGCGCGATGGTTCCACTTTCAACCTCCTCTGGCATCCTGGGGTTTGCAGTTTCGGGAGGGGCCGGCCGGCCCCTCCCGAAACTGCAAACCCCAGGATGCCAGAGGAGGTTGAAAGTGGAACCATCGCGCTATAACAGGCTAGTGCGGAAATGGCCTACGTTCCCGTCAACTTTCCGCCGGGCAGCCCGCTCTCCTCCGCGCCCCAGGGGGGTGGGAGGACTGGCGACGGGCCACGAGGACCTTCTCCCGCCACGACAGGACGACTCAGCCCCTACCTGACGGTATCCCCCCCCCTCCCCACACACAACCGTCCCGCTTTACTTAACCGTCCGTCACGGTCATCTCGGCGCCCTCCTCCTGCGGCTGCACCTCCAGCTGGAGCGCCTTCTGCTCCGGGCTGGCGAGGGGCGGCCCCTCCAGGAGCTGTTCTTCGCTGAGGAAACGCAGCTTCACGCTGTACCGCGCCGACGGGGGCGGCGGAGCGGGCGACGCAGCCATGGAGAACTGCCGCCCAGCCGCTGAGGCGGCGGCGGCGGCGGCGGCGGGCTCCCGCAAGGCGGCAGGCGGGGGAGGAGGCGGCGACTGCTACGCCGGCGGGCGCCTGGCCCCGCGTCCCCTCCGCGCGGGCGACGAGGATGGAGCCGAGGGACCGGCGAGAGAGGCAGCCGCAGCCAGCGGGGAGGACGCGGACGCGGGCTTGCCTTCCCGGATGAGCAAACTCCCCATCTGAGGCGCCTGCGGGCATTTGCAGCCAGCCGCGCGCTTCCTCCCCCCCGCGCCCCGCTTTTCTTCCTGGGCCTGCCTTCCCTGCGAAAATCTCCTCAGCCCGGAGCAGTCTGCACGCACATCGGCCGGCGGGAGCGCGGGAGGACGCACGCACGGCGGGCAGGGGAAAGCGGCGGAAGGAGCGACGCCCGCCGGTCGCTCGGGGAAGGAGGCCGCCTCTGTGTTTCCGCGCTAGACTGTTACAGGGCGCTCTGATTCCACTTTCAACAGCCTATGGAATCCCCTCCCTAAACTGCAAACCCCAGGATTCCATAGGCTGCCGAAAGTGGAATCAGAGCGCCCTGTAACACCCTAGTGCGGACATGGCCGGATCCATAGGAAGCGCTTAGAATCGAACCACCGCGGGGTATTTTCTGTCACATTCGTGTAAACACGAGCCACGTGTCTGGGGCACGCAGGGTGGTTTTTGGTTGTTTGTAGTCTTGGCACCCCACCATCGTTGCTGGTTCCTGACGTGAATGTAAACATGATTGCCTCTGGCCATTTCCGCACTAGGCTGTTATAGCGCGACGATTCCACTTTCAACCTCCTCTGGAATCCTGGGGTTTGCAGTTTCGGGAGGGGCCTGCCGGCCCCTCCCGAAACTGCAAACCCCAGGATTCCAGAGGAGGTTGAAAGTGGAATCATCGCGCTGTAACAGGCTAGTGCGGAAATGGCCATTGCTGTTTTTTCCTCCCGAGGCTGAGGCTGCTGGATAGGCTGCAGTGAGACAAGCGAGCTCTTTCTTTCTTCCCCGCTGCAGATATGGGGTTGTTCCCCCTAAAGCTGGGGAATCTGCAGCCCTCCAAATAATCCGGAATGGCAACTCCCATCCCTCCTCACAGGGGACTATGCGAACTATAGTTAATGGGAAGTGAAGTTCGACACCACTCGGAGGTTCACACATTTACCAGCTGTACTGACAAGCTATATGGACAATATAACATTGCATGTTCTATTGAACAGGCGGTGTTTATACCTCACTTGTTCCCAGGCACTAGGATCTAGAGTGTAAGTCATGAGTTAGCTGAGTTGAATGTAAATGTGGATGAATTGGACACTTGGAGGGCTGCATCTTCACTTTGGCCATTTCCACAGCACACTCTTATAGCGCTATGATTCCACTTTCAACCCTTTATGGAATTCTGGGGTTTGCAGTTTAGGGAGGGGTATTGAGAATTCTCAGCCAGAAAATTCTTTGGCCTCAGTAAACTACAAAGCCCAGAATTCCACAAGATGTTGAGAGTGGAAGAGCAGCACTAGAACTGCGTAGTGTGGCAACAGCCTCTATGTGATCATACAAAGTGTAGTCCCACACAAAACACCCAGAGCTCCAGGAAGCCTTTCATTCTTGAGGAGCCACCCCAGGAAATTCTGAAGATTTTTTTTTTTGCTGAAGCAGTTAGGCAGAAGAATGTTAAGGAAAATCTGAAAAGAAAGGAAGTGAGCATATCACAGGGGGTGTATAAAAAGTACCAGTTAAAGAACGCAGTACAGGTTATCACTGCAGTCAGTCAGCCCTCCATATTCATGGGTTCTCCACCCATAGATTCAACCAACTAGAGATTGAAAATCTTTGGGGGAAAAAATCCAAAAAGCAAACCTTAATTTTGCCGCATGTTAAAGCACAACACTAATATGTAGGGATGCCCTGTTGTTCTTTCCCCCCATTTCACAGATCGTCAGGCTCTCTCCAGCACATGTTTGAGTTGTTCACCATTTTATATAAAGGACATCATTGTACTATATCATTATATATAATGGAATTTGAGCATCCACAGATTTAGGTATCCATAGGGGTCCTCGGACTTCTGATATTTGTACAACTGATTTACTAAATTCCATTCCCTCCTTTCTTTTTGTTTTTACAGACTTACCTGACCTTGTAAAGCTATCTGAATTACACTCATTGTTTTCTTCACTCATTCTCCATTAATATAAAATAAATTGTCATCAAATCTGATTTTCATTAACTTTTAAGTCCATTTTGAAAGTTTTATAAGTATCTTGGCGATAAGATGAATTTAAAACCTGTATACAGCTGGACTTACATTTATAATGATTTAGGAGGAGACCCAGAAACAATCCCATACAACAGCCATCAAACACATGTAGACAATACCCCCAGGGCTGTTATGAGCATTCACTTTTTTTTTTTAAAATCTACGTATGTGAGATCTCCAAATCCCATATTTCTCTTATCAACGAGGCGGAGGAGAAAAACAGCAATGTGAAGGTTACAAAGTTGTCTCACATTGTTTCAGATGAAGACATATCATTCAGTGCACAAAAGAATACTAGGCTATCTTCCAGAAGCCACTGTGTGAACATACATACACACCATTACATGTAAATAACTGTATGAGTATACAGATCACTGCACATCTACAGACTACAACATGTAGTAAGTGAAGACCTCTAAAGTGCTGTTCTTTACCATTTTTTTCTAAAAAATTAACAGTCATTAAATAGTTTCTAAAACATAATACCATCATCCTCTTATTACCTCCAAAAAGTAAAAAGCTACAGAAAACACTTGACAAAATCCTTTTCCTTAACGGGAACGAGTAGAAAAATCAGGTGCTGAAATAAAACTATTACTGTTCTTCCCATTTTGAGGGTGGGGACAATTTTTGGGAGTACCTAGATAAAAGGGAATGTGCAGACCTCTTATGAAACAACCTACTTTTAAGTTTTTCTTAGAAAAGCAATAATAGTTACTGTTATTTGTATGTTGTAATGCCTGTCTTAGACATTTGTTGTATGATGTTTTCAATTGGTTAAAAAAATGTTCTGCAGAGGTAATAATGGTTTTCCCAAATATTCAAAATTTATCGGACTGCTTTTTTCAAAACTTCAGACAGCATCATCCTAAAAAATGCTTTCATACAGATTTTTTTTAAAAAAACAACCCTGCAAGTAAAATAATCACAAATAAGATTTTATCAGGATTGTCAAGAAATCCCTCAGACCTTAAACATGATTTTTAAAACCTTAAACTGGCAAGGTTATTGATTTAAATTAGCTGATTTTATTTTTCTAATATATGGCTGCCCTCCCTTCAAATTTTGTTTACTGTTCATTTCTCATTTCTCTTTCAATTGTTTTAATATCATTGCCCAGGAGGTGTCACTATTATATTTTTAAATATAATTTCATCTAGTATAATTCCATGTAGGGGAATTTTTAAAGCAAAACAAAAACCTGTCCACCGAATAATTCTAGAACTGGATAGCAATCTTTCAGATCAGGAAGGTCACTGAAATGAAAAATCTAAGATGCAAAGCAGCCCTAATTAGTGACTATCTGCATAGCATTTTGCCAATAATAATTTTAGAATCATATCTTTCTGAGATCAGGGAGAATCATAATATAAAATATGCAGACTACTTGTATTAATTGTACTGCATTAAAAAAAACTATTCTTTTAAAAAGGACATTTACATTTGCATTAGTAAATCAATCTAAAGTTTAACAGCTACTTTAGCTGTGCTATATAGCAAACAAATTCAATCTTCTTGTATTGTGCAGCTCATATTTCATGGCAAAATGCTACTTTTTTTAAAAAAAAAACACGCTGTGAACAAGTCTCTATTGAGAGATTTGCAGCCAAATAAACTATCTTAATGCTGTGTGCCAGTTCATTGGAGGAAATTCTGTGCCACATTCCTTAAGACAAAACATTCAGAATAAGAATAGCTGGCTATGCCATTGCTATGGAAAGGTTCATGGAGTTGATTATTACAATCTGGTGCAATGTCATTCTTGGAATGAGTTGAGTGCATACAACTGTTTCAATATAAATTCCATATAGCTATTAAATGTGCATTAGAATTAGAATGGAAGGAGGGGGGACTTACTATAAGATGGAGACCTAATAGGCTTGTCATCTTCATACTCATTAAGCAGCTAACCGCCTCACACCATGGTTCTCCAGCGTTCTTGTGTCCAGAAACACATGGACTGGCAGTTCTGATTATGCTGGTAGTTTGAGATCACTATGAGGACTCCTCTCCAACTCTTAACTCAAGTCATGGAATCTCTGTATTATACTATACATAAGCACTGTCCTGTTGGGCCTCAAAACCCTTCAGAAGATAATACACTTTGGAAACAATGCTCTATAGGTTGCATAAGTCAAGAAACATAATTGTATTGAACAGGGTTGTGTAGCAGCAGTACCCCAAACTATTTGTCCCCTAGCACATCATGTTTTATAGATTATTCTCTCATTATGACATTGATCACAAGACATCTATCTTATACCAGCAATCTAGATATGTAAGCTCAAACCAAAGCCAGGACATTTAGAAATAAAAAAAAAAGACCCCACATAATAAAGACAGATCAAATAATATGGAATTAAGTTTATATCTTATGCATGATTGAACATGGCACAGTTCTACCTCACTATATTTTATCTTAAGCGTGCAAACTTAAAATATGCTGGGAATGCTGGGAATATCACAGATATGATATGAATGGATATGAAATAAATCATCTATATGGACATGCACCACACTTTTATTATAGGTATTATATTAATCATGAGATGAATTAGACTTAATCACTATCCGATATGTTGTAGTTGTTACAATCCTAGAAGTGGAACAAATCCCATGCCTGAAAATGTTGTTAGTTTATTTACATTCTTGTCCATGAGAATAAAGAACAGAATGGTAATTACATTATTGCAATTTTGTTCAAGTATACCACCATTTGTAATTATGATGACATGAAAGATGGTTGCTACCCATTTTCCTTCTTCCAGAATTAGGCACACACTACCCTACATCATGGGAACTGGAAAATTTTGATCACAGTGTATATACTTGAAGCACCAGAGCTATGACAAAAAGGGAGCATGCCAATGTTGTGTATCAATATGTCATCTTAAACCAGTAGCTACTCCAAACATTATACTGTTATGGCTGGATTTGAAAAATATGTAAGAAATGTTTAGCAAGCTGATGAAGGTTTCAAATGAGTTTATGAAAAAGTAACTTTACTACTTCAATTCTATACATGCTTACCTATAAGATCCACTGATAGTAATAGGACTCACCTCTAAGTAGGCATGTACATATTTGTGCCATTAGTGTTTCCTTTGTCACCATTTTAAGACTGAAATAAAGTCAGTCCAATGCTGTTCACAATCTTTCATGATTTTAGAAATGAGTACATTCGATATTTTTAAATCTTACATTTTTAAAAAGAGAACATGGGTTATAAGATGAACAGATTCCTCACTTTTACTGGGGTTCTATTCAACACCTGCCCATGCCTGTCTTATGGCATATATGCATGAGGTACAATGCAGGCTGGGAGAATTCAACTTGTAGGAACTTTGAGGTCCACCCATTGGAGCCAAATATAAAATAGTGACTAGGAGGTAACGATAAAGATGTTGTCATAACTCACTCCAGGAATTTATTTGCAGTAGCAGAACTGAGTTTAGAGTCACAAAATTCCTTCTAGCTTTTACCTGAACCTTTCATCCATTAACAGCCCAATTTAGAAATTGGCAGGGGGTATGGGATGGAATGTAGAGGAAAAACATTTATAATTTTTTAAAAAGGGATTCAGAATGCTTGGTGATCTACAGTTAATCATTAAGAAATCTATCAATAGACACTGAAACTTCTGCCCAACCCCATCCTAATGAGGACTGAAGTCTCATTGTACTAGGTGGTAAGAAAATGTGCACTTTTAAGAAATTTTGTCATTTTAAACACTCCCGATTTGTAGCCCATTATAAAACAAGTGCCACAATTGCATAGTTTCTCTCTCTCTCTTTTTAAAAGTGTTTTTTCTGTCACTAGCAACAGTGAGTAAGGCACAGACACCCATATATATGAAAAAGATTGCTCAGTTATTTTACTATTATTCTAAGTTATACTGTGACCTACATTGCATGTTAGATTTCTTACTGGAATTAATAATATATTATTAATACATGATGATGATGATGATGATGATGATGATGATGTAGTATTATTAATACACAAAGTATTCAGTTTTTCCCCAATGTGATGGAAATAAATTGCTGAAAATAGCAAAGTAAAATATGAGTTATATCCAATAGTGCTTTGACACAGCAGAATAGGCATAGCTAGCAGAATTGCTTCCTTCTCCTTCCTGCATTTGCCCCCAATGTGCTCTTAAGAAGAGACATTCTGAAGCAGATATGAAGGCCACACAGTGGGGGACAGAGGAGCAGAAGACTCAGTGTGAAATAATAGTCTGCTTGTACGGCACTGGTTGTAGCCCATAATCCTAAAGAGCACATCCACAGGAATAAGGAAGTAATATAATCAGAATTAAGCCTTAATTTGCAATACAAATAACATACTTCAAACACACTCCAGAATTTTTAAACTTGATTCATCCGAACACTAACTGCACAACCTATATGTGCCTATCTACAATTTCAAAGGAATTTATTGACATTTTCCCCAAGTATAGCCTTAAGAACCTCATCTGGTTTACTCAAACGTGTCACGTTGATTCTAAAGGATATCGCCCGGTCAGTCCACCACATAAAATTCTGACCTAAATTTAACTTCTCCAACTTTATACGTAATCTTTTGGAGTGGTCTCTATGCATAGGTAACAATTCTAGGCAAAGAACTTAACTAACAATAGGTCCAATTATTAGGTTTCCATTATCCCCAGTGATGTTTGAAATGCAGCATTCCATTGACAAAGGTTTATACCTAAACCAAGGAAACTAACAAATAACCTTTGAAACATTAAAAATGAACCCAATAAAATCAAGCAATTGTTCAACATGCTTTGTTTTTCAGTACAGTACTCATATTGTGAGTGGGGGCAGGGAGCAAAAGAGTGTACAGATAGGAATAAGTGCCACATACAGAACCTACAACTCCTTAGCACAATTGACCATTTAATAATTGTAGATTATATAAGTAAATGCCTGCACTACACTTACTAACTGGAATAATAGTAGCAGTCGCAGCTGATTGCTTCAGTGAGACCAATTAAAAAGTTGCAAAGAAGTGAGCAAGCTTTCCAGTTTCCAGTTCTTAAATTAAGTATCAGAAATATACGCTAGGATGAAGGAGCAATGGCAGTTCTTCCTTTGAGAATATAAGCTAGCCTAGGAGTTGCTGACTTTTAAACTATTCCTAACTGTAAAGTTACTATTTTCATTTGTACTTTTTTTCTTATAGACCATTATGACAACCTACATATTTTTTTTCTAGCTAGAATCAGCTATGAACTCCGTTTTTCTTTAACTGTTCCAAGTCAATTTTGGAAAATGCACCATAGTCCTACTTGGTGGATTTCTTCCTTTTTCTGCAGAGAAAATGTCTTTGTGTCAAGTGGAAAGGCACTCAAGAATGGGAAACAGTTCTTCCACACACACACCCGTAAAATGTAGACAGACCTGTAAGTAGAACTTACACTGATTAATTTTATCACTGTTCATATAACTTAGAAAATGACAACACAGAAAATATCTAACCACATTATATAAGGTCTTTAGTTTTCACATTGATTGTTCTTTGGATAATGTGTTAAGCTGTTTAACTTTAAAATAATTTCAGGAAATACTGGAGTGCAGATGGTTTAGTCGTGGACCACTTGATAATGCTGATTCACCTATTAAGAAGCAATACTATGCACACTTACATTGAAATAAGTATCACTGAACACAGCAATGCTGCATTGTGTAAGTCTATGGCCATGTCCACCCTACACTGTTATAGTGCTATTATTCCACTTTCAACATCCTGTGAAATCCTGGGGTTTGTAGTTTACTAAGACCAAAGAGCTCTCTGGCTGAGAATTCTAAATGCCCCTCCCTAAACTGCAAAACCCAGGATTCCATAGTAAGTTGAAAGTGGAATAAGAGCACTTTAAGTGTTGTGCAGAAATGGCCTCAGTTTGATCCTGCATTGAACAGATGAAGGGTTGGGCTACATCTGGGGTAAGAAAATTCAGGCTCTGTAGATGATGTTAGAACCCAGCTCCCATCAAATTTAGCCAGCATGGTCAGTAGTCAGTGATGGTGGAAGTTATAATTCAACATCTGAAGCCGTCTGTTTTCTACCATGGGATCAGGCAATCTACAACACCCCTTCTAGTGTTCTACAAAAATAAAAGGGCACCTGGATAGAATTTAGCACATTCCTAGCTGACTAGTGGGCCATCAACTTTACCACAGCCGACAGTACCAACCGTAGTACAGGGTCACCGAGATCAGCTTCCAAATTCCCCTTTTCCTAATAACCTGTCTGTGATCTAAACTGGTTGAAATAACTGTTTTTGTCAAGAGAGGAGACATATGTAAATTATTTTTATGCGCAAACTGAAATGAGGAGTACAGCTATAGGCTTCTAACATATTATACTTACTTATCAAGTGGATCTTAGAGGCAAAAATCAGCCTCTAAGCAAAAATGAGCCTCTACAAGTGCTCTCTGTGTTGATGCAGGTCATGTAGTGGTGTTACATTTCATTTTCTAGTACTGCTCTATAAATAGCTCCTATGTTCTTGCAAAATAGTATACTACAGAAGAAAAATCAAGATAACCATTTCTTTCCAAAGGAAAAGATATGATGTTGCCATTTTATAAAATGCTACCCTGTTCATAAAAATGGAAACATCTCAAATATATTTGTAACAAGAAAACAAATTTATTGATTTTAAAAGACAAGACACAATTTTGTTTTGAAAAACACAAGAAAGCTAGCCTGAGTTCAAGTCTGAAATATTCAGAAAAATCCTACTATCTTTAGTATGTTCCAGTCATTTGTTTAAACAACACACTAAAAGTTAATATATATTTTTATAATTATAAAAGTTCCCCAGTTATTGTACAGTACACAATACAAATTGCCCACAAACTATTATTTAGCTCCTGCCAATTTTGAGAGGACATGATATACTAAAAGATTTAGCATTTTCACAAAAATCACATCAGGAAATACGTATTTACAAAATCAAATACATTATACAAAACCCATCACGTTATTCTGTAAAGATGTTTTCTTTAAATAATTAAAAAGTATATTCAACTGTAATCCAAAAACTGGAAAAGAACATTACATTATCTCACACATACAATCTACAAAAAGTTGCTTACCTCATTTACATTATATAGTCAGTCAACTGGAAAATATAAGGATCCAATAGATTCTACTCGTGTTTCCTGCATTTCTGTGTTTGTGGGATTGAAAAGCATGATCTGCCACTTACCAAGTGAAATTTAAATGATGGCACTTAACCAAAAACATAACAAAATCAAAACAAAACCAAAATAAAAGCATAAAAGGAAATTTTAAAAAATGATGTAACAAAACATATGAAAGCTCTGAGTGATAGTACGGTTACTTCCTGGTAAGAACTAATATTAACCCAATTAGCAGGCACAAATGTCCCAAGTTTCTTTTTAAAGGCACACAAAACTTTATTTTATTTTTACAACCTCACTAGCCTGTACTGAAAAAACACCAGTCCAAATTGGTAAATTAAGGTGTAAGGGGGAAAAATCCTTTAGTTAAATATTCATTTTTGACAAATTTATGCTGACAATTATTTGGTTACTCTGAAACTTGTAAACAGGACTTCAAACCACTTTCATGTTCCGATAGATATAATCACAGGGAGGCAGGGAGCAAAAGAGTGTACTACTACTGGGATCATATACTGCTACTTGCACAACAAAAAATTCTTAGGAATTGTAATTGGCAGCTTCTCTATATACTAAACAGCATCCTTCTTAATGAAAATCACAGTTAGGTTTTAGTCTTTATCTTTCATGACAAATTTTCTATGCTGTTTCTGAGTAATATTCTTTCCCATTGTGGACAAACCATGCAGTTATATATCACTTTTTTAAAAAAATCTGATTTAGGAAAAAAATCCTTATTTGTATAGCATTCAAAAACATTTTCTTTAAGCTTACTGCTAAGGGCAATTATATTAATCATGACAAAGTGCAATGTCATATGACATGGCAGACAAACAGTAGCAAGGAACAACAACCATCCACAACTTTTGTTGCTGTATGTAATACTAGGTCTTTAAACTGAATGAGAAATTGATATTAACTCTGAAGGTTCATTCTTGGATGGCAGAAGGACCAATCTACTCAATTTTTTTCTGCATCATCAACTGATAAATGTGAAATAACCCGTGAGTGAGTAGATTGCTCCTCCTTTCCACACAGAGTATGGGAGTCACACAAACCACGGCCCCTATCAAGTCTCACAGAAGTTAAACTACATTTGTTCTCCTGGCTTCAATTCAGGATGTTACAGAAGGGAGACTAAGGGATGCTGATAGTGGGTAAAAGAAGGGCACAGTCTCCCAAATAAAAATTCTGCCCCCCACCCCCAATTTTCCTTCAATCCTCAATTTTCTACCATTACAGAAAGTGAGACATTGAAAATTGTTCATGCCTAGAATTTTAATATTTGCTGTGTTTTCATTCCCTTGGTAACCTCGCTGTTCCTTTTCTTTAGACGCCCAAAGCAGCATCTCTAATCACTCAACTGAAATTTTAAATCACTACAATGCTAGAAATGTAGGAAATGAAAGAGAATTCATCTGGAGAAACAGAATTATTATACGAAGGCTGCATTCTCATTTTGCTCTCCCCCCAGTAGCTACACCCAGGAAGAATCTAGAAAATATTGCTGCTGTGCAGTTTAATTTATTTGCCATGTGTTTTGTATGGGAGGCTGCTTGGCACCAGTGCTTGATGAATTACACTCAGAGTGAGGCTAAGGGGCTACTTAGTGTTTGGTATTTACCTGTATTGCCTGGCTTGTTTTATGTCAGATAGTCTTACCAAGTATAACTCAGGGCTTTCAATCTAAACATAATAATTTTTACGAAAAGAAAAACAAAGAGTAAGAAAATAAAAATCAGATAGAGAAAAAATATTTTTAAAACAAGATGTTTTTAAAAAACAAAAAACCCTAAGCAGTCACTTTGTAAGTGGCTTTAACTATTAAGTAAAATTGGTAACGTAAACTCAGTTCTACTGGCACATAAAATCACTAGCAGCAATGATCAAGGCATGCAAACTGAGAAGCATTTACAGTAAATTATTATGAATAATAAATTCAAAACCCTTTGAGTATTGCATTAATTGTTAATTGTACATTAATTTAAATAGTTTGTCAAAATATTTTTTTTCCAAAAAATGATATACTAATGACTAGAATTTTACCACTCCAATTATCTTCCAGAATAAGCACAGCAGCAGCACAAACTACTCAATGACACGGCTTGGAAATAGTGAAGGAGAATTTATAGTATAATATGTAGAGCAGGCCTGAGCAGCTTGGGATTAACCAAGCTAAAGCAGGTCACCAGGTATATGTTGTGAATTACTACGTACTTGACAATGTAGGTATGTGGCAGTCCCTGTCAGGCAGCAAAACCAGGAGACTTGTCAGATCTCAAGTGGCCAGCATACACAGCTTAGTAGGAGTGTTTGTGTCCAATTTGGACAGTCATAGATCTGATCTAGAGAACATGTTGGTTGGATGTCTATGATTCCCTTTTTTTTTAAAAAAACCTCATAGCAATATCCTATGTTCCTTATTTTTGAATTAAGACTGGCATAAATTTTGGATTTCTAAGCAATAGAGATGTCCTCCTGTTTTCAACAACCCCCTTTTCAATGATCCACTCTTTCAACTCTTTTCAATTACAACCAGAATCCATATATTTGACTCATGGTCTGCTCTTTCAACCACACTTCCAATAAATACATTGACTCTGGTTGTAATTGAAAGGGGTCAAAGGAGCAGATCGTTGAAAAGTAACCACATGCTGCTTTTATTCTCAATCAACTCAGCACCATCTTTTTGTTCAGTCTGCACAAGAATGAAAAAAAAAAAGATGGCGCTGAGTTGATTCACTTCCGCATTTTGATGATTTCTGTTTTTTGATAGTGCTTTAGTCTCTGACCTGTTGAATATGCAGGGGACACCTATATACCAGTCAGCATTCAGTAACAAACCTGCAGATCAGACAACCAGCTTAGAGATGGAGAAAGTATAGCCTTCCAGATGTTGTTGGACAACTCCTTTCATCCCTCATTATTGTCTGTGCCCAGTCAGGCTGATGAGAATGTAGTCTCACTGTAACTGGAAGGCTACGCATTTCCCTGCTAGATGCAATAAATCAGGAATGCAATTCAGCTTAGTTATAAGGAGAGTTATAAAACTAGGTGGAATCAGCAGTTCCTTTGAGTACAGTAGGTGGTTACACTGCTGAAGAATCAAGATAGTTCTAGTTTCAAAATGTGACTTGTCTTCAAGAGGACTGTAGTTGCACCGGAAAATACCTCCTGAGTACACTTAGTTCCTTCCCCTGCCCCAAAGACATACATCTCAACTGGATTGAGGTCACAGTTTATAGAATGGTACTAAATATAATTTGACTTCAAATGTTCTATAAAATTCAGATTTCTGAAATACAATTCCTATTTACAGATTTTCATTACTAAACTAGCAAGATTTTTCTACTATTTTGATATAAACTCATTTTCTTATTAAATATCTACTTGAAAAACAAACAAACAAACAAAACACATAAAAATTTTAAGATAATTTCCAGTTCAGTTTTTTTAATCCAACAACTCTCTAAAATAGCAGGAATATTAGTTTCTGTAGGCAGTATAAATATATGGCAGTGACAATTTTATTCTAACTGTATTAAACTTAAAATCAGATGTCTGCTTAAAATTCAAGTATTTAATCTCAAGAAACATATGGTTAAAATGTCCTTAATGCACAGGCCTGGCATATTTCATATTTGCATGCAGACTATGTAAAAAAAAATTTAAAATCGAAAGCTTTGCAGGGTTGCAGGAACTCAAAATGTTTCTGAGTAAGAGAAAACTCTTCCCCTCTCCACTTCCTACGTTTTCTTTGCTAACTGTGTACCTGCAGATTTTTTTGCGGGGGGGAGTGGACACCGTGCACTCATAATCCTGTCAGTGTTTTCACTCTTATTCATACCAATCACATTAGCTTACAATGCTCAAAGGGTTTATGGAAGGCATTACTGTCAAAAGAATTTCCTAACATTAGAACTAACCACTTCATTTATAATTCTGTTCCAGTTTTCATTAGTCACTAAACAAGCAATCAGCAACAGTACTAGAATTCCCTTTCCCTTTAACCATGTATATAGAAGCTGACCTGTAATGCAGGAATAAGGGCCCAATTTTCATGAACTGGGACTGCTCATGAATCAGTGTTACACAGTCTGAAATTAGTGTCATGTGTGTTAAAAAGGAGTGTTACCCCTGAAGGCCATCCTTTCATAATGTTATTCCATGAATGAAATTAAGTTGAATCAATTTCAGACTAATCTGTTCTCTTGTTGATTCACCTTGTGAAAATTATGAAGACATTTAATGTTTTACTGAGAATTGTTTCAGAGAAGTTTTTTCCAATGATTACAAATACCTCGTTTTAAATTAAATAAATTGTATGTTGTTCTGTACATTCCTGAAAGACGGTACCATCAGTACTGTTTCAATTATTATCACCCATGGCAAACCAAATGTGGTAACATTGCACATCAGTAACGTTTCAAAAAGGTGATAAATGTCTAAAGTAGTGTTGTAATTCCAAGTTATAAAAATAAGCACAAAGCAAAGAATTTTGACTAGAGAATACAAATATTTGCTAATTTAAAGTGACAGCACCAACTATTTTGCATTCTTGAAGAGCTTATGAAAACTGGGTCCTGCATCTGATAAGAAGTTTCAATAGTATCGTTTATTGATACTTCTATTGATCACTGGATTACTTGTTTAAAAGCCAAAAAAACCCTTAATTTTAAAAAGTATTATTCTTTAAAACAACATTTAGAGACAAATGTCTCACAAATCTAAGTTCAGTCTCCTGCAGTGTCCCCAAAAGTGCTTAAAATAAGTAAGTAACCTCAGTGCTGCATATACATGGACTGTAAATTTTATGCTGCAAAGTAGCTGAATAGTTTGCTTAAGATCATACCAAGCATTCCAAGTGTTATATGGAGACTATCTGGCTAGAGATTCTGAACTCCAAAGTCTGGGACTTCGTTAAGTGCCCAAATTATCCAAGAACTGCAACTGGAAGAGATATTTGGGAGGCCCTCATAAATGCACAGAACACTGGATTCATGCATGGGAATTTCTGAATCCCAGCCCTTACACATCAAAATTTTTGAGAATGTTCATAAGAAATGGTACAAATATATAGGCACAAGAAGTATAACATCAGAATGTTATCTAAGTGATGTGGCCTATTCATTATATTGTAGAACCTCTGGAGATAAATGCAGGCAGTGAGCCTATACAAACTGTTCACAATGTGATCTGTTCCATGTTGTTCACAATAAATAAAATCAAAGGTGGAAATGATCAACTGTCATTAAATCAGGAAATAAGCGTGTACCATGTACATCTAGATTAACACAAACTACTTTTAGTTTTTATTGATAACTTATTGGAGCATTTTTCATTGCATTTCTGACAATATCTAGCTGCCAAGATCCATCATATTGGCATGGTTGCATTGTAGACCAGAATATATATATATATTTGTCTGAGTAAGAGATAAGGTACAATGATGATCTTTTTGGCACATTAAATACAGTGATCAACTAGAGAAGGGGAAGGGGAAGCTGAATCAGAGATTTACAAGGCCTGTCTGTCTCTCTAAAACTTTGCATCTTTGTCACTTTTCCGCATCAACAAAATCCAGTATTCAAAAAGAAAATGATGAGACAATGTACAAGTTTGCCATCTGAAAAGTAAATAAATTGCATCCAATACAGAACATCCTTATTATCAGACCCTTAAAAAACTACGCTGAAAAGTGTTTCTTTGTTATATAAGTGTAAACATTTCATAATACACCATGAGAGGGAGTAACTATCACAGCTTGCTTTTTTTAAAAAAATGGTGAGGGGTGCAGACGTGATGGATTTTTTGGGGGGAGGGAATAAGAACACATTTAAATGACAGAGTGAACTGAATCATAATGGGACATCTGAGGATAAGTTTAATGATGTGGCAGAACTTACTAGGCTATATCAAGCTCAGCCCACACAGGCTTCAAATTCTGCAACTCTAAGCAAGCATTAAAGCTTAGTCTAGAAACGGAAATGTTCAGATTTTTAAAAAGCAAATCTTTAGGAAATCCTTGAAACATGAAAAACTTAGGATCAAATCTGTGTGCCATACACATATATACCAATAATTCTACCTGCTGGTCAATCATTTGGTGACTGTAACATTACAGATCGCCTTTGAGACAAATGACAAACAAGGCTCCTAATACTTTACACAGGCCTTGCTATAAAGTCTGTAAATTTTCTTTGTGCTTTCCTTCATTTTTGGTTTGTTTTGATCAGACTAAGGAAATTCAGGTATCTTTTAAACCAAATGTTTAACCCATTATATTTATAACAAGTCAGAATAGAAGGAAAACAATATATAGTATGATTTAACAATTAAATAAAATAGCAGACTCACCCCCCATCATATGCACAATTGAAACTATATGCTGCTTTAAAATTCTGTTTCCTTTTTTTAAAATTAAAAGTAGATAAGGGTTTAGAAATATATATATATATAAATTCTTGTTTGAGAACTGGCTAACCTATTTTGTTGACTTTTGACATTGTTAAAGCTAGTTTTGTTTCACCCACTCCCCACACCCAACCAAAAAAATCTGATTAGTAATAAAGTGAAATTCAGCTATAAATAAGAAAGAAATAGGCTGTCACTCTGAGAGGGATACTATATATTATAAAAAAAAAATTGATTTCTGAAAACTATGTAACCTGCCCTTACTGTTTAGGTAATTTGAGGTGGGAGGGAGAAAAATGAAGACAGGCACACTTTGTTGAATCAATGTAAGAGTTATTAACAAGAAAAATCTTAGCTTCAGTTCTGTTTAAGGCACCATGTAATAGCCGAGGTACAATGATCCCTGATGTACATTCTTAAATGGCAATGGTCCGTCTAGCCACCTACTCAAATTCTATGCAATTGGGAAATAAGTACAAGTGACATGTGCCAGTTTCACTGCCTTTTAAACATTTTTGTATAAAATGAAATCCACTTAAGAACCAGGAATTATTTTGAGCAAAATTACAATGCAGGTTGCTACATTCCTTGCATCCTATAAACTATGTTTAACAAGAGCAGCAGATTGAACTATCATGAGGAAAAGGATATGGAATTTTTTTTAAAAAAAGTCATCTGAAAGGAATGGTTTCCTGCATGTCCAGTTCAGGAGAAACAGCAGGTAGACGTAAGAAAGAAAGAAAGAAAGAAAGAAAGAAAGAAAGAAAGAAAGAAAGAAAGAAAGAGAAAGAAATCAAAATGCTTTCTAAAACTTCAGTAGCTAACATCTGCAGTCTTACTGAAGAACAGAAAGCATCTTGATAGTGGTCCCATATGTGTGTGAGGTGCATAATCCACCAAGCACTACTGTAACAAAACCTCCACTCATTTAAAGTGGTTTGACTCTTGGTTTGAATCCAAAGATGGTTTTATAGGAATCTTGTGCATGCTCTAGCAAAATGAATGGAGGTTGCACAGAATCATTTATTTGGGCAGACTATACTTGAAATCAGTAGTTTTAAAAAGAGAGGACTTAGTATGCAAAAAATTAAAACTTTTTTTAAAAGGAAGCTTGCATTGTCTATAATGGTGTCATCTGTACATTTATTAAGTACACATTACCACATGCTATCAGAGCTTTTGTTTATCCTGCAACCATGAGAATCATTCTTCCTCTGAGAAAGACATCAGACTACATTTTCTAGCGTTATAATAAATTTTCAATATATCCCCTGAACACTCTGAAATGTATCAAAATAGCATCTTCCAGTTCTCTCCAAAGAAAGCTGCCTTTTAATAACTATTTAATGCAGCTGCTGTCAAATGAGCATGCCTCCAGTGTAAGTCAAAGAGGAAAATTCTTGATATTTCAGAGTGCAATTAATTAAAAACCCTATTTATACGAAATCACCATGACTAACAGTTAACATTAAAATATTTTGTAAAAACTGTGAAAAAATTAAATTACTTCTAATTATAAAGAGGACAAAAAACATTAACATTAAGCTTTGCAAAAATGCTTCTTGACTCTTGAAACTAAGAAAACTCTATATTAAGCGGCCAGTGTAAAATGATTGTATTTACCGTCTTTTCCCCCCAAAAGAGACCTGGCAAAATACATACACCCATTCCATTTCACAACTCCATTAAAAGTAATGTTCAAGCACAGATAAAATTTGACAACAGTCATCTTTCAGACTTCTTCTTCTTCTTCTTTTTTTTTTTTTGCATCCCTTCCCTCCCCCATGATAAGCCCAATATCAACAGGGCTAATATAATCTGGAAAAAAAGATCTTTAATATTTGTTAGACAGCAGTATATGTATTTCCAGTAGTACTGCACTGTCTGATAGTTTGAGTAGCTGTGACAATGTGCTCATTGTGAAGAGGGTTCAGGAGGTTCTGCTGTACTCCACTCTCCAGTACTGGCTGGAGGCAGCCCACCTGAAAGGCCTGGCTAATTTCTGTTTTCTCTCTCTTTGCTTGTGGCTCTCCAGATTCATCCAACTCTTCATCCATTTCACTTTCAACTTCGCTGCCTTCATCTGCACAAATAAAACCACAATGAATCTTGTAATCTGAAACAGTCATGTTACTGTGAGATGCAATTATTTAACAACCCCATAAGTATCCTGAGTCAATGATACTGGTTGTTCTCAGTGCAGGACAACAGTTGGCACCAGGTACATTGGTTTGCAGGTGCATTGGACTGAGTTGAGTGTTTTCCTCTGCATATCCAGTCAGACCATCAATGATGGCCCTGGAGTTTTCTACTATCTTTAACGGCTCACATAATTCTACAATACGATACCTGTAATTACAACCATACTACTACAGTTTCTGAGCTATGTGTTTAGTTGTGCCGCTGTTCCAGTCTTCGTTATGAGCTGGACTAATGTAAATGTGCAGCAATGTGTCATATTGTGTGTTGATTGAACAATGTTTCACAACTAAAATATATAAGAGATTTGATCCAAAGGCACTTTGTGTGAGCAGAAACCAAGGCCTGAAACACACAATTCCCTAGACAACGTGGCCAGTAGCTATACTAGCTGGGAGATTCTAGGACTCACAGTCCATAAAATAAATTCTCAGAACTCTGACAGAAACGATCACTCGTGTAAGCTGCCCTCTCCCAGAAATATTCCTGACCACTCGCTTGAACCTCAAAGGGAATTATTAAGGAGAACAGGGATCTGCAGTGAGAAAAAAAAGGTGAGAAAGCACAACTGTATGAATAGAGATCCACTTGAAATTTGCTGGAGTCAACCAAAAACCTATAATGTACATAACACTAACCTTTGTCCATATTTCCAGGAGACACTGCATTTAAGTCACCAAACTGCAGCAAAAGAGATATATAATTAATATATATTTATTGAAGAGTTATCCTAACAATGTCTATAGTCAAATCCTCTATGAAATCCAATCATACCCATGACTCCACAGAAATAACATGAACAGCAGTCATGATACTATGAAGTGGATCATTGGGTTTCCATCCCTTCCATCCCTTTAAGGTGACCATGATTGTAAGAAAATGTGTACCTACCAACAAGCATTTTGCAATACAGTACTTGGTAAATGAATGTAGAGATAATGCGATGCTTACTTTGCACTTTATTTCACAAGGCATTCTGTTAATTTTACCCCATGACAGGGTAAGACTAGTAGATGTTTATACTATGAAAGTAAATATTGTACAAAACAAAAGTGCAATAAATCCAAGCCCAGGATATTCTTTGCCATATCTCAAATATTCGCAATAGCCAAATATTATGCAGACACTCAATTTAAAAAAAAATCTTGATAGACAATTAGATATTAGTAAATAAAAGAAGCCTTGTAGTATAGAGGTTTGAGCATTTGACTACGACTCTGGAGACCGACGTTTGAATCCCTGCTCAGCCATGGAAACTAAGCAACCTTAGGCAAGTCACACTCTCTCAGCTTCAGAGGAGGGCACCCCCCCTGAAAAAACCTTGCCAAGAAAACCCTGTGACAGGGTCACCATAAATTGGAAATTGCTTGTAGGCACACAACAACAACAAAAATAAAAAATGGCTACCGAGATGATATGAAAGATCCATTTGTGGGAGAAAATTAATCTAACTGAGGGTGACAGCAGACCTAAAAACTAATTCTCCCTGACAAAAGGAATCTCTTGGATACTGGAGAATTCAAAGGACTGTAGATTCAAAGGAAGAAATAAAGATTTGATAGCCAAATTGGGGGCATATACTAAGGAATAAGATGAATGTGAGCATATGTATCAGCCAAATAAAACAACAGTTTCTGTAATGGTCTCAGTGCAATTTCAGGAACTTACGGGTTAGATGTGATAACTGAAATGTGGTTTTATATCCATCAAACTCAAATCTTGCACTAAAAAGAACCTTTGCAACCATTAATGCATTTCTTCATAACAACACATATTTACCTACCACATGAATACAGTTTGACAAAATCATTTCTAATTCATCTTTTAATCAACTAATGAAGTATTGTAATTGTAAGCTTACCTCCCCCATGACTGCAATTGGTGTCTCTCCTGTGGCTTGAGCAACACGATGTTCAACTAAGTAAAACATGTATTCGTCATACAACAGACGGATCAGATGAAAAGAACCAAAGCTAGCAGCACTGCGCAAGGTTAAATCCCGAATAACCATTGAACTGTATAAAAATGAAAGGAAAAATGGGAAATGATGTAATCATTCAAATTCAGAAACCTAAGAACTGGAAGCATCCACTTCTTGGTTTAAATTAATGGGAGTTCCATGTTATTGCCAAAACAGAAGCTTTATTAAACTCAGACTATTGTAAATGATAGTTTGATGCTGGCTCTTCCCAATAAACAATACTAGCTACAGTTTAATAATAAAGTGTAATTAGTTAAAAACAGAATGCAGATACTGAAGAAGCAAGGGATGTATGAGCCTGAGACTGGACAAAGTGGACTCATGGGCCACAAGTACTCCCAGGCCCTTTTTTGTGCCTTCCCAATTTTTTTTTTTTTTAAATTTTGATATCATGGTTTGTTGCCAAAATTCTGCTACAAACAGTTAAATGTCGTATAGTCAATGGGATAAGAAACTGAATATTGTATAGTCAACAAGATAGGGGCAATTTACGTTTTTTGTTCAATATCAATAGCCAGTATCTTATTAGTTAAAGTCAGTTTAATGCATTTAAGGTTCATTCATATATAACTGGATAACTAATAAAAATTAATTAAGCATAAGTGGAGAATTTCATTAGTTAATAATTAACGGGGAGAATTTTTTGATGAGTTTAATTATATTTAAGGAAGAACTAACTTAACTTTAACTTAACTTAAAAACAACAACAAAATGCTTGACAAATCTGAAATGTAGACCCAGCCTTACAGCAGCTGCCCACACTTGGTTCAGCTTCACATCCAACCTGGGACGTTGTTTGTCTTTTCTCAGCTTTATACTTATATTACAGAGATGGAGAAATTATGCAGTATATATCTGGCAGTTATTGCAGCTAATCAGTGGTGAGGGATGTACACAACTGTAGATGTTGCCCAGATCCATAATGAAGATGAAAACTAGGTTATTAACGGAAGCAATCCACAACCAGGATAGGTCAATATACAGTTTGCAAGCTCTACATGGCCCATCAAAACTTTTAACTTGGAAAAAAACAATGCATTTGACTATACAGTGGCACCTTGATGGACTGTGGAAAGATCTTGTCGCTCTGCTATTTATGGTTCCCGAGACCCACTTCTATACTAGCAGCTAGCTTCTAGTCTTGATAATGAGTAACTCCAGGCTTCTGGCAATGACTAACTATGTTTCTTGCTACTTACAGAGTCATTAGATTCCTCAGAAACAGAATATGATGGTTAACATGACTCCAAGGTCAACACTGTCAATCACAATAAAACAAACAAAAATCCTAATGACCTAAGTATATGTTATTGCATTTGCTCACATTTCTCCCTTGTTATCATTTGACTCTTCATGGCATAGTGGTTTGAGCAGACTATCACCAGGGTTTGATTCCATGGAAACCTATTGGGTGACCCTGGCTGTGTTTCATACACACACCCCGAGCCCCAGAAAACCCTGTGGTAGGATTGCCTCAGGGTCGCCAAAAGTTGGAAATGACTTGAAGGCACACAACAACAACAACTACAACCCAATTTCAGAGGGAAGATGTAATTTGGGGTGTGTGGAAGACAGCTAACATACGCAGTAACATGCCAGATATGTTAATAACAGATAACAAGAATCAAGCAAAAGGGAAAGAAAAATGTGTGTGCGCCAGATAACATATTTAAAATATTTTAAGGCACTGACCTGTAAAAAGACCATTTTAACAGAAATTGTCGTGCTGCTTTAGGAAAACTTGGTCTTCCTTCATATGGTTTCAGTGCTTGCATCATTACATTGTCTAGCCAGGCCGCCCACTGCTCCAGAGTGCTCTGCTGCTGAAGAGTCATCTTGAAATCTGTTTCCAGCCTCTGTACCATATTGTCATCACACTGGCACACCCAGGAAGCCTGCTCCTGTCCCAGAATAAAAGAAGTCAAGGCTAGCACCATGTGCCTCGTTTATACAAGTTATTGGGACAACAAGGAAGAAAAAAGAAAAACAAATAAAAAGGAAACTGGGAGAGACATTAGTAGCCAACAGCATATCAAGGGACAGGAAATAATATGTTTTTTTGGGGGATGTGTAAAAGAACAAATGGATTTGACATGCCACATCCAGCAAGATAAAGAATGAAATTGTTCAGCTTTTAAATGTTGTGTCATTGCTGCTTCATCTTATATGTATGTATGTTTTATTACCTAACTTATTTTGGCATTTCAAATGGGCCACTGACAGTTTGGCTTTTCTCATACTGATACTCGGAACATCCTAGTGTTTTGTCTGTAAGTCAGAGTTTTTAGAAAGTGCATGGTTGGAATATTTGTGAACTCCTGTAATGACAGAAATGTTTCACAATAGTTTCTTGCAAGCAAGTGGAGCTATAAGCTGCCTTTTTCCAATAATGCATACTTTATATGCAGCCAGAAAAAAAAATCATTTCTTTCTGTATGAGAACATCACTCAAGTCAGAGGCTCAGACTCAAGAAAGAGGGGGGAAAGGCACTTAAAGGCATTATGAAAACTTTCAGCCTACCTGGACATTGGCAAAATCAACACGGTTGAGGTCATTGAGCATCTGGTTGATCTGAGAAGTGTTCTGCAGTACAGCACGAGCTGCCTGCGCCAGATGATTAAGAGATGTGTATCTTCGCAGAGTCTGAGCAAAGGCACTTACAGCGGCAACCTAAGAAGAGAGAAGAAAAAGGTCTGACCCATACTCTTATAGTGCTAAAGCTGGTGGGCAGATTTACTAGCAGCTTGTACTTTCTGAGAACTGTCTAATTTTCCTTCTCTCCCCCAACCCCATTTCTTCCTTTCCCTCATACACAACTCTAGTTTGTAGTATCTTCTGGCAGATGTTTTGCTAGTTTACAACTAAGATACACACAAGTAAAGAATGCAGCATTCAATGGAATGTCCTTCAAAGCCCATGCATAGGTATTTTTAGATATCTGTAAAGAAAATGCATGTTTCCAGTAACACACTAGATATCACAAGTTAATCATAAACATTTTATATAGAAGAATATATTAAATGAAGAAAAACTCCATATGTTTCTTTAAAGAAAGGCTTTCTACACGGGCACTTTACAATTGGGAAACAGAAGGCTTAACAATGATGCTTCATCATGGTTCATAATATCCCTTTTTGTTCCAAAAAGTCAGGAGCAACTCTTTAGTTTACCTTGGTTTGAATCATTCTCTGTGGAATATTGTTCATGGCATTGGAAAGCCAACCTTCAAGGCTTTTTGCAAAATTGCGAATGGCTTGGGTCAAGGCACCTATGCATGAAAGAATACAAAACAAATAGGGGGAAAAAAGTCAAGGCTTGTGTGCACTGAAAGACCGATGTCCTTGACTATTACAACTACACAGTAAAGTGAAGAAGTAAATGCTAATGCACAGTACTAATCATTCTAGGAACTATCAACAGAAATACAACACAGAAATAAAAAGGTACTGTACTAGCACAACAAATCCAAAGAACAGCAAGTATCTGAAGACCATGGTATTAATTCTCACTGATGTGATAAACGTGTGTTTTGTGTCACTTCAGACTGTCACACATAGGAGCTACTTTGTAGGAAAAAGCATTCAGTCATAGGAGTCCTTGTGGTAAGCATTAGGCTTTAGATACGGGTCAACAACATTTTATAGTGTAACTCTACAAGTAAAACAGTACAAATGTATGATGTAACTTTCAGGCTATAGATATATCAGCTGATCAGAGTGGGCAATGGTTCCACAGGCCAACTTTTTGCTCCTGGGACCTTTTGGGGCCAAAAATTAGAAACCTTCCCCCTGAAATTGGCTCAAAGGCTACTCTGATTTTGAACAGTGGTGTGTCTGTGTGTGTGAGCACATACCTGCATGCAAAATGTTTTAAAGAGAAATAGCCAGTCCTGGATACTTTCAGGAGAGGTAATTCCTACTTTTTTATGACCAGAAAAAAAGCAATCTGAGGAATATGGAGGGTCAGGAACTACAAAACTAGCCTTGAGGGAAGCATACTTTGTTTAGTCCTACATAAAAGAAGATATTTGTTCCTGCTGTCATTATGGCACGTCAGTATGGCATGTCATTAGTAACTTTTAAATTTGTAAAGAATATGGTTTAATTCTATACAGAATTTATATTGATTGTTTCAGAAAAAGATTGTTACACACCATAATTTGAACTATATGATACCTGGACTGTACACTTACTCCACCTTCCTTTCTTTTCAGTTGTTAGATTTTTGGGTGCCACTTGAATATTTGCCTATTTAATAGGAATCACTGTTTGTTATTCTGAGAGCTCACACAAATTTTACCTACGTTTTAACATGTATTTAACTATTCATTTAAAAAAGGTTATCATGCAAAACCAATCCCAAACATTCAAGAACTCTTTCATTATTTAGGGAACAGACACAAGCCATTTCAACCCTACACTGTTATAGTGCTACTACTCCACTTTCAACATCCTATGGAATCCAGGGGTTTGTAGTTTACTGAGGCCAAAGAGCTCTCTGGCTGAGAATTCTAAATGCCCCTCCATAAACTGCAAAACCCAGGATTCCACAGGATGTTGGAAGTGGAATAACAGCACTATAACAGTGTAGTACAGAAATGGCCACAGACTCATCACCCCCAGGACTACAATTCAAGGAGAGACTCTAGGTACACTGAAGGATATCTATAAATAACTGATAAAATGCTTCATTATTTGTTTTATAGAGCTACCCTCCACCATCGCAGTCAGCCAAAACAGTCACATACATCATACAGAAACAGAAACTGCTTAACAAACTGTTCTGAACATCAAAATTGGTTTACTTTTAGAGGAGACTACTTGCTAAGAGAGAAAGACAACATGGTGTAGTGGTTGAAGCACTGGACATGATACTGGAGACTAGAATTCAATTCCTCACTCAGTTATGGAAACCCCCTGGGTGACACGGGTGTGTCACACATTCTCAGCCCCAAAAACCCTGTGATAGGTTCACCTTAGGGTTGTCATAAGTTATAAATGACTTGAAGTCACACAACAAATACAACTTGTAAAAAGAAGTCCAAATCTCTCCTGAGAGTATTAACTCAGGAATGGAATTTTCTGGGTTATGGTTTGTGCCTAAGAACAGAAACATCTGAAATAATCTTTAGCACCTATACTTGCCCCAAGTTCTAGAACAGTGGTTCTCAACCTGTGGGTCCCCAGATGTTTTTGGACTTCAGCTCCCAGAAGCCCCAGCCACTATGGTCAATGCTCAGGGCTTCTGGGAGCTGAAGTTTTTGAACATCTGGGGACCCACAGGTTGAGAACCACTGTTCTAGAATATCTCAAGAATCCAGTTCAGATACTTATCTCTCCCGCTACTGTGAATGCGGCTGGAATTTGTGACACTGTTCCTAAATGAAGCCTAGTCACCAGTAAGATGTCTTTTTCCCCCAAAATAGAAAATACAGCTATATATTTTAACAGATAGAAATAGGAATAATCGCCTTATGGGATATCACTGGAATTTGTCTTGTAGCTTCTTGGCACTATTTAGACACGCATGACAGAACAGTATCACACTCTCTTACTAGAAGAGGGGGATGCTAGCTTATATGAGTAACTTTCCAGTTCAAGACAAACTGGAACAAAGTAGATGAGCATAAGCGTTAGGCATATAATATTGGGATAAGTAAATAAGAATGCTGGAATTAAAGTTTGACTGTCCCTTCCTTTTTTCATTTGTTGTCAGGTATGAGAAATATCATTACAGAGATGCCAGTGTCCAAAATGTGAAAGGAAACAATCAAAGCAGCAAAAATGATAAAACATTGGTATCAGCAGACTTAACTCTTAACTCATTTGCAGAAATGCAGAAAACTGAGTGCAGAAAAAAAAATCTTCAGTATGACCTCCCCATCAAGATTCAGATAGTGTAGTGACTGACTGGTGGGAGGGGGGAAATAGAAGAAAGCTGAATGGTAGGGGAATGGAACAGAGCATTCCAAAGAGGGCATGGTTGACTGACTAGAGTTGTCAGTGTAGGACAAAATCCCCACTTGGTCATGGAAACCTGGGGGGGAGGGTCACGTTGGACAAGTCAGAAGAAAGCAATGGCAATCCCCCCTCTGAACATGTCTTGCCAAGAAAACTTCACGACAGGTTCACAACAGGGTCGATGAAGACACAACAACGACAAAAACAGCTGCTGCTGCAGCAGCAAAAGCATTTGGAACTGCAACGTTTGTCACAGGTCCCAATCAGCAGCGGAGCTTGGCATGCGTGGAGGGAGGGGTGAGAGGGGCATGGCTACAGCACGTGGGGGTGTGGCTATGAGCCCAGATGCCCCAAGAAACATTGTTGCTCAGGGCGAACTGCTCCCATCACCTCCGACCCTACGCAACTGGTCCCAGTACTTCCCTCTGGTTCCAACATTTGGGTGTGAGTCTTATTGCTTCTCTAGCTGAATTTGAATGACTCAGGAAAAAGAGACAGAAGCAAATTTGGGGGAAACCCATGGTTTGCAGAATAAAACTTCTTTTTTTAAAGAACTCCTAAATTCCTAAAAACTCCCACAAAGAGCCCAATGTGTGTGGCCGACTGTTTACACTCAGTGTGCAGAAGCACTTCACTGTCCTGCAATTTTTTTTTTGTAGGTTCCATTTGCAGCTGAGATCCAAAGGACTAAGCTCTTCATACTGCTTCCTGAACCTTTGTCCAGAGATCTATGGACTCTTTGAAGGAAAACTGGATGTGTGTGGGTATGCATGCACATATACACTTCCACATTTACAGGTTTCTTTAGATCCTGGCCTGTATAAACAATGAATGATAACAAACCTTCTGTATTCATGCAAAATAAAATATGCTACGGTAAACAAAACCTAAACAGTAGCTAGTATTAATATTAACCACTGATAGTAATAGCTCTTTTTTTAAAAAAAAAAATCTGTTTTTCAATAGCATGAATAATATTCAAGTTCAATTGCAAATGCAGGATGAATAGCACCATAATCCCTACAATTTATGAAACACAAGCATACATTAATTTTTGCAGAAATATCTGGCAGTCGACTTACAATTATGTGCCAATTCACAGACTTAATTTTACATACTACCCTACACAGAGGTATTAAAGCTACAAGCCACTTATTCTAGGATATGGCCACAGTCTTTAATTGAATTACAAAGACAGAAATAGAAAAAGTAGTACGAAAACATTATTCAGACCAATTAAATAGCACAAAGTAATGATCAAATTGAAAATTAGTCCTCATGAACAATGGTAAACATAGCTGTCAGTGTGATATAGTTGACCACTGAACTATGACTCTGGAGACCAGGATTCAAATCCCTGCTCAGTGATGGAAACTGACGGGTGACCACTGGCAAGTCACATTATCTCAGCCTTAGAAGGAAGGCAGAGGCAATCTACCTCTGAACAAATCTTAACAAAAAAAACAAACAAAACAAAACCCAAACCCAGGATAGGTTCACTTTAGGGTCACTATAAGCCAGAAATGACTTGAAGACACACAACAACAACATAGCGTATGTTCCACTTGTGAAACACCAGAATCCAGTGCAAGTAAGGAAGGCAACTCTCCTCCATGCTGCAGTCCTCTTCCCCCTGTATATCCCTCAACTACTGGGAAACCCTCTGGAGTGATTTTTTGGTCAATGCACCAGCTGAAAAGGGAACAGAAAGAAGGTTCTGTTGACTGCCAGCAGAATTTAGCCCAGCAGTATTATGGCACCATTGCTGTTTCAATCTCTTCTAGCAGTTTAAATCAATTTTCATTGGGGGCACTGTTGTGGACAAAAGTCAAATAAATATTTCAATTAACAACTATTTGTTTAAAAATGAACAAAGGTAACTGTTCTTGTTATGTGCCACGGTATAGTTTGTAGACATGTTTGTCTATTTGAGAGAGAGAGGCAAACCACCAAATAATAGTATACAGTGGAGAATTATTTAAGGGCACCCAATTAGCAAACCACATTTATAGAAATGCAGTACAGAAGAAAACAGCTCTAACACACTTCCAAATTAAGTACTGCAGAGTTGTAAAAAGATATGATAATAAAAATGAGCAAGAACCTCATAACAGAAATTTAGGGTTCATAAAAAGGGTTCTTTTTAACTGACAGAAATCTATCATCTAAAAAACAAAAAGAAGTTGCATAAATTCTGAACATTTTAAAATGAGTTCTGTTTCAATTTTTTTTAAAAAAAAAAAAGTTAGCTTTATTTGTACCTAATAAATACCTCCAAATTTGTGTTAGGGAAAATGTCTTGAGCTGCCAATGATTTAGTACCATACATGCAAGCTAGTAGCTAATACATATATGACAGTAGTTTAATTACCAACACATTACATGATGTTCAGAGTGAGAAACATGCTTCCATAGAGTAAAGTGAGATTTTTAAAAATTATTGCCCATTGCTTTTCTGTAACTGCCTGTCCACCCCTCAAATATTTTCAAAAAATTGTATTATATAGGCTGTCCTTAAAAAAAATAATCAACAAATGCAGATGAGTTCCTTAGTTTTTGAATTGTGCTGTCAAGAACTTGTGGTTTCTCATTCATTCCTAAAATGCCATTTTTACCAACCCTTTTTGACTTGAGTTCAGATAATTTCCATCCTAAAGTATGGTCAAGCAAGAGTATCTGCCAATCTCTTCTAACATTAACATTTTAGCTTCTAACGTCCCTGACTTCATTCTACACCTTGTTCTTGTCCTCGTTACACATTATTATTATCATAGTTATATTAATGTTTTTATCAATATAGTCTGCAAATAATTCAGATAACACAGAGATAGTTTCCTACAGCACAATGATGGCATAGGATAAAAAGGAGGAAAGTTGAAAGACGAGCAAAAGTTTATGTATCTAGAGATGTAGCCACTGACCAAAACTGTTGGAATGGTGGTGCAGGGGACAGAAAAAAAAGATGAGGAGGAGCCTAACTGGTTTGAACCAACCAAGATATTTAAAAAGTATTTGAGTACATAATGTGGCATGTCAGCCAGTTCAGGCTGGGAACAAAGAACGAAGGGATCTTTGTGTAGTTCAGAGTGCGGTTTAACACTGAGGTTGAACTGATACAGCAACCAGAGAGAAGATATTCATGGATAAAAGAAGGATCTTGTCTCATTCTTATCTTAACATTCATCATTTTACAGAGTCATTTCATTTTACAAAGGGGAAAATTTAAAATTAATCCACACATTACTTTCAGAGTATCTTAATATGAAAAATGTCTAAAGGAAGAACTACTAGATTTGCGGGTTAGGGTTATTAAACATTTTTGCCTCAGTTGCAAGTTTCAGTTGCTGGCACTCCAACAATTCTGTGCATTAAATTTTGCAACCTTCTGGATGTCAAAAATTCCAAGAATCATAAAGTTCTGCTTTCTTCTCTATATGATTCTTTGCCACTGAATATATATTGAACATTTCTTACTTGTACTACATTATAACACACTGCATTATTTATACTATACTACAACGAAACCAATGTAGAATTTTCAGCCAGGAATTAATATACTTACTTAAACTGTGGTTGCCCAAATCTAACATAATGTAACAGAGTGAAAATCCACATTAGGGCACTCGTGCTGGATCACACCATAGCACAACCATTTTTATAACCGTCTGCACAACCAGTTGAACAAGCAAAACTAATGGATACCACTTCTGCACCAACTCTGAAAATGGCCACTGCAACAAAAATGGGCCTTGCTCTAGCATCATGAGTGGTGACAGATCAATGGTGGCATACATATATGACAAACAGAACCATAACACATCTTTAAAAAATGACTACAATCAAGGTGAACTTTGATTTAGTTAATATGAAACTAATAATGTAATTTTAAACTTTTTTGGCAAGACCTAAAGTTGGAGCATGAAACTGAAATAGACTGAAGGACAACCTCACCATTCAGTAGATGGTCAGATTCATACAGTTTCCAGAGAACACAGTCAATTAATCTTGAATTCAACACCAAACATCATCAATTCCATCCCAGTTCCATAATAAAAGCTAGAAAATGATTTCAAGTCCACCTTTCAAATCTCCTTTGTATGTGTCATTACTTGCCTGTCCAAATCCTCCTGCCTCCCATACCTGACATCACTTTTACTGTTATTTTAGAGGCAGGAAGAAAAGCTGATATTATGGCCCTTGGCACGTTAACTTCCTTGCCCTATAAAAGAAACCAACTGATTCTCCGGAATACAATACAGTAATTTGTACAGACTGCACTAGCAGTTTGTAATGTGGTCTGTGGCTCTCCTAAAAGGCTGCATAATGCTCTTCGACTTTATATTTGGCACTTCTGAGCTGACATCTCATTCCAAAGGAATGTTAAAGGCAAAACTGCCTTGATAAGAAGAGAACCTTGTCTGAATAAGTTATTGTCATTTTGACTGGCCAACTTCATATACGCATCTTGCTTATACATACAGGATGTACAGTCCTCCCTCCACATTTGTGAGTTTAACCATGGCAAATTCGATTATTCACAGTGGGCATGCATGCCTTCCCCATCATTATCCTCCTCCTATTTCCTTGCATTTGCTGAGCGTGGAGAAGGCAGACAAGTGCCCAGACAAAAGGCAAGGAAATGGAGAGGAGGGAAGGCATGGCAGTGCTTTTATCCTTTCTTCTGGAGCTCCCCCTCCCATTCCCTTGCCTCTGGCCTCTGTGCTGAGAACTTGAGCTGAGGCAACAGGCAAGGGAATGAGAGGTTTTTACCTACTGTGAATGGTCATTCTGTTGCGTTAATCCCAAGTTCCCATCAGCCAGGCAGGAGACTGAATCCCAAATCTGTTGAGACCGTTGATCTCCTTCTCCCTTTCAGTTTTATTTCTCCTGCCTTACCGATCCATCAAACTTTAATTTCTCTCTATCTTTCTGTAGCTTTAGTGGAGTTCTTTGTTAGTTTAGTTAGTTGTTTACTTAATACAAGGGAATGATGTGTGAGCCTTCCTTCTCTCCTCCAGAGCTCCCCCTCCCATTCCCTTGCTTTAGGCTGTGGTGTGCAAAAGACAAGGGAATGGGAGGAGGGAACCCTGGAAGGGAATGGGAGGGGGATTGTGGGGGACAGTTATTTGCAGCTTTTCCACTTTCACAAGGGTTCTGCACCCTGAGTCCTTGTGAAAGTGGAGGGAGCACTGTATTTATTTTTCTACACCACGGACTGAAGGGACCAGAATTCTATAACGTTTGAGGCAGCAACTCAAAGCCCCATTTCATCTCTTCTGGAGAAAACCAGAACAGTAGTTGGAATACTAAGATATCTCAAAATATGTCAACATTGATCAAATTCTTTTCTCCTTTGCCCCAGGATTGTCCAAGGGTCCGCTCATAAAACCTATCCTAATGCTAGCAATAAGCTCAATAAAATGCAAAGAAGACCAGTGGAGGCTTGGAAAACTACTCGTAAAGAGCAAAAAAGACGAACATATACCTAACTCCTGATTGTGAATACCACTGGGATGTTTATCCAGTTTTGTACTATTGTTGGTAGTTAAACCAGTTATGTCACAGAACATAACTTGATCAGTAGAACCTTATTCAAGAATAGTGTTGAGTGTACCAAATGTTGCTGGCAGGGTTATTATCAGAATAGTCTCTGAATCCTACCCGCTAGCATATAAATAAGCTTCAAACAGAAGTCTGCTAATATCACTGGTTTCCAATGTTTTTTATAGGAGACATGTAAGTTTTATGTGCCTAGGAATATCTGCTCTACATTTCAGAATTCAAAGAATATAACTGACATTCGGTCTGTATTAGAACATTCAAGATGTACAACACACAAAATAAATAATAAAGCTTTATTCTGTTTCATCTATAGATGAACGTCAGTAACATATTCATGCAAAGCTGAATATTCATACTTTGTGAACATTAGCAACAATTACAATAGTAAGCAAAAGCTGGGCTCAGGAAAAGCAGTTTTGTTACATTTCCCTTTGAGACATGAATGTATCTAAATAAAGTGCAAAATAATTGCTCAAAGAAAGAATACAATGCTCATGCAGTTATATGGATTTTTCGTCCTGTCAAATGATTAACTTCTGTTGTAATGGGAAATACATTCATAGGTATTTTTCATGATGCCCAAAACATATAGAACATTTTCTAATGGAAATATATTTTGCTAGAACCCACAGTAGATTAGCTTTCAATGAAAAACAAAAAAACAAACAAAACAAAAAGCCATATTGCATAGGTCTGGATAATTTTATTTCTGAAAAGAAAACTTATCTTCTGAAGTAGAACAATTTAGTAACGCCTGGGTTGTACAAATATAATATTTGCAAGTACATGTTGAGTTGCTGCTATGAGATTTTCCTGGAGTTTTAAAGACTAAAAAAATGAACAGGGTGAATGAAACATTTGCACTACATTTTTCATAGTACAGTTGAGTAACAAGATGTGCAGCCTACCAATACAGCATGGATTTCTAACATGCCTGGCCCATTGTTTCCCTGACAAGTGTGAGGGCAGATCATGTAGAAAGCAATTATACAATTGTGTAGTCTGTCAGTAATAACATGCCAATGAAAAGTGTTTTTGATGACACATTATCTCTGACATGTTACACAACTACCACTGCATGTTTCATCCTCAGCTTGCTGAAGTTGGTGCAAAAAGTTGACATAAGCAGGACACATGTACTTAACTTTTTGGAGCCTATTACACAGACTAGTTCAAAGCAATGTTTTTTGTTGTTTTCATTATGAAAAAATGAAGTATGAGCTACCACAGCAGCAAAATGTGCAATGCAAATTAGAATACGCCACAAAGGCGCTGAAATCTTCTCTTTCAAAACTACAGAATTCTAAATTATTTCTTTGAATTTAAGTACAGCATTTTTTATTGTAATGTATGGTATACCTTTCTACACTGTACATAAAAATGACTGTAGGCATGCTGCTTCTGTAGGCTGTAAAGTGATTGCAAAATGGTCCCTTGGGAGGAACTGTACGCACAAGATCACCAGAAGAAAAAAAATCCTTACAAGACGTCATCTATATTCAACTTACTAGGAATAGGTCTAAGGACGTCAGGAATGAGAATCTCCACCAAAGCCTGGTACATCACATGGTCACAGTTACACATCCATTTCAGAATTGACTCATTTTTGCACAGAGTAATCAGCTTTGCTTTCGGAAGTCGACTTTCTATTTCACTCAGATTGCTGGTGTGAACAAATGTATTAAATGAATAAATGAAAATGCATTTACATGAAGATAAAAAAGAACAATGGATTTTAAAGCTTTCTTAAATAAAACATTAGAGATGTCTGAAACGTATCCAGCTGCCCTGAGGCACTTGTGTTGTAATGGCTGATACATGGCCTCCAGTGTCTTAGCCAGAAAGCACTATCTTATGCAGCAGTGATAAGAATGGTCTTTGGATTGGATATCATTTCATGAAAAAATAACTGGGCCCTAGTCACAAAACAAAATGGTATGCATAGAAATATATACTGCAGTTATCATAATAAAATGACAATTTACTCTAGTAACTGTAACATTCCTAATACATAAAATTTAGATTTTTACTTTAGTTGAAAATTACATTAAACTATGGGCACAGGTTCTTCAGTGACAGGAAGATTACTAACTTTGGTTCAGTAATGGTTGTGCCATCAGTCGTTGTTGAGGGAGAATAACGCCAGAAGGTCTGCCACAATTTTTCTATTAGGCTAAACTGAAGGTTCACTACAACATCTAATATTGCCTAAAAATATAAAGAAGAAAGAAATATTTTATTAAATAATACTGTAACTAGTGAACAATATGGTTGCAGTTTTAAATATACAGTCGAATAACCATGCTTAGGACTGTAATACTAATAATGCAATGGTTATGGATAGAATTGGCACACTTTTATACTCACCTGAATTTTTTATATGTTTGCAAATTAAATATGGTCATATATAACACTGACAACATCACCACTGGGAACAAAGCACTGGAAGGAAGCTTTCAATAGCAAAGGTAGGATTCAAAACTAATCAAATAAATATGTCCTGATAAAAATATGTACCAGCTATTACAAATAGGGCAAGTATAAATAAAATATGGCGGTCTACCTCCAATATTCCACTGGAGGAACTATTGGAACCTCCCCCTCTTCCTATTGTGCCTCTCTACACCTTTTGAAAGATATCTTCTGAGGGTTTCTCGCTCCTCCAAAACTTGTTTTGGGGGTACATTAGAAGCAGAAAAAGCTCACGCCCATCCACTCTCACCTCCCGAGGTACCCACTGTTCCACCAGTGGAATTCCATCACTGTATTCTGCCCAGAATCTGCAAAGGAAGGGCTAGCCTAATAAATGAACTACTATAAGTTAAAGTGAAAGAGGTCTATAATTGTCAATTGGATACTGAGGTGTCTCTAATTTTCGTTTTGACTCTATGACCCCCTTCCAACAGATCACATCCTTAGAATAAACAGAAGGTGCTGTGCTCAGAGGGTACCAAGTCATGTAGAACTCACAGTCTTTCAGAAAGCAGGCAAGTACACTAATCTCTGAGAAAGTATTCATTATTTATCAGTCAGCTTCTGATTGTGGGGTGGTTGATTCTTTCTTTCCAGTAGTATGCATGTAAACCTTGTGAAACCTCAGCAAGTTTAGGGACTACATTGTCCTTCTGACCCTGCTCTTCCCTTTTGTCCCTCCTCCAGAGCAAATTTCCCCAACTCACACTGCTGACCTTAATTGTGATTAACACTTACTTCAGCATTGTCTTTAGGATTTGCAGTTAATTACAAAACTTTGATTAACTGCGAAACATAGCAAAGGCTATTGCAGATTCATATTTATCCATGTTAAGATCAGCAAGGCTACTGGAATTTTTGTAGTGGGGTGGAGACAGGGGAGAAAGTGCAAATTCTGAAATCTTTTGATATTCTTAGTTTGTGCACAGGGATCAGAAATGTGACATGTGTTCTGTCAAGTAACCTGTGCAGATGGCTATAGGTAGAAAAAGTAAGATTAACTCTGTGCCCTAAATGGAGTCCTCTCAGTTCCCAGTAAAGACTTTCTTGTTTTGACCAGCCTTTGGGAAATGACTGCTTATGGGGAAAGGGTTTTTAATAATGTATTCTTTTGTTTCTATTTGCTGTTTTTTTAACGGGCTTTCAAATTGCTTTTAATTTTATTGATAATTTAATTATCTTTAACTGCTTTCGTAATATGAAGTTTTATCTATATTGATTTTAACTTCTGTATGCTGTCTTCAGTCCCAGTGCTGGGAAAAGGTAGGATAGTAAATAAATAAATAAATAAATCAAATGCAAAACTTGTAAAAATAATTATTTAATACTGTAATTTTTATCCAAACCCATTTACTTCACTCATAAGTAGTTGATAGCTAACATTAAAAAAAAACAAAAAAACAGAATCTGCACAACTATAAGAATTCAAGGGAGAATTTTGATTTATTTTACCTGAATAGCAACTCCTCAGGCTCTACAGTAAGTCACTTAGACAACAGGAGGGACTTCCAATGTGGCAAAGGGAATATTGTTGATGTAGTAGGTCAGGAATCTCAGTGGGTGAGAACAAGCAATTAAGTGCTCCTACACTAGTTCTCCATGCTTTGGAGAACAAAGGCATCTTTCTCAAACACATGTATTTAGCATGTGCAGTGTTAACATTCTACTTTTCAGGGAATGGAAACACTGCCCAAATATACTGGATGTATTAGTATATATCACATCAGGAGAGCCTAACTGCATGAGGGGATATAAAATTAAAATGGCTTTGGAGAACTTGGAAAATTATTTTTTCAAAGTCCAATGTTATAGAATTTGTTGCAAATCTCTTGCTTCCAAAATAACTTGCTGTCTTCAGCATTACAACAAAATAGTTCAATCCACTATTTGTTGCATATTTCATTAGTTTTCCATTGCTTTTCCCTCCAAAATGAAAATGGTCAAAAACGTAGGGCGGAAAAATCCCCACAAAATGATTTCCCCAAAGCATTTTTCCTGCTAAAAAATTAATGAGGAAAAGCAACATTCTTAGTCATTATGCTGTTGTGCCAGTTAACGCTCACTGTTAGATATAACATGTAACATTGTTGCATGTACCATGTTACTCCCAAACCCTGCTTTTGATAATCTTACATCCTTACCTCACAGTGCTCTCGATAGAGACTCTGCAGTGACTTAATATCCTCAAAAGTAGTACCATCTGGCAAAGAAGAGATTTCAACTTCTCCAAACTCTGGAAGTGCTCGAGATGCATCTGTTTCCATGACAACATAATGGAAGAAAGGTATTGTAGACTGTGTCAATCACAATTTAATTAGGAAAAATCCTGAACGATATGAAGAAGTAAATACCCAAAAGGTCAAAGTGTTGTACGCAAAACCAAGAAGGCATTCATTTTTATTATAAGTTTAATAGTGTGCAATTAAAAAGGAATCAACATTTTATATTTCTAAATTAAATATTTTAAGGAAAATCTCTTTTGCATAAATGGTATCTGCTCTTTGTGCAGGAAATGTAGACATGGAAGGTGTCTTGTAGCACATGTAGTCCATCCCTCTGCTCACTGCTGGAAACAGGTTTACAACATTCCCAATAGATAACTATTCTCTGCTTTAAGAGATCCAAATAGAGAAAAAGAGAGAGGCTACCACCTCTTTGTGAACTTGTTGAACTCCCATTATTTCTCCTAATGTTCAACTAAAATCTATCCTCCTGTAATTTAAACCCAGTTTTTGCTGACTTTTATGTGGCAGATCTTCAGGCATCTGAAGAGAACTGTCATGTTTCCATCAAATCTCTCCTTCTCCAGGCTAAAAATACTCAGATGCTTCAACATTTCTTTGTAAGACTTGTTTTCTGTAGCCCTGATTATCTTTATCACTCCTCCCCAAGCTTATTCAAATCTCACTGTGTTCTTCCGAAAATGAGATGTCCAGACCTTTAAGGTCACACTAGTGAAGAACAAAGTTGAATTATTACAACTTATGACTTGGAAACAGTGGTTCCCATAATGCAGGCTCAAACAGCATGTGCCTTTTGTTGCGGTTCCTGTTCAGCTTTTGATCACCCACAGCCCCCAGGTCCCTTCCACTTTATTGCTGTCAAGCCAGGGATCCCTCATCCTATACCTGTGCACTACACTTGAGGAGCTCCTCTCTCCATTCAAAGCTTCCTCAGCTAAACTGTCTCTGTTTCTGTCTCCACTAAACAACCAATGTTTGTGCAGATTCTAAAATTTAGCCTTCTCTGAACATTTAATCCTGCTGTATATTCCCCAGCAGGGATAAAATTCCCCAATTTTATCACAAGTGGTTGTAAAATTCTGAAAATGCTGGGTTAAAATGTAATCAGAACTGTGGATATAACACAGAATATTCTCATTTTCATATACCAGTTATTCTTTGCTTCTGCCCCTATCATTGCTTTAGTATTGCTGGTTCCTACCCAGAAACTCTGAAATCTCGATAGAGTCTGGGAGGCAATTTTACTATGTTTTGGCCCTTTCTGGACTGTTTTAACTCTAAAAGAGAACTTTTTTTCCCAACAGGAAGTGATTAGAAGTCAAATTTTAGGTTGCCCTGGTTGTTCACAGGCTGGGACCACACTTTTTTCAATCCCACTCTAGGGGCTGTCAAGTGTAATTTTGCCAGATTTCAACTCCCCTCACCTGTTTTAGGTCTCAAGGGGCATTTCCCCCTCAAAAAAACTAGAAATCACTTCCGACTATGGATAAACCTTCCTGGGCTTAAGTTGCACCAACCTCCCCCCTCCCCAAACTTTGACTTTGTTGAAGAGGGCAAGGAGCTTCCACAAATTCAACAGAAACTATCAGACCACGCTTCAGTCAGCTGATTCTGTGCACTGTAGATGTCACAAAATAGATACTACTTTAGGTAACAATAGTTCATTAGTCTAAATTGGGACTTATGAAGCCAACTCCTCACTTCTATAGCCATGCTTGTTTATTTTTCTACAGAGAAATCCTCTGGAGATAGATACCCTTTGTATAGGACTTCTGTCATACCCAAAGACACTCAGATATTCTAAATTAGCCACTTCTTCGGTTAGATTCCCTGGAAAAGGTATGATACCGATATATAGGACTATATTACTCCTTCTCCTACTGACCCTGTTTGGGCTAACATATTTATCATCTATTTCTCCTGCATTCCCTTGTAACCTCCACATTTCCTTACTGGATTAGATTTTGAACTGACCAAACTGAAGAAACTGCTTTACTCAGAATGATTTGTGTAAATGTGGCTCTACCATGTGTCAGCAACTGCTTCCAGATTAAGAGCAAATCAACATGCTGTGGAATAAATGAAAAATGCATACATGAAACAGCATTCTGTTCAACAATAAGTGCAGTAATGTCTCCAACTAACAACGTCAGTGTACAGGATGAATTCTGTTGGAGATTACATCAAGTAATACTAGAACTGAGTAAATATCCACATTTTTTTTTTAACAAGATTCGGTTAGAAAGTCATGGTAGGGAAAAGATAACAGTCTGTTAAACTAACTCTTTGTCTTCTTCAAACAGCATAGTCAGCATAAAAAGATAAACAACTTTGTCAGTTTAACAGTCAAAATAGTTTGGGAGTAAATGACAAAATGAAATTGATAGAAGATCAACAGACAATGCACATGATCGTACCAAGTTTTTATACAATACTTATTATCTCTTTTGTTATTAAACTAGAGTGCTATAAAAAACCCATTTAGTGTCTGCTGGGGCTTGGCTGAACCTGACATTTGTTGTTCCAAGTAGGAATGGCAGTTTGGGTTAAGCACAGTAGCCATAACAGAAACTTATATTTGTTTCAAATACCACATACATGGTACAATTCACAATATGCAACTCTGGAACAACCTGATTAAATACAATTGTTTCGTTTCCTAGCCAAAGACTATACTAACTCTTTTTCTTTGGACTCTCAGAGAACATACTTTTGACATACCCAAAAACTGTTGATGATGCTGACTTTGGGCAATTACGGTTTGTTCAACAGATGTGCCTGTCTGCTGACCACTTGTGAAACCATCTGTGACTCCATCCACTTTCTGCATAGGCTTGTACCTAAAATATGGTAGACATAACATAGGACAGAATTATCCCCCTTTCCCTCCATTTATCTCAATTAGTCCTTTCAAGTTTGCTTGCTATTCTGTTTATTGTAAACATAAACTAGAGAGATGTTGTCTTCAGCAAGTTTTTGTAGCAAACTCCACAAGATTTCCAGTAACAAGATAGCTTTCTCAAGTTTGGAGTGGGGGAATAGGACTCATGTCCTTTACAGCTCTTCCTCAGCTGCTGAACATGATTTTCCTTCTCTACAAATTACATCTAGAAAGAAGCACTACATGTAGCTTCATGTAGCCATGATTGTTACAACTGGTGTTCTTTCACTACTATGCTTTATCACAATAATCAGCAAGCCAACCCCAGGACCCTCCAGGGCGATGTGAGCCCTGCCAGATGAAACAGAAAGTGACCAGGTGGTCACTTTTAAAGTGTGTGAGTTTGGTTTCGCTTTGCTTAAAGGGGGAAAAAAAAATCTTCTCCCTCATCCTGTATGAGAAGAAAACCACTTCCTCTAGGAATGTGATTCTTGGGGGGGGGGATTATTTTCCTTTGGTGAGCTCAGGAGCTTAAAAATGGCATTGGGGGCACATGATTTCTATTCCTGCTATATGATATGCAAAAGGTCTGTGTAAAATAATGAATTCACTCAGATTTAGGCACCTGTTGAAATAGGACCTGTCAGTTCCAACAAAACATCATCAAAAGCATAGTACAGTAAACTTCAGTGTTCTCTTGCATACAGACTCTTCTTGACAGAAGAGGGCCTAGTTAATAATTCAGATGCTGGACAAGATATCAACAATATCAGCTTTGAAGCAGTATAAAAACTGCTTTAAAGCTTCAATTGTTTGTCACAGTGAAGAATTTCTGGAATATAAGAAGAATTCATTGCAGTACCACAGCCAATATAATCATATACAGTTATATGCCAAAATCTTTTATCAGTCTCTTCTCTAGAGTATTTTATGTTGGCAAATACTCTACATTTTGGAAAAGAATAACAATCATACAAAAAGTGATCACAGCAACAGCATGCATAAAGTTAATTTTAATAGCAGATTATTAGGGGAAAAAGTTCTGACAAAGAGCAGTGGTCAAGAAAAAAACAACGTTGTTTCAGTATGAGCTTTATGTGGGAAGATTAAAGTGAATCATTACTGCATCACTATTTCTTGCAGATAGACCACAAAAGAATGTTTGCCAACATTTGCAGATGTCTTGAAAATTAAGATGTTAAATTGAATGTTAGTTCAGTATAAACTTCTTTATTATGTCAGTAGTACAGCAGCCGAACAGTTAGAAGTTGTAAAAATAATGGCAGCTCTCCATAATTTAAAGAACTATTATATGGATTATTTCCTCAGAGTTTTAACTGTCTGTAACTGTTTAAGATGTTGGAATAAGTAAAGTTTTGAGATTTAACGTGTTTCACTCAAGTAAAGCTTCTTAGAAGGGAATCCATTAACATTTTGTCTCCCATACATTATTTTATTGTATCTCATATGTGTTTTTAAAACAGCTTTTACCTTTCAATGTTAACTTGTGTTTTTAAATAGAAGTCCAGTTTAATTGTGTTTTAACTTTTGTACTAAGAGGTTTTTCTAATGGTATTGTTGTTGGAAAAAGATTGCTGTGACTTTTGCCCTAATTAAAAATACTTCTGATGCTCATGTGGGAAAACACCTGGGGAATGACTTTGTAAGTCATGATGCAAACCCCAAGGGACAGTAAGGCTGAGTCATAGTGACAGGCAATCCTGGGAAGGGGTTACATCAGCCATGGTCCCTGTATATAAAGAGGTGAGCTCTGACAGGCTTTTTCTCGGTCTCCCTGACTCTTGCTGACACTGGAGTTCTGTCCAAGCAAACCTCTGCCTGATGTGATTGATGATGGAATGCTGAATCTTTGCTTGAGGATCTGCGAATCCTGTTGTATAGCTGTATATATTGGAACTGCAAGAATAAAAGCATCCAGGTATTTTTTGGATGACAACACTGTGTGCTAATGTTCCTAACTGGTGGGTAGTTTTGGGTCGGAGCTAGTGCTGCATGTTACACTCTACTGCCCATGCTTCTTGTGGCTGTGTTTTCTAACTCTGCTGTATGTTTATGCTTGCCTCTGGACACGTTTTGTTCAGGGCACAGCGGTATCAGGGAGGATTTAGTGCAGTGTGCATACATCCCATCATCCGCCTCCCTTGACAATTGTGTTTTTAAAAGGCTGTACATGACCTTGGATCCTAGCCAGGAGATCCTGTGCTTAGATCCCATGCTAGGAGATATTTTATGTTTTAATTAAATAATCTAGATTAATTAATAAATACTATGGCAGTTTCAAGTTTCAGGGTAGTTAAGAAAGGATTTAAACAAAGTATGTTTGTTTTCTCCAGTGAAGCAAAACAAGATATGCCTCTCACATAGAAGACATCTATTACCTCCGGTGATGCTGGAAGAAAAAAAAATCATCCAGATAACTAGCTTTTCAAATTATATGTTCTCTATAAAGGCTATTCTACTCTTATTAGAGCTTTGCAGCTCTTATTTCAAAAAGATATGTAAATTTCAGTTCTGCCAAATTTATTCATTTCACTGACCTTTCAGTTCCACCCACTACACACTCCCTCCAACTCCTGTTATTTAGTCCCCTACCCCATTATTTCATAGCAACTGTCTTTTTTTTTACTCTTCTCTCAGGCTCTCAGTTTCTCCATCATGCCTTCCCTTTACTTTTCTGCTTTCCTATCAGTTTCTTCCTTCCTACTGGAGTGTTTAAGAACATAATGTAGCACCATAAGCACATGACTATAATGCAGGGATGTGCATCGGTGTTAAAACTGACTGTTAATCTTTTAAATATATATGTATATGTATATATGTATACATTTAAAAAAAACAAATTTTGGGCTGCATCCAGACTAAGCTGGTAACACTTTTAAGTCACACTGAAACCTATAGGACAATTTAATTGTAACTTATTAAAGCTTTATTAGTTTACCAAAAAACTAGTGTTCCTGTAAAGATGTCTTGCCATACATATACAAGCAAAAGCAGACACCAGAAGAACAGGTTGCTTACCTGTAACTGTGGTTCTTCAAGTAGTCATCTGTGAACTCACACAAATGGGTTTCGAGCCTGCGCAGAAACAGCATTCGGAACCTTCTAGAGCCTACCGTTGGCAGTTAACCCATCCCCTCATGGTATATAAGCCCCAGCCTCATGTAACGGTCAGTTCTGTCACCACATGTGACAGCAACAGAACCACCACACAGCAGGACTGATGAGAGGAGGAGGGGGGGTTGTGTGAGTTCACAGATGACCACTCGAAGAACCACAGTTACAGAAAAGCAACCTGTTCTTCTTCGTGGTCTCTGTGACTCACACAAATGGGAGACTAGCAACCTCATCAAAAAGGATGGAGGGTATGTCATGCTGCTGGACAAAACTCATGTCAACTTCTGCCCCCCTTTCCTTCTGATTTCCTTATCTCTCTCTCTCTTTTTTTTCATCAACACCAAGATATAAGATGATAAATAACATTTATTGACAAAACAGACAATACCGTATCATTCATCCCACAGAGGAAAACAGTACAGCTCTCCCAAAACACGCATCATTCCAAGAACGGTTGTCCCTGATTGATAAATGTATGAGGTCGAGACCAGGTAGCTGCTCTGCAGACCTCATAAAGAGATACCCCATGCAAAAAGGCCGCAGAAGCTGCCATAGATCTTGTGGAATGAGCTCGAACAGAGTCAGGGAGTTTCTTTTTTGCCAGCTCATAAGACAACTTAATGGTGGAAACCACCCATTTAGAGAGCCTTTGAGGCGATACTGGATTACCCTGTTTAGATAATGAATAACAAACAAACAATTTATTTGACTTTCTAATTGAAGAAGTGCATTGAACATAAAACACCAATGCCCTTCTAACATCCAAACAGTGCAGAGTTTTATCCATGTCTGAACCTGGATTCTGCATGAAAGTTGGTAATGCTATATCTTGGTTCAAATGGAAATAATGACACCACTTTTGGCAAGAACGTTATGTCTGGTCTTAACACCACCTTATCTTTGTGGAATCTCAAATAAGGAGGGTCAACTCTGAGTGCACATTGCAGATGTTATTGCAGATGTTATTGCAACCAAAAAGGCAGTTTTCCATGCGAGCAGTCACATGTCACAGGTTGCCATAGGCTCAAAGGGCCTAGCAGCCAGGTGTTTCAGCACCAAATTCAGATTCCATCCCAGGAGAGGTGGTTGGATTGGAGGGTGCAACTGTTTATAGCCCTGGATAAACCTCTTGATTAGGAATCCAAAAAACAAGATGGTTTACCCTGTTTTTGAAAATTATATGAAATTGCTGCTAAATAACATTTCATTGAAGATAAAGAGAAACTCTGAATCGACAACTCTGCTAGAAAGGACAAGACATGCATGTTGTCACAATCTGTATGAGAAACACCCTGTTGTTGCCAGTAATCACAGAATTTACCCCATTTATACGCATAAGACTTCAATGTTGAGGGCTTATGTGCAGCCAATACGATACGTCTCACAGCATCGGGCAGGCTATCTATTGCAATAGATTCCATGCGGTCAAATGCAGTGTTTGAATGTCAGGATGGAAGACGGTACCATTGTGGATGCTGAGCAGATCTTGTCTGCATGGCAGCAGATGGTACTTCCCCTGTGATAACTGAAGGAGATTGGGAAACCATGGTTCCTTTGGCCAACATGGTGTTACGAGTATCGCCTTCACTCTGTCTTGGTGAATTTTGGCAATCACCTTTGTTATCAAGGGAAATGGTGGAAACGCACAGACCCTTGATCCCATCCAACTGAACAGAAAGGCATTCCCCAGAGTTCGATGCCCCTTTGAATGTCGGGAACAGTACAGTCTGCATTGGATACGCAAGTCTCGATGCAAAGACATCTATGTGAGGAAGCCCCCACTTCACAAACATGTCCTGGATGATGAGCTTGTTGATCATCCACTCGTGGCAAGACCACGCTGTCCTGTTGAGTGTGTCTGCTAGGATGTTCTGGTCCCCTGCTAGATGGACCGCCGAAGGAAGAATCCGTCCTGACAGGCACCACTCCCATAGTTGTGCCAAGTTCAACAACGTATGCGACCGAGTCCCACCTTGTTTGTTTATGTAGTACATCACTGTGGTATTGTCTGTCATGATTGAGACTGACCTCCCACACAGGTAGTGCTGAAACGCTCTCAGCGCCTTTAGCACTGCCAGGAACTCCAAAATGTTGATATGGAGATTTCTCTCCTGAGAAGTCCACCGACTTCATATCATAACTGCTCTGAGGTGAGCACCCCAGCCTTCCATTGACGTGTCCATTGTCACCAACAGTGACGGCGGTCGAGGAAGAAATGGCATTTCCTTCAACATGTTCTCTTGTCTTGTCCATCAATCCAGAGACACGAAGATATTCCTTGGTACCGTCAGGTACTTGAGATGATGGTCTCGAAGAGGACTGAACCAATGTATGAACCACTCTTGCAGCGGTCTCATCCTCAGCTTTGCATATGGTGTGACAAGCATAGTTGATGCCATCAGTCCTAATGCAACATTAACTGCCTTTGCTCGCACTCTGCAAAGTCGCTGCATTCTCGTCAGACATCGCAGAATCTTCTCCCATCTGTCCCGTGGAAGAAAGGCTCTCCGCTGACTGGAGTCTAAAACTGCCCCGATGTATTTGATCTGTCTTGATTGTACCAAGGTTGACTTCTTGACTTCTTATCATTAAACCTAACTTTCTTAGAAGACAGATGGTGGTCCTGAGATGCATGGATAGCAGTTTTCGAGAAGATGCCACTATTAGCCAGTTGTCTATGTACGGGAACACCACAATGCCTTTTTGATGAAGGAAAGCTGCGACAACAGACATGCATTTCATGAAGACCCTTGGAGCTGTGCTTATGCTGAAGGGAAGGATGCAAAAATGATAAGCCTGCCTGCCAACAAGGAAGGCAAGGAACCGTCTGTGCTCTGGTCTTATGGCTATGTGGAAATATGCATCCTTTAGACCTAAGGTTCCAAACCAGTCGCCCCTTTTCAAGAGAGGCAGAATAGCAGTCAAAGTCACTATTCTGAACCTTTTTGATCAGATGTAGTAGTTGACACCTCTCAGGTCCAATATGGGCCAGACACCTCCATCTTCTTTCTTCACCAGAAAATACCTCAAAGAGAAACTTCTTTTCAACTGAGTTGTGATGATTCTTTCTATTGCCCCTTTTTGGAGCAAGGCTGACATTTCCTCTTCGAGCTCTGAAGATGGAATAGTCCTCCGAAGTCAACCTGTCGGTGGTAGACAGTGAAATTCTATGGCATACCCATACTTTATGATGTCTAGGACCCAAGAATCCAAGGTGATCACCGACCAAACCTCGGCATGGTAGCTTAATCTGTCCCCAAGGATGGCTTGGAATGGAGACTTAGATGCTTGTTTGAATGCAAATTTGCAACAGAAGGGATGCTTTGTCCTTGTCGAAGGCTGGCATCTGTCAGAAAGGTCTTGTGACTCTGGTTGTCAAATCCTACATTTGCTCTGGTCTGACTGTCATTTCTTATGTTGAGGCTGCTTGTACTTTGCAGACGGAAACTTCCTTATCAAGAGTTGTTGAGATGTGCTCTGTCTATGTTGAGGTGGAGTTGGGCTCAACATTCTTCTCTGAAAAGGTTGATACCGACGGTACTGATAACGCTGTTGATACATCGACGCCAGGAACCCATACTTCTTAATTGTCGAACACATTTTCTGGGCATGTTCCAGCTTTTCATCAGTACCAGCATTGAACAACCCTAGAGAATCAAAGGTTGGTCTTCAATCATCACCTTGGCTTGCTGAGACAACCCAGATGAATGAATTCAAGCATGCTGTCGAATCGCTATGGTGCCCACCACAGCTTTACTACTACAGTCTGTAATGTGTTTAGCTGTAGTGATTTGTTGAGATGACAGGCGGTAAGCCTCACCATATAATGCAGTAGCGGTCTTCTTCTCGGTATCAGGAAGCATTTCCAGATAGGGTTTAATTTTACCCCACAAGAACTGTTCATATGTGCCCGTGCAGGCGGCATAATTAGAAATCCTAAACAACAAGGGTGCATTTGAATAGGATTTCTTACCAATATTATCCAACTTTTGTTCCCCTCATGATCAGCAGTAACAGCATGAAGTCTTTGCGACTGCTTTGACTGGGACACATCCACCACAATAGAGTTTGGTTTGGGTGTTGGACCCACCAGTCATCCTCAGCCTCCACAAGATGGTACAGAGACTCCAGTTTCTTAGACGTAGACGGTACCGAAGACAGTGTTGACCATGACTTCTTCACTGTCTGCAACAGATACGGAAGTGGCGCAATTACAGATAGTACTGGAGCGCAGCCCTGCAAATCTTGGAAGATCGGGTCTTTCAGATCTTCCTTGTGGTCTTCAGTTTGTAAGTTCAATGATCTGGCCATTTGGAGGACAAGATTCGAAAATGATCGCACATCATCAGTAGGTGAAATTCTTTTGGCAGTGGAAATGAAGTTGGACTCGATATCCAGTCCATGAAACAGTGCCGAGGCTACCGAGGATGGTACTGATGGAGATCGTATCCGATGACCTCGAGGGGCATAACAATAGACTCTCTCCTCCTTCCCTCTGGAAGGCGTTCTTGATACCTATCAACAGTGGTTCAATCCTGCCTGGTGGACTTAGATGTTCGACCAGAAGACGCTATCACCCGCCGACATGGAGGAGTCTTCAACAAAGAACAAGAACAACGAGTAACACGATAAACATCTTGATACCAACAATGTCGTTCATATTGCTACAACTTGTCCATATAAGGGGACATATCCCTCAAATCATATGAAACATCATCACGGTATCAACAGGGAAATCTTTCCCTATAATGATGATATCGATATGAGTAAGTGCTAACCGACCGATCAGTCCAGTAAGCCGACCTTGGGGGTGAAAACGATGTATGCCAAAGCATTCTAGATAGCTCAGTCGAACATCTTCTGCGCCCAGAAGGTCTTACCGCAGGAGACAGCACTCCGTGGTCTGAAGGAGACCTGACAGAAATTTGAGGGAAGGTTTCCATTCTCTCTCCCTCTGAGCCAATACACACCTCCTCGATCTCCTCAGAATGTTGAGGGGCCCATACTTCCTCTGAGGCAGACACTTGAGAAGTTGGCTTCCTCATTGGAGAGGAAGGATGTGCCTTAGACTTATCCTTCCTCTTCTGCCTCTTAGCTTCTGTTGAAGACGCCTCCTTATTTTTCCTCTTCTGATCCTTCTCCTTCCTAGGCAGTTCGGTGCTAGGTGGTGGAGGAGGATGGTCTCGACGATCATTGGCAGGACCAGACAATGCCTGATCTCAAGGCTTCGATGTTGAACGAGATCTCGGTCTCGACGACGGTACCGACACATTCCGTCAGGAAGTGGAGGAAGCAGAAGAGTGGGCCATACTGGATGGTAAGTAAGGGAGCAGATTCAGCCCACTTGGGTGATTCTGAAGCAGTCAGCATGTTCTCCCACAATAGGGCTTTCAGCAGAGCAGCCCTATTTTGACGAGTTTGCGAAGTAAATAGCTGACAATGACAACAAGTTCCCATGTTGTGGCCCTCACCTAAATAAAGGAGGCACTTTGAGTGTCCATTCTTATCAGGTATTTTCCCTCCACAGATCAAGCAACATTTAAATACAGCCGTTGCCATACAACTTGCCGAACAACACAATCCAAAAGAATAAACCAAGTCCAATCCGATCCAAAGCTGAAACAACCAGTCCAAAATGCCAGAAAATAGGGGAAAAAATTCAGTTCACACTAGTGAACAGGCTCCTACATGCTGCACATGCAGCAGATAAAAAGGAACTGACCATTACACGAGGCAGGGGCTTATATACTATGAGGGGATGAGGGATGGGTCAACTGCCAAAACACCAATGGTAAGCTCTAGAACAGTGGTTCTCAACCTTCCTAATGCCGCAACCCTTTAATGCAGTTCCTCGTGTTGTGGTGACCCCCAACCATAAAATTATTCTCGTTGTTACTTCATAACTGTAATTTTGCTACTGTTATGAATCATAATGTAAATATCTGATATTTTGTCCACCATAAATGATATAAAGTTTGAAGATTTGGTTTCACTGCATTCAGACTGAATTAAATCCAAAAATAAATCTGGCATGGGAATAAACACTAGATTTTGTAGGCTTATTCCTTACAATTGATGCAACATTCTTGTTTTTATCAATATCTGAAGTAGCACTCTCCAGACTGTCCAGTCCCAGAGTTACCAACACCTTTTTCAGCAAATTTTAAAAGAATCTGAGGAAAATCATCTCACTTTATTATCATCTTCTGCATCCTCCTCCTCGGAAATAGAACTATCTGATTTAGAGTCATTATCCTCATGAGTTTCTGCCAAATCTGGTTCCTCATCACTTTCAGATTCAGTGTTGATTTGTTCAGAGTGGACAAAGCAGATTCCTCAACTCTAGTGACTTTGGACCTACAGGTAGACTTTTTTGGTAAACACACACCAGCATCATTTGATTCAGCTTGAATAACTTTTGTATCACCAGGAAAATCACGTGAAAATGAAGGATTCATTGAAGTAGTTTGTTGACTGCTTAAGAATGACATTACATTCAAATTCAATGAATTGTCCAACTTGCAATACATTTTTTAAACTTGTTATGTATTTTGTGAAATCATTTCACTAATGTTGTTTGCCTATTAACATGCACCTCCATTTCTTCAGCAATCATTTGTCTTATCACCTCCCTACTACACTCAGACACATTCCCCTGGGAAGACATTGAGGACATAGGAGGTTCAAATCTTACTTCTTTACTTTCCATAGGCATTGCAGTTTGACTCCTAGTGAATAATGACACCATACACAATTCTAAATTGCCCTGCGCTACTGTATTTGTTAATACAGAAGGGCAAGGAACTGCTGACTGAGAGGCTGCCATTTCTCCTGGCAGAGGCTGCTTGCATGCTTGAGTGTGATTGGTTGTGTTGCTGGCGAGCCTGGATTGGTCAGGAGAGCTCTTTCCTCTCATAGCCCCCTCCCTTGCTTTCTGAACACCTCTTTTCAACACAGCGACCAGAAGTTAAAGGAGCGGTTGGGAGCCCTTCCCTGCCCTTAGCAGACTTAACTGCATTACCAGGTAATTTTCCTTTCACCTTCTTTTTAATTCTTGCCTTCTCAGACTTCCTTATACTAGATGTTTTTAGCTTTGCTTGAGCCTCGGAGTGGCTGGTCGGAGATTGCCCTTCCAACTCACTCTCGCTCGATGCCAAGAAAAGTTTCTTTAGTAAGGTACTTCAAAGGGGGCAGGAGGGCGCGAGTGCGTGGCTCATGCTTGCGCTCCACCACCGAGGAGGGAATGGAGCCTAAGACCATCGGAAATACGTATTTTCCGATGGTCTTAGGCGACCCCTGTGAAAGGGTTGTTCGACCCCCAAAGGATGTCGCGACCCACAGGTTGAGAACCGCTGCAGAAGGTTCCAAATGCTGTTTCTGCACAGGCATGAAAACCATTTGTGTGAGTCACAGAGACCACGAAGAAGAATATGTTTTAAAAGCAATTTCTGCTTATTCTGTGCTTCTCCTTAATTAAGAAAATATTGCTAGCAGTAGTCATTCTTTTCTTTTGCATACCTGTCCTTGGCAAGCAAACAACTGTAAATGGAAGAGAGGGCATTACTGGCTTTTAGTGTCATTAATCAACAAAACACATACGTGTCTGAACATCTGCCCATTTTAACAAGATGGAAGATAAATCAGTACTCCAACTGTTATCTCTGGTCAAGGCACACACTGAAACTGAGCTCATGGGAATGTCAATCTCCTCAGTAAAGATGTCTTTAAGAATAACATGAATTTGATCATAGTCGTATAAAAGCAAATACACAGCTTTCAGTTTGGAGGAAAAAAAACAGAACAAAAATGAATGATACATTCAGTAATTATTAATCCCACAAGCAAGCAGATACACAAGTTATTACTGATTATGAAATGAATCAAATGCTTTCAATACATGCCTCTGGATACAATCCAAGATCTATAGTTAAATAGGAGTTTCCTCCTCATTCTAGTTCTGATTGTGGTGAGTAAATCAATATATTGCAATAAGTGTAAATGACATTTGTCTTAATGTTAATATTCTAAGAAACTGAGGTAACTATTCACATCAATTAAATATTGATGTGAATGGACACATATTTATGCACTCCACTCACTCCAGAAGGAGTAGAAATGCATAGACATCTGGCTAAGGATATAAATAAACAATTTAATATCCTCTTTGTAGTTTAAAAAAGTCTGTATTGGTTGCCAAACATGTAAAATGGCAGGCCTCCTAAAACTACCTTGCTGCCAAGGTAGCAAACCATCTCCACCTGGTTTGTAAGAAAGTCTTTCAAAAGATAACATTATTTATATTTGACAAATACTCGCATAATAAGTATTTTCCAACAAGTTATTTTAAAAAAGCAAAGGTGTTCAGAAAGTCCATCTCAGCAAACTAAGGATACTGACCCAATGATTACAGTCATACCTCCATATTCACTAGGGTGAGGAGCACAGGACCCCCATTAATGTGGAAAAACCATGAATAACTCTACCCCCTCCCCCAAATCCTATTTAATACACCAAAAAGTATGATTACCATATTCAACCCACCATGGATTCCATCGAGGCATCAGTGTTCCTTCACAAGGCAGAAGTGGTTGGTTGGTGGAGCTTCCTGCCACCTCGAATGCTGCCCCCCACCATTTTTAAAAGCCTTGTTTGCAGTTCCTCAGTCTCATGAGGCTTGCAGTCCCTATTAAAAATGGCATAGGGGGGCAGCAGAGGTGACAGCAAACAATCCATGAATAATCAAATCCACAAAAGTGAAACCCACAAATGTGGAGGGCTGACTGTACTAAGGATTCTGAACCAATCTGGAAATAAGTCAAGACAGGATTCATCTATCACTTCACCAGATGAACTGAAATTGAAATTCTGGGCTCAAACCAGTGAGCCCACCTGTACGGGACAATGTTCTCCTGTACATTTACATAGCTTTATCTGAAGCAAGCATAACCAGAAGTTTGCAATAGTATTGAATAAGGTATAAGGTATAAGTAGGTATAAAGAAGGTATAAATAAATGAAGCTATACACATGCATAGTCATGCTTGCGTTATTTCCAGTATTAGAGTCTACATTCTAAATCAAACATACACTCATGGTAGTATAAAGATTTCTGACTCCTCCCCCTGCACATGCTCCATAGCGTTTTTCAGCCATCTGGAACAGGTTTCTGGGGCAAAAATATTTCTCAGTGAACATCGATAGTACAGAGTTCACAGAGTGAATGGTGTTTCAGACAACAGCAACTTATAAAATATACCACAGGCCACTTTTTTTCCAAGTCGCCTGAGAGACAGTTTCAATAAACAAGAGAGGAAAATACTGAATATCTTTTCCAGACTGAAGGAAAACCTTTTCAGTGTCCCAGTGCAGTTATACTGAAAATGCAGTATGAAAAAGAAAGAAGTGTTGCTAGGTACCAGCTAGGTATTGCAAAGTTAACTTATGTCCTGCATCACAGAAATGTTCTAGTTTGGGTTAATTCAGAAAGCAGGAATGGTTTGACAATAATTCACACGACTTTCTGATGTTTACCATGCAACTAAAAGTAGCATTTAAAAAAGCCTAACCAAACCAGAATTATGATCCACATCAAAATGCATTTTAATCTATTGCAATATGTGTTATGCTTTATCCTTAAATAAACTTTTCTGTGTTAGATTTCTATATGAAATTTCACCTTGGGGTACCACAATTAATTCTACCATGACCATTTATTTAAAAATACTAAAGGACAAATCCTGTTCCCATATTTAAATGAACACTTCTGATGACTTCAAGTCTGAGAAGTAGCTGGAAACACAAAAGGTACATCTTTTTCTAAAAGCACCCAATTTGCTATCAAATATTGACAAGCTAGGCAGTATTACTTTCCAGATGAAAGTGTTTCAATTATCTGAAAAATACATGGGGTGGAGGGTGCATCTAATTGGATTATCTTATTGACTGTATGGTTGTGTACGGACTTTCAGATTGCCCACTGACTTATGGTGACCTCATCATTTTCTTAAGTATTTTTTAGGCAAGGAATACTCACCAGTGCTGTTGCTATTTCCTTCCTCTGAAACACAGTCTACAGTACCTGGCATTCATTGGCAGTCTCCCATCCAAGTAGTAACCAGGACTAACCAGGATCACACAGGATCTGGTGCCTTTAGGGTATTTAGGCCTGATCGTGTTATTGGGAGTATTACTTATAAACTGACAATTCCATATCTTGCCCTTACCTGCCTGCCCACCCATCACTAAAAATCTGGAAGCTACAAAAGATGTTAAATACGAAATAATTTGGTCAGTTTGGAAATACTCTACCTTTGTTTCTGCTGCATGGGTTGCTGTCTCATAGCCATATATTGCATGTCCTCTTGTAGCCGATTAAGAGGAGAGTCTGGCTTGACACGAATCCCATAGTAATGATATTTGGAGTTCCCCCTTTGAGGAAAAAAACCCAATTAAAAATAAGAGAATTTATGGTGAGGGTTACTGTGATGCCACTGGGTAGTTCTCAGCTGTTCTTGAAATTTCATAGATTTTAAAACAGAATTTCATAATCTTAAAGTTGCTTCCAGATGGGTACGTCCTAGTGCTATTAATCAAAAGTCACTCTGCAGTCATTCCACTTTTACCTGTTAAAAAATGTGTTAGCTGTTACAATGTTAAGGAAAAATATGGGAGAAGAGGCAAAACATTGGAAGCTTACAGGTGGAAACTAATGATAAACACTATATCTGCTTTACCTCTCCCCTCCCACGCACCCATCCCGCTTTGGGCTGTATAAGTAAGGACAGATATAGTGGTGTTAATTCCAGCTGAAGGAAAAGACAGCTGAATCTGATATTCAGCTGGTTGCAACTGGTAATATTTCACATTCAATTACCATATTGGCCTCTTCACAGAAGCTTTTTTTTAAAAAAAATACTCCAAATTTGGGATCTGCAGCGGTAAGTTTTCCTCCCTTCGCTGCCAGTTTCACGGCTTTCCTAGACTCTGAACTCTCCGATCCTTCTGCCTTTCTCTTTTTTCTATCTGATTTTACCTTTCGTGGCTCTTTTTCTTTGTTAACTTTTCCAGTTAGTTGTTTCTGCCCACTGATCAATTTTATTTCCTCCAGCTCACTTTTGCTTGAGCTGAAATTTTTTTTTCTTAAATCAGATCTCCTTGTCCATTGTCCTTTGAGAATTGGACATGTGGACAGAATCCAGTTTGGCTTTGTCTGAGCCACACCTTCCAGTTGGCTTCAAGATGGAAATATTTCTAACATCGTCCAAGATCCACTTTTCTGTGGTCTTTTGGATGGAATCACCTTTAATTTCTTCTCTACTCATTCCTTTCTTCTCTTGCTCCATAATACCCAACTATTTTAGCGGAAAAACCGGACAGGGGAAAATATGCATCTGACTGGTTCGTAGGAGAACTAAAAACTGGCCAGACAGGGAGAGGAATCCAATGGAAAATAACTGACTAGAACGTGTGGGCTCCTGCATCAGGCTGGCGCACAAGGAATCAACCCACGTGTGGTGGATTGATCCTCCTGCCATCTTGAGAATGTGGATGGTTGTAGTGATTACAGAACTTCGGCTCTCTATGCAGGTCTCTTGTCTGCTAAATAAATTTCATTAATAAATTTCATAAGCAGGAAAGGAGCCTAAATGTTTGCAACACTGCAGCTAGTGGTTGTTTAAAAAAGTTAAAAATCAGTTATATCAGTAGTATAAAAACTTATTTTTGTTCCAAATGCTGTTTAGCTTGATCTATACAGCAGAATTAGGGACATTTGTGATACACTATTAGACTAGTCCTAGCTGTGGTGACTAGGGATAAAGGAGTAGTAGTTTTGTACAGGTAAAAGGCACCAAGGTATATCAGACCAATTTGTGATGCTCCGTTGAATTCTGAAATATTCATTATCTGGGAAGTTAATGCTTATTATCTAGGGTCAATCTGCATATTTCACACCTTAATGTCAAGCAGAACCTGTGTTCTTGATGTAAGGAACCTCAATTTAATAAGGGTGGAACAAATCAAAGATGTATTTGGTCCAGCTTGTTGTTTTCCATTGTGAACAGTCAGATGTATATGGGTAACTCAAAAACTGGATGAGGGCAATAACCCACTCTCACTGCTGTTCTCAAGCAACTAGTATTCAGAAGCATGTTCCCTCTGATTCTGGAAGTAACATATAGCCAATAATTGCCCTATCCTCCATGAATTGTCTAATTCCTGTTTTAAACCTATGCAAATTGTTCGTTATCTTACAGCAGAAATTTACATGAATTAACTTGTGAATTAACTTGTGCATTTCTCACCATTCACCTTCATTGGATGATCCTGGGTTCTAATAATCTGCAAGTACAGTTGCCAGATGAAATAAGGGACAAATCATTAATGGAATAGGAGCCTGTCCCTTACTCTGCCTTGCAAATATACTTGCATTCTATTTCCAACAATGCATAATTTTATAAATCTTTTTAAATCTGTCCCCTGTTACTTGTCTTTCTCTTAATGAAAAAGCATGAAACATAGAAACCTTTCCTCACAGGAGAGCACTCTGTTAATCTTGCTTGTTTGGTTCTTGACTTCTTCAAGCTCTATAGCATCCTTTTCAAAACACAGTGATCAGAATTTTTTTGCACAGTAATTAAAATGGGGCCATGTCATGGATTTTTATATACACATTAAAACAGTTTTATCTTTCATTCCCTTCCTATCTCTAGCACAGATTTTTTTTTTTTTTTTTTACAGCTGCCTTATACATGTTGACACCTAAATTGAATTATCTGCCAAAGCTTGAGATCTTCTTCCTGGTCAGACTTTGCCTGCTTACATTCTTTGGGGATAGAGGATTGTTCCGTTCTGGTGCATCCTAAAAATATTTGTGTACTGTTGCAAATCTTGGCATTTCCTGAGCACGCTAATACCTTTTTTGTTTCTTCGGAGTATTTTAACACTGTACTTGCCTTATGGAGATGGATTCTCTCTCTCATTAATTCAAAACTTTGTTTCTTTACACTAACCTGGTTCCTAATCTTCTGGTCCGTAGGCCCATGAAAATGGACCTTATTAGTTTTCCAAAAGAGGCAGCATTAACTGGGTCCAATTTATGCTCTTGACAATGTCTCAAATAGTGGTTGTAGAGGGTACTTCTGGGGAGACTCACTCCTTCTGCTGTTTCATAGTTGTCTAAAAGCCACTGGAGCTATTTCAGTTTGGGAAAAAAATAAAAATAAAGGCAAGGCAGCTTTTTAAAAAATGAAAGATTATTTCATTAGATACGAAACAATGCAAACACTTAAACAGTACTTACACATTTAGTTATTCACAACTTTCCCTGTCTCTGAGCAAATTTTCACAGATAAGTTAAATGTACCATTTCACCTAAAAATAACCTTAAAAATATAAGAAAATGGCAGAACTCACAACACTTGGGACCTAAGACAATATCAGTTACTATGCAAAAATGGCTACAGGTAATTTTGTGTATACTAACACAAACTCTGAGATAAGCGTTCGCCTTTGAAGAATATGAGCAATATTGTAGTAATGCACAAAAACAAAAAGGAAAGTGTTCTTATGAAGTGTGCATTACCCCATGGTTTTCTATCATATGGACTGCCATGCTGAAGATTATTGCAGTTTTTTGTTTTATTAAAATTGAGAATTATGCATCACATTCTGCCCTTACCACTGACAAGCAAAACTGTACATTAAATTTGACTGAAAACCAAATTTGGTCCTGGGAAAATGTTTACTTTATGTTATTTTATGTGTGCTTTAAATATGAAACAATAGAATAAGCATTTACATGAATATCAATGGTCCTATGTTAAGATGTAATATATCCAAAGCAAGTTCTACTTATCAAGAGAATAGCAAAACATTCAGCTCCATAATATCAAAGCACTCCAGCCTCTATCACAGTACTAAATAAAACATTTAGAAAATAAATCACACACATTTAAATGAAGTTCATTTATGGAAACAAGATATTATGTGAAAGAGTTTGATAAGAAATGGGTTTTCTCTACTTTCTTAGTTTTAAAGTTTCCAAAATCAGTGCTGAATTCCTCATCAATAGGACCAAATGCAAAGTCTTATTAAACTATATCTAACTCAACTATTTAATATTAAGGGTGGGCATCCAGGGCCCCTGAGGTGTTTTAATTTGTAACTCCCATCAGCCCTTGCTAGCATAGCCAGCAACAAAGGATTATGAGAGCTTCAATCCAAAAACATTCAGAAGGCCACAAACATCCAACACAGATCTTACTGAAAATCCATGTTCAGTCTGAAATATCCAATAAAATCCAAAATTAAAGAAGTAAAATAAAACTTCAAGCACCACAGAGGTTTCACATATAGGTTAATATGAAACAAACTTGCAGTATTTTTCAAGAATAGATTTGACATAGCATCAGACTGACTACTTCAAGTGTTAAGAACTGCAAAATATGTTGATAAGCCCTCTCCACAAGGAGGCAGAAAATGAAAAGGTACAGTTAGGCATAATATAAAGCATAGCTGTTGTACAAATACTGAAATGCTGTATTTATATCTAAATACCACCAAGAACTATGAATTTTTAGGAAGTTACTCTTAATTCTAATGTTTGTGATTTGAAATGGAAATTTTGTTAAATTTGTTACCAGTGACAATAAACATAATGTAGCAGTTACTATCAAGCAATGCCTAAGAGAATCAGCAGTGAAAGAGAATCAGCAGTGAAAGACCCCACCTGAAGTCATGCCTCTGCCATAAACTCACTCAGTGGTCTTGTAATAGCCATTACTGTGTACATTTAATGCCCCCCACCCCATCTGAAATACAGAGAAAAAAAACTATTAAAGATTTTAACCCATATTGCATTGCCATCTAGTAATTTTGTCTTGAGAAACTTTTCTGGGCTTATTGATCTCAGGACTGTTATTATTCCTACCCAACAAGCAAAAATGTGGGGTTTAATATTTACGAGCACATACAGTTTATAACATTTTCTCTTTTGAAAAAGCCAGTAACTTCTGCTTAGAAAGCCAGCTCAGTGTTGTCAAAACTTCTGGCAACTGAGGTCTACTTTACTTCTGTGTGTATGTGGCTTCAAGTTGCCTAAGAACTTACGGTGACCCCATGAACTTCACAGGATTTTGTTAGGCAAGGAATACCCAGGGATGGTTTTACCAGTTCCTTCCTTTGAAATATAGCCTACAGTACCTGGTGTGCACTAGTACTCCAAGTACTAATTAGGGCTGACCCAGCTTAGCTTCCAAGAACAGAAGGGAATTGGTTTCTTTAGGATATTTACTCCCTTACTTTACTTCTACCCCAAGTAGTACCAACAACAGTTTCAGTAATAATAATGATGATGATCATTTATCTGAAAACAATATTGTCTTGACTCACTGTGCTGATGCAAAGCAGAGAATTAGGGCTGAATTGTGACTCTCCCCGGGGACCTTGGTGAACTATACCATCCTCAAGCCCCATTTTTTTTAAAAAAAAATGCACTAAAATATCCTTAAGACTGATAGGGAGTATGCAGGAGGGGATAAATCTGCCATGTTTTGGACACCCCAAGCCACTTGTGGCCCAGGAGAGACTTTTTTCTAACAGGAAATTACCAGGAGAGCAATTTCCAAGTCACTTCCTATGGAAAAGGAAGCTTATTCTAGGCTTCAAATGGCTCATAGGAGGCTTTAAATGTAGCAAAAAATACACAGTGTGGGGGACATATGGAGGCAAAAATATTTTAGAAAAAAAGCAGAACTATTTCTTTGGGATGCTGGGGCCTGAGGAACAAAAAAAATGGCCTAGTAGTTGCCATTTCATGGTATTTCCTGCTGAGATAATGAAAATAAAATACTTTGAACAATCTAATGGCATACATATTGTTGTTCAAAATATCAAAATGAAAAATGCTTGAGAACTCAGGAGTGATTTCAAATAGGGTTTGCTTTTGCTGTTTCATTAGAACATATCAAACAATACATGGTATTATCTAAGTTCCTACAAACAAAATAATTTCCAGAAATAGTCACAAATGTCTTTTAAATTAGTTATTTACATCACGAACATAAAAACTATGACAACACATGGGGGGAAATGGTAACCTTTACCTTGGTGTATCAAGAACACTTGTTTATTTCACTAATGAACTGCAATAAGCATATCTAAGGAAACCAGGAATATCATAGCTTCAAATTTTGCACTTAACTCATTATAATTAACCAAGATGGATTAAAATAGATATGCTACTGCTATTTAGCCCAAAGGGAAATACTAAATAGCAATTACTAAAACAACACACATTTCCCAATTAAATTATAAACGTAACCCTCCCATGGATTATAACTTATTTCAATTAATTTTAAATACGTTTGGTTAATAAACTTTACTTTTGATAGAAATTAACTGTGTAGTCACTGGTGACAGAGCAAAGTCCAAGATGAAAATTAAATCAATAAATATTTCGGGGCGGGGGGAATACTAAATTCTAAAATGGATTCTAAAATGAAAATAAGAATGTTTTAAACCAGTGATTCTCAATCTGTTAAATTACTACTCCCATAATCCCTCACCATGTCCATGCTGGCCAGGACTTCTAAGAGCTGCAGTTGAACAATATCTGGAGACTGAAGTCTGGGAACCATTATTCTAAGTCATGCATAGTTTTAAGGTAAAAAATCACTCAATACAAATATGTTTGGGAGCATGAAACATCAAGTAAACCAACAATCCTCTTGACATTGCAGCATATGCTAGCAGTGGCAGACAACTCTTATCTTTTGAGAACAGTAAGATGTGATGTACACTAGCCCAATAGTCTATTAGCGGCCATTAGCATTATAGCTAAATATAACTTCCAATGCTCAGATGCCTGTGCCTCTGAAATATCAGGTGCTGCTGCAAGCAAGGGATAGACATGAAAGTAACAAAGAAGCTAACTAATGAAGGAGAGAGAGTGAACAAACATCTCTATTTACAATCCACTTCAAGGAAAAAAAGTCACTATTATCGTACATGGTGCTTTTCAGAATTAATTGTAAGGTTTTGCTATTTGAGATATGATATCCCAATTAAATTTCAAGCAATAGGTCTTTCCAATATATTCTGGCTTGAAATTTTAGCCAGACATTGTTATTAATATGAAAACATGCATAAGAATGTAAAAAACCTGTATCACCCTCTCTATGCAGTTTCATGCCACATTCTTCCACCACAGCTCACAGACAAAACTGGTTAATTACATGCAAAAAGAACTAGGGGAAATTGAGATGAGCACAGAAAAGTACATTATAGAAATACAAGTTTAAGATTCTAAGAATTCTGACCTAGTATCACCAAACTTAGTATTGGCATCTCATCATCCTTCTTTAACTAACAATTTCAACAGTTTTCTGTTTTACAAAGTGGTTTAAGTGTGGAGCAGATCACACTTGTACACATATTAATAAGACAATAATTCAGTTTGAACAGAGGTCTTTCTGGTCCAAAGGAAGGAAAAAAACAAAAATCACAATGAATTCCACATTAGGTTTCTATCCTTGTATTTGGGTGAAAGTAAGGGTTTACAACACTAAAATCTTTTAATTGTTAAGTGATGACTGCTGGACTAGAAATTGTCTCTACATGAAAGAAGAGGGAAAAGAATCCATATTAATCAGTGGCATGATATATTATTGAACTTAAATTTGATGGGAAATGTTACACAGCAGTTAAATGTAAGAAGAAATTACCAAGTACCAGATTCTCCTCTTATTTATATAAATCATAACAGAACTTTAAGCCTCTCTCCCATTTTCCATGGTAATGAATAGAAATCTGTATAAATATATAGAAGGTTACACTGAGTTTAAGATGACCTAAGCTAACAAAGTACACACTGCTATATAGGCCTATAAATCTTTTGCTGTTATTTTTGTTGATTTTCATTGTATTTCTGTACAATATATAGAAAATAATTGTAGAAAAATTTCACTTCTTATATGCTTCTTTTCAAATAAAAAAAATGCAAGACCCCCCCACAAGTGTCTGACTAATAATGATAACATCTCCTTAGAGAGCCTAGTGATTCATTTTTATGGCAAAAAATTTGAAAAAAAAAGAACAGGTTGCTTACCTGTAACTGTGGTTCTTCGAGTGGTCATCTGTGCCATCATACACTAGGAGCTTTAGCGCCTGCGCGGTAGCGTTCGGAAACTTCTAGAGCTCGTTCTCTTGGCGGGAACCCCTCCCCCACGCCAGTACTGCGCATGTTCCTCCCGCCGAGCAACGGTCTCTCCTCAGTTCTGTCGTCCGCCGTAGAACCTACAGGGACCTGAGAAAGAGGGGAGGAAAGGGCGGGTGTGTATGATGGCACAGATGACCACTCGAAGAACCACAGTTACAGGTAAGCAACCTGTTCTTCTTCTTCGTGGTCTCTGTGCCTTCATACACTAGGAGACTGTGTAGCTTACCGGTCGGATGGCGGGTCAGGTCCTACAGCACGGAAGCCAGCACCTCACGTCCGAACCGAGCATCTCTCCGCGACCGGCAGTCGAGCCTGTAGTGGCGCACGAAGGTCGATGGTTGGGACCAGGTCGCCACACGGCAGAGTTCTTGCAGGTCAACTCCTCGCAGGAGGGCCGCAGAAGTAGCCACAGCTTTGGTGGAGTGGGCTCGAAACAGGGCTGGCAGAGGCTTCCTCGCGAGCTCATACGCCAGCTGTATAGTCTGTACCACCCACCTGGAGAAGCGCTGGGTGGACACCTTGAGGCCCTTCCGACGTCACCCATAACAAACGAAAAGATGCGGCGTCTGTCGGAAGGAAGCAGTCCTGTCCTTGTAGAAGGCCAAGGCCCGACGTACATCCAGGGAGTGAAGGGACCGCTCCAACGGTGTCGTCGGGTTCGGGAAGAAGGCAGGCAGGATGATGTCCTGGTTGAGATGGAAACTAGACACCACCTTAGACAGGAATGAGATGTCAGGTCTCAGGACCACCTTGTCTCTGTGGAAGACCATGAAGGGCTCATCGGATTGAAGAGCTGTGATCTCACCTGCTCGCCTCGCTGAGGTCACCGCTACTAGGAAGGCTGTTTTCAAGGTTAGAAGCCTGTCATCCGAGGTCGCCATCGGCTCGAAGGGCGGCTTCGTCAGCTGCGACAGCACCAACGAGAGGGACCACGGCGGTAGCGGCAGCGATACCGGCGGGTAGAGATGTTGAAGTCCTTTCAGGAACCGCTTAACGGTATCGTTCATGAAGAAAGCCGATGCCACAGATCGTGGCGGCTGGTATGCCATGATCGCGGAGAGGTAAACTTTTAGGGATGGAAACGCCAGGCCCTGTTGCCGGAGATGGAAGAGGAAGTGCAGGACGGTAGAGAGTCCAGCGGGCAATACCGGCTCACTCCTCTCATTAGCGAAGGTCAGGAAGCGTCGCCACTTGTATTGGTAGTTGCGACGGGTGGATTCCTTCCTGGCCGCGACGAGGACGGTACCGAGCACGGGATCGTCTAGTGCGATATCCTCCAGGCATGGAGGGCCAGGCGTGGCAGGTCCGGATGAAGGACTCGGCCACTGGAGTGGGAGAGCAAGCCCGGCGTCGATGGTAGCTGGAGCAGGTCGCCTCGTGCAGCTCGTAGCAGGGGTGTGAACCAGTGCTGCCTCGGCCAGTACGGGGCTACCAGGATCGCGTCGGCTCGGTCGGCGAGGATCTTCGATATCGTCCGGCCGAGCAGTGGGAACGGCAGGAACGCGTAGAGGAGTTCCCCGGTCCATGGAAACTGGAAAGCGTGATCGTGGCCCGCTCTCGAACAGAATCGGCGACACTTCGCGTTTTCCCTGGTCGCGAAGAGGTCGATTGACGGTTCGCCCCAGCGGTCTCAAATCAGTCTGAACGCCTCTCGGGAGAGAGACCATTCGTGATGGGATGAGGTGTCCCTGCTGAGGGCGTCTTCTGTGGTGTTCTCCTGCCCGGCCAGGTGAACCGCCACGGGATGCGTGTGCAGGCGAATGCACCAGTCCAACAGGTCGAGGGCAATGTTGAGCAGGGTTGTGGAATGAGTCCCTCCTTGTCTGTTGATGTAACAGACAGCGGTGGTGTTGTCGGTCAGGACCAGGACTGTGCGTCCCGCTACGATGTGGCGGAACGCTCGTAGTGCCTTCGAGACGGCGAGTAGCTCTAGCGTGTTGATATGGAGAGCGGTCTCATCGTCGGTCCATCTGTCGCGGACTCTGAGATCGCCGCAGTGGGCACCCCATCCGTACAGGGAGGCGTCGGTCGTTACCGTCACCTTCGGTGTCGGCTGTTGGAAGGGCATCCCGGACATCAGATTGCTTTGCGACTGCCACCAACGGAGGGATGAGCAGACGTCATCCAGCAGTTGCAGTCGGATGGTCTGTTCATCTCGCAGAGGGTTGAATATGCGGACGAATCAGTGTTGAAGAGGTCTTGCCCTCAGTCTGGCGAGATAGGTCACCGCGGTAGTCGCGGCCATGTAGCCTAGGAGCTGCTGTACGCTCCTCGCAGACAATGTCGGGGCCGCATAGGCGTGAGCGGCGGCCCGGATCAGGGTTTGAGCCCGAGTCTCTGGCAGATACGCCCTGGCGGAGGTGGAATCGAGAGTGGCCCCGATGAAGTCCAAGGTCCTCGCCAGCTCGAGGTGGGACTTCTTCGGATTGACTTGTAGGCCAAGGCGAGTCAGGAGCGACAACGTCATGTGGACGTTGTGGTAAAGTCTCTGTTTGCAGGACGCCACCAACAGCCAATCGTCGAGGTAAGGGTAGACGGAAGCGCCCTTCGTCCGCAGGAAGGATACCACCGGGGCCATACATTTGGTGAAGACCCTTGGGGCAGTCGAGAGTCCAAACGGCAGCACCTTGTACTGGTAGCAGGTGTCGTCGACTGCGAAGCAGAGGTACCGTCTGTGCTGCGGGCGAATGGTGATGTGGAAGTAGGCGTCTCAGAGATCGATGGAGGCGAACCAGTCCCCTCGATGGAGGAAGGGCAGGATCGACGGTATCGTGACCATCTTGAACCTCTTGGGGCGGATGTAGTAGTTCACCCCTCTGAGGTCGAGGATCGGCCGGAGGGTACCATCGGCCTTCGGTACCGTGAAGTACCGGGAGAAGAAGCCGGTGGTCTTGGCTTCCTGCGGGAGCTGCTCGATCGCTCCTTTTTGAAGGAGGGACTGGATCTCTTCCAGGAGGACCGGACTCAACGGAGTGTAGTAAACGCCTTGAGGTGGAATATCGTGAAACTCGATGGCGTAGCCAAGACGGACGATGGAAAGCACCCAAGAGTCCGTAGTGACATGTTGCCACTCCAAAAGGTGTCGAGCCAGAGTCGGTCAGTCTCCGAGCGCTGATGGTAGGCTGAAGAGTGGATGTTGGGAAGTCCTGCCAGACACGTCAAAATCGAGACTTCACGTCCGAGGAGGACTTCTTAAAGGAAGCCGGACGGCGTCTAAAAGTACGTCTGGCTGACGAGCCAGAGGACGGTCTTGACTGGCCGGATTGAGCCGAGCGCTGGAACAACGAGGTGGATGATCGTCGCCAGGATGGGCAGAAGGTGGAGGTCCTGCGGGCTTGCGTGGCCGGCTGGAGCCCGATCTTTCTGGCAGTCAACCTCGCCTTAACCAAATTGTCCAGCGCCTGGTCGGTAGTGGAGGTGAAGAGGCCCTCGCCGTCGAAGGGGAGATCCTCGATCCTCCTTCGGGTGTCCTCTTGGATGTTGGCCGGTCTGAGCCAGGCATGGCAGTGCAAGCCGATGGATCCCGCCATGACCCGGGAGGCGATCTCCACGGCGTGCCGAGAGGAGGCCATCTGCTGCCGGGCGATGGATATGGCCTCGTTGAAGATGACCGAGGCGGCCTGACGGATATCCTCCGGTACCGTCTCCATCGCCGGTTGAAGGCGGTTGAGTACCTTTTTCAGGTATGCCGCGAGGCAAGCCTGCGTGTTGGAAAACCTAATATGCAAGGAGGCGGCGGAATAAAACCTTCTTGCGTAGGCGTCCAACTTCCTGCCTTCTTTATCCGGCGGAGTGGTGTGTTGTCTGCCGGTGCCTTTTGTTTGTGCCGACTCGACCACCACAGAGTTCGGTGCAGGGTGGTTGAAGAGATAACTTGAGTTATCCTTCTGCACCCTGTAGAGGTGCTCCAAACGCTGCGGTATCGGCTGTGCCAAGGCCGGTCTGTCCCACGCGGACTTAACCACTTTAGCAATCTGGGGCAGAAGAGGCAGCGGGGCCGCGGCAGGTTGCTTCCCCTTGAAGATAGAGAAGACGGGATCGTCATCCTCCGGCTCCGCATCCGCGATCTTAAGGTCAAGGGTAGAGGCCATGCAAAGCAGCATTGCAGAGAACTGGTGGACGTCCTCTGGTGCTGAATCTGGGATCGGCTCCCCGAATCCCAGCGGAGGAGACTCCTGGGAGGCCACGTCGGAGGCCTCTGACTCGGCGCTCGAGTCGTAGGACTCCGAGCTCGGTGAGTCCTCTCGCCGCTCACTCTCTGGCTCCTTCACTGTCGTTGCGGGTGTAGCCTTTTTGGGCTTCTCTGCAGCCGGGACGGTGGTAGTGGCAGCATCATGCTTCGGCTGGCTCACCACAGACTTCACCTTTCTGGTGGTGACTGGCGTAGTTTGACAGGCCGTGGTGGTCGTAGCCTGTCCAGTCACCACTGACTCTGCAGGGCGCGTTGCCGTGGCTGTAACCCTGGGAGACGGCGATACCGCTCGGTATCGAGGCGAAGGCTCTCTCGCCCTATGGTATCGAGGCGAGGGAGAGCGGCTGAAGGAGCGGCGGTCCGACGGCGAACGGCTTCGGTGCCGACGGTACCGAGAGTCCTCTCTTTGAGGCGAGCGTGAGTCGCGCTGTCTCCGAGGTGACCGGGACCTCCGGAAGGTCTCTCAGTGTCTCGGGTCACAATGGTACCGATCCCGGTACGATGGAGAATGTGACCGGTAAGAAGCCGGGCGCTCTCTCCACTCAGATTCCCTGGCGTACCTGGCCACGTAGGACGCCGAGGTATATCTGGAGGCAGACGAGTGAGATTGTTCCTCTCTTGTCTCCCTAGGAGGCAGCGAGGTCACTGGACGCTCCGAAGAGCGGGACCAGGACCTGAATGAAGTAGAACGCCGCTCCGGAGAAGCAGAGGGCTCTCTCTGCTGCAGGTCGGCCGACCTGCGACGGCTGGATGGGCAGTGGTGCTCCTCCACCAGGGTTGGAGGGTCTACCACAGGCGAGTCCGGAAGGCTGCAGAGTCGGAGGAGGAGTGGGAGGTTGAACGTCCCCAGCCGGGGAGCGCTTCTTCTCCTTCCTCTTCTTCTTCTTCTCCTTCTCTTTGCCCTTGTCTCCATCCGGAGCAGGGCGCTTTTTAGTAGGCATCTCCTTAACGGGAGCCTCAGCCTTCCTCGCCGTCGAGGATCCTTTTGCTGACTTGGCAGCCGCCGAGAGCTTCGGGATCCTCGGTAATGCCGATATCGGCGTTCTCGCTGGTACCGAGCCCGATACCGACGAGGTGGACGGAATGGCAGCCGCCGATACCGTCGATGGCGTAGTCGTCTTCTTTTCGGCCATCTTAGAAACGGAGGTCTCGTTGATTGCCCTCAAAGACTGCTCCCAACAGTAGGATTTGAGTCTCGCGGACCAGTTGTGGAGAGTCTGGGGAGTAAAATCCCGGCAAATTTGGCAAGTCCAAGTATTGTGGGACTCACCCAAACAGAAGAGACACTCCCTATGGCCGTCGTTGAGGGCAACTTTGCGCCCGCAGGACACGCACTTCTTGAAGAGCGCGGACATAAGACGAAAACGCCGAACGAGAAAGTCCAAAAAATACCAAATCCAGGGGAAAATCCAAGGGAGAGGTCAGAAAACAGTCCAAAAGTCCGAAAACCGTGAAAAAACAGCAAGCCAAGCAAGAAATCGAGGAACAAGCCAAAGAACCTTCCGTACGCGATGGCGGACGAGAAAGAACTGAGGAGAGACCGTTGCTCGGCGGGAGGAGCATGCGCAGTACCGGTGTGGGGGAGGGGTTCCCGCCAAGCGAACGAGCTCTAGAAGTTTCCGAACGCTACCGCGCAGGCGCTAAAGCTCCTAGTGTATGAAGGCACAGAGACCACGAAGAAGAATCATAATTATAAATAGAAATATAGAAATAGTCAGGTAAAATTAGAAGAAAGAATCTATAAATTATGTGGGTGATGTAAATAATGTAATGTCACACAAGGAATAGTGTCAGACATCCTATAGCTTCATTCTGAAGAGAACAGTAGTGGGATTCTATAAAATATTTAGAGAAAAAAAAGTCACACTATTAATTTACTATATACTCGGCTGATAAATAATGTAACCAATTCCTCTGTGTAGTATTTAAAAAACCAAATTTTAATCATTTCCCTTTGAAAAATGCCTAATAATAATGTTTTCTTTTCCCAGGTGTTTTGCTCGAACCTCTGCTTTATTTTTCTGTGAAGAAATGTCCACATAAAGCTAAGATTTTCAGCCTTGGACTAGATTTTCTATAAGGAAAAGTTAATATTGTTTGAGAAGCATCTACTGTAAAGGCCAGTGCAAAAATAAAATTGAACTTTATACAGTCCCTGCTCTTTAAATAACATGGCTGGTCTGGTTTTCCTATAAGAGAAAGGCAGAGCAACACCTAAAGTACACTGTAATTATTTTAGGCAACCTTAATTCTTTGAAAAAAAGCAATATAGAAAAAATATAATATGTTGTTGTTGTTGGATTTGTACTCAGGTTCCAGGTTTTTGGATCATCAGGAATTTTATTTTAAGATTTCCAATATTTATGCTTATCTCTTTCTGTGCCGATGTTATGTTTACATAGTTTCATTTATTTCAAAACTTCATGACTACTGTCTTTTCATCACTCAGATAAATACAAAGCTAAATAAAAAATTATGCTAGTGACTTCTGCTCACACAATGGAACTTTCATTTTCTTTCCTGTCCCCTGTACACATTTCAAATCTGCTCCAGAACACATCTGGGGAACACATAGATGGGAGCATGAGAGAGAGGATGTATGAGAAAGCAGTGGCCATTCTGCTGGTAGAACGACACTATTGGATATAACTATTACTTTATGATTTAAGAATGATGAGGTGGCACAATGAACAACAGTTATTCACAGATTTTCAAACAGGTTCAATATATAGAATGAGGACTAAAGAAGCACTGGGGTAGGAAAACAGGACTGAGGTTAAACATAAACACATGCACACACACACACACACACACAGAGCGGACCTACAGAAAATACAATGGGGTTTTTAACCTAGTGAAACTATAAACAAACTGAGCCCCTTCCTCAAATCGGATGTTCCATACTGAGAAATTTACCATCACACCATATCCAGTGGCCTAAGCACTTCCCAAACTTTAGCCTAGGTAGTTCCAAAAATATGAATAGTCCTGCACTGAATTTCTTCTGGGAGAAACAGATTTTTTTGTTCTTCATCACTGCAATACTGCAAGCCTATATGCACTTTTCTGCATCTCCAGCCCTCCCTTATATTTATTATAGTTTGTATTGATTTTGACTGAACTGCTTAATTGCTTTACTTTATTGTGGGTTAGAACAGGATTCAGTGTTTGTCTCCCATACAAGCAAAGGCTCCTTTTATCCATAGAAGGCATCTGATCAAGTAGAGCATCTCTACTGGGAGATTAATGGAAAAGGAGGCAAACTTTGCCAATTTCCCCTCTCCTTAAAGTTCCTCTGCCCTGCCCCTTGCATCTGCTTCTGAGTATTAAGGAATCTCTGGAACAGTATAGGAAGTGATGCTGGAGGCTGTCAAGGGAGGGAGAAATCAACAACACTCACTTCTCCAGCTTCCCTTTCCTTTACAGAGTGACCTGAGTGCTTCTGTTTGTTGTAAAAATGGTAGGTTCCAATCCATGAGATTTATCAATTATGACCAGTTTGTAGTTAGGGTAGGCTCACTAAGATCAAGGAGATGAGTAAGATCCACTAAAACCAATGAGGCCAACCTAGTCTGAATGGGTTGGATTTGATTCCCATACTACTACCAGCAGGAGTGCTCGCTGGAAGGACAAAAATACATTTTGATGCCATTTTATGAAGCCCTTATTTAGAACTCACAAAATGCTTGGTACTTGGCAGTATAGGCTGTGTATAAAAGAAATACTTACATATTACAAGGACCCCTGAAGAGTGCTCTGTGCAGAAGAGCATTTGTATCCTCTTTCAGTATTCCTGTCAGAGAGACCAGGACGATCTCCTTCCAAGAGTGAAGGGCAATTCTTCAGTGGTATCCCACTATAACTCCCTTCTTTGTCATTATAGTGAAAGTTAACTTACAGAGGAGAAAATGAAGAGATGTACTTGGGAAAGATAACACGGATAACACAAACTAGCTTCTTCACTCTGGTGACTTCAGCCTTTAAAAGCAAATGCTTTCTTATCTTCAGATCTCCATTTCTTCACTTGGATGTTCACATCACATTTTCTGCTTCTGTATACATCTAAAATATGAAGTAATCTAGGGAAGTGTTTCCTAAGCTATCTGATGTGGGAGACTAGCAGCATTATTCTCCCAGTGTACCAGAGACTAGTACTATATCTGTGCCCACTGACTATAAATGCTTCTTTCTTTCTTAGAAACTTTCCATGGGCCAGCAGTCAATAGCTTACATAGCAGCAGCGGTCCATGGACCACCATTTTGAGTAGTGCTGTTCTAGGGAACAGGGTTTCATACAAATGCAGCTGAATTTCTTTGCTTTTAAAATCACCAAATCTTTAGCCATAATTTTACATCCTCCTCCTTGTCAAATGAGAACAGAATAATTATTTGTTTAGCAATAATATGAATTCCATGTTAACCCAGATTTAACTGGCATTGTTATTTTAAACTCCTTTCGCGTTTTGGGAAACATGTCCTTAAAACCAAGAGCAGTATTTTTTCACCTAGGAAATTAAAGAATAATTTTGGTGCACTGACATTTTGCCTGAAAAAAAGATACAGCATTCAGGTGCTGTGAGAGTCCAAAAGTGGAAAGGAAGATCGAGAAGCAAAAGGGGGAAAAAGCCGCAAAACAAAACAAGCATTTAGAAGGCAAGCTAAGCATGCAGAACAAGCAAGGGATTAGTTTACATGAAGAAGAGGCAACTTACATGGCTGTTGAGAAGAGAGCTTCTGTGAGTGGACAGACCATCAGACTTTTGCAGTGTCTCAATCGCCATTTCAATCTGATAATAGATGTCATTAAAAAAAAAGGGCTCAAGACAAGATAGTAATAAAGTCTGACTATAGAAATATTGATAGATTGCCCAAAGTTGAAAAGGAAACTTTAGTTCAGACAGATATTAATTACAATATATTGAAAGCATGACCCCTCATATTTTTACACCAGCAAATGCTGCATACACTACTGCTTCTACAAAAACTGAAGGATGACATTTTCAGAAAACCTATCTGCCCCTTTCGCTGCTCATTCCTGAAGAATAAAGCAGAACTTGATTTAAAGCTAAACCATTTCCAAAAATACCTAAGAATCTTGAGTACGCTATCCAATCCACCTGAAGTAGATAAGTGTTGTAGAATAAAAATTATTTGAACACTTGAAATAGTTGACTGAGGTCCCAATCTTACACACACTTATCTGTGGGTGAGTATTAATGAACTCAGAAAAATAATTTCCAAGTAAACACAAATAGCAGTGGACTCTGGGAGTTGATTGTGTAGACTTGGTTTTGCTTTATACACCTCTTGCTTGGTAGTTCTTTTAAAATGCACTAAACAAATTGCTGTACTTAAAACATTATTTAGATTGTTTGCACACTTTCATAATTTATTGAGATGATATTTGGGACCTTCAAAGAATATGTGGTAAGCAGCAGGTACTCAGAACTAGTGTTATAGTTTGAGATTTTTGCCATGGCAGTTCTCAGTACCCAAAAGTCATGTGCTGGTCAGTTTAAAATACATTTTGCATATTTGGTAATGGCTGCTGGAAAAGTAACACACACACACACACACACTCTAGATGTGCATGAATCTGTCTCTAAGCCCTCAAGTCCATTTTCTGGGTTCCTGGACTTGTACAGACATTCATATATAAAAAATATCTTAAAAACTTGCTATTAAAAACAAGTAGAAAAAGAGTCTATACATGGAAAATAATATAAAATGAAACATCCCCTTCAAGCTTATCAGACAGAAAGAAAATACAAACTACTCTCTTGAATTGGATTGAAATAATAACAGCATGAAATTAATTGCTTGTTTAGAAAAGAATACTCCACAAGATAGATGAAACCACAGGCATGCTTTTATTTTTTCAGAACAAACACTTTCTAGTGATTATTCCAGCTTGATTAAATTGTGAGGAAACAAGCTAAAGTTATTTGACTGACTAAATAGTCCATCTAGCCAAGTCATAAATAACCCAAGAAGCAAAGGTATTTTCAAGCCCTGTTAACCAGAGATTCTTTTGAGTGGAAATGCTAAGGTTGAAACTTGGGAATATATGCATACAAATCATATGTTGTACTACTATATACTTCATTACAGAGTACATAAGTTACAGAAACTTTTTAAAAATGCCTTGGTATTCCTTTTGATAGGAAAGGCTTATTTAAAATGCTTGTTAGCAGTCTCTTACTTGACTTTCCAAGGCATCCTTCATTAAACATTTAAAATTATACCAAATGTTAAAACACACACACACACACATATACATACATACATATTAACACCAACATTGATCAGAAAAGCTGAAACAGGAAGAAAATGTCAGCAGGGTAGTCCGAAAGTCTACTGGAAGAGAACCACCTTGGTCTGATGTCTAAGAGTCATTAAAGATGAGTGAGGCCCACTTCCCTTGAAGGTATTTCACAGATTCACACTATTACAGAGATGACATTGTCCTACATATTTCTGCCCACTGTACTTCAGGTAGTGGGGGAACCAGCACAGCTTGTGACAAAGATCCCAGCACACCATAAGGTTCATATGGGAGTAAGTGGACATTAAGGGTCAAGACCATTTAGCGTGCTGAAACATACGTGGGTTGGCTGCCCTAAAATAATTCTATTTTGGCTGGAAGCTCTTGATTGGATTAACAAAACCACTAATAAAACATACACCTTCAAAGGACTTTACTGATTTTATCAATTTATGACAAAGAAAATGAAAATGCCCTATGTAAAGATCGTACATCTACCTTAATATGCACAGCAAAGACAAAGATAGCAGGACATAGAAGAATTTTAAAGGTTTGTCCATTAATTGCTGGTTAGCAGAATTTGGACCCTCACACTGTTAGAGAAACTTCCACCTTGCCACAGGAGAAATAGCTGAAGCTACTTTCAAGACCATATGGTACCTGTTTATAACACATATGACACATGTAAATTTTCCACATGCCTTCCTGTTGAACCATGATATTCTGGATGCTATCATGATGAGCATCTTTTGGATATTATTTTTTAAAAATAATTGTCTGATTATACTTTGAATTACGGAATATTTGCTGTAGAGGGAAAGGGTGGGAAGGAGATAGTTTACTATTATACTATGTAAACTCTCAATGAAAATATTTTTTTAAAAGACAGTTTATAGGTATAATGCTCAAACTCAGCAATACTGTTTCCCTATTTAGTGAACTTATTTATATAGACTGTCTTTCATCATAAAATAAAGCACAGCAGTTTGTAAGTTAAACCCAATACCATAAAAATTGCAATTAAAAATTGTACACCCTGAAAACTTATTTATGTCTTGGACAGGTTCTTCAAAAATATGATAATCTAGCATAAATCTTGCATTATACAGTAACCATTTATACTACTTTTTATGTTATTTAGTAATATCACATGTTTTCCAAGAGTTTGTTAGAGGATTAAAACAATATGCCCTTACTGTCAACTTTCTATGATTTGTTACAGCAAATGAAGAGTCATTATTTGGATTTAGTGGATAATGATGGTGGAAAGTTGCCAGCAACACAGTTGCAGATGGAAAGGAATGCCACATTGTATTATGAGAGTTAGTGTCCTTATATGTCGCCCTTACATTGTGGGGCAATTCTTATCACCAAGAGCAACTGAAGCTGACACTTTTTATCATCTAATTGGAATATTTCCAAATATTTCCAATATTTACAAGGATCGTATCCACAACATGTGTGATTCATACCACATAGAACAGAGATAATTCTTATGGGTAGGGAAACCTCTAGAAAAATATGGATAATTGGATATCCACAGAGAACCTATGCAACTGGTTTTGTCTTTGAACCCCCTCCCTCTCCCTCAGACTACTTTCTTAATGGTAAAATGTTTTGTTTACCATGACTTAACAATAAAACTCTACACTGGTCAGTCATGTTGGTATAGGACTTTAAATGACTTTCCTAAGACAAAATAATAAGATACATATCTTGATGACTTTACATTTTCTTGAAATAGCCATCTTCAGTTTAGAATACTCCTCTAGACATGGGGAGGAAAGGATTCAGATAGCAAGATTTTAGAGGGCACACAATTGAACAAATGCATTGATGACTTACTTTTTTAATGTTCAAATTACTATTGTTATCTTTTATAACAAAAACATACCCATGAAGGAGGAGAGCAAAGTGATGCCCAAGCCACATTAACTTAAAGCAAAGACTAAAACATCATTAAATAGTTGGCTTCTCTACGTCTATCTGTCATCTGCTTGCAGTCATTGTACCTGGCTACATTAGAGGAAAAAGTGAGACCACATAGCTCACTTTAGCAGCTAAAGTGTGACTGATATTCGGCTCTTTCTGTCCCAGAACTGCAGAACAAGAAAGAAATGACAGCTGTGTGGCAGAGCATATGCTTTGTACACAGAAACTACATCCTTGACATCTTCAGTTAGAACAAGTTTATTCATTTATTTATTTCCCACCTTTCTCCTGACATGGGACTCACAGATCAGGTCACACATAATATAGAAGACTTCTGTCAGAGACATAGACAACCACAGCAAACAGAAGTAGATAATACCAGAGAACCATAAGGCAGTTTCCTAGCAGTCTCCTCTAAGGGTCATTCCTCCTAACTATTAAATATTTCTGACATGTTATCAAAAAGTACTGAAAAAAAAATTGCTTTCTTGTCTCCTCTCCATTCTAGTATATCAGGAGGACAACATGCATACTATTTTAGATCGTTGTAGGCAGGAAGAACGCTGTTTTTAAAAAGTCTTTATGCAGTAACTTGGAACTTTTGGTACTTGCTCAACTGCTAAATAAGAAAAAAAACTGCATGCAGAGTACAATGCTTTTAAAAGCCTCTTTAAAAACTCAGGATAATTTAATGTATCTTGTCTCTGCTACACTGAATGGGATAAAATCAAAATGTGGAAAATCAAAAATCAAATTGTTAGAGTAAATGAGGAAAAAAATTAACAGTAAAATGTAGAGAAGTAAATCTTATAAACCTTAACATAAAAGACCATGGGCAAAGGGTTTTGTGGTAATTTATGACTCATTGCTCTCTTTATTTTTGTTCTTGATTTTTTTTAAATCAAAGATGACAACAGCTAAAAAACAATAATAAAGGTTGATTTCTGATTATACTTTGCTATTATGGTAGTGAAATCCAGGGTGGGAAAAAGGAATGTACTAAATGAATAATTAAATATTGGTGTAACATTAATTAGAGAAACTATAACAATGCACTAAAATAAGTATTTGCTTGCTCACTCATATTAAACCAGAATTCTCAATAATTCTGACCTAAAGCACCAAATAAGCCACAGATACTTATCATCACATGAAGAGTACATGAAACTCTCTGCATCCTCTCTGCTCCAAGAACCAATATACGAGCAACAACTGGATTTTACACAAATAGCCTTGGAAAGATTAATCAAATTCTTTCAACAGAAAAAATATCATAACAATGAAGTTTGAATGAAGTTCACAAGTGAACTGGGCACTAGCTACCTCTGCAGCCAGTAACATTCTACACAATATATATTATTACAGCTACCTGATCTTTTAAAAACATAGACAAAGTTGTCTGGTATTAATTAGAAGTTTGATCCAGCATGCTCTACTTCACTGATCACTAATTCAAATTTATTTATCTTTAGCAATGGCCCACAAATACATTTGTCACCTGACTGCTGCTGGGTAAATTTTTCACTCAGACACCATGAATCTTCCCAAATTTGGAAAAGGAGGATTCTCTTTAATGTCACATTGACATCAGAAGCATCACAGAATAACAGAGTCTCCTGATCTTTCCACCTTTCATGTTCCTAAAGATGAACTCCTGTGACGAGTTCAGTGTAACATCAGACAAATCTGTCTCTATCCTCTGCAGTGGAGGATGGGCATGAAAAGACTAAATTTTGACTGGCAACCAAGTCTAGCTACAATTTGTTGACACCTGGCCCCAGGCAATGGAAAGGAAAGATCACTTATCTGTAACCATGGTTCTTTCAGTGGCTATGAATTCACACATATGAGATCTCCAAGCACTTGTGTAGATTATTCTACACAAGCTTATCTGTGTCTTCTGGTATGAGCTCTGCCTCATCAATACACATGTCAGTGTTTGTTCTGCTAACTCACTCAGTTCCCTGTCTGCTGCCGTCTCATCCTAGCAGAGGAGTGGGATATCGAAGTGGGTAGAAGCGTAGGTTATATAATGAGTTCACAGATTAACACTGGAAGAACCATGATTAAAGGTAGGGAGCTTTTTCTTGTTCTTTGTGACTTGCACATATGACAGCTTAGCAAGCTCAAGTGCACTGGAGAATGAACACATCACAATATCAAACAATGCACCCTCACATGATCTAACATTCAAATTATAATGATGAATGAAAGTTGATAGCTGTGATTATACGGTTGCTTTGCATATGTCTGTGACAGAATGTCAGTCAAGAAAGCTGCTGAAGCAGAAGGAGCCCTTGTAGAATGACCTCTGATAGCTTAGTAAAGTACAAAGTTTGCTAGATGGTTTCACAGTTCTAGGGTAACTACAACCCATTAAGCCAAATACTGTGGAGAAACAGAGAGCCTTCTTAGTGGCACCATAACAAAAACCAGGTATTTCAATTGTCTAAATGCTATCTATGATCCTGGAGATTGGGGTCCAATTCCCTGCTTGGCCATGGAAGTCCACTAGGTGACATTAGGTTCATCACACACTCTCAACCCCAGAAAACCTCAACAGGTTCTTCTTACAGTTGCCAGAAACTGAAAATGACTTGAAGGTGTACAACAACAATCTCTCAAGGTAGAACCATGCATGCCACCACAGGACTACACTACCACCCAAGCAATTTGCCTCACAATCAGCAACATGTCTGGCTGTTAATTTATTGACATATCAGAGAGAAGGCCACTGACTAGTAGAAGATGTTGACTAGTTGTTTTGATTATTTGGGAAATTATTAAAAAAAGATTAATCAACTTCCACAAGTTCTGCTAGTATGTAGTCATGTAGGCATGATAGCTGGAAAAGGGGAAAGCAAGAACTGCCAGAGGCTAAAACCAGCATTCCATGGCACTGAGTTTTCTCTCCGCTTTGACATTACTGTCTCCTTGAGATGTAGGCTTCAATATGTATTTGTAGTGGCTTAAAAAGGAAATCCTGTTCTCTGCAAAAATTGTCAATTTTCTGAAATGTAGGTGGTATAGATGCAGGTGTTTGCCAGGATTTACACATGATGGTGGGGGGAAGCATCAAGATTGCTACCAGTGCTGCCATCCAAGTCTGTACCCTTTTAAAGATACTAATTTCTGCATTCTCTGTAGATTTTTGAATGTCTAATTCTAACGCAGGTGCCATCTGAATTAACTCTTCAGCACTAAACTATCTAGTGAAGAAATAGAGTGTTGATGAGAGGAAGATCATGAGTCTGTAATCATTACCTGATTCTTCCTTTCTGGGAGAAGACTGAAATTTTGAAGCTATGTATGGAATCTACAATGGGTTGATCAGTTTCCAAAGCCAAAGCAGTGGCCATCAAAATGCAAGGAACACGTAAACAAAATAAAGCAGTAGTAACTGCCTGGTGTATGGAAAGAGCTGAAGTAGAAGTAACAACTACAGCAGAAGTTGTTGAAAGCAAAGCTTGCATCAGTAATTGTTGAAATTGTGTGGAGCACAAAGAAAGTGGAATTACTGTGTGGAAAAGTTTTATGGACATGGTAGCTATCTGGGCAGGCCGTACCTGTGTGTCCCCATCTGATGAGACTGTATTAGTTGCTTCTGGATACCGTGCGAGTTTAAGTTAAAAAAGAGTTGTTGATATCAATGTGAACTGGACCAGCTGTAGTGATGACAAATAATACTGTTCCAATCACAGTTGAGACAAGGTTTGATGCCAAGGCTTGTCAAATTCAGGAGTCTGTCAGTAAGGTATATCTATGTGTCCCGGAGACCTTCCAGATCATGTATAAGCTGTTGACCTTGTACACCACCTGTCATACATATTTCTGTCATCAAGGTCCCATATGGAATGTTTGGATGTAGGAAAATGTGTAGAACAAGTGGCAAAACATTGTCTTAACAATGAGCACAACGCTGTTCAGAATAATAATCTTAGTTGGAAGAATAAAATGTCAAGAACTTCTAAGATTTTTCCCTAATTTAATCTTCCAGCTGTTCCTCTTTTGCAGTATAATAGTTCAGATGCATGCATCCAAAATTGGTATTGGAGACTGCAGACATGATCATTTTCCTTCTTCGCTATCTGCACATTAAGTCCTTGGAATGGTAAAACACCAGGTACTCTACACTTGGTGACCTGGTGACAGATGGTAGGAATATATACATTTATTCTGATGTGTTTCTGATTTACAGTATTCCCAGTATGAAGGGTAATAGCTGGTCTCTAAACAAGTATACTTTATTTTCTTAGAAGGCTTATCTCACACCTTATGCATTGATTCAGACTTATGTTGTTTCTGTTTGTCACTGGGAAAGAAACTGTGTTCTTTGGCATCAAAGGGCAGACTTTTGATGTCAACTCTGAGTCACATCCTGGTACAGTATCAGCTGTGGCATTGGTCCTAGGCTCTGACTCATGCACTGAGGTATGTTCTGAACATCAGTATTAGTAATGTGGTAATGCTGCTGAAGGTAGAGCATGATGACAAGCCAAAACTGAACTCAAAACTTTGATTTAAAAGTTGATGCCAAAGGAAAAGATTTTCTTTCAAGAGAAGGAAATGGAAGATATGCAGCCCTTTTCTTAAGTCCTTACAGCTTTGAGGAATAAAAGCTCAGCAGCATTTGCAGATTTTGATGCTATGATCTTCACCTAAGGAGAACAGACACTCAGTATCCAACAGCAAGGGAAAGTCTGGCTCCAAATGAAACAAATGAAAAGGTGCATGGGGCCCATAAGGCATAAAAATGAGACACACAAAAGGCCACTATACCAAAATCAAGACCAAAAAAAGAATCCCTTCTCTTTGTGTGTGGCTTTTTATGGTAATGAAGAAAAACAATTAGAAGAGAAAAAGAACTATTTACAAGTAAGAAGAAAGGCTCAGAAGATCAACAATTCGAACTCACAAAGAGAGTGTTCCAGGACGCTGTTAATTCAGAAGGGGACAAAAAAGAAATAGAGGCAAATTGGAGGGAATATACAATGAGACGTAGAGAAATAGCAGGTGACACTCATGCCAAAGGATGCTACTGGCTCAACTATGCTAACTTCCAAATGGCATGAGGAGACACAGTGAAGTACCTATGACTTACAGAGACCCACAAAGAATTACTGCTTCAATTGAGTGTTATACAACTAAAACACATTTTAGGAATGTAAGATATATAGAGAAGAGAAAATAACTCTCAGTAAAACATCAGCTTGTGTGGAATTTGTCAATAGACAGAATTCTTAAAGTAGTAATACAGCATATTAACATAATTATTTCTGATGTTACAATGTTGTACTCAAATCTTTGACTAGTTTCTATGAACAAGAGTTTTATCTGCAGTGAACAAAACACAAAATACTAAAATAGATTCTTGGAAAAAACATGGCCTCCGGGCTTTGTTTCAAAACTATAATCGCTATGGTTTATATATAGTATAGTTTATACAAATGAAATTGAGGATTAATTATAAGCTTAGAGTGATTTTCAGAGTGACCAAAATTAACACAGGAATCTAAGCTCCTGAAGTTTTCTGTCCATGTTAAACCAAGTCTGATTGTTTAGGAGACTATCCATGAATCACCTTGAACATGCCCACTACACTTTCAATACTAGTTCACAATGATAAAATGTGTTCCTAAAAGCTTTAATGAATAGAATCCAACACTCCTAAATCTGCAAAAAAACAAAAACAAAAACAAACCTTTGTCTTTGCCACAGATTTCTCTCTATAACTTAAATAAGAGCCATTTTTTCATTTAACAATAATCTGATGCTGAGACTTTCCCATAATTAACATGTGATAGATGACACAAATGCTACCATGTATCTACAAACATAATACTGATATCATAAAGTAATTGGTGAAATAGGGATACAAAGAGCTTGGTAGGTTTTTCTTCTTTGTGAATTCCTCATAAAACACATGTAATATGCTTCAATGTCACGGTGCAACAAGAAATTACTTGAAAAAAGTCTGTTGCAGTCTTGAAAAGGTTTCATTTATTTTTCTACTATTACCTGATATATTCCACTTGTTTTGTGGGTACAAAAATGAGAGAATACAGCAATTATTCAGCTCAAAATACTGACAATCTGACATTGCAGAAACACATCTAAAACTTGCATTTACCAACCCTCTTTTGTCTTTATCTAATTTAACACCCATTTGTCATATTATTTATAAAAAACACAGAGTGATTAAAAATGTCTATTTCTTTCAAGCCAATTTTTAAAAACTCTCCTTTTTTTAATCTCTCAAAACAGATGGCACACAAAATAATTATGGATATTGTCATGTACAGCACTGACAGCTGCACAGGTATATTTTAGGACCCTACAATTTTAAAAGGCTTTCTGTATCCCACCTTAGGGTTGTTGTTTTTTTTTAAGAAAACGTATGTAACTCCTATAGCTGTAATGCCCATCAATAGCATTGCCTTCCTACAATAGTGAGAGTACATGTTCCTGTGTGTCAAGAGGTTATGCTGATAGAGGCAGTGCTGCTGGTAGGGTCTCCCATGTCAGACAGGGAGAAGTCAGACTAAATGTGCCACACAGCTACTGGGGAGAAACTGTACTGCAGGGTGACACTGGTGGTGGATCTCTCAGAGATAACAGCAGTGGCACCACAGCTTACACTTGTTAATACTGCACAGAAGGAGGCACGGTAAACCCCTTTTGAATGTCTTTTACCAGGAAAACCCTGTGATGAGACATCCAAAAAGAAACATGAGATAGTGCTAAAAGATGAGAGTCCCAGGTCAGATGGTACTCAAAGAACTACTGGGGTGGAGAAGATGACAACTATGCTGTGGCTAATGATGAAACTGGACTCAAGCCAAAAAGACATTCAGCAGTTGACGTGCTCAGAGATGAAAGGAAAGCACGAAGCTAGACATAGTAAAACAAGAAATGGAACATATAAACATTGCAATACTTGGGGTGAGCAAGTTAAAGTGGACAGGAATGGGACATTTTGAATCAGATAATCACTCAGGAAATGAAACTCTAAGAAATGGCATGGCATTAATAGTGAGGAGAGATGTAGCAAAAACAGTCAAAGAATACAATGCAAAGTCTGACTGAATCATATCAAAAATACTTCAGGGAAAGCCCATCAATATAACTATAATCCCATTTTAAGTGCCAAGTACAGAAGCAGAAGAAGATCCTATGCTAGAGCCCAGGAGGAAACTGATCACACACCAAAACAGGGCTTCTTCTTCATCACAGGCTATTGGAATGCAGAAGTAAGAAACAGAGCAGAATCAAAGCCTGCTGGAAAATTTGGCCTGGGATCAAGAAAAATATCACTGAAGAATTTAAAGATAATGTAAAAAATAGATTTGTGCTATTAAGCCTAATTGACCAGGAGTTAGAAGAACTCTGGGTTGAAGCCAGAGGCACTGTCAGGAAAGAATGCAAAACAACACTAACTGCAGCAAACAGGAAGAGAAGTCTCAGTGGATGACAGATGAAACTCTTCAAGCAGTTAGGGACAGATGAGAAGCAAAAGTAAAAGGTGACAGTAATAGAGTCAGAACCCTTAATGCAACTGTTCAACAACTTGTGTGCAGGGACAAGGAGAACTGCTATAGTAATCAATGTAGAGAAATAGAAGATGGTAACAAAAAATGAAGAAGAGACCCCATTCATAAAATCTGAGAAATCAAAGGGAAATTTAAATCAAGAGTGGGGATGCTGTATGACCAGCAGGGGAACACATTGCATGACCAAGTAGAAATTTAAAAAAAAACCCAAAAAAACAGCGAAAACAATACACAGAAAATCTATATGAAAGAGATGAAAGGATGATAGATTAATTCAAGAAAGAACCATTTGAAGATGAATCTCCAATTTTAGAATGTGAAGTGGAAGCTGTATTCAGGGAAAAATAAATCTGCAGGAACAGATACCATACCAATAGAGCTATTTCAAGCTACAGATACAGAACTTACTTTAGGTCCAACTAAAATCTGTCAGCAAGTCTGGAAAACAAAATAATGGTCCAAGATTGGAAAAGTTCAACATACATTCCAATCAAGAAAGGAGGCACCAGAGACTGCAGTAATCACAGGATCATTGCATTAATTTCCCATGCAAGCAAAGTGATGCTTAAAATTCTACAACAAAGACTTTGATCATATATGGAGCAAGAAATGTCAGATGTCCATTAGGCACCATATTGTAAACATATGTCAAATAATGAAGTGCACCAAAGAATTTTAGAAGAATATCATATAGATTATAGCAAAGCTTTTGGTTGTATAGATCACAAAAAACTTAAAATAAATGGATGTCATAACATTTGATTGTCCAGATGTGAAACCTGTACTAAGGATAAGAAGCTGCTGTCAGGACAGAATACAGAGAAATGGAATGGTTTCCAATTGGTTAGAGGGTCAGACAAGGCTGCATTTTATTATGTTATCTGTTTAACTTGTATGCTGCATGTATCGTATGTAAAGCTGGATTAGACTCAGAGGAAGGACACGTGAAACTGGAGGAAAGAACTGAAGATACTACTAGCTGATACAACAGCTGAGGACACTACTAGCAGAAAACAGCAAAGAATTGAAATGATTACTGAAGAAAGTCAAGGAAGAAAGTACAAAAGCAGGTTTAGAGTTCAACTTTAAGAAAATAAAAATAATGACTACAGATGATTTAAATAACTTTAAAGCAAATGATGAAGAAAATAAATAATTCAAGATTTTCCAAATTTTGGTTCACTCATTAATCAGAATGATGACTGAAATCAAAAAATCAGAAGAAGACTAAGACTTGAAAGGGCAGCTATGAAGGAACTAGACAAGATCCTGAAGTGTCAAGAGATATCACTGATGTACAATTGTGAAAGCTGGACAGTGAAGAAAACTGATAGGAACAAAATCAACTTATTTGAAAAGTGGTCCTGGAGAAAAGTTTTGCAGATACTGTGGACTGCTAAAAGACCAATAAATGGGTAAGAAAATGAATCAACTCTGAACTCTCCCCAGAAACCAGCATGACTAAACTGAGATTAAACTGTCATACTCTGGACATATCTTGAGAAGATATGATTCACAGCTCTGAACCTGCAAGACCTGACCAGGGTGGTTGATGATAGGATAACTTGGAAGCCTTTCATTCACAGAGTCACCATACATCAAAGTTGACTTAAAGACAGTTAACAACAATAGCTGTAAAGAAGAAGCAAAAAACCCAACAACCCTAAAATGTCTGAATTCATATGCTACACTAAATGGGCCTCAGGGATAATGTGTAACCCCTCCTTTCTGTCTCTGAGGCAGCTACAAGGAGTTCAGAAGCTTTTGCTCTGGTTACAATTAATCACAGTTTAGTGCTTCATCCAAAACTGAAATAGTGATGCTTAGCTTGCACCTACTGTGGTCTATGATTATATCTCAACTCAGTATTCTGATTTAATCCTAGTTGGTAGTGCTGCTATTCCCTTGCTGTCCAGCTCAAAAGTAAAACCACTCACAAACATTCTTATTGGAGACCTCTCTGTCCCTCCTCATTGATCCTAGCATCAGATTTCTTTTCTGACTCACCTCCTCATTGATCAGCTCACAGATAATAACAAATTTCTCCACAGCAGCTCTGCCAGTTTTTTAAGGGTACTGTTATCTATATCTAACATTGTACATCTTTGTTCTCAGCAAGCAATACAACTCTACAGTTCAATTTAAGGTTCTCTCCAGTAGCCATTGTCCTGCACATTCACTGTCTGCTAAAATTCCACAACATCCTCCTCACTCTACAGGAAACAAGTTATTGCTGACATCTATTCTTCTGCTTTCTCAACATTAAAGTTTAAGTAATTCAAAGTATATACCTTAAGAGTGGCATCAGATCGAGATGGATATTTTCTGAAGGCAGTGGGAGCCTGGGAGGTTAATGACTCTGAATATGTTCAAATATTCTATAAGTGGTCAGCATTATGAAGAAGAAAAGATCATTTGAAATGTAATGCTCATGAGAATTCCTTTTCCATGGCTTTCATTAGAAGAGGTGGATACTTGCAGCTCAGAAGTGGTTTTTGAGAGCAGAGCGGGCAAATGATAGAACAGGATCACTGGTGGTTTGTAGGAGAACCCTAAACATTCTGAATACCTGATTTTTAACAACTGCAAGTAAAACTGCAAGTGAAATAAGCCTCTATAATGACTAATCTAGTACTAATTCCTTCTCAGGCTCAGTGTTCCTTGCCTACAAAACAGAAATACTATTTGATCTTGATAGGATCTTTCTGCAGCTCTTTTGTCCAGTTTTAGAATCTTCCATTACAATCCATCATCTGTAGCAGTAGCTCAGTTGAACAGCTTGCTTCCCTGTCACTGTGGTTCTTCTAGTGGTCATCTGTGAACTCACACAAATGGGTCATCTGTGCCTACGTAGTGCATTGTTCAGAACCTTCTACAGCTTGATAGCAAGCATTTTGATGGGAACTCCGCACCCATCCCCAGAGGCTATATAAGTCACCTTCCCACCTAAATCTCCAGTTCCATGGCTGCCTGAGGCATCAGCCAAAAAACTGGAGGACAGGCAGGATGTGAAAAGGGGAGGTAGGGTGGGGTTGTGTGAGTTTACGGATGACCACTTGAAGAACCACAGTTACAAGTAAGCAACCTTTTTTCTTCTTCATGCTCTTTAGACTTACACAAATAGGTGACTAGTGAGCCACTAACCACAGGAGGTGGGAGTGTCATGCAACAGAAGAGAACAACACTATCCTCCCAAATACAACATCATCTCTTGACCTATTAACCAGTCTGTAATAAGAGATGGAAGTTGAAGGCTGTGCCCACATAGCAGCTCTGCAGAATCTCACGCAGTGGCACTCCCAGGAGGAGGGATGTGAAGCAGCCAGAGTGCTGGTGGCTCCTCAGCTATGTAGATGGCTACTTGCCAGCAAGTTCATAGGCAAATTGAATTGTGGAGGCCACCCATTTGGACAATCTCTGTGATGACACTAACAGTCCCTTCTTGACAGATGAGTAACATATGAAGTGTCTCTGAGAATTTCTGAATTCTGCTATATGCTGCAAATCGAAAGCAACAGTCCATCAGATGTCAAGGCAATAGAGGTTGTGCTCCAGGTTTGTAGATGGGGTCTACATGAAGGCAGGTAGTATGATACTCTGGCTAGATGGAAAGCTGAAACAACCTTTGGAAGGAACAAGATGTCAGGTCAAAGCACCACCTTTTCCTTGTGGAATTGAAGATAAGATTGGTCCACTCTGAGAGCACAAAGCTCACCAGCTCTTCTTGCAGAGGTGACAGCCACCAAAAAGGCTGTTTTCCAGGATAGCAAGCGAATGTCACAGGTAGCCATGGGCTCAAAGGGTCTCTTCAACAGCAGGAACAGAACAAGTTACAAATTCCAGGACAGTACCTGAGGTGTAACAAGCAGGTGGAGATTCTTATAACCCTCGGAATCTCTTAATGTGGGATCCAAGAAGCAGGATATTGCTGACGGGTAACACTTGACAGAAGAGAGTGAAAGGCCTTTGTCAGCAAACAATCCCAAGAAGTCCAGAAGGTGGATGGTACCAAAAGTAATACGGTCAAGATGTCAGTCACAAAGGAAGTTAACCATTTTTTCCCACTTGTAGCAGTAGTACTTTCTAGTCAAAGGCTTGTGGGCAGCTTCAATAATTTATCTCTCAGGTTGAGGTAACAAAGTAATGGAAGAGGTTCCATGCCATAAGTTTAAGGCTATGAATGTCAGGATGTCTCAGATGGTGAGGAAGCTTGGTCTGGACAGCAACCTCTGAAACTGACCCTTCAAGAGCATCAACAGAGGAGCGAACCACGGCTGTCTGGGCCACCATGGAGTGATCAGAAGAGCTTTGGCACTATCCTGCCCGATCTTCCCCAACACCTTGGTGATGAGGGGAAATGGTGGAAAAGTGTACACCATGGGACCTCTCCAGTTGAACAGGAACATATCCCTTAGAGAGCCACTGGCTGTTCCGCTCCTGAAGCAAAAGATGCAGCATTATTTGTTGACTGGGAAGGCGAAGAGGTCTACCTAAGGAATGCTCCACATCTCGAAGATATTCTTCAGCGTACCTATGTGCAGCTTCCCCTCATGGTAAGACAAAGGTGTGTGACTGAATCGATCAGCCAGAATGTTCTGATTTCCGGGGAGGTGCACAGCTATAGGAAATGTCTGTCTGTCTGGGCACCAGTCCCATAGTTGGGAAGTCAGGTCGAGAAGAGATTTAGAGGGAGTGCCCCTTGTTTATATAGTACATCCCCGTAGCGTTGTCCGTCAGGACCTGTACCACTTTGTTTTGGAGATGATCCTCACATGCTATGAAGGCTTTGACCACAGCAAGGAATTCCAGGGTGTTTATGTGAAGTTCTTTTTCTCTTGTCGACCATCGCCTCTGACCATGAGTTCATCAGTGTGGGCTCCCCATCTGTTCAAAGAGCCATCCATTGTTGCTGCTATTGACGGTGGAGGAGGTAGAAAGGGCATACTCACTCGGACATTGCAATTGTCCTGTCACCAAACCAGGGACTGGGACACTGGCCTCAGTACCTTGAGCAGCCATGATGAGCAGTGTTGAAGAAGATCGAAGACATTGAGGAATCACAGCTGGAGAGGTCGTACATGAAATTTGGCAAAAGGTATTACCACAGTCACAGAGGCCATTACTCCAAGGGGGATCTGAACTGTCCTCGTCTTGATGTGCCTGGAATGCTGAAACCTTGAGACCATTGTGTGGAGTTTCTCCTACCTGTCAGCTGAAAGAAAGGCAGCCTCAGCTCGAGAATATAGAAGATCTCTTATGAATTTTATTTGCTGAATCTCTACCAGATGAGACTTGTAGCTGATTATGAGATCGTTAACCAGTTATATGGTGGATTCAATGTCCTGTTGTAGGCGTTTTCAGGTGGGTGTAACTATGAGCCAGTCACTGATATAGGAAAAGAGGACAATACCTCATTGATGTAATGCAACTGTTACCACTGTCGTAACTGTCATGCTCTGCCTTGGAGACTGTGGCAGTGAGGAGGAGGATTCTGACTCTGAGGTAGAGGCTTCTTCAGAGGCTAAAGTGTCCCCAGAAACTAGTCCCGAGGGAGATAATACACAACAACAACAAGGTCCTGAGCCAGGGGAACAAATAGAGGAAGACATAGCTGACACACCTACCCTGCAGCAGAGATCGCATGAAAGGGAAGGCTTGTGTTGCTCAGCCCGTTTAAGTAGTAAGTGAGTCCTAATGAGGGAACACCTGTGGTGACATCAGCCATAAATAAAAGAGGGCTTCAGCTGGCCTTTCCTCCCAGGGTCAGCAACTGGTCTCTTTTGCCCTGAAACTATATGCTGTGCTCTTGGATCTCTGACTGTTTGGACTATGGTTTGGATTTGCCCCTTTGGATTTGTTTGCTCTAGGCTGCCCTTCTGTTTGGACATTCTTTGACTCTCACCTCATGAGTAGGAGCTGTGCTGCTTGTGAATTACTGCCTGCTCTGCCGTAGACATGACAATAACCTTTGTGAATACCCTTGGTGTCATACTGAGATCTAAAGGGAGAAGCTGTACACCTTCTTGCCTACTATGAAGGTGTGAAATCTTCTGTGATTTGCCCTGATGGAGACATGGAAATATGTGTCCTTCAGCTCCAGGGTTGTGAGCCAGTTCCCTTTGTATAACAAAGGAAGGATGGTGGTAACCATTTGAAACCACTTGGGCCTGACACTCCCTTGAAATTGAGGCTAGGCCGCAGACTTCTGTCCTTTTTTGATACCAGAAAGTACCAGGAGGAAAAGCTGTGGTGAAGAGAAGAGAGGGGAACAGGTTCTATGGCTCCTTTCTGAAGTAGCATGTCGATCTTCTCCATTAAGATTGCAGATGGGCAAGCAACTCTGATGTGACCAATTGAGGGGAAGACTTCAAAACTCTATGGTGTACCCTCTGAGAACAATATCAAGAACCCACAAGTCCATCATAATAGAGGCCCAACCAGGGTGGTATTTGTTTAGTCTGTCCTCAAAGGGACAGTCCAGAGATGGTATGGATGGTGTGATGTTACTGACAGGTAAGCAGACAGTATCAACGATGGTACCTATGGAGGAGCCAACCGAGGTGGAGGAATTGATGGAAGGCAGAGCAGATGGTAGCAGAGGTGGTACTGACAACTTAAGTACTGTCCTGGAAGATGTTAAATCCGGCGCTTACAGGCCTCAGGTTTTCGTTTCTTGTATTAAGGGGGCCTACACCATGAGCCTGACAGTTTGCATGAGGATGAATAAGGTGCAGGCTGAGAGGGTCTTTGTTGTCTCAATGGTGCTGGACTGAGGTGTGGCACGACTGTTGGGAAAAAACAATACTGATATTGAGAGGAAAAATGTTGAGGCTGGAAGCCATACTTTTGAGCCATGGTTCTCATTTTTTAGGTATGCCCCAGCTTCTCATCTGCCATGGCATTGAAGAGACCTGCCTTGTTGAAAGGTAAGCCCTCAACAGTAGATTTTACTTGTGGAGAAAGGCCAGAAGAATGAAGCCAGGCATGTCAACATAAAGCGACAGTTTCTGCCAAGGCTTTGCTGCTGCAGTCAGCAACATGACAGGCTGTTGTGATCTGTTAGGAGGTCAAACAGTGACCCTCACTGTACAAGACCAAGACTAGTAACCTATCATCTTCATGCAGACGGTTCAGGTATGGTTTCACCTTGTTCCGTATGAACTGTTGCTATGCTCCCATACATGCTGAGTAGTTGGCAATCCTAAAGAGGAGGGCAGCATTAGAATAGAATTTTCTGCACCTAGCATCCAGTTTTTTCCCTACTCTATCAGCCAGAGTTGAGTAAAGTCTTGGTGAGGTCTTAGGCTGAGCTGCACCAACAATAATGGAGCTGGGTTTTGGATGCTGTAAAAGCCACTCAGGTCCCATATCAACTACTTTGTAGAGGGAATCGAGCTTCTTAGAAGTAGAAGCAGCTACCAATACAGACTCAGAATGAAGTGGCTGTGGAGTTCCTGAAGCTGCCTCACGTCGATGCCTTTTCCATGGAGAAGACCGAGATGGTGAAGAGGAGAAAGTATCTGCACTGATGTGGGATATAGTAGTGTTCATCATAATGGTACTGCCTGTGTCTGTGGTGGTATTGACTATAGTACTCTTCCGAGGAAGGAGTAACATCAGTAGAGTCATAAGGTGAATACTGTGAATAAGAGTATGATCTATCCCTATGATATTGACAAGGGGAATGGTATTGACTTACCTCCCCTCTTGGGCTCCTACACTTCTCCCTTGCAGTCTGTCTGCAATGAGGAGATCTAGCTGGGCGATGCTCTGAGGCTGAGCCAGAGGACAATGCAGAGGGAGACACTGTGCATCTACAATTCCAACACTGTGGTACAGGAGGATGAGCTCTATATTGGCCTGTTTGAGGTACCATCTCTTGTTCTTGCACAAATCAGATGGAGAACAGTCTCATGGAGGGGTTGGTTGTTGATGTGGAGAGGAATCCACGATCTCATCATTCAAGGCAGCTCTAGACTCTACCAAGCCTGGTGAGTGTACACTCCCCTGTGAGGCCAAAGGTGAGACTGTTGCTGGAGCAGGAACAGGTGTCTCTTGGGGAGATGAGTGCAGTTCAATCAGCTCTATGGATTCTTCCACCAGGAGAGGTTGTTGAGGCCAATCCTCTCAGGTATGATGGCAAGAAGAACCATCCTTGGCCTTCCTCTTTCTTTGCTTCTTAGACAGGGTATGTTCAACTGATTTCCTTGGAGTGGAAGGGACCCAAGATCTATCTTTAGGTGGACAATCTTGATCTCCTTGCTTGGAATGGGTTGTTCTTGGTACTGAACAGCATCGAGATGGAGCAGGCAGTACCAAAACCAGAGTCAACGAAGGCCTCTCAGGTCAAGATTTGGATGATATAGAAGGTTGAGCAGTAGACTTAGCCAAAATGGACACTGAAGATTGCTTGGCAGGTGGTCAACTGCTTGTTTTAGATACCAACATTGAGATCATATAGAGAGGCCTATTTTAAGAGGCTGTATTGGAAACATTCAGGACTTTCTCCCAGAGCCTGTTCTGTTACACCTCAACTGCAGGATAAACAACTGACAGTAGGAGCAGAAGCCTACATTGTGTTCCTCCCAGAGGCATAGGAGGCACTTGGAGTGGCCATCCTTATCTGAGACCTTACCCTCATAGGATTAGCAATGCTTGAAGATCGTCACTGATGCCATAAAACAGAAAATCAAATCAGAATTCAAGAAAACAGTCAAAGACAATACTTGAAGAGAAGACCAAGCCAAAATGCTGAGAGAAGTCAAAAACCACAGACAAAAGAAGTGAATCAAGAAAACAGTTAGGTGAAGTCTGAAAGCTGAAGAAGGCTCCAAATGGCTCTGCTGCCACGGCAGATAAAAAGGAACTGGTGGTTTAGGCCAGAAGGTGGCTTATACAGCCTCTGGGGATGGGTGCAGGGTTCCTGCCAAAATGCTGGCTATGAAACTCTAAAACAGTGGTTCTCAACCTTTCTAATGCCGCAACCCTTTAATACAGTTCCTCATGTTGTGGTGACCCCCACCCACGCGACCAGGAAGCCAGCTGCGGGATGAAGGAGCAGTGAAGAGAGCGCCTCACGCAAGAACCTGCTTGTGCGAACGGCACCCCCCACCTCCGTGATAAGGTAACGTGCGGAAAAGGCCCAGGAGTGGTGGTGCACCAAAGGGGGCAGGAGGACGTGAGCGCGTGGCTCATGCTTGTGCACCACCACTGAGGAGGAAATGGAGCCTAAGACCATCGGAAATATGTATTTTCTGATGGTTTTAGGCTACCCCTGTGAAAGGGTCGTTTGACCCCCAAAGGGGTCGTGACCCACAGGTTGAGAACCACTGCTCTAGAAGGTTCCGAACACCACACTGCGCAGGCATTGTGTAAGTCACAGAGACCACAATGTAGAAGTAATTTTGCACTTTTATATTCAGGTCATCTTAATGTACAACTCAATAGTTCAGCAGGTAACTGACTCCATTCTTAGAATCCACCATTTTGCATCCAACTACCACCAGCATTTTGTACACTGTTCTCATCGGCGGGCCTTGGAATTCTGGTAAAAACCAAAAGTATAACCCACAAGATTGATATCTGCCAGCACCTGTCATAAAACAGTTAGCAGCAAAGAAGGACTTATGTCTGTTGGAGTGATCTAAGGGAAAAAAGAAGCAAGCTTCATTGGTATGTTTTGTGGGAGATTTAGATTGGTGGGTAGTGAAAGCACTTCAGAAATGGTGCTGGGCAGCTGAATGTGAAATAACCATGTTCAATATACACTTTCACTATTGACCAGAAACCTTTAAGAGACACAAAAATCACCATGGCTGACTAGCAGACCACATTAAAACCCAAGGGTCAGTACATTTCCAGCAGAAAGGGCCATCACACATCCATACCAGCTATGAAATCCAGTGACATATGTAATAATATATTAAATATAACAGACTTTCACAATTATATATATTTTTGAAAGAAGTACATCACTTTTTTTAAAAAAAATATTGAGGCTTGTGACTATTCTAGTAAAAGTGACTAATATTAAAGAAGTTTACAAATTTTGAGCTTTTTGTTTGCACACAATGGGTCTAAATTATTTGGAGGAAAATCCACCAAGCCTTGTTGCTATGTAGCTTTTATTCATTTCCTTGTACTTGTGCAAATCACAATGAAATAAACAGAAGTTGCATAGCAACAGTAGTAGGTGGACTCTGCCTTTATTGAGCAAACCTATGCTTTCTGTTGCTGAAAACAAACATAATGGAAAGACATAATAAGGACCAAGCACCTTTAGTGTAAGGAAACAACAATCTGAACTACTTACTGTAGCTGGGGAGGCTCGTGTTGTGTGAGTCACTGAATGGCCAGAGTTTTCCATTGAATTGCCAATCAGGTAGGTACCTCCAGTGCTGCTGATGAGCTGTCCTCCAGTGACACCCATCTGAATGCCTCCAGTGCCCACCATACTATGAGAAGAGACCACTGTTGTCACCTGTGCAGAGCTTCCTTGGGTATCAAAGTAATTCCCCCCAGTGTTTTGGCTGTACATCTGAGTTTCTGTGTAAGGATACGTTGTTGTTCGTCTTAAGGAAAAGAAAAGGGAAAAACAAGCTTTTTAAATATATATATATATAAATGTCCCCTGATTAAATGGAGTCATAATTTTCATTGTGAAGCTGAGTGTAATGGAACTATAACGAAATTAAATAACATTATTTATCTTTTTTGCTTGTACCAACTATTTTACGTATCTTATTTCCATGTAAGTTCAATTTTCTTTTCTTGAAAAAGTTACCAAAAATTTATCACAAAACAGAAGCAGAGTAGAAAGAGGTCATTATTTTCAGTAATAGAAGAGTAAAAGATATAACATTTGTTAGCACTGAAACAACACAACCATGTAAGGTATTATGTCCACCAGTCTCAGTGACATAATCTTAAAGTACCTTTAGCTCAGATATTAATTCACAACAGATGGATTATGCATTTTTAGCTGTAGAAAATATTGTTTTGATTGAGAGCCAGCATGGTGCAGTGCTCTGAACATTGGACTACAACCCTGGAGAATTGTATTTGATTCCTGTGTGGGGAATTGAAATTTGGGGGTTGATTCCCACTCAGTCATGGAAACCCACTGGGTGACTTTGGGCAGGTTTTGCACACACAACCATATAAAACAGTGATGGAGCTACTTGTGCCCACCATCTAGATGTTGGTGGGCTTCTCCCATCACCTCCAGCCAGCATAGCCAGTGGTGAGGGATAACGGGATTTATAGCCCAATGATATTTGGATGGCCATAAGCTGCACTTTTTTTATATATACTGGGGCATGTAATACACTTGCAAAACACAAATGTTATTGCTGACAGTTGCCTACTCATACTGGGGACAAAAGTGAGAAGAGGATGTGGGTATATACTAAAGTGCTGCCCCTGCAGTCCTCAACCCTGCTCAGTAAGGTGTGATGGAGGCCATCTACTTGTATTTGCTTGAACACAAGTAAAAGCCTGTAGGATCAGGGACTCTACATATCAGAGTCCCTGACTACAGAAAGGCTTCTACTCTTATTCAAACGAACATGGATATATTACTCTGTAGACCTCTTGTTCAGTGTGGGAATCTTGTGGACTACCAAGTAGGGATGGGAACACGAGCAGCATGGCTTCCTTGTGGAAGCCTTCTTGTCTTCCTTCTTGTTCTTCCTTCTTGTCTCATGCTCACAAATGAGTAGGCTAAATGCATGCATGTTTTTTTTGGGTTTGCTCTAAATCTTTTCTAGCAATCTTCTGTGGGGTAGAGGGGGTTGAGGGTGGGAATGAAGCACTAGTAAGTTCAATTAAACACTATGGCACTGAAAGGATATATCTTTTATACTTTTCAAGGTTTTCAGAGGTAATATGCACATGGCACACACCCACACAGATTTATTCCCAGTGGACTATTGAGATTTTATGTAAATATCATGACAATGATTTGTTGTCTTTCATAAATTAGTACTCCTCCCATCTTATCTTGCCATAGTATGTATTTGAGCTGAAACGGAACCTGGATTTTGTTTTTTCATTTGTACATTCAATAGAACTTGTCTAGCTGCAGCATACTCATCTTTCTGTAAGAGAGCTGTGCCCCCCCCCGCGCAAATTTTTCCATTATTTCACACTTCTTTTCACCAAGGAAAGGCTTTTCTTGTAATTACGGCAACTGTTTCTTATAAAATTAATAATTCTTTATTTCTTCTATGTATTCTAACTGTTATGAAGAAGAATCACAATCCAGCAGGCACCAATCCATAAAAGCCTATCCCAAATAAAATTTGTTAATCTTTAAAGTGCAAAAATTTTCTTTGTTGTTTTTGTTAGAACAGATTAACATAGCTACCCTTCTGGAAATTGTCCTCCTCATTTTTGTCCTTTGTTGTCAGCTTACTTCAATTGCTGAAAACTAAGTTCACAGTAGTCTACACTCAATTAACCCATCAGTGGGGAAAGGATGAGCAGAATCTTCCCCTTCCCAGCAGGATCAGGGAAAAGCAAGCTGCTGTAGCCTCTTATAGCTTGTGTTTTTCCCTCATTGATAACTTTTGCCATTTTGACCACAGATTACTGTGAAGAGGGTCTATAATATTTATTTTAAAATTTAAAAAGCTGCTGATACTTCTAATGACTTCTATGTAATTAAACAGAATTTTTGTTAATTTCTCTACCTCCTTAAAACCTATTTTTTCTGCAATAATATATGAAATGGGGTGGGGGGGAAGCAAGCATGTTGAATACAGTGAAGCTGACTACTGAGTAAGCGTGTGCCTATCTAGATATTTCACTGTTATTTTTGAAGAGGACAGCTTCAAAAACATTAACCACAATTTAGTGGAAAGATGCTATGTGTCTTTCCAAATTCTTGCTCTAGAAAAGGACCGTCTTCACCATGAGTCCAGATTTTGCCTGTAATTTATAAACAATATATTCAATATTACTGCACAGGAATAACTAGACACATAGCTCCAAATTTAGCAGCACTCTTGTGCTTCATCATATCTAGGAATGCCATTAGAAGCAGGATTTATTTTTGTGCGTAAGAGACAAGTGTAATGTAGTGACAAGACAATCATAAGATTCAGCTGTTTTTTTTGTGCCTCGGATAGGATTGCATAGATCAGTGTTCTGAAAAGTCAGAGATCTGTGATGTACAAAAAGCACTGGATATAATTTCTAACTGCTATCAGTTCTTCACTTCCTAAAGATTCACATATGAACATCTTATTAGCACCTGACTGAGATTCTTTCCCTCAATGCATGTTTATATAGCACATTCTATTGCAGTGAGTAACACTATACTGTAAGGAAACATCTTGCTAGCTCTTCATTTAAAATGCCTAGACTAGATAGTTATCACATATGCTTATCCTCAGAATCTTTAATAGCTATCACAAGATACCAGCTTATTTATGTTGCCAGTTCGTCAAGCGTTTCTTCTCTAAATAAATAAATAAATAAATCCACCCCACACACCCCCGAACCACCAGTTTTATCCCATTGTGGGTTTCACCTATATAATATGAAAAATAAACACTTGCAACAGTATCAGGACTGCTGTCAACACAGAACTTCCATGGTTACCATCAGAAATCAACAGTGAACCCTTCAAAAAGAAAAGAGAGGTCTAAAAAGAATGGATTCCAGCCATAAGGCAATTCCCTGTTACGTTTTCTCGTATATTTTTCTTTGTATTAGAAAAAGGTGAAACAAGTACACAAAGATATTTTAGGCTGCATGTACATATAATGAAGTTTATGTACATACATATGCAGGTTCCATGCTTTTCCCAACCAAAAAGTGCCTTTCTTATTGAAACAAATGTAAGTTATAAAGCAACAGCTTGAGAAAGGAGAACTATATAGTTATACCTCAGTTACACCTCAATTTGAGGGGAATGGTACATACTCCCAACAAGCTAACAAGAAACATCTGGCAGCAGCTAAACAAAAGCAGAAGGCATGTTGCCAAAACGTCTATTTTAAAAGGATGACAGTGGATTTCCTTTTTCTGACACAGACTGCTGCAATATTCACCTCCCTAAACAGAAATACAGATATACCTCAGTTCACAAAGTTGACGCAAAGTTCCTCTGTATTACAGTACTTCTTTCACAGAAAATTTGGGACCAGAGGCAGAAATTAAATGGAAAAAATAGGGATAGGTGTCTACATCACCCCCCACAAAAAAAAAGGAAAAAAAAAGAGAGCACTTCAACATGTTTCAGCAAACTTTGTATCCAAAACTAACAATATGCTCATGTGAAATGAAACAACCACTTCAGGTAAGCTTTACATAAGTAAACAAAAGCATTTTGAACCTTCTGGAAACGCTTGAAGGCTTTTTTCCAAAATGCATCCAAAATGACATTTTCCTTTCATTAGCTTCCATTCTTCTTATGATTTCCATTTTGGTAGCCAAAATTAATTCCATGATTTTTTAGAATCCTGGGGGAAGCTGGGAGGGCAGGCTTATCTTTTCTTCCTTGTCCTCTGTGTTTTGCTGTTCATGCATGCTCAGTAAGGGATTCTGGAGATAGCTGCTGTTTATCTTGCTTACTGTAAACAGGCACACATAGCTACCGCAGGCACACACAACTACAACAGCATCCCACTCCTCCTCAGCTCAAGCTTTATTGCATTGTTTTTTTGCAGACATATTGGTGCAACCCAATCCTGAAAGTCTGTTTCTCCAGCTTCCTTCACATTCTCCCAGTGCCGATACTACTAAAAATCTTCCAGTGGAAAGAGGATAAGGAGGGAAACGGGGGGTGGCCACTCATAAAAAGAATTCATAAAAAGAAGCTTCTTTGTCAGGGGCTTTGTTAACTGAGGTATGCCTATACATGTCTGAGACAAGGTGATAAGCAGAAAAAAGTATACATCAGAACTAGATTCCTTAGAACTGGATTCCTTAGGAACAAGGAGGCCGACTTACCAAGAAAGTGTGCATGGAAAGAGAGAAGGATCAAGACTGACTGGTTTGCTTCAAAACAAAATGCTACAATATTTCTACATATAGGAGCAATTCCCTCCGTTGTTTTTATTACCAGATTTATATTTAATTGTATTACCCCTCCCCTAAGCACTCAACTAGAGGATTAGGAGAAGACAGAAACTTAGGAAAACTTTCTCTCCTACAGCAGAAAACTATGACCAGTATATTCTTTTCTTAAACCTCTTTAACCAAGTTTAAAATAATTACTGTTTACTGAATTTCCTAATTCAGACAGTTAACACATTAAATTGTATCTACTCCACAGCAGGTTGCCTAGGACTGCACACTTGAGATTATCTATCTGGAAACTGTAGAAATTAATAATACTTGAAATGCTGATATTAGTATAGAATTAGTGATTTTTTCAACATTACTGTAGTCTACATATATTTGTTTTCAATACTATCAATAATACTCCAATTAATTTATTTGAACTCTTATTTATTGTAAGAATCATTTCAATTGCTGCTACAATGCCTAAGTTTTTCATTTGTGATAATGAAAAGCTTTAATTCTGAACTATTTTAGATAAAATGCTCTTCACAGCTTTTTAAAGGCTGCACAATAGAATTTGCAGAAATCTGTTTATAACCATGTATACTGTTGGGATGAAAACAGCAAATATGATGAACTTACATAGCTCCATTTGTGTAGACAGTATCACTTCCCTCCACATACTGAACTTGAGCTGGGTATACATGCTGTACCTGTTGTACAGTTTGTACTTGCTGAACCTGGAAATCAAAGAACCAGATGCTTTATAAAGCAGGTTTTCTTCTTGGATGTTATATTGTTGCTATGAGTAAAATCTTTTACAAAGCATATTGCAGCTAATTAAAAATTTAAAAAAGACATAATGAAACCTTAAAAACAAGATGCAAAACATAAATAATAAAATAATAAGTTTTAACAATTAAAACAGCAACAACACATTGAACTTTCTTTAGAAAACACAGAATGTCAAACTTGATCTTTAAAATCTTCCTGAACGTCTTCCTGAAAGAGGGAAGCACACACCCTTCTTGGGGAATGAGGTTATCCTATCTCCACAGAAAAGACTCTACGCCTACTACTCACCACACCTCCTGTGTAAGGACAAGGGATCAAGACCTCAAGCATAGATCTTAATCTCTGGCAAGCTCACACATATGGAAGAAAAGAGAGAGCGTCTGACATGCTGGTCACACAAATCCTTACCTCTATGAGTGGGCAAAAACCACAATCAGATTCTGACACTGTATTAACCTGAGAAAAACCTGGTTCCAACTTAGTTTGGTATAAATCTGAATTTATTTATTAAAGGATGCTTTGCTCCTCAATAACGGTCAGTTCTCTTCAGGAATGTTTCAACAATTAACTATGTTACAAACTATGTAACGAAATCTTAAAAATGTTAACTATGTAACAAAATCTTAAAAACTGAATGGCAAAAAACTGATTTACACCATCCTTTATTCTAATTATTCTGCCATATTAAACTTGCTTTCAGAATCACAACAAACAAACAAACAAACAAAATCACTCTGAAATCCATAAGCATTTTTATTACATACCATAGATCTATACAGTACATTAATACTATCCTAAGAGCTTGTTACTATTCAAATGTTATCTTAAAGAGCTAGTAAAGGTAAACTTGGCCTGGTAACAACCTATTACACATGCCATTTCAAGAAATGGCAGTTGGGGGTAGAGGACTCTGTATCTACAAACTCAGAGGCTGAATAATATTCTAGGGCTAAAGTGCTTTTCAATTATAAGTCTGTGCACTCTAACTGGATTGTGTAAAACTCTCACCATCATATTCCATCTCTCTATTTTTTATCACCATATATTTAAAACTCTTTAAGACAATTTAGTCCTCTGATTTCTATAAATATCTTGACTTGAAAAACAAATGCATAATTTTAAAGAAAGATAAAGATCTTCTCATCCAGTTAATACTGGTGTTGTGAAATACAATTTCCATACAATCAATTTATTCTATTACTACAACCTGTCTGTGAAGTATATATCTGAGTACAGCCTTGCAGAACTTTCTAAAAATGGTCACAATGGTGTTTTTAAAACTATATACATATAGATATAGATATATATCAGGTATCCTCCCCTTCCTTTTTTAATCTTCTGAAAGCTGTTTTATTTCTGTGCTATTTATGACCTTAGCTTTAAAAAAAGGAAGAAGAAATAAGAATTTTCAAATGACTATAATAATGTTGTATAGTATTACATAAGAGAATCAGCTTGTGTAGTGGTTTGAGTGTTGGACTACAATCCTGGAGACCAGGGTTCAATTCCCTGCTCAGTCATGGAAAACCACAGGATTACCTTTGGGCGTATCACACACTCTCAACCCCAGAAAACCCCATGGGAGGTTCACCTTAAGGTTGGCATTAGTGAGAGATGACTTAAAGGCATACCACAACATTACATACATTTTTAAATAATTCCATATTAAATCTATGGGAAAAATTATTTTCACAGAATTACTAGAATTAAGAAAGGAATTACTAGATATTAAAAAACTGAAATTTAGGAAACCATCCCATGAATGTATGCTTGGACCCCACTGAATTCAACCCCATTGAGTTCAGTGGGCCTAGACAGAGATAAAAGTTTGACAGACAATATTTAAGTATATGTAAGATTTAACTATATGTAAGAAAGAGCCAGCATGGCATAGTGGTTTAAGCATTGGACTACAACCCTGGAGATGGTTTGATTCTGCACTCTGCCATGGAAACCCACAGGGTGACCTTGGGCATGTCACACGCTCTCAGGCCCAGAAAACTCCATGATACAGTCACTATAGGGTCACCATAAATCAGAAACAACTTAGGCCATTTCCACACTACACTGTTTTAGTGCTGTTTTTCCACATTCAACATCCCACGGAACTCTGGAGTTTGCAGTTTACTGAGGCCAAAGAGCTCTCTGGCTGAGAATTCTAAAGCCCCCCCCCCAAACTGCAAACCACAGGATTCCACAGGATATTGAAAGTAGAATAATAGCACTATAACAGTGTACAGTCATCTCTCCACATTCGCTAGGGTTAGGGGCACAGAACCCCCTTGAAAGTGAAAAAACTGTGAATAACTCTAGGCCCTCCTGAATCATATTTAACACACAAAATGTGTGATCGTCATATTCAATCCACCATGGATTCCTTTGAGGCATCAGGGTTCCATCACAAGGCAGAAGTGGATGGCTGGTAGGGCTTGCTGCTACCTCCACTGATGTCCCACATCATTTTTAATGAGGAATAACAAGCCTCATTCGCAGTTTCTCAGTCTCACAAGACTTGCAGCCTCTATTAAAAATGGCGTAGGGAGGTAGCAAAGGTAACAGCAAATAACCAGTGAATAATCAAATCTGCAACAGTGAAACCCAAAAATGTGGAGGGCTGACTGTAGTGCAGAAATGGCATTAAAAGCACACAACAACAACAACAACAACAACAACAACAACAACAACAACAACAAGAGAAAGAATAATTTTAAAGTTAAGTTCAGTGCAGAAATAGAGTGGAAACAACAACAAGAGAAAGAATAATTTCAAAGTCAAGTTCAGTGCAGAAATAGAGTGGAAACCTGTATAAAAAGATAAAAGTGACATGGATTGGACAGAGCAGTGCAGTGCAGGCATTCATGTCAGCACCTACTGGGGCTAATATGAACCTACTTTAAACAAACAAACAAAAATTCCAAATAAATAATGCATATTTTAAACATGCCTAGTGTTATAGATAATGATTGGACAAAGTGGCTACGTTCACTTCTAAAGCAATCTTCTTTCTTCTTCTGGATGTACTGGGCTATGTTCACTGTATGTACACTGAAACTGGGGCTCAGAGGTACTGAAGGGAAGGAAGGGGATGGAGACAGTTGTACAGAATCAGGCCACCAACACCCAAAGTTGCCATGTACCCAGTCAGAATGTTAGCCTTTTTAGGTTAGTACTTTTGTTTTGTTTTGTTTTGTTTTGAATGACAGTGGCCTCTGGAGATTCAGGTAGAGGACATTCCTAATCCTACCTAGAGATTCCAAAAACTGAATCTAGGATTTCCAGAAATATGGGGCACCCTTGAGCTGTGACCAAAGGGAAAGCAAATGCTCTCCTCTGTGCTATTCTCAGCAGGTACAGACTGGCATCATTTATCATGATGACAATGGAAGGAAGTCCAGACTAGCACAGGGAATAATGCTTCTAGCAATGGAGAAATATGCCACTATCAAGCAGTACTCAGGGTTTCTCTTTTTCTTTCTGGAGAAAAGTTCATTCCAAGCATTCCTAGTTCATTCTAAGAAAGTGGTTAAATTAATGAGGTCATCAGGTCCAGATCTGCACAGCTGGCAGTGTTCTCCATCATCTCAGCAAACCACAGAGGACACCATGCCCAGCCACCTCCATGTGGAACTGCCCCTTCCAATCAGAAATAGATTTATCTTAATAAATCAGGTAGCTCTTTTCATGTTATTAAACAGGATCCAAACGCAGGTTGATGTATGTCTATCTTCCTAGCAATAATATAGCAACAAGCACTCTGAAGCAATGTAAATGGTAAGTACAAGCAGGCAGGTTCCTTGCCTGTAACTGTGGTTCTTCAAGTGGTCATCTATTAACTCATGCCAATGGGTCTACTTATATATTGTTACTCCACTGGAGAAACCCTATCCCGGGGTCTACAATTTTGATATTAAAATATGGTTCAATGTGCCTGGGAGGTCACCTGGATCTGCATGTAGGCAGCAATGGTCGAATGATTGAAAACCAGGTTAGGCCAGTAAAATCCCCAGTCACGTAGCCCCAGAAGACCTCAAGCTGTGCAAAACCACAATAAACAAAGGGTTCTCAGCGCCTGAGAAGCCGACTTGAGGGGTTTGGCATGTTTGCCCCAAGCTGAGCAAATATCCTATCAGGCGGGGACCATTTACATGAAGTCACACCACAACCAAATGCAGCCGAAGAGCCTGAGACTTTGGCAACACCTTGTAATCCATCACGCAAAGGAAGTTACCATTGTGGAGCATCTTTCTCATTGCCACACCCATTGTTCTCCCCGGGAAAGGATTAGCCCTCCAGGTACTTTTCCCCCTACAAACAGTCCCAGTTTTTTAGCATTTCTTTGGATCACTCCCAGTCATCTCAGCAGACCATTTCTCCGTCCATTGAGTAATCCCCTCAGTCCTCTCCGTGCTGAGCCCCATTTCTCCGCGGTTTTTCCCGGACCAAGGACTTCAGGACAAGGTGCAGTATTACCCCAGCTACAACCTCTTCAATATTCCCCTATCCAGTTTCCTCTCTTTTGCTTCTTAATAGGTCTTGAGTGAATGTGTTGCTGTGTGAGACTTTCATTCAATAAAATCATTTATTGGACATTTTTGTTTGGTTTTTGGCTTGGCCTGACTCTGTTAAAACTGGTAAAAAGACCCCGCTAGTATATCCTGCCTCTTGCATTGCTATTGCTCGTGCTCTGGCTAGTTTCCATTCCCCATCACATGGAGCACATTGAGGTGCCCCCCAAGGGACCCCAGAAATCACGGTAACAAACTACATATGGAACATTCTAGAACCAAGCATGAATCTTCTGATGGGTGCCCAATCTCATTCACTATGCATTTTAGTACCACTCCCTCCAATTTACTTCAGTTCTGTATCTATTGTCAGACAGGAATTATAGCAGTACAAACAGAGACACTGTGAGAGTTCACAGGTGGCCACTTGAAAAGGCTCTGCTACAAGTAAGCCACCTATTTTTCTTCTTTGTGGTCTCTGTGATTCACACATATGAGAGGGAGACTCCAGACAGAAGACAGATGAGAATACTGCTCTATCAAAAAGCGCATCCTGTCTTGATCTCAAGCCCAATCACTTGTGCATCTTCAACCCCAATGACTATGACCATGTGGGCTGCTTTGCAAATGTTCAGAACTCAGCACAAACATCACAAAAATGCCCTAGAGGTGTCTGTAACAATAACAGAATAATTTTTTTTTACTTCCTGCTCAAATGCTCAACGCTCAAATCAAACAACTTCATCAAGTATGGAGGAGAAATAGTCTTGCTCTTAGAATCCCTGTAATATGCAAACAGTCAGGAAGTCTTCCAGCAGTTCCACCCAGTTCTGCTCCAGTAGTACTAGCATCCATCACAGCAAGTGGCACTATCAGGCTATCAGCATTAGTTTAGTTCGACTTGCATTACATTTTTTTATGTTGTTACTCCTCTCCAATGCTTTATTTATTTATCAAGCTAGGTCCAGTTCAGACCACATCAAACCTTATATTCTGATTTAAGCCAATTAGAGCATACCTTAAAATAAATGCTTTCCCAATTTTCAGTTTACCAATCCCTGTTTAATGTGACAGAAGTAGCTGCACAGGTGTTTTCTGTTTATATCACCATAAATGGCAGACTATACAGGCAATTTCATTATAAAAATCTGTTCAACAATTTCCTGCACTGTGTGAATCAAGTAAACAGGTCTTTAACATATAATCCATAAATGGGTGAAGAGTGAGTCTTTAAGATGATTGTAGGAAAGACATAAACTGAAATTAAGGCAATAATATTCCAAGGGTTAAAAACGTCCTCCTCAGTACATAAGTATTAAAGAAATCTGTGACAATTTGTCATCTTGGAATTAACTTCTAACACAAGAATTGTATTCAGCTGTTTCACTATTACATTATCTGTTGAACATATCCAAGAACACTGAATATATGTTGACATGCTTCTTATGGAAGAGAACCAAGTAAATAAAGTTATTTTTTGTGCTCCTAATTAATTACATTTCATAAGAAAAACAATTTAAACACAAAACTTGAAGGACTAAATGCAATATATTTGATTTGAAAATCATATACATTTTTGTGATAATGTGATTTAATTCTTATCCCTCACTAATTCTAACATGCTGAAAAATAACCATATAGCACAATGTTGATCAAAACTTTTAGAGCACAGATAATAGGTCTTGCTGACTCAAAGCTCATTTAAAGCCCTTTCAAAGTTAGCACAACTGAAGAGAAAGATTCCTTGGAGCAGAACCTTGTCAATACAAGGCAGCCTATGGCTGCATTCATAAGGCCTTGCAAATGAGCTAGGATGGGTAGGACCACTCTCTTTGCTTGCTTTACTTGAGCAACAGCTCTCTTGACGTTCTGGCCTGACCCTGTTAAAACTGGGTAAAAAGACCCCGCTAGGTTCTTTTTCCTCCCACTACCAGAGCCACCATGACCTTGGGGAGGATCCTGGGGGGTTGATGTCTGGCTGAACAGAAGACTACAGTACTGGTAATGCTTCCTTGAGTAGGTGAAGTAGAGGAATCTGTAATGTGCTGGGTGGATCATAGTATGTAAAACACTCCTATTCAATCGGCCAGGAAGTCCCCTGGCTGGATGGCTTGCAGGCTCCTTTTCAGCATCGTGATTTGGATATGACACTGTTTGATAAATGTGTTTATCCTTCTCAGATTCAGAACTGTCTTCCACAATCTGTTCTTCTTTGGGAAAATGATGGAATATTTTGTGTCTGAGGTGTGTCTGAGGTGATTGATCCTGTAGTAGGAGACTGTGCTTGAGTGGGTTTTTCGGACTTTGGAAATGGTAGAAACAAGTCTGGAGGGCTTTGTGTGAATTCTAACTTGTACTCTTGGCTGAGGGTGTTGTGCACGCACTTGTCTGAGGTTATTTGTTTCCACGTCTCCACAAAACCCTGAATCCTGCCCCCTCCTGGAGGGCTGGTATCAGGCCTGTTTGTTGCTATATTGTCCCTTTTTGGTGGGGTCCACCTGGGATCTTCCAGAACCCTGGGAGTGCCAATGTTTGGGCTACAGTCTCTGGTCTTCCCAGTGCTGTCTGTATAGTTCCTCTGTTTGGAGGAGGAGGAAAAATGGAGCAAGTAGTATGGTCATTATAGGTTGAAAGGATTGGCCCTGTCAGGCATGCCTCCTGTCCTCCATCTGTGGTGTCTCCTGCACCACTCAAACTCTCATCTGTGCTCTGTGTTGGTCACCACATTCCCCTCGCCCACATTCTCACTTTGGAAGCTAAGGGATGGGGTGGGATAAGAAAGAAGCAGAGGAAACCAGGAGTGAGAAGAAAGACAAGAGGACTAGTGTGGGTTGCCAAGCTGGGGTAGAGAGAAAAGGAAAGAGAAACAGAGAACAAAAAGCAGATATTAGAAGTCTCTCTCCCTCTCTCTTTTTTTTAAGGAATTAAGGTGAAGGAAAGCCAGAGAGACAGAAAGATTGGAGCTGAGTGGAAAGCATGCTTATCAGAGCAAGGCAGAAACTAAAACTGACCATATGGAAAGGTTTGTTCCCCCTAGAGAGCGCTCTCAAAACTTCTTTTGCATCCCTGCCTATCAGAGAAAATGGAGAACAACCCATAATAGACAGGATGTTCCTCATCTCTCCACTGAAATCTATTGCTTAAACATTCTGGAAGACTGCCTTCTGGTACATGAAGGAAATGAAAGCTGAAGAAAAGAACATGTTAACCCAATCATCATTCTTTATTGGACAAAGACAATCACATCTAAACAAGGACAAAATCTTAAATAGTTTTTCTTTAACACATGTACCAAAGAGAAATTATTTCCCTAAGATGTATTAAGCCACCTTCAGAGGATTAGTTTGAGCTCTTTTAATAGAATGAATTCAACGGACCAAAGAACCATGGCCAGAGAAAATAACAGGAGCAAAGAAATGCAAAATGGCACAAGCAACAGATAGAGAAAAGAAAACCAAAAAACCAGAATGGACAGTAGGAAACAGAGAAATTTAAAGAAAAAGTCCTTGAGAAAAGACAGATGGAGAGAGATAATGTAAGAACAATGTTGAGAAAAAGGAAACTGAGATACTAAAAGATCAGTCAAAAGTAATTAAAATAAGATTTGGAAGATCTTGTTTGTAATGAATAGGACCAATGAACAGAGTCCAGGAGTCAGTAAGTGAATAAGCACACCTGCATGAAAACAACTAACTGAAATATTTAAAATGCCAAGAGCAGAAACAGAAGAATTAAAACAATTAAGAATCTTAATCCAAAATAAAAGATGGAAGAAACCCAAAATATACAATAAATAGCAGCCGAAAGATAAATGGTCAAGAAAAGATGAACAAAATGAACCCAACAAAATGAAGAGAAGAAAAGAGCAATACAGAATTGGAAACTGTCGAAACAATTAAGGAATAACGTCACCTCCCCCAATCTGAGCCCACAGGGAAAACAGAATGTTGAAAAGAAACGCTAAAAGAAAGAGCAGTGGGAATAACTATATCAAGAGAAGGCAACGATGTTGTCTTTTCCCCCTCCCTTACAGTAATTTTTTTTAAATAAAAAGGACTTAATCACTGCAAGTTTATTGAACATTAAATGATTGTTCAAAGAACTACAAAAAGTGAAGGCACAGAAAAATGATAAAACATTACAATAAGACCGGAAAAAGAAACTAAAACCCTTAGCAGGGTGGATTGGGAGTTAGACCAAAATAACCCCAGATTTTAAAAACAAACCAAATCATACCACAAGCCCATCAAGAAATGACAAAGGAGCAGAAAAGCTAAAGGAAGAGAAAAACAAGAAAATCAAGAACAAAAAACAAGCCTATTTGGATCTCTATGTATGTGTTTGTGAGCTTGTTTGTTGTTGTTGTTGTTGTTGTTGTTGTTGTTGTTGTTGTGTGCCTTCAAGTCATTTCTGATTTATGGTGACCCTAAGGTGAACCTATAATCGGGTTTTCTGGGGCTGAGAGTGTGTGATCTGCCCAAGCTCACCAAGTGGATTTGCATGGTCAAGCGGGGAACCAACTATGGTCTCCAGGATCATAGTCTAATGCTCAAACCACTACACCATGATGGCCCTCTTGTAATTCGATAGCTCTGTTGAAATTTGAATAGCAAAATGACATTAGTACACGCAGAGTCTATTTGAAGTCAGAATAGCATCTCACTCTTCCTTGAAGGCTGAGGTACATGAATGACACTGGTAACCATGTTCAGGACACCCTCCAACGTTTCCAGTTTAAGCTCACGCTAAATCCCTATACCCATTTTCAAGAATGTCCAGAAACATGTAAAATACATAAAAACTTAATCTCTTTTTTCAAAAATGATAAACATTGGCTTGCAGTGCCGGGAGGCATAGTACAAGGCAGATAGTAAATTCAACACAAGGCCAATGATAAAACTATAATGAGCTATGACTGAGAATAGAAATAGAAGGTAGCAGTTATAGAGCAGGCAGCCATGGCACAACAAAGCAATAAAACAATAAAACTGTTAAACCTAAGAAAAACAAACAAATTGCAGCAGAGACTCTAGCAAAGCATTCCTCGGATAAACAAAAGGATAAACTTTCAGAGGAGCTCTTTACGGCAGCTGCTGCCTCGTCGCCATCTTGGCTCCTCCCCCTTTTCAAAAAAGAGAGATCAGAATTACTTTGCATGCACATTCAGAAAACATCCTCCAATGTATCCAGTTTGAACTCCAACTAACTATGTGTGTATGGGCTTTCAAACTGCCTGTTGACTTATGGCAACCCCATGAATTTCATAGGTTTTCTTAGGCAAGGAATACTTGGAAGTGTTTTTGCCAGTTTCTTCCCCTAAAATATAGCCTACAGCACCTGTATTCATTGACAGTCTCTCATCCAAATACTAGTGTTGACTCTGTTAGCTGCCAAAATCAGATGGTATCTGGTGCCTTTAGGGTATTTAGGCCAACTCCAATTTAACTACCTCAAGCCATTTCCAAATGTGTCAGAACAGCACATTACAATTAAAATCTGAATCCAGTTTTGACACATACCTCAACTGTATGTATCTACCAATCTGTAAAGGAAAGACAACATGTTGCAATGCCAAGCTGCCCTTGTAGTCTGCCTCTTTAAACTACCTTATCTGTGACCCAGGAAAGCTTAACACTGATCTGCATCAACCCCATCTTGTCCCCAGTTTTCAAATCCATAACATAGGATATCTTTTGATAATTTAAGTAGAAGTAGCCAAAGCCACCCCCTTTAGTTAAAACTTTTCCAATCCATTTCCTAGATACAAAAGGTAGGAACAGTGTCTTATTATTATTCTAAAACATTTTTTATCAATGACTAAAATAAGGGGTTAGATGAGATTCTTATCAAGTTTGTAGATGATGCAAAACTGTGAAAGTTACCTAACACAACAGAAGGTAGGAAAAGAATTCAAAAGGACCTTGATATATTAGAAAATTGGGCTGCAACAAAGAAACAAATGCAAAATTCTACATGTAGGCCACAAAAACCAACTGTACAGATATAGGATGGGGGATACTTAGCTTAGAGGTGGTACTTGCAAAAAAGAACCTTGGTATTACTGTTGATCTTAAATTGAACATGACCCAGGAGTGTGATGCTGTAGCAAAGAATGCAAATAATATTTTAGCCTGCATTAATAGAACCATGGTTTCCAAGACAAGGGAAACAATACTTCCACTATATTCTGCACTACTCAGTCCTCATCAGCTCAGGACACTGATTTTAAGAAGGATATAGACAAGCTGGAGCAGGTTCAGAGAAGGGAAATGAGGAAGATAAAAAGTATGGAGAACAAAACATATGACAAAAGACCGAAGGAGCACAGCCTGGTGAGGAGAAGAATGAGGCACTCCTCATTCCTTGTACTGTCACTATATGATGGTACTCTTTAAAAATCAAAAGAACTTCCATAGAAAGGAGGGAGCAGGCTTGTTCTCTGCTGCCACACAGGGTAGGTCCACGTCTAATGGTTTTAAGTTACAGGAGGGTAGATTTCAACTGAACCTCATAAGAAAATTCTTGACTATAAGAGCAATTTGTCAATAAAGCCAATTACCATTTTGAAATTGAAGTTCGGAGTGAGTTTCTAACAAAGCACAAGAGAGAACTCTCCTCTCATCTATCTAGACTGTCAAATTACTTTACCATATCACTTTAAGTTGGGGTGGCCTAATTTGCTTAACATAAGAGCCACACCTGAAAAACTTTAGATATTTGAGAGACACATAATATGAACAAATATTACACATAACATTGTTAACACTAATATTGTTATTGTTGCATGCACATTTTGTTACAAAAATTATAATAAATATTAAGAAATACATGCTCATAATAATATTTGTTAATGTATTCATTTGTTAAACTGTCAATTTTACTAGTTTCAATTATCATAAAGTACACGTATATATACCAAATATTTTCAAAATTCTGATAAATCTTGGAAAAAATTATTTACCTTTTATATAAATTATAATGCAAAAAAGGAGCTCAGTCAATATATTCTGCAAACTGCACAGTGCATGTGGCTCATGAGCTGCGGTTTGGCCATCCTTGCTTTTGGTGAATGAGTAGTAAAAACTGGGTGAGGGTGGGCTCATGTGTGAACAGCAAGAGACTGGAAGGCTGACAGGCAGTCTCCCTCAATTTTACATAAAGGTGCCTTATTTGGGGAGAAGTGTACACACTCCCAGCAAGCTAACAAGGAACATACCGCAGCAACTAAACAGAAGCAGAGGACATATCGACAGAAGGTGTATCTTAAAAGGATGACAGTGGGATTTTTTTCCTCGCACAGGCTGCTGCAATATTCACCTTCATGGACAGAGATACATATATACTTCAGTTAACAAAGTTGATGTGTTCTTGAGCATTACTTCGTTCACAGAAAAATTGGGACCAGAGGCAGAAATATATGGCAAGAATAGGGATGGGTGCCTACATCATAAAAAAAGAAGAGCAGTTCAATGCATTTCATCAAACTTTGTATCCAAAACTTAACAATATGCATCTGTTATATGAAACAACCACTTCAGGTAAGCCTTGCACATAAGTGAACAAAAACATTCTGAATCTTCTATGGAGCACTTGATAGTTTTTTTCCCAAATGCACCCAGAGATGACATTTTACTTTCAATAGCTTTCACTTTTCTTATGATTTCTATTTTCGTAGCCAAACTTAGAGATTTATTTTTTTTTCCCACATCCCAAAAGGTAGTTTGTGAGACAGGCCTATCTGCTCTGCTCTGTTATCTGTTTTCTCTGCTTTGCTGTTTACTCATGGTCAGTAAGGAATTCTAGAGAAAGCTATTGTTTACCTTTCCTGCTGTAATTAGAAACACACAGCTAAGCATTTTACTGTAGCTGTAGGATCAGTTACAATAAAATACCATTCTTTCCTTGTGCAAGCTTTACTGCACTGTGTAGTGCAGACACACTGCTGAAACCCAACATTAAAAGCATGGGAGGATGGCAATCATCCTGTCAATGCTGCTGCTGCTGCTGCAAATCTTCTAACTGGACAGAGGATGAGAAGAAACAGGGGCTTGAGCATCCATAAAAAGATGTTGTAAAAAGTAGCTTCTTATCAGGAGCTCAGTTAACTAAAGTATCAGAACTGAAAGAAAAACTACAGCACTGCATCCTTTTTCAATAGGAGTGGATGATGCAAAACATATTGAAATGTGATAAAATCAAAGCTTTGCACACACTGCATTTTATTAGTTATTTTCATTGAGATTTGGAGAAGAAACAAATACCAATAACAAATTACATGCTTGTTTAAAATCTGCTGTCTCAGGGAACAAGCAGAACATTAATTTATATGGCATGCTGATGTGATGTTTGTCAACAAAAACAAACTGTGGATAAAAACATTCAGTGCAAAAATAAAAAGCCATCACAGAAAACTAAGCAGTTCAAGGGAGAAATTTGTCTGTTTGTTTGTTTATACTATATCTCTCCTCTCTCCTAACATACGTCTGAAGGCACTTTATAGTATAGCTAAAAAAAACAGAGATAAAACAAAGTACACTTTAAAGGAATAGCACATAGAATTCAAAGATCCTCCTCTTTTACAGAGAATATACAGCCAAAGGTCTAAACAAAAAGGCCTTGGGCTCCTGGCAAAAAGAAAGCAGACAGCATGCCAACCTAGCTTCGTGTAGGAATATCTCCGTTAACAAAGCCCCTGATGAAAAAGCTCCTTTTTTACAAACTCTTTTTATATCCACCCAGCCCCCACCTTTTCCTCCTTGTCTTCTGTGCAGATGTACCTTTTTCGGGGAGGATGGCAAAGGAAGGCTGGAGGAACCCAGACTTTTGGTGTAACATTGAAGCAGCGCATCTGCAGTGAACAAACCAATGAAGCCTGAGCTGGAAAAGGATGGGTTTGTGCTCTAGCCAATCTTACTGTGGCCAGGTAAAGTGAACAGCCGCTGACTCCAGAATTCTTTACCGAAGATGCATTAACAAGAAAGCAAAGGAAAATGGGGCAAATTTATAAGCTTGCTTCACTAGTTACACTCAGCACATCAAAAAGACCAATCTGTAAGTTTGGCCACCAAAATAGAAATAATAAGAAAAGTGGAGGTTAGTGAAAGAAAAAGAATTAACCCTGGAAACATTTTGGCAAAAGTTTTCAAGTGGTATCTAGAAGATCCAACATTTTATTTCTGCAAGGCTCACCTGACTTGGTTGTTTCATTTCGCATCCATGTATTGTTGTTTTGGGATAAAATATTTGCTAAAGCATGTTGAATTGCTCTTCTTTTTTGGGAGTGTAAGAACCTGTCCCTATTCTTTTCATGTTATTTCTGCTCCTGGTACCAAATTTTCTGTTAAAAAAATAACGCCTAGGAACACATCAACTTTGTTAACTTAGGTACATCTGTATTGCATAGCCTGAGAGGAACCACCAAGAAGTCCCCCTCCAATGTTCTTCTGAAACATTTCTGTGACAGTAGTGGTACTCAGAGCAAGCTCTCCTTTGGGAATCTTAATGCTCAGGCAAGCTTATGAGGGCAGATAAGGGTCTTTCAAAGAGCCTAGATCCAAAGACATTTGGGCTTTATAGGCCATAACCAGCACTCTGAATTCTAACCAGAAATGAACTGGTAACTGGTGGAGCTTTTGCAATATGGGAGTTACATGCTTCCTATAAATCAGCCCTGGTCAGCAGTATGGCTAGAGCATTTGTATCCGTTGATGTTTCTGAACGTTTCCAAAAGCAGCTGCAACTTAAGAGTGTCTTACAGTAATCCAAGTGATGTAATCAAGGCAAGATGATCTGACATCTTCAGGAATGGGTGCAGCTGGTATACTAGCTTTTACTGTACAAACACAATCCTGGACAGTCCCAAAAGCTGTGCCTCCAAGCACAGGGCTGAATCCAGGAATGTGCCCACCCTACAAATCTGAGATTTCAAGGGAAGCATAACCCCATCCAGCACAGGCTGAATCCCTATTCCCCAATTTTTCTTTTGACTGACCAGGAGCACATTATACAAAATGTATTTCTAAAAACTCAAACTTTCATTAAGATTCATTAAGGTTTATAAGCCCAATTTTAAATATGTTTCATTGACTTCATTTTGAAATAAAGAGGTTTTTCTTCTCAAAGAAAAAAATTCATAATTTAGTTGTCTGAAACGCTTGCACTAGCCATAAATCCCTACTATTCTTAGCATATGCTTGTATGCACATAAATGAATGAGTGAGGTATGTAAGGCTTTTATAAGCACAAAACTGATGCCAGTTCTAGTTAAAATAATCTCTTCTGTACATATTCAAAACTGCTTCAAAACTTTGTTCTAAATAAATTTACTGAATTGCATCCGGTGTGGCATATAAAGTGAAACTGCTTTATAAGAAAATGTGCACCCAAACTCTGCTATTAGACCTAAAGACAACCCTAAGAAAACTCAACAGATGGTGATATGGCGATGAGGCTAGGAAGGGATGGCAGACAGCCTGAGTAAATGGTGAAATAGGTTGGCAACCACTCCCTGAATGATGTATGTGGCTGTCTCATGTAGCTATTACAGGTTGAGTTAAATTGTAAAACCAGAACACTTTTTATCACACTACTATGTGCATGGACTAGACTGGCACTGCAATGACTTTGTTTTTCATATTTTACATCCAAACCTTATTCAAAGCTGACAAACACCTACCTGTTGTTGCACTGGTAACTGTTGTACCACCTGGGTGGGCACAGCTGCTTGGCCGGCTACAGAAGTCTGTAAAGTCACTGTCGAACCTGTGTCCGACCCAGTCTCTGATGTCTGCATTGTTGTTTCTGTATAAAATTTAAAAATACACATATTTAACTGTTGTGGTCTTTTTGTACTTTCTATCATTTGTTCTTCCCAAACATAAACTGAAGTCTTTCCTTTTATATGAATATATGTTCTCTCTAAGCTGTCTGTATTAACACAGAATATCATCACACTTTGAAGTACCATTTGCTTCACCTATTTTACAATGTGGCTCTAAGCAGTGTTGCATCCCCAAAATATGGAAACAACCTGATCTATTTTCTCATCAGTTGTTCTCTGAATGACTGTGTCTTTCCAACTTCTGCCAGACTGTCCCAGTGACAAATTAACCTCGTTAATAAAAAAAGAGAGATAATATTATTTTCCTTTTGAACTTCTTATCTTTCATATTAATTACTTGTTTGCCTGTTTTCTAGTGCAGAGGCGGGCAACTTCCCCAGGACCAGGGTACATATTGCTTTCACTTGACCTTTGAGGACCACAATCCTTTCCCCACTGCGCCTTCCACACTGTACAGATATATTGTTCATGTCACTCACTGTACTGCAGAGAGCTAAATCTTTCTCCATCATGTGCCCTACATCTGGAATTATTTTTTAAAATTTCCTCAAAATGTCCCCTGCAACCTCTAGTGGTGAGAAGGCAAGTTTGTTATGTTTTGCCTCTCAACTGCTTTAATTCCCAATTTTAAAAAGCCCCAAGTCTTTGGAACTCCCTCTCTTTTATCAGCAAGCAGAGACTTCCCTTAATTCAGACAAGCTTTTAGATTGGCTTTTAAGAAAAGGTTGTAAGAAGGTGTGGCATTGTTTTAAATTGCACTGTTTTAATGTATGTTTTAAACAGTTTTTGTATGGTTAATAATTTGATTCTATTTTAATATTATTTTACCTATATTGTGAGTATTTTAACTTGCAAGCCACCTTGAGTCCAAGCTTGGGGAAAAGTTGGGATATAAAGACAGTAAATTCCAAAGGGAGCTAAAAATATGGTAAAATCTCCTTCACACCTCTTACAGAAAACAAGGGGTGTCATCCTGAAGGGTAAAAGTCCTCCCCACTTGGTAGAATGGGGGAAGTTGGGGGCCTCAAAAATAGCCCTCATGAGCTGCATGTGTCCCATGGGCTACACTTTCCCCACCCCGATCTAGTATGATTTGGTGTTTTCCATTAGTACTTTTTTCTTCCCTTTTTTTCTCCTAATAACCTCTACTGGGAATTCTTTAAAACACTTTCCCTTGAAATAAACAAAGAAAAACACACCCACTGTTAGGGCACTAAACCAGCCTTTGCTTCTCTTCTGCATTATTTCCATCAAGTCAGCTGTCTATGGAAAAAACTGCAGCAGGAAAGATCTGACCTTCTGATAAAGACTTAATTATCTGCTCTGCTCATAGTCTCATCCATGTATGGTTAGGGGTTCCTTCTGAGGAGTTCTCACTCTTTGTTCCATCATGAAGGATGAGACAACTAGAACCACTGCTGACATCAGCAAGAAAGGGGGGCAATTCCACTAAGCCCTCTCCCAAGAAAATTCTAACTGTCATCAAGCCAACTGCCAGACTTGACCACCTGATCAATACACTGCTGTCTACTCTGCTCCCAAAGTGATCGGATATAAAGTCACTAGGCAAACCATCAGAAGTATGCATCAGTTGTAAAGATGTTTCTGAAATTTAGTCAGGGTTGATTTGATTTCAATCACAATTTAAATGATGATTCTTAACTTCAATAAAAAATTCACATCTCTAACGGACCCAGTTTTAATGAGTTAAAACACTGTTTAAATTCTAGTGAGAAAGATTTTATTTCAAAATTATTTTTACCAGAGTTGCATTATAGTTTAATATAACCTAAACATGTATTCAGAGATTTACTTTGACTAGAAAGTAAAAACACATTAAATAATTATATTAATGTTCAGATTAATTTCCAGCGAATCAAAAAATAGTATCCCTTGCATTTATATCCATACTTCCTCTTGTTCAAACTTATGTTATGTTCCCAAATTCTCTGTTCATTGATCTTCTCTATTTTTGCCCTTAGAAAAAGCCAAGGCTGTAAGGAGAGAAAGTGTGTGCATGCGCACTTCACGTACACCACATACAGAATATGACTGAGGAGGTAATCTTCCATCTCCATAACTGCTGTTAATATAACTAGAATATAACTAGAAGCTGTATAGTTAGTATTTATTATGACATCTTTAGCCTAAACTCTTTTTTAATAATTAAGAAGATTTTAAAATCTGATTTTAAATATCTGATTTAGATTTTAAAAAACTGACTGTTTGATTTTGTAAAGAAATCATTGCTTTTTACCAACCCTAGTACTGTGCCCCCATAAACACTCAAAAGCAACTTTTACTGTTCAATGTTTCTTGAACTAAATGACCGAAAATGATGTTGGCTTTTTTGTACCTGCTCTTTCCATATTCCTTCATGTGCTCTTTTCTTTTGCTCTTCTTCTGGTTCAGACCCTAGAGATTGTATAATCTCGTGAGCTTTTATGTTAACTGAATCCTACCATTTGAAATGCTCTTCCCATAACCATTTTGATATCTTTATTAATTTCCTTCTTTTAAACAAATCCAACACACATATGTTTTTTCTTCCACTTTTCCTTACCATTTTTCTTCCTTTTCTATCCTTCCACTCAAATTATCACATTGTTCTATCCAGATTTTGTTACACAGAGACATAATGTTTGTGTATATTACCAATCCCATAGATTTGTTTAAATACCCCACCTTCCACAAAAAAAGCCATACTACAACTAATTTGTTTAAAGTGACTGTCTCCTGGTTCTTTTCAAATACACATTTAAATAGAAAAAAAAACCCTATTCTCTATAAAGTATTTTGGATACTACATGTAAAAAATTAATCACATATAGTATAACAATATATTGATAACCTTCAGGCGAATGCAGAATTTTGAACTTCTAGAAAGTTCTGGTATAATTTTAACCGCTTTAATGTGCAACATTAATGAAAGCTGTGCATGCTTCCAGTTCCCTCGCCTTTCACAAATGTCACTGCCATGAAACAATTTTTGAAAGCTAGTTTAACAGATTAACAGTGTAATCCTATAAAAGGACAGGCAGCTGCCAGGGGTTTAACGGCATGCATTGGAGGGCTACCTCCCCAATTTTAAAAACTGTACATTCTTTATTCCCCAAATGCCCTCTGCACCTCTCAAGAAGCACGAGGCTCAATCACTCCACGTTTTTAGTCCCCTCAGCTGTTTTAGACCCAGAAAAAAACTTTTAAAAACCTAGTAAATTCCATTCAACTTTTTTTTAAATCTCTAGAGTGTGTAATAGTCTGGGGAGGGACAAAATATGTGGAAAAGCTGTTCCTTTAAACCACCCCCCAGTAGGCATGGGGGCATTTTTTGGAAACAAAAAATTAAAATTGAGGGTCCTGGGGAGGGGCAAATGTGGCACAGTCCCCACCTTGCTATAAATATGGACTCGGAAGTAAGTCACATGGAGTATAGCAGGGATAATGTCCCTCGTAGGTGTATAAGAGGTTTAGGCAAAAGTGTTACGGTAGAAATTCTGCCTACTATTTTAAACAAACCACAAAACGTTAAAGGCAACACACATTTTGTTTTGGTACAAAAGCCGAGTTTTTAAAAAGATCATGACTTGAAAGTAACTAAACGCTCTATATATCAAATGTATACCTTCAAACTCCTAAGTTCTGGAAATATTTTTCAGATATTGAATATACATACTCCTTACACAGTCTGCAAAGACTCAAGAGTCTCCAAAATAATTTTGCTAGTTCTAATACATGAAGAAGTCAGCATGTGGATCCAATACATCAGTTCAAATTCCCACTTAGCTATAAACATGTAGACTGGCTATGGATATACTGATATCTTTCACGTAACCATCTGTAAAATGACTGTATTTTAGATCTACATCACAACATTATTCGGAGGACAATAAATGTAAGACATGCTGCTTGAGAGAAACAGTGCAGAAAATATAAACAATGATGTAACAAACTCAACAATTATTTTGCAATTCTCTTTTAAAGTGGTATCTGCTTATCATACAACACAGAGAGAATAATCTCTGATGAAAAACTAAATAATGCCCTGCTGTTTGATAATAATGCTGTCCATATGTATACCAACTGTATGTGCCCATAAGGGAAGGTATGTCCAACTTCAGTCTATCCATGCTTGCCTAATGTGGCTGTCAGGTGTGTCACCAGCAACAGATGCTTGGTTGACAAAAGACCTTTTTATTCTGCTTAATTAAGCAGTTGGACACACCCGCCTGTTAATCGGTCTGCTTTATACAACCAGCACTTCCCAAATCACGTGAATGTGCAGATAAATAGACCAAATTTTGAAAGAACACTAATTAACCCTTAGCAGAGAAAAAGAATATTGCACTAACCCAGCTGCTTATTGTGACAAGATTAGCATTTCTTCAATTTAAGCTTCAATGTTTAGAGCACATGTTTCATTACAAAATTTTTCTTCCCCAACATCCTTTTTAAAAAACTTGGTCAGGGTTATTTAATACACTCCAGATGCACAGTAGGGAACCTTCTGTCTTTTGTGCTTTACATTACTAGAATGCATTGTTTTATAATCTGATCCATCAATTACCTAGTGAATCACATAGTGCAAATATGCCATCTTAATAGTAACTATTTTTAGCAAGCTCTTTCATCAGCAACTAATTTGCTATTCTAAATACTAGCATTTGCAAAGTCTTGTTACACCGCATCTACTTTAATCTACACTAAATGATGTTATAGGTTCTTAATTCAGTACATAAAATAAAAGCTCATAATATACATTCAAGTACTTTTAAAACTTTCTTTTTTCTCAGCAAGAGAAACCATTTCTAGTGAACAGTGAGTTTATCATTTTGAAGCAATAGTGTTTAATTACAGAACTTACATCAATGAACAGGCAAAATTTTACTGTGTTTTATTCTTCAAGAACAGTATGAGATTTCCGCTCTGCAGAAGATGTGTGTGCTTATCACTGCTGAAGAATGACAAAAAACATTTTGAGCACTGGGAAACTATTTTATAAATGTGAAATTCAGTAAGTGGTCTGAATGACTTTGCATCTAATGGATACAAGGCGTATGTAAACCACAATAATATAATGAATTTTTGCACTGATCAGCAGCGCAAAAATTCCTGTTTAAGTGGGTGTAATGAGCAGGAGCAAACACTGGAAAGAACATATCTGAATCAGCAACGGAGGAGGAGATTAGGCTCCACATGCTTGTAGATGGAATAAATTTTATTCTTTAAAAGAGCCCAACACGTTTTGGCCTGTTTATACCTTTTTGGTCTTCTTTGGGGGCATGAATCCAAAAAAAATTTCTGGAGTTACTACCACACTCTTCTTGAGAACCAGACTGATATGTAACAAATGTCACAAGAAAGGCCTACAAAAACCACACCTCCCACTTTCACACATTTTTTTTTTATTCCAAGTCAGTGGACAAACATGTTGCAAATATATGATGCAAAATGTCACGTCATCAGTCAGATATGGCAACAATTGAAAGGTAGATGACAAGACACTGCCATCATTCTCAGTGCTACTACCCAGGCAGCCAGGTTGACACTCCCTTTCCTCTTATGCTGCTCAGCTGCTTTTACTGAACACCAATGCTGTGCAGCAAGCCTTTTGTCCACTTCTACTGATATAGCCACGCGTGGGATTGGCTGAGGATACTTTTCTTGTTGAAAGTAAAGCACTGAACGATTGTTAAGAAACTGTAACCTATTGCCTCCAATGCAGATATAAAAAGACACAGGAGATGAAATGACGCAACAGATACCAGGTGGCATTGAAGAACAGCCACATCCTCAACCCTTCCTAGTGCTCTAATATGCTAAAGGTCTCCAGCCAGGAAAATAATGAAAAATAAGAGGGAATGGCATGGGAAATACATTGCATCAGTGTACACATGAGGCAGGCTATGGCCTGAAGATTATATCTCCCTGGTCCTCTGTGTGCTGGGTGTGCTGGTACTAGGAGCTGGGGACTTCCAATCCGCTTGTATAATGATAAAATAAGTTACAGAAAGCATCTGAATATTCTCTCTATTAAAATGTCCTAAATTATCTTTTAATATAATGATCCCCCTCAATAAATCTCCTCAGGAAATTAAAATTAATTCCATCCACATATGTAAAACACTGCTTTAAATACTGATGCTTTTAAATTGAAATGTTTTACTATACTTAAATGCACTGAAGTTATTTCTGGACTAAGAAGAGAAAAAGAAAAGAATGGTAACTGTGTAAACTTTCCATAATCTCCTCGTAGCAAAAAGAAGTAACAGTAGGTAATACTAGCAATCAGTAACTGAGTTCTGTATTGGTAACACAGGAAGCATCAGAAAAAAATACATTTAACCAAAAGAATATTTTAAAGTCACTTCTCTGATGTAAGATTAAAAACTTGTATTTCTTTTAAAAATAAGTTTCAGTAAGATGCTAATAGCTATCAAAATGAAGACTGATTACATAACTGCCAAAGCAAATAATACGTAATTTAATATAAAAACCAGAAACTACATTAGGGAACAGTCTTGTGATATTCTGATTCCCTATCTAGAATATCCAAAGTTAAAGTTCCTAACAGAAGGGATCAAAATATTCCTTTTTGAAAAATTTTTTGGATTCGGATTTGAAATACTTTTATGGTGTAGACAATTTGCAAGAAATACATAATATCAAGATAGTAAAGAACATGTGGTTTATTACCACTGAAAAAGATACTAAACTAAATCTATATCTACTTTTCAAAAGCAGAACAGGAAAGCAGCATCCATACCACTGATTCAGAACCAAAGCAAAAAGGCAAAGAACAGCTAAATCTAAATAAAATATAAAAGCAAACAAATTTTGAGAGACAGTAGCATATCACCCGTCTTTGGACAGTAAGTACAGGAATGACTATATGTCATTTCCCCTCCCCCCATTCAATGCACATCTGCTCTAGAGTAAATCCCAGTGTATTCAATGGGGCTGGCTTCCAAGTAATGTGGTTACCTGAGAGTGAGCCCCACTGAATACAGAGGGTTTTACATTTGAACATACATGCCCGACATTATGCGGTTGGACATCAACCTCATGATGCATTTCTGTCAATAGAGGTCTGATGCTGTTTAAGTCTCTATAGATCAATGTCATGAACAGAGAACTTCTGGCCTGTGAACCAGTCAGCCCACTAGCCCATCAGCCCACCAGCCCTTCTGGGCATGGAGGCACTTTGTGATGCCACTTCCCTGGTAGCTTGTCATTTTATTTCTGTATCATTTATGAGATATAAAAACTGATGAATTCAGAGCTACAACCCTAGACTTGGACAGTCTTTCTTTACTCTCCTTTAAATTGGATACCTCTAGGACAAAAATTCTTTATTCTCTACAGTCAAAACTTCTAACAGTCCTCAAACTGCATCAATTTATCTGGGTGATAAAATACAAGATGTGCTGCTTCTTAAGCTAAAGGAAAGATGGGGGCACCTTATGCTTATGTGATTGTTTTCCAGACCATTAAGGCTGCTTTAATGTGTTGTCCAGTGTCACTGAGTTCTTAAAGAGTGTAAGAGAAACAATGATTTCTTTAAGAGATCTTCTTTTAGTTTTGTGGTAACCCATAGCTTTTCCTTATCCAGAAGTAGAAGTGTTTTCCTTTATTGAAATGAGTCATGATATTTAATTGCATGTGGCAGATAAGATCCCTAGCCCCAAGTGAAATGTCATGATACAAGTAGTGATTTTGCCACTCGTGTTAGCTTTCATTTTGCCATCTTTTTCTCAATTGCAACACAACTGAACCATGAAAGATCCAATTCTGAGCAACTTTTCAAGTCCTGAGTGTGACCAAAACAAAAACAGAAACAGAAACAAAAAAACAGACTGAAAGGAAAAGGAAGGGGCATGTGCAGAAGGGACGGATGTAGTGATAATATCTGAATGGGCATCAATGTCAGAGGAAATGTCATCACACTCTTTATTAAAATACAATGCTAAATAGAAACAAAATTGGTGAACGAGGGAGATTCTTTATTATTTGCATGCATGGAACTAGTATGGTTGTCAATGCACATGTGCCTTTGAATAATTTTTTCATAGAATCATAGAGCTCGAAGAGACCACAAGGGCCATTGAATTCAACTCCCTGCCAGGCAGGAATACACCATCGAAGTATCCCCAGCAGATGGCCAGCCAGCCTCTGTTACAAACCTTCAAAGAAGGAAACTCCACCATACTCTGAGGCAGAGTATTCCACTGTTAAACTGTTCTAATCACCAGGAATTTTTTCTTAATGTTTAGATGAAATCTCTTTTCCTGAAGTTTGATGCCATTGCTCTGTGTCCTAGTCTCTGGAGCAGCAGAAAACAAGCTTGCTCCATCCTTCATATGACATCCTTTCAAACATTTAAAAATAGCTATCATGTCACCTCTTAACCTTCTCTTCTCCAGGCTAAACCTATCCAGCTCCCTAAGCAGCTCCTCATAGGACATGCTTTCCAGGCCTTCTGCTACCATTTTGATTGTGCTCTTCTGGACATGTTCCAGCTTGCCAATATCCTCCCTGAACTGTGGTATCTAGACGTGGGCACAGTATTCAAGGGGGCTCTAATCAAAGCAGAATAGAGTGGTACTACCATTTTCTTTGGCCTAGACACTACATTCCTATTGATGCAGTCCAGAATTGCATTGGTTTTTTTTTATCTGCCACACCACATTGCTTACTCATGTTTAGTTTGTGGTCTACTAAGACTTCTAGATCCCTTTCACACATACTGTGGTCAAGCCAGATACCACCCATCTTATGTTTGTGCATTTCATTTTTTCTGCCCAAGCGTAGTACCTTATATCTATTGAAATGTATTTTGTTAGTTTTGGTCCAAATCTCTTTTCTTTAATAAGGAATATCAGATATATCCTGTACCTGAGATTCATAGTGTAATGATGTTTTTAGGTGCATAAAAGAACAGGAATATATTTCAAGGTTATTCCTACCACCACCACCCAACTGGACTGTCCTGTCTGTCAGGCTGCAACAAAAGAAGAAGTATGCTTCCATTAATTACACAAGAATATATATGCTGCTCCAAAGATGAGGAAAAAAATGCCCAACTCAACAAAACTAGAAGGCCTGAAAACACTCCTTCCTAGTGAGAGATTGGAATCAATGTACTGATACCATGTTAATTATTAAGACAAGCTTTAACCAGAATGTAAAGTTCTTTTTCTCCCACTGAAACGTTAGGCATTTTTTCAGGAAATAATATGGGAACAATATTTTGTTTGCTACATTGTTTTCTTCCCCCCTTTCACCACCTTTCCTGCCAACTGGAGTTTTTTTTACAGGCAATAGCAGTAACAAGCAATACATAGCGCACCAAATAGGTGTGAACAAGAGGGAGAGAGGAGTGGTACAATCAAGTAATATAATTGATTTTTAACTTTTAGCAGATGTGATTTTGGCCAAACACAGAGAACAGTTATACTAAAATGTTTTTTTATAGTTCTAAGTAGATATATGCTCAATTTTGAAGTTTTAAAGAATATATTTAAAAAAAGAAGAAGAGTTGATTAAAATACTATCAAATTTAAGTTGCCTGTTTTTAGTGGAGGTTAAAGAGGATTTCAGTGAAGTATAAATTATAAATTTTTGCCAATTTTGTCCAAATGGGGATCAAAAAGTACTAAAGACCCAGTTAAGAAATCACACATGCATATGAATATATGCCTGATTAGTACATCAACATCAGGTCTATTAATAATTACAATTGAAAATAGAAATCTTTGTATATTTTAGTACATATCTAGATTATTATTATTTACAATTTTTAAAAATAATAGATTTCAATGGAAAAATTCGCTATCTTATCCTTCTTCTTCCAGTGTTGTTCTTTTTACTGCTCGTGGTGTTGCAAACATCAATCAAGAGGTGGAACAGTCACTGCCATTCACTCCTACATATGGAATCACAGAACTAGAATAGATCATAAAGGCCATCCAGTCCAACCTTCATTGTGTTATAGCTAAGGAAGAGCTGCAATATGGTAGGGTAATGCTTTATCCTAGTACAGTTAAAGAACAACTGTAATACTTTTAAACAAGAAGTGAAAAGACCTACTAGCCATTCATGCTGCCACTAATATGAAAGGACAATTAGTGTTGTTTTTTATGTAACAAAGAAGAACATGTGTGGTGTTCTGAGTCTCATGAATATATAGGGCTTTCGTTCCTTTTTTTCTCTCAGAATTTACTTCTTCCACTTTTGTCTCTCAAAGAGTACTTCTGATAAATGGAAAGAAATCATGGAGGTCATTGGAGGAAATAGGAGATAGGGAAGAAGGAAGGTGATGGCCCTCCAGAGAAGCAACAGATACTAAGCGGTATGTTTCCTGATAATATGTCTGATTGAGAATAAGAGTTATTTTTGTTTGCTGCCATTTCCTAAAAACAATACCTATCAATCACAGCAAAATCTATCAAAACTGCTCTTTATTGTGGGAGTTTGCTGATGGAGAACTGCCTTTTCTTTTATATTTAGAGATTAAGGTATTTGTTTCCTGCATCTTTTTGTTTCTTTTTAAAGTCACTCACTGCCTTTCAATGTGTACCGTGGATAATGAGGTCCCCCCCCCAAATCCACGCTGCTGTCTCCTCCTCTCCCAAAACCAAACCAGAATTCGAGTGAGAGGAGTAAAAACATGGATGGGATTTTTCAAGTCAATTCTGATATGGTTTTTAGTATGGTCATGTAACATAATTACAAATGCCCAGAATTAACGTAAATGTAATAGATGTCCTCTTTTAAACATAATCCTATTTAATGGGGGTAGGATTTGCCTTTTAGTGTAAACATAACACAATGACATTTTCCTATTAATTCACCTATATCAGTTCCTAGGTTCCTTGAAGAATGACTAGGAGATCTATTTCAGGGATGGGTAATTGAACACTTTATAAAATTCTTTCATCTCCTGAGGGCATCTGGGGCAATTTCCCCATGTTTCTGACCATCTTTGGCCATTTTAAAGCACAAACTAGAGAATGAAACTGTGTTCATGTTCTGTAAATGGGCTTGCCATAGATAAATGGTTGGCCATTGAGTTTAGAATCCAGAACGACTCTCTTTGTGTTATCAAATCAGCCCAAATGTCGAAGAATTAAAAAAAAAAAAACTTCCATGAAGTTTTAAAAGAAGTCTTAAATTGAAAAAAAACAACACAACAAGAATATAGAAAAAAATTACTTATGAAGAAACAAAGCTTTGGAAAAATTGAGGGCATCTTCCTGGTCTAAGCAATGAGATGCAAAAGATGGTTCCCTCTTATCTTTCTGAGAGAAGCCCCACAGATCTTAATTAGAAACAAAAGAAAACCCTTCAAAAGAAAACAAAAAAGGAAGGAAGGAAGGAAGGCAGGTAAGTAGGAAGGAAAGAAAGAAGAGTCCCTGGTTAACAGAATATCTATCTATCTATCTATCTATCTTTATTTTTTATTTTATTTTTTATTTGTATCCCGCCTCTCCATATGGATTGAGGTGGTGAACAACTTACAAATAGCATGTATTTCTATACATGCCCCCAACAAGCTGACCTGCAAAAGGATGGAAGGCTGAGTCAGCCTTGGAGCCCGGCAGGATCGAACTCACAACCTTGTGGCTTGCAGTACTGGCATTTAACCACTGCGCCACCAGGGCTCCTATCTATCTATCTATCTATCTATCTATCTATCTATCTATCTATCTATCTATCTATCTATATATATATATATATATTTATAATATCTCTATGTAATTTACACTTTTCATGTCATTCCTTTGGTTCTCTCTAACTGGTGTTAGGAATTCATCCCACTTAAAAACTACTGCTGTTCTCATTGATCAATCTATCAGTATAACTACAGAACCAAAAATGAAACTTAAATTTTACAGAAACTAAGGGCTTATGTTTAACATAGTAATAGTTGCAGTAGTAATCACAAAGCTGATGTGAAGTTCATGGAAGTCCCCACCATTGGACAAGTACAGTAGATTTTTAAGACACTACTTCAGCTCTTGTCTTTGTCATTGTTTAATGGAAATAAACATGACAATAAATCACACTTTTTAAAAAATTACAGTAATCTTTACTTAGTGCCTGGAATGGGTAAAGTGCACAGTGATAAGCCCTGAGGTAAAATTAGGAGGAGGAACTGGTAGGATTACAGAAAAAATGGTTGGTCAGAATTCCTTCCTTCCTTCCTTCCTTCCTTCCTTCCTTCCTTCCTTCCTTCCTCAAGCACTTCCTCCTGCTTTGTTTCTCTTTGTTGAATGAGGAGAAGGAGGAGGACGCTTGGCTGCTGAGCTCTGAACTAAGCAGGAAGCCGACAAGGGCTGCTCGTACTTCAGAGAGGACTGGGAGCTGACATTAAGGGACACATGAACAGATTGCATCTGGTTAGATATTCTGATCAGTTATTTTCTTAATTTCATTGTTTTGAACTCCTTTGCTGTGGTTACATCTACAGCTAGCAGATATAAGATGACTTCCAAATACGCAATTCCATAAACTGAATACATCATTACAATCCCCAGTAATAAAGTAATACGATGCCAAGCATAGTTTTCTTTTTAAAAATATTTCCTATAAAATGTGGGATAGTTTTTGTCATCATTTTTTTTCAAGAAGAATGGTTTCTGTGTACATGTTTAAGAACAGCAAAGTCAGCTATCAAGGAAATCCCAGTTCTCAGGAGTTAATGCTAAGAATTTCTCTTAGCATGAAAGACTGGAGTTCGGGAGGAATCTTACAGGAAGAACCTCTCCCCAAATTATATGTCTCTCTGTGTTCTGACCATATAGTGTGACGGAAGCAACCAATTTAAAGGGAGTGGGAATTTGTACAATGGGGAAAAGTTAAATTCATCTTCCAGCAGCATGTGATTAGATCAGTGGTTCTCAACCTTCCTAATGCCGCAACCCTTTAATACAGTTCCTCATGTTGTGGTGACCCCCCAACCATAAAATTATTTATTTATTATTTACAATGCCTCCCCCCCAGCAAAGGCCGCCTCGCCAGCCAGGAATGGGGGGGTGGGCAGGAAGGGAAAGAGAAGCTGCGCTTCTCCCCCGGGAAAAAACTCCAAGACCCCCCCGGGCTCTGCTTCTGCTTCGCTCTCGTTTCTGCTGGGGGGAGCAGTATGGGAAAAGTTTCCAGAGTGTCGACCCTGGTTTGGGGGGGGGAGGAATCCCAGCGCCTTTGTCTTTTGCGCCAGGCGCAGCTCGCCTCCCTGGAAAAGCGCGGCCTTGCGGCCCCCCGGCCCTTCCGCAGCGCCCCCCTCCGTGGTGAGTGGGGTAGAGGCCGTGGTGAGGAGGGGGCCTGCCCCCTGTGCTGCCGCCTCCTCCCCAAGCTGGCCTGTCAGATGGGAGGTTCTCCTGGTAGTGGAGAAGGGGAGCGATTTCAGTCCCTTCTGAACAGGGGGCAGGAGGACGCGAGCACGTGGCTCGCGCTTGCGCACCACCACCAAGGAGGAAACTGAGCCTAAGATCATCGGAAATATGTATTTTCCGATGGTCTTAGGCGACCCCTGTGAAAGGGTCGTTTGACCCCCAAAGGGGTCCCGACCCACAGGTTGAGAACCACTGGATTAGATGTTCCTTTATGGGCTCCCACTTTCTGAATTCACAGTGCAGGGTGGGATTTCAACCATGGCAGTTGAGGTAACCAGTTCTGGTCAAAACAATAAACAATTAAAAAAAAAAACCTTAACTCCTTCCCTCTTAAAGCAAACTGTGGAGTCACTGATGAAAATCCAAACATCTGGCTAAGTAATTTTATGTATTCAAGGAGAATTGGAACTGCCTATACTCAAATAGCAGCCCTATTCTCACTCGCCCACCCCCCCCACACACATACACACTGTGGCACGTAATCAATCACTTATCAAATTAAGGGACTTTTAAAAGTAGTTTTGCATATGGTACAGAAGCCTATTCAAACAAATACAACCCTTTTTTAAAAAAAAATCCACAAGGTACATTTGATCCCATGGTATTCCTAAAACAGTTTTTTGGACCTTCTAGGACAATTTTCCAGGCAGCAGGAGTTTGAAAGCAAATCAAGGACTGCCTGCCCTGTCTGTTTTGCCACAATGGATCCATTTTTTTCCTAGAAGCTACAAATGAATAATATTGAAGAAAACATTGGTCCTGGAACTATTTTTGGAGAAATTCAAATGATCCTATCAATAGTAAGATATATGATCAGAAACAGTTGTGCAATGCATCTGACTGTTAACAATTTGATTTAAATACTTTATTCAAATATTCAGTAATAGCATTAGAAGAAAATGCATTCACATAGGATACATAGATTACGGTCATCTTGAAGAAAATCACTGAGATCTACGTAGTTTGTTCTATAACAAAATGTAACCTCACTACATTTGTAATGGGTACAAGATTCTACCTAAACCTGAGGAAGAACTTCCTGATGGTCAGAGCTGTTCGGCAGTGGAATATGCTGCCTCAAAGTGTCGTAGAGCCTCCTTCTTTGGAGGTTTTTAAATACAGGCTGGATGGCCATTTGTTGGGAGTGCTTTGATGTGTGTTCCTGCATGGCAGGGGGTTGGATTGGATGGCCCCTGTGGTCTCTTCCAACTCTATTATTCTGTGATTCTTTGATTCATCAGAGAGATGATACTGCTTCTTTACTACAGCAGTGAGACTCTACAATAAAAATGAGAAATGTATAAATTTGTCCACCAGGTGTCAGAAAAGAGACAGCAGAAAAAGTACCAAGACCAACACAGTAATTTAAGACAGGCCTCATGTTCTGTCATATACTTGTCTATCACAATGTTTGCAGCACACAAAATGATATAAATTTCTAAAACCATTGCATTGTCTTCAAAGAAACGCTTTCAAATGAACATACTCCTTAATTAATTGACTAATTAAAAAAATCATGATCAATAATGAAAACATCTGTAAGATTTCTGGGCATTTTGGAGTATATCAGCAACGATTTTATACTTCTAGAAGTTTCCCAGCTATTTTTAAAAGATATATCTTCTTGCTAGCCTCTCTAATTGCTAATTTGTCAACTTCAGGATAAGCCTCAATTCTAAAACATATGCATTACTTATTATATTTGTCCAGATGTCTGTGCAGCCCTGCTGCCACCTGTAGAATTTTGTTTAACTAACTCTAATCTTCAATAAATCAGCCAGATCTGTGCCTGTTTATGCAGGTCAATCCATTAGGCTTTAGCACTCAAGCCACTATCTCACACTTGGGATATCACCCTTAGTCACTGTTTGGCAACTGGATTCCAACTGGTGAACCTCAGGATACTATTAAGATACAGACGGCACAAGCCTGAACTCTCTACCTCTACAGCAAGCATTCATATTATGTTAACAATATTGGAACAACTGTCCAAAAGCCAGCAATAATCTGAACTGATCACAGAACATAAAGGTGTATGAACTGTCAATGTTAAGAAGCATTAAGGCTAAAATTGTAACACAGAGCAAGTTGTTAACTATAAATTGTACTGAAAAAGTTGGTGCAACACCCACTGCTTTCTTTCTTGTCCCATAATTCTGTTTTATCCATAAGATCCATTTAAAAGTTTAATAGTATTTATGACTCAACAAGCTCAGAAACAAACTGAATTATAGGATTTTATTTTCTGTGCCTAAACCTGTCTTACAACATAAACCTCTGCATGCCTCCTCAGAAGTAACCTCATTCTAGGATTACAGCCCTCCAATATGTTTTCAAAGTACTAAAGTATTACCATTTGAGACTTCCAAGATCAAGGCTCTTGGTTATTGTTCACTGGGATTCCATTTCCATGTAAGAGATCTCATGCCACCCACTTTAGTTTAGGGATGGTGTCAATGAGGGAAGATGGTCACGCTATATAGCATGCTTACCTGGTATTCTATCAAGACTCTTTGGGGGATGCTGAGTTAGCAAAGCTAGAAAAACATGCACCTGATATAAAAAGCCTCAGTGCTATGCTAGTTCTTTCTTCTAATCCATGTGTCTACAAATTTTGGCTGGATTTTATAGCCAAACATTTTTCTAGTACATAGTGATGTTCAGCTGTATTGCTTCCCCGCTCCACAAAGACAGGATATCCTTTTGTATCTGCTGTCCAGTGAAATAATTTTACAGAGGTGGAGGAGTCCATGGCAAGTACAGAGTATGTCCATCCTGTGTATTTACTCCACTTATATCTCACTTATATCTGAAAAATGGTTACCTACTCACTCTTTTGCACTCTTTCTGCTCTGTCAGATTTAGCCTTATTTATTCAGAAGGATTTGTAGTCTGAAACTTCTGCTACATACTTGTGACTGAGTAATGAAATTATGAAGTCACACTGCTGCAGCCAATCAAGCACAACTTAAGGTGGCACTACAGTCCTGAGCTATGGACAAAGCAAACCAACAGGGTCAGGTGTAATTCTAACCATTTGGACATTTTCCCATGAGGCATAACATACACAGCCCTGTTCTATTCATGAGTACTCAGAAGTAAATCCCTTTCCAACAGCTTTCAAATTCTGCAAAGCACAGCAGTATTCCATGCAACTTCTTTCCTGTCCGCTCAGCTCTGTGAATGAAACCTGAAGTTCACATTACCTTTTGCTTCTGGTCCTTTTCTAGAGATAATAACGGAAGAAGTTTGTCTCTGGACTGAAAATGGGAGATCGCTATCCATGTCATTTTTATTCCCCCCCCCCATTTTCTAAAAGAAGCCTTCTTGTCTTTAATCAGAGCCCATTGCTGCTGTGATGGTTAATCATGTTGTTGTCCTCTTACACTTGGTAGCAGTGTTCCTGAACTGCAGCATACACTATATTCAAGCTTCCAATACTATGGTTTAGAATAATTCTCAAGCCTTCTTGAGAGCTTTGAAACTTTCCACTTTTTCTTTCAACTTCTTTTCCATCAGTCCCTCCATTTCTTAGAAGACTCTTTTTTTCAAGCAAAATGTGATTGTGTTGGAAATTCTTCAGAACTTTATATTGAAATTGATGTCACCATTCAACACTACTAATATCTCAACATTAAGGTCCTGAGAACCACTTACTGTAATGTTACATTCAGATTGTCTCCCCATTGTGCGTTCCACAACACATTCCAGTCAAGGTATCTAGAAGCTGTACCTCTTTGTTGTGACCAGAATATACATTTACCCACATAAAGTGAGTGTACCAAAAGTCAGTCATTGATACACGATTTTCCCGTGTGAATTTTTCCTTCATTCCACTCTCCATCTCAATACCCTGAGCGTTGCAGTTGGGCTCAAAGAATATCAACATTTTTACCAGTACCAGATTATGTCAAGGGCCTCATGCCAACACCCATAATATGTTTGTGGACTCAATCAGAGACCTCTAGTTTCTTTGAAATTATGTCCCCTTCTGAGTAACACTTCTCCTGCTACACTTGTTCTTATTGTATTTGTAACCAAAGATAACTTATACCTATTGGTTCTTACCATTCTACCAGGTTTCTGTTATGCCCATTATTACCTATGTTCTTCTTTAAAACCAAGAAATCCAATTTTACCATCTTGGCTGGAGGATCCTAGCATGATCATAAATGCATTATTGTACACAAAAGCTGTATATGGTACCCTTCTTTAAATGTCTCTGTGATATATTTTTCCCTACAACCTTTCAGTCTCTTTGACCAGCTATTATGCCATACTGCTTGTACTTTAAGTCTATCCCATCCCCATTTTGACAAAGAAAAAGATTTTTGCTGTCATGATTCATCCCAAACTAGATGCTTACCACCTGCTGTATTCCCCAGAAATCAGTTTGTTAGCTGTTCTGCAACCTTTAAATATAAAACACTAGCAATCTGGTTCCATTTCAATTCAAATAGCTTTTGTACAGATTTAATTGGTCACAAAATATTTTACAATTCTTAATTCTTAATAAACTACCCCCTATTGCTTATAGTACTGATACATTAATGAACAGAAACAAGTTAGAGCTCAGTGCTACCTGTCCACTTGCTCTCCATAAGATACAGGAACATCTCAGGGGAGAATTATTTTAGAGGTGTCTCTTCCTATCTATAGAGTTGAAGTTTACTTCCTTGTCTGCACTTTCCTATGCCACTGCTGTTCCCATACATCATACCTACTGCCTACTTCTAAGCACCGATTGGACAATGTGGCCTTTCTTTGCTACCTTTTTTTTAATTAAGAGGGTAACGTACTCTTCAGTCTTCATGACCATCACAAAAGCACTTCTAACTGTTGCTAGTGAATGGACCACTAATGTTAAGAACCACCCTTCACCAGAGGCATATCCTTCACACAGGAGCATAACAGCTTGTCTATTCCAGAGATCTCATGTATGGAATTATGAAGAAACACTGAATCATTTCTCAAAATACTGGAAATACTACTTTTTCATATATACTTTTTGTATACAAGTAGCTAAGATGTGGAGGTAAACTGGAAAGAAGTTTGCTCTAGCTGAGGCTTAAATAAACACCCACACGCCTATGCAACAAGAGATAAAGATGGCCTTGAAAGGTTTATAGTTCTAGTATTGTGACATTAGAAGTTCACTGCCTTTATAGTGACCAGCAGAATTAAAAAGGGGAAAAGGTCAGCAGTTAACAGAATCATTTCCTCCTGTACCTACCTCTACTCCGTCTTTAACTATAGGTCAATGGAACATGAACCCATCAGTTTGTAATGTGTGATTTGATGGAGAAAGATTTTGCCAGAAAGATATAAAAAGCCAGGCACAGCATTGTCAGAATCAATTGAATTGGTCCTGGACACAGGCAAAGAGCAGAACTTGTGGTAGAAGCCACCAGCAAAATCTAGAAGAAACAGAAGCAAGATGCTAAAGTTGGGAAGAAAGCTGAGAAAGTTCAGAGAAGACAACAGAACAGCAGCAGACAGTAGCTGTCTGAAGGAAGAGAAGAAGTGAGAATAAAGGAACCAAAATTGGTATAATGGAAAAAAGGGGAAAAAGCCTGTGGACAAGACTTCCATAGCAGTTAGTCACACTTTTCCAAACTTTGTAATGTGATTTGCTAATAAACAAATTGAGTAAAAATATTTAAATTAGGGAACATTGTGAATGAAATTAATATATATTCATGAAAAACAGCATATACAAGTGCATTATTGTATATTACAGGATTTTTTTCCAAACACGGATACATTGGGAAAAATGTGAACAAATGCAATGCATTCAAAGTTTGAAACACACTTCTTTTTAAAAAAGAAAAAAATGATGCTGAAAAGGCATGAAACAAATATAAGGTTTAAAAATTAGAAAGTGATGAAGCCATAACTGATATATTTGCCCTAGCAGCTTGCAGTTAAAAACATACATTATTAATAAGTTAAAATACAGCATCATCTAGTAAATCAAATCTAAAACTGTCTAAAACTATTAACATCAATAGGCTCCGGCAAATACCACAATTGAAATACCACAATTGAAAAGATTTTTCTCTTAGTCACCACCCATCTTACTACAGATGGCAAAAGAGAGATCACAAAGCGACATTATCTTACAGCCGGGACAGTTTTGTGCACTTTTGTGCTTTGCTACCTAACAGCTAAAAAAAGTGCATTAGAATTGTGCTTAAAAGCAGACCAGAAACTAAGACAATTGTTTTACGACTGGTGAAGCATATTATATTTGACCCATTAGTAACCTAGCTACTATGCTGTATAGTTTCCAACCATTCTTCAAAGGCTGTTTCATGTACAATGGTTAGAATCCTATGGGTCAGTCCCATTGCAACAGATTCAACCAACCAACTGTTGAAAGGTGAGTCAATATGCATGTAAATTCAAATGTTGAGATTACCAATAGGACTGAGATCAGTGTATGACAGTATCCATACTCAAAGTTACCAAGGAATGGATGACTGTGGCTACATTATTTTGTCTCAAGAGAATAGTTGGACAGTTGCCTAGCCCACCAATCAAAACAGACCAAGTATAACTACAACTGCAAGCTGTGGCAGAACACTGGCATTCCTGCTAGACAAATCAATGTCCTGTACTACATTTCAAGACTGAGGCCCTCAAAGAGTTCATTAACTACTCCAGACACCAATTCAATTCTGTATAGACTCAGAAACATTTACAATGGTTCACTAAGGTAGGCTATCAGCATTATCATCTCCAGATCACAAAGGAAAATGCTTTCTGCCACCCAATGGGAATGGAGATATCAACAAGAAACTTCTTAGTTCATGTTCTTTACTGAAATACTATGAGCTGTACAAAAACAGGACAGGCAAGAATAATAGACAATGGAAAGGTGCAAAATAGATAAATATGAATGATATGATACTGTGAATGGAAAAGACAGCAATATATATATATATATATAGCATATATATGAGGAAAGAGAGACATAGAGGGGAGGATCATCAAGCTGACCTACAAAATAATGAAGATAACTGCAGAAGCTATCAGGAACGCTCAAAAAATAAATATGCTTGTACTATTACTATTATTGACATATGTAACAACAGTGTGACTTCTGCTGCACATCAAATTATAGAACTGCAACATTTAATTCTGATCAAAATCCCAGAAAAGGTAGAAAATACATAAATACATTATATCTCTATAAGGTAGCAATACAAGCAAATAATGCAAATAATCTATAATGCAAGTAATCTGTCATGTAGCAATACAAACAAACAAAAATAACTCTGATGAAAATACAGATATACCTCTAATGCATGGCAAGGGAAGAGGACAAGGGTTAGGACACTGAAAGTGCATCAGAAAATAACTAGACAGTATTCTGTATTTTAACCCCAAATTCACAAGCAAATCATCATATAAGGAAGTAATCTACATACACCTTCACCATGCTTCTTACAATATACAATACACACATTCAATAGTATGTTAATACATGTAGCGAATTAGACATCTGAAATGAATGCCTTTGACAGCTTTCTCAGGCAAAAATACATCTCTGCCAAGCATTTGGGAAAGTGAAAATTATTCATCCCAGCCATTCTGATTTCTGCACTGCTAAAGCAAATAACTCAGAGAAAGAGTAAACCCAGCTGTGCTTAATCTTATTGAGTGTATTTAGTATATACTAACCCAAATTTTCACAGAATCTGGGTTTAACATGATCAATTTGCAAGTTGCTGCATGTAGCCCATTCTCTTTTACTCAAATCCTCTTAAGAGCAAGTAGGGGTATACAAACAAGAAGATCAGTATGTCATCTGAACCACCACTGACTTCTGATCTGAACTGGAAGAGGGACCCTACTCGTTCCCTACTTTTTAAAGGCAAGGCCCTCTGATGCTGAGACAGAGCAATGCAACTGTGAAGAACAAATCCTGGTCTGTGATCCTAGCATGTAAAGGGCGCAACACTGAATGACCATGCATTCATTAAACTGACTACAAAATTGAGACATTCGTAATTCATTCCAACTGTGCAAATTGTAGTGTCTTCCCTGAAATCTCTCTCACACACATCCAAAATAAAAGTCAAGCAGTTCTAGTACTTAATGGTAGAAGGTGGCCAACCTGCCCCACCTCTGAATGAAATATTTCCAAGTGTTTTGAATTTTTAAATTCCCATCTGAAGTTATTTATGTGATTTAAATTATTAAATTAAGCCTTTGTGTTTATATTGCTATGACAGCTGTCGGTTAATCATGATAAGTTGTGTCATTTTAATATGGATGTCCTTTTAATATAACATAATTGGCCATAAATAACACCTGCTCTGTGCTGTAATTGCCAGTCTTTAGAACTACCACTTTTCTTTTGGTCAAAAGCATAGCATGAAAATTGAGCAAATGCTCCAGGAATGTGTATTTACAGCTCACGGCTGTCAAAAACTGTAATTCAGTCCTTGGCATAAGTAGCCAAGTCAGAAACTGTAACTATAGACAGGTACATCCAAGTTTCTAGCATTTTTGCCATTCTCAGCCTTCCTATTCACCAGCAGCCTACCCACGCACATGCACTTTTCACACAGCAGCCTTGACAAGAGAACAGTATGACAGACTTATGACACTGAACTAAATTTGTCTAGCCGCCACTGGCAACTTATTCATAGCCGCTGTCTCCAGATGAATGTGCAATTAATAGCTATCAAACTCTCTCTTCATTATGCAATTCTGGGAATTTCAATTATTTTTCTTTTGCTTCTTAATACCCTCATTTTTTTAAATTATTTTTAAGCAAAGAATGAGTTCCCAATCTCATTTTTAAAAGATATGAAATGAAATATATTACAAAAATCACTGAATCAAAAAGGAACTGATCAAATGAAGTCTACTAATATACTGCACAGATGTTTTTTTGGGGGAAAAAGCACTCTGTTTGATCAAGACAGTATTGGACTTCTCATACCATGTGGTCTAAAGAAGCCTTTTTACATACCTGTTTATGGCTGGCTTATGTTCCACTACTTAATAGTTTGTATTAAATCCTTTTCCCCTTATTATCACACTACGTTGTTAACATCCAAGTATGTACTGATTTCCAAAGTACGTGGTAAACCAGAATCCAAGCAGATATTCCAGGTTTTCCACACTGATAATGCATTTTAACTTTTTTTTTTTTTGTTAACCCTCTTCTCCTCCACTTAAACAAACGAAAATGCTCGGCACATTGGTACCAGAACTATTAAGTACTTTTAACAGCATACTGGGTTTGTTGGGGTGGAGGGGGAGAAATGACAAAAGATCTCTGAATTCAGACAAGTTCACTATGAAAAGAAAACCATGACAACTATTTGTACTCTAGCTTTATTATTGCATCTGGCATGGTCACTCTTGGAAATTCAATCTATTATTGTTGCTAGGCATCAGTTGCTGTGCAACCTAAAAGGGTATGTTGTGCGTTCAGTCTAAGAAGCACTAATAAACCTGTAGGCCTCCGTCTACAGTTCTAAACAGTATGTCCAAAGGCCTTAAACTGCTTCTTGTGTAGTCGATAGTCCTGAAAAGAAGGAGTAATGGAATCTAACAAAATGAAAATGAGTGAAAGAGGAGCATACTCTGAAGTGGCCAAGATCAGTAAGTTCTAAGTATGCTTTCAAAAAGCATTCTAAGTTCTTTAAAAAAAACAGCCCACTGTATATCATTTGATGAGAGCTCAGTACAACTGTATAAAATGTATATAGAAATTTCATGATCTTTTAAAAAGACACCATACCAAGTTTAGCAAAGGAAACCTACGTATGATCTTTATAAACCTATGTATATACAACAAGCAGATCAAGCAGATTCAGAACAAATGCAATGTTCTGAACAGCAACTACAAAAAAAAGGTTATTAAAAAGAGACACCTATTTTTCTCTTAATTAATACCATATTACATTTTATCATCTCAAGATTTCCTTACTGTAGACTCTAGGTACTAACATCAGACTCTGGTGCTCCCATTCAAGACCTGAAAGTCCTGGCATTAAGAAATTAAAAAGTATCTAAGACATCCTAGACCTAACTGAAAATTTAGAGTTCAAACAAATACAATAAACACTGAGATACAAACCAATGTCTCAAATCCGATTCTTGTAACAGAATAGAACAGACCCAGTGAATCAACTGAACTTAAATTAAGTGTTGACTGACCAAGTTTCTTTCGATTCAATACATAATCTAGTTGGGACCAACAACTGGATTTAAGTCAATGTGGTTACTTTTTCATATTACTTAATATTATACACACTGTATTTTATTAATTCAGATTAATTTCAACCCTACATTTTAAATGCATTAAGTGTATTGGCTTTCTCTTAATTAACGGCATAGGGTCATGTACGAATTGAAACAATTGGATCAGTTACACACTGTGAGATTTTTTAAGTTAGTTTGCCAGGTTATGTTATAGAAGAATCAATACTGGTGAAGGAGGAGAGAGTGGCTATTATAATGAGCCCTATTCTTGCACAAGCCCCGCATGTACGAATGTAAGACTGCATGAAGCATTGTGTCTCATTATAGTCAAAGGATGCGATGTGTGCACACTCCCACTGCTGCGGGGGTGCATGCATTTTGCATCCATTGACTATAAGGGGATGTGACATTTCACATTTTTTGTTTTACATGGGGATTCCTGGTTCCCTGGTTCCATTCCCACTCTGTCATGAAAACCCACTGGATGACCTTGGTCACATCACAGACTCTTAGCCCCCAAAACCTTGAGTAGGTTTGCCTTGGGGTTGCCATAAGTCAGAAATGACTTGAAGGCACACAACAAGAAAAAAAAGTTCTTCATCTTTTTGTGCGATCAGACTTAAATCAAAATGTTATCCAAGTCCACGGTCAAACTGTGAGGAAACACAGAATTTGAGAGTTGCTAAGCACTGTTTATTTCCATTTAACAACAGTTTTAACATCAAAAAATGCATTATTTATAACTTAGCATTAAAAATTGGAGTATTTGGCATATTAATGAAATTTACAGAGCATTCCTATGGATGTTTACTAAAAAGTAAGGCCAATTCTGTTTAAGTGAAGCTGAGTTCCATTTAAGTACACACAGACCTGTGACCCCAAAAATATAAATGCCATACATTTGCACAAATAAAATTGTAAATGCAGGAGAGAGGAAGAGCACTGCAGAATACAACACTCTATTCTGTCAGATTTCAGCCATATTAGTAAGGATAAAAGAATATAGACAATAAAAATCATAAATTTTGAAGTAAACAAATAAAAGTGTATTATTTGGGCAGAAACTGTCTCATAAAGTAACAATATTAAAAATGTTAAACAATATTTAGATGTTGCATTAAATTTTTTAACACCAAAATATATATGAGTATTGAACTTATATTCATTAAACACCAATGTTATAGAATCATATATATAAAAATCTCCACACCTCTAGATAAAAATCTCTGTATCATACTCCATTAGACCAGTGAAGGTAACTACTTGTGCCTAAGATAAGTGTGAACTGAGATAACAGTAAGTTCATTGGAACAAATACAATATTTAATTAGTAAGTATCTTACTTTCATTTACTTATTTAATTAGTAAGAATCCAGAGGAATGCTAATCTACTATGTGGAGTTGTACAAAATAATCCCAAATCAATCCAATTTCCCTTTTCTGACAAAATATCTGATTTGAAAGAAACCACAAATCCAGCTGATTTAAAATACATCTTGATTTCAACAGGGTTTCTGACATTTCCACATGACAGTAGCTTAAGTACACTGGAGGAATATAATTAAAAAATGCTATCATAAGATGGGCACACAGCTGGCTGAAATGCTGCAGTGCCCAAGAGGAGTAATTAATGGATCAGCGTCAAGCTGGGAGGAAGTAAAAAGTAATGCTTCAGTTCACAGGGATCTGTCCGAGGTCCAGTGCTGTTCAACATCTCCATTAATTACTCAGATGAAGATTTGAAGAATACTCATTAAATTTTCAGAAGACTCAGAAATAAGTGCTGCAAACACTGTAGGAATATGATTCTAATCCAAAAAGATCTTTGATAACATTGGAACTACTGGACTTTGATAACACTATAAGCCATAAAATAGTTACAACTTACATTAAAATGTTCCACGATGGAGAACAAATGCAAGCATATATATGCAGAATGGTGAAATACTGACCATGTTTCACTACTTCCAAAAATAACTCTAGTTTAACAATGGTTTGCAAATGAAGTAACATTGATTTTTTTTTAAAAAAAACACACAATGTAAGTTGAATTAACATCATTTAGTTCATATATGTTGTTCTATCCATCACTGGTTAGACATTAGTCAAAGAACTATGACCAGTTTTAATAACGTAATCAGATCCAACTACAAAGGTCTAGCATCAGTAAACTGCTTCTGAATGCCAATGCAACCTGCATTTGCATGACAATGTGCAGAAGATCATGGATGTGGCTACCCACTTGGCAATGCAGATAAGAATGAATATTTCCCAACCACTGTTCTGACTGCATCCAGTTTGCTGCATGCAATTATATCTGCTTTAGAGACATTCAGTTTTAATAAGAACAAGCAAAAGGGACAGCACTGGTAAGACAGTGAAGAAACAATAGTTTGAACAGTCGCATAGGGACATGGAGGTAGGAGAGCGATTCGCCCCGGGCAGCAATGTTTCTGGGGTGTCCTGGCCTGTAGTCATGCCCTCGTGCCCTGACCACACCCCTCATGCCATAGCCCCTCCCCTCTCTCCCCCCTCCACACACTCCAAGCTCTGCCACTGCCTCCCTCCTCTACATGGCTATCATGTCCCCTCTTAACTTTCTCTTCTGCAGACTAAACATACGCAGCTCTCTAAGTCTATCCTCATAGGGCATGGCTTCCAGGCCTCTCAGCATTTTGGTTGCCCTCCTCTGGACTTGCTCCAGCTTGACCATGTCCTTCTTGAATTGGGGTGTCCAGAACTGGACATAGTATTCAAGATGAGGTCTAACTAAAGCAGAGTGGTACCAGTACCTCCCTCGATCTAGACACCATACTCCTATTGATGCAACCAAGAATTGCATTGGCTTTCTTGGCTGCCGCATCACACTGCTGACTCATCTTCAGCTTGTGGTCTATTAAGACTCCTAGATCCCTTTCACACGTACTGCTATCCAGCCATGTGTCCCCCATCTATATTTCTGTATTCCATTTTTCTACCTAAGTGTAGGACCTTACACTTCTCTCTGCTGAATTTCATTTTGTTAGCCCTGGCCCAGCTCTCCAATCTGTCTAGGTCATTTTGAATTTTGATCCTGTCCTGTGGCATACTAGCAACCCCTCCCAATTTGGTGTCATCTGCAAATTTTATGAGCATGCCCTCTATTCCTTCATCCAAGTTGTTGATAAAGACATTGAACAGCACTGGGCCCAGGACAGAACCCTGTGGCACCCCTGGGTATGAAAAACAACAAACTAAAAAACATTGTACAAGTAACACATGGTTTCTCCAAGCTAACCATTTTATAGAGAAAAGTGAATGGAAATCCAACATCACACTTTAAATCAAAGGTCGATAACACATGGACTGTGTGCAGCCCCCAGTGTCTCACTGCCAAATTTGATGGTATGGCAAAAAACCATTAAAATTTTCCTGCATTTTTATTCAAAAACATGGCACACAAGAAATGTGTGTCTTCTTTTATAGAAGAATTTCACTTTAGGGAGGCCCATTTCTCTTTTAAAACAAGTACTCGACCCATTCCACAAGTTATGGAAGAAATATAATTTCAATAAATTGGCATTCTTCACTTCCAGTTGCAGCACACAACCAAGGAGTAGAGGATGAAATCTGCAGCAGGCACCAGGGGGCTGGAATTGCCTCAGGACCTGTCAGAGTGGCTGAAAACTAGTTCAAAGCAACAAAATTCTTTTGGGGCTGCATGGGAATAGATTGGATGACCTTTCTTAGTGAATTTCAAAGCTGTTCTTATTCATCAGTTTAATATGCAAGAATGGACTTTATACAATAAGAAACTGACACAACCAGTTACCTCCACCATAGTAAAAGGATCTACAGTTGGCCCTCTGCATTCACTAGGGTTAGAGATGCAGGATTCTCATAAAAGTGAAAAATCCCAAATATCAAAACATGTGTTTGTGGCTGTGAGAAGGGGGATGAACTATGGTGGGGAGAACAGGCACCCAGGGTCCAAACCAGTTCAGGGAAAGGAGACGGAAGGGGGGGTTGGCATAGTGGCCCTATGCTTCCTCTCTCTCACTCATCTCCTTCCTTAGGTGTGGGGGGCACTGGGAGAGGGTTTGTGGTATTGAGAAATTGGGTTGTGAGCCATCCTTAGCTGGCCAAGCACTTGCTGGAAGAAGAGGAGGAGGAGGACGACGACAACAACGACCAGAGCCATGTTTTTAAAAGATTGTGTGGCCTGATATGAGCCGCTGAGAAGGAAGGTTCCCCTAGAAAAGAAGCATCTGAAGTGGAGGGACAAGGGTTGAACAAATCCACAAATAATCAAATCTATCAAACTCAAACCCAAAATGTGGAGGCCAACTGTAGTATCAATCCTGATCAATGATAAATCAAATTACAAAGATACAAAAATCTGAAGCTTCAAAGACGGATTCAAAAATGCTGTTCATACCATTTTAAGCCATTACACAAAATAGGAGGTTATCATTAGGGTTATCCACAGGACTAGAGCTTAAATCCAACATAATGCTAGTGGGAATTTTCTCATTATTAAGAGACTTTCTTCCCCTTCCTACTGTAGATTCACATAATCTGAAAACCTGCTTCTGTTTCCCAGCTGTCTCAAGCAGGTTTTATGGGTGCCCAAGGCACTGCAGATGAGAGGGGGACTTGCCATTTGACAAAAGCAATTCCATAAGTAAAAGAACCATGCTGATAAGGCTCACCATACCAAAAGATAAAATGAACTGGGCTACTTAATAGAATTAAATCTTGCACAGCCAGTAGCCTAAGCAAACATGAAACTGAATCAGTGTCCAAAATCATGACTACTTAAAAAAAAGATTTTGTTTTTTAAAAAAACCTTAATTTATGGTACTACTATAGTAACACATGATAAGCACCAGACTTTAACATAAAGAATCATCATTAAATTTTATTTTTAAAAAATAGACCCATCAAAAATTTTGTTTACACTGTAGATCTAAATCTCTCCACATATTTTAGTTGGAAATCTCATCTTTTGTAGCTTACCCAGGGAAACAATTCTGTTTCAGTCAAAGTTCACATGTATAGTTTGTAAGGGAAGCACATGCTGTTTGTTTCAAGGATACAGTTTGACAATCTTGTTGCTACCAGCTGTCACAACACAAGTCTCTAGGGTCTGCCAAGGCTGGTGTGGAATTTATACCTTGATGTCACAAAGTGGGCAGCACTTATCTTACAAAATCTTAGCATTTGTCAACTGAATACACACAGTCATGATTCCACGACAATTTAAAAATCCTCCATTAGCAATCAACTCACTATTTGCATATATTCAGGAGATCCCTCCCCCCGCCAAAGGCTTTTATTCACCTTTATAGAGACTGCTAAATTTGGCTGGGATACAAAAGGCTAACATAAGCAACATCCAAGGGCTTTTCATGCCTGTATAATTTTTCCGAAGTTTTTTTTTTTAAGTTTGACTTGCAGACCCTTATGCCCCAAATCAGAAATCAGTTTCATAATTCCCCTGTGCTTCAGAAGCTTTTTCACTGTCATATTATTTGATGATCTGCTGTTCAAGAAACACAACTGGCCCAAGCCAACCAGGAGAGAGCCTTATGCTTTTACTCATCTTCAGAAATAGATACCTGCAAAACTGCCACACGCTATGGATAATATTGGCAAGTGAACGGACACATCTTCTTTCATTTTCTCAAACTCTGTCTGTGGTTGTACTACTTCTTCTATCAGCATTGCACCTTCTCCTCTGTTGGTTGGCTCTGATGTATCCTTTTCAGATACATAATAATGAAATTTTTATGGATTCTTCTTTCTGTGTCTTATTTAGGTAGAAAATAATTAGGTAACTGCCAACAATCCATTTATAACCCTTAATATTTCAAAGCTACATTTTCTTCTTACGGCTTCTGCTATGAAAACATTTCTATTCTAATACTCCTCCTCTTGGTCCTCTCATTTTCCTTTTATGGTCACTTTCTTCCATCTTTTCATGCCTTTGTTCACCTCGTTTCTTCTTCCAAGTTCTGCTTACACCAGTCACCTTTTCCTCTTACCTCAATGGCATCCTTTTCCATAGCATTTTAATTTAAAAGCTCTCCTTGGTCTGCCAAAGGTTTCATTATATTACTCCATTTTATCATTTTCTCTCAATATACCATATAAGCACATACACACAAATACCACATTTGTCATTATCTAATTCATTTACCCTGCAAGCATGGTGTAGTGGTTTGAGTGCTGGATCAGGGTTCAAATTCCTGCTTGGACACAGAAACCCACTGGGAGACCCAGGCCAAGTCACACTCTCTTCCTCAACAGCTAAACCCCTCTGAGCAAATCTTGCTAAGAAAACGCCATGATTAGTTTACCTTAAGGTCACCATAAGTCAGAAATTGAAGGCAACACAGCAAGCAACCTTAACGTTCCTTCACTAATCCCAACCTTTGACACTTTCTTCTAAATTCTCTCTTTGCGTAAGTGGCAGCATCACTTTTTGTATTTTTTTTTATTATTTCAAAATATATCTACCCTCAACCCTTCCAGTCTTAGTCTCCCTTTTGTATTCTTTGTCTTTGCTTTCTCTTCCCCAATGGGGATTGTGGGAGTTAAACTTTTTATCAGGGCTTAGAGATAATGGTAGTAGTAGTAATGATGATAGTTCTCATATCTTGACCCTGCAGATAAAAGACATCTCCCTAATGTAAATCGAAAATACAGAATGATATACCATACAATGAGGTACAGTAGTCCAGAATACATTGTCTCTGATAGCTGAAACACTTTCAAGGGAATTAGGCATATGGGTTTCATGTTTAAGAGCTGACAACGCTAATTAATCCATTCAAACTTGCCTGCTGCTGATGTGATGTGCTTAAATGAATTTATTTCAACGTTTGTTTTTAAACAAATTACTACTACATCTTCCATATCAGAAACCTATTCATTATAGTACAAGTAAATAGTATCTAAAAATATTTTTTCTTGGGAATTATTCAACAATTAGCTGAAATTCGTTTCACTAAGTTGCTATAATTGAAATATAAGTGTATTTTTTATATATATTGAAGAAGCCATTGCCCACCATGGGAGAATGTACTCTTTAACTACGATGAAATACTTAAGTAACATTTCATCATGCTATTGTTTATCATATTCCTTTTTTAAAATTTCAAAGTAAAGACAAATCCAAGGGGACCTGTTTAACAATGCAAGCACATCCCTCAGGAAATAACCTTGCCATGAGCCTGTTTGCTGTGTATACTCAATAGCGAGGTTAGCATTTTAGGGTAAGTAACTTTTCATGTCCACCAAACACACAACATATGGTCTTCAGCTGTATCTACAGAAAGTTAAATTTGCATTATTCGTGTCTCTTGCCAGGTGATAGGGTAATTTAACCTCTGATCTTGCTTTCTGAGTGCTGTCTCTATTCAAAGGGAACTAAAACAGACTTAAAATGATTACAAAAACATGTTAAAATTACTTTAAAAGAAAAGACACAGAAGATATACCAAGTTGAAATTTCATCTTTATTCTCAGGGAAATGAAGGGATCAGATAGCTACCTAGACCAATATCTAGCCCACAGTCAGGATCACCCATTTTCCAGCTCCACCACCCTAACTAATCCAGGACCAGCATGTCACAAGCAGAGATCAGGCTCCAGAGGCATGCGTAGAAAACAATAGCTCAAGGGGACTCACAGAAGCATGACAAGGCATATTTTGTGATTTTGCAGTCTTTGATTTCTTTTTTAATCTCACTGTACCACAAAGGGTGCATTCTGCCAGTTACTTAATCATCTGTAACACCTTAAAAGGTAATTGACACATGCAAGCCTCAGCTTGTCCCTTGTACTGCAAGGTGCCAAAGCCGTATTACAGATGTCAAAGTACAACCTATCTGAACAATTATTTCCATTTCTTTCCATTACATGTATTCTGAACAAAAGGCCTTTCTATAGGATTACATTTCCATTCCCCTCTCTAAACACACAAACACATATTGTCACCAGTGGATTCTTTCCATTAATTTTACACCCTCCCCCCTCCCAAAAATACAACTAATGAGATCTTGATTTCAATACAACCTACTTCCATGCAAATGCTCTTTGGTTTTTTTTTTAAAATACATCCATTAAACAACTGAGTCATTCACACTAATATTCATTGTTGGAAGTGTTTTAACTGACATGTGCTTCCTAACAACTGAATATCACTTGGTATCTTAAATATTTTTTGTTCAGTAGGGTACCATTAAAGAGTTATATGCAGTGTCTGTATATCATCTTGATCAGTTAGTTATCCATATACTATCCTAGGGTATACCCCACATCCATCCTAAAGCTTGGAAGAGAGAGTAAGACAAAATTGCTGATAAAAGAGCAGCCTGGAGATCATTTCAGATTTCTTTATTTATTGGAATTATTCAGCATGGTTGGTAATACTATCACACAAAATGAATTAATGCAAAGTTCTTTAAGTAACCAGGGATGTTCTATCAAACTTCTTTTGAATCGGACAGAAGCACTAGTGAAAGGCCTTGATTATTTAATTAGATTTAAACAACAAAGACACATCTGCCTTTGAATAAAGAGATTAGCCTTAATACCATCTTGATTATTAAAACACTATTTATTACAACTGATATTACGTACCGCTAAAAGTCTGTTCATTCCAAGCTCGGTAATTTTGTTATGGATATTAGACATCTGAAAATGAGCTTGTAAAAACTATTTGTGAACAGGTCAACAAAGAAACACTAACAGTCTTAAAGGAAAACAACTCAGCCATTATAAACCATCTTCAATCTGTATCCATCAGTCCTCTGCTTTGAGCAACAGATAGAACTGCGACACAGACAGGGGGAAAACCAGCTAGATCAAAACCAGTAAGAATTACAATACACAGAGGTGCTGAAGTGACACACGAACCCCAAGACTGAGCCTGTCAGCCAGGAATCCCTTCAGCCACAGGACTCTAAACTAGGAATGCCAAAAAAGAAGTCCCAAGGAACCTGCTTACTTGACTGCAGGTGACTCACACTCTCTGGTACCTGTTCATTAGCACAGGCAATACACCAGATAGTAACTGACAAAGATCCTAGTGGCCACTCTTCAAGAAGGTCAAGAAAGAGTAGGCTGAGTTGGGCAGAACAAAAGACTCCATCTTAGGAATATAAGAAGCTACCCGACACCAGTACAGGAAACTAATCCATCAAAATCAGAATTGTGCAAATTGACTGACAACAGCTTGCTAGGGTCTCAGTCAGGAGTCTTGCCTACCTCTACCTATAAAGGTCAGGGAATGAACCAGAGACCTTTTGTTTGCAAAGGGTATATTGCATCAATGAGTGCACAAATTCTTCCTACAAGAACTATCCAAGGTCCTGAAACTTTCAGACACTATCAGCGTGTTCCATGGACCCCCACTTATTTTCATGCCAGGATATCACATCCATCTTAGATACACTTTTTAAAAAGTTGTTCCACCTCAAGTATTTCTAGCAACATCTTACCAATAACCACGACCCTCACTGCCCGTACAAAAATGCAAAATATTTTAAAATGGACACTAGTAAATAATATTGGACACAGGCATAGCAGGTTTCTCTCTTGTCATACACTCATTGTTTTGAGAAACACTACAAATCCAAGTTCAGTGAGACTTTTTATCTGTCAAAAAGAGTTAACTCTGGTCTGAACAGTCCAAAATCCTTTATTCTATTACTCTTGAATGCTTTTCTTTGTTCTGTGTGAGTATGAGTTACTGGGACCAAACTGCTATTGTGTGTAACTGTCAAGGTCCAAAGAACCATCATGTATGTATCTCAGAATATGTGTGAGTTCATAGTGAGTCTACTGAGCATGCCTCTTAACATGTATTTTAAAACAGTAATTTACAGAGCTGTTCACACTTAAGGCTTACTGAAACATTTTGAGATTTGGGCATAGAACCAAGGATACCTGCCACCTACCTCTCATCTTATTAGATATAAGCTTGCAGTTTTTCAGTATTAGGTACATTATTGTAAGCAACCATGACTTACCAAGCTTAAACAACATATTTTAAAATATACTTTGAATTTTGCAATTTAACCCAGGTTCCCAATAAATTCAGATACATACTTGGTTACATTTTAATCTGTTGTAGCAATGGCCACTTAACCCTAGTAAAATGAAGCTGGCACACAACTGGAAATATTATGTGCAATCCTGCAGTCTGATTCCAATACAGTGGGATCAGTGTTAGGTAAACCAAGCCAGAATGTGTGGTAAATATAGCCAAGAGTAGAAATCAAAGAACTGGCATCTTAATCTTAATACTGAATTCTAGTATTACAAGTCACCCCATTCTTCGCTACTTCTCTTTATACTACCTCAAATGAAACAAAAGAACAGTAGCAGAGCTGGACAAATCCCATGCATCTTTCTCTCTTACACAAGTTTTCCCACTACCATTGTATCAATATGTGGTTCTATGTTCTGCTGCTCTACACAATATGACAGAACCCCAAATTTTGCAATACAGGAATAATGTTCATTTTCTACTATGTTCCACCTGTTGTGTGTTTAACACTTCAGAAATCATATTTCTGCCTTTAATATTTTAACACCTTCATCATTTTGTAAAATTTCGTATTTCTACAGCAACCTTTCTTGATCATTTATATTCACATATAATTTCAAATTGAAGTTGTTGAAAGTTGGTAAATCTGAAAGCCCCTCCCCCAAAAAAGGAGGGCTTTTAAGCTATACTCAAATATCCTTTTCAGTTTGTCATCACATCTCCTGGCTCTATTGTACTCACTAGAAAAGCCTTTCAAATTATTTTGGGTCTTCCACAATATCCTTTCTATGGGCATGTTGAATTGCTATTTTATGTCACATCAGGATTCAAGTAAGAAATTTCCACTTCCAAATTTTGCTTAGAAAAATGTTTATGTAATAAATAAAACCCCACCATTATTTGATGTAGAGAGAGCTAAAATGTACAGAGAACTGAAATAGTGAAATACAAGTAGAAAAGCAACTACAGTAAGGTTGAACTCCAGTGTCAACACCATTTAGGTTTCAGCAAGCTTTAGAGCCCTGAGAACTATATATGGTTTTGGATGTACATGTGAACACATGTACAAACTAATCCAGATTAGCAGTATGAAATGTCAGATCTGGCCATGGTGACGCATGATTAATTACATCCTATCTGGATTACAGTAATACATATAGTGCTGCTTTGGAAACTGTTCAGAAGCTGTGACTCCAAAATACAGAGCCCAAACTGCTGACCAGTGCTGGTTTCATAGAACATGTTAATTACCTTACATCCTAACAGCTTCATTGGCTACTGGTTCATTTTCAGGTATAATTCAAACTGCTGTCCATACTATCTGAAACATCTTTCTGACAATGTGACCCTCAACAAAATGTTAAGATCCCCAGCGGAGGGCTTCCTCACCACTAACACAGGCATATTTGGTGAGAACATGGAACAGCTTATCTTCAGTGCTTGCTCACAGACTATGAAGTGCCCTTCCATGGGGAACACAGCTGGCTCCATTCTACTCTCTTTCTACCAGCAGGTAAAGATCTCCCCCCCCCGCTTTGACTGTTAACTGTTACACCTGCTACATGCATTGACTGTGATGAGATACAACGCTTTGCAAAACTTCTCATTTGTGCATGCGGAGGGCATGTGAAAGGAATGGCCACTGTATATCTAAAATTATTCTGATTATCTTAAAGGTCATATTTTGTTAGTGATTAGGCAATAAAGGTTGGATATTTATTAAGAAAAGTCTCAAAGAAGAACAATCATCACAAGTAATCTGAGTCACTAGAATCATGGACAAATCAGATATTAAATCTTGTTTTAAAAAAATATTTTTGTTAGATGGCTATTAAGACTCCCACAGCACCACATGGGCTGCCATATCACATCAGTCTGCTATACCAAAGTAACCAGAGGAAGATAGGAATTATTTTTAAAATAGGAGTAAAATTACGCAAGAATTACATATTCATAGTGCACTGACTGAATATGTATAGTTCTGAGTACATATCTAAGAAAGGATACAAAACAAGAAATTGTATAGAGGAGAGTAACAAAAATGCTTCAGCTAGTAGGAGTTACCAAAAATGGTCACAATTTTTATTCACTTCTTTAGAATTTAGGCTGAGAGCTAGCCAAGAAGGAATATGAATAAAAAATATAAAAAAGTTTATGGGGACTGTCAAGATCCCGCATCAGGCATGCAGCCACGATATTATGGCTATGCTCCATTTCCTGATCCAACCTGCAAGGCCCACCTTAAAAGCAAAGCAGCTGTACCAAGAGATGGAGTTATGTGGCACTGGTGAGCAGGGCACTGAAGAATGTTTCGTCCAACCTCTTGCCACCAGCCAGCCATGTGATGAACAGAGGCAGGGACTCCTGTGGTGTCTGTCATAACTCATCATCACAATGCAGTGGCAGAAGTGGGCTGGACATATCATCACCTGCCAGAGCCATAGAACTCTGTCTCTCAGTATAGCTGCTTGGCTTTGAAAAGTGCGTTTTAGAGGGTAGTTGCTGTCACAGCAATGGTGTATGATTGTAAATGTAAACTAGAAAAAGTTACGATGTCACAAGTCTAGCTTATGTTATTGTAACTACCTGACAGTAGTTACAATAATAACAACAGTAACATAACTGCAACAGTAACATGCCAGCCCATGTCTTTATTTATAGTACCAACATTGTGGATAGCGCTTAGCAAAGTGCAAGAGAAAATGTTCCTACCCAGAACAGGTTATAATCTAAGAAACAGAGAAAAGAGAGAGAAGGGTTACACATATACGAGTATGAAATTATTTCAGGTACATATACAGTTCTACGCAAACATATATCCCAAATATATCCCAATGAATGTGACATACATCTGATTATATATCCACAGAAAGGAATAAAGATGTTAGCTTACAGGATTAGTTAGAAGCAAAATGGGCTTAACAGAGCCCTCCAGAGGTTGAACTACCCATCATCCTTTTCCATTAGACATTGGGAAGATGTTAAACTACATATCACCCTTTCCATTAGCTATACTGCCCAGGGCTGATGAAAGTTTCATTCCAAAAACATCTGGTGAGCCACTGGTTCTCCACCCTGTAATACAAAACAAGCATTCTGACAGTGGACAATAAAATCTAAAATACCAAATTATAGTAGAAATTAAACATTCATTTATGATAGACGGTGAATTTCCCCTTCTTTCTCAAAAAGAGCCAAGAAGTGTTTCCTTCTGAGTAAGTTCAGCTACTTGTATGCAGTCACTTTCTCCTCTATCAGTTCCACAGACAGCAGAGTCTCTCTGATAAGACTATCTTCCACCTGTAGAAGACAAATCTGCAGATATCTCTAAGAGCACATAGTGTTCATTTCAAATATGCGACTCCATCACATTTTCCTCTGCGTTCATTAATTTACCTTGTTATTTCTCAAGTAAGTTTGTGCTATGAAGAGCATCCCTGGTGAGATAACACTACACACACAGCAGCTGAGGGTCTGATTTAAACACAAAGCCAGCCACATGGAACACTGCACAGGTAAGCAATTTTAGTCTGCCCAGCATCACATTTAAATTGGACCTAAGCACAATGTAGTGAAGCCACAAAGTTTATGTTAATTTTACATTCAGGGATCTAACTTTCCACTCACTCTACACTTGAAGCTGAAAAGTTAAGCACTGCATTTAGCTAAAAATTCAAACTATATCCACCATCATCATCTCATGTAATTCTACAATTTCTATAACTGAGTTTTTCAAGCCCTATTGCAGATTCTTCTATACAAAACATTTAAAGAGGGTAGAAATTGGTCAAATCCATCACAAAGAATATCACAGTTTAAGATGAGGGTTCTTAGTAGGGCTCTGCCCAGAGTCTCAGCGCTTGATGTTTTTCCTTTAAGCCTCAGGACAGGAGGCGGAATCAAAGGGCAACAGTACCATCAAAAGAAAAAAAGGAAAGGAAGGAAGGAAGATTATTGTCAGTTGCTATTGCAAGAAGTCCATCTCGCCATTTCCATCTCTTTTCAAAGTTTCTCAGATATCGCTTGGAACTAGGACTTAATGTGAAGAAGCAGGCAGTGCAGGGAAATATTGATCCACCTGAGTTATTTGCTGCTCCAGAGCCACTTAACACAGTAGTTTAGGAATGCTGTTTTGTGATTTTCCCTACCTTATTGTTAGCTTTCCAAGTTCTGTTCCACTTTTTTTTATCTATCCTAAGCAGTTAAAGTTGCAGTGAAACTTACCTTCTTGGTGTGAGACACACATGGGTTGCATCATTGTTAGGAAAAGCCAGGAATAAATGTCTTTCTTCAGGACTGTCCAGACACTTGATTCTTTCCTCTCTAATTTTTGGCTTACCTTCTCTCTCTTTCCCATCCTTTTTCTCCTTCACCACAACTCCTGGCTAAACATCTTCCCCTTCCCCTCCTCTCCCTTCTCATATTCCCTTTTTCCTTCTCTCCCTGATGATGCAACTCCTGCCTACACCCCCCTTCTCCCTTGTTTCTCTCTTTCTCCTCCCTACTCCCAGTTTGGCTGAGTTCTTCATCCTGCATTCCTAGCTAAGGTATTCTTCACCCCTCCCCCACCCACCAACACACACATATTCTTTTTTATTCTCCCTTTCCCTGACCATAACTCCAGCTAAATGTATTATCCTTCCACTGTCTCTCTCCCTAATCCATTCCCCATACCTCCCAGTTGCATTTGCCTTCCCCCTTTCTTTATACTCCATCCATCTCGTCTCTGCTGCCGCCACCTGCTCCCCCTCCTCCTCCTCCTCCTCCTCCTCACTGCACTCCACAATGCTGCTTGCTCCACTCATTCTCCCTCTAATTCCTCTTCTTATCTTTACCACTCCCATACTCTTTCTCTTTCTACCTTTACTTCTCCTTTCCACACTCTTCTTCTTTCCTCTTCCTGGCTTGTTTGTTTTGTCAGCTCTTTTTCCTTTGCCCCTCTTCTAAGGAGACCTTGAATACAGGACTGGGATATATTAGATTCTCAGCAAAGTAGTAAGTCCAATTATGCTCAATAGTGCTTGTTTGCAAGTGAACATGTGTAGGTTGAACTATTATGTTGCAGTGCAACCTACACCCCACCCCAAAATGTTTAATAATTATTAGTATCAGTATTTTAATTTTTGTTTTGTGGAATTAGTGAGGATTCTACAACCTGACTGTAAATAATAAAAAAAAGAAAATATGGCCAGTTAGAACACTGGTTAATAGGACCAATCCACTGAAAGCATAGTTAGAAAACTTTCTTTTTGCTTAGAAAAAGTTTCATTGGTTAAAATCAGCACTTACAAAAGTCCTAAAAACAGAACTTGGAAAAGTTTGTTTTTTATGTTCCAAACTTAACCTGAAAATCTTTTCTTGGTTGGACACAGTCCCAAAAGTTCTTAAAAGCAGAGTTGGCAAAGGCATTAAAGTAGACCTAGGAAGAATTTGTCCTTCCTAGCTCTACAAGGAAGCTCTACTTCATCAGTGCAGAGCCCAAGAAAGTAAATTTTAAACTGAGAAGCATTTTCTCATTTGTTAGATTTCATGTTCTTATCTGTATGGCATACAGGACACAATCCTTGGTTGATGTCTTCATTTTAGCATCAGCAGGGTTGAGTATAGGTCTCAGACGTTGGTCCTGAAATCTCAGGGTTTAGATCATTCCTGACATTAGCAACACCATTTAAAATCAGCACTTCCAATTGAATCATGTTTTTAACCATGTTACACAACTTGCTTCATAGTAAATTTTAATGTTTGGTAGTGCAAATCCTCCATTTTTCCTCAAATCTGTCATTGGTTTCATTTTTATTCTTGGCTTTTTCCCCCTCTACAAAAAGTCTGTTAAGTCTTTTGTGTATTCTTTAAACCATTTCTCAGGGGCAGCAATCGAAAGCATTTGAAATAAGAAAAGTAGTTTAGGAAGGATGCTCATCTTAATTAGAGACATCCTTCCCACTGAGGATAAGTTCAACTTCTTGCAAGTCGTAATGTCTTGGCGGATCTGCTTCCAAGTTATCCTGCAGTTACTATGGAACAGTTGATTGATGTTGTTAGATAATAAAATTCCTAAACATTTTACTTTTTGTGCACATTTTTTCCAGATAGTGCTTCCAAATAATTTTTTTCTTCCTGTCTCAGATTTTTAACAAGAATTTTAGTTTTCAATTTGTTAATTTTAAATCCTGCCAAGCTGCCTAACCTGTTTAATATTTCATTTAGTTTAATCATCTGAGAGAGGGGATTTTCTAGGTAGCTCTTAACTCTGGAAAGTCACGAATTACACTTTAGATGGCATTCTTACTTATGGTATCAGAAAGCTAACGTCCAGAAAGGATTTAATAACCATGTAATTCGAACATCTCTCTATAAAATATGGCGAAATACCAAAGATACCTATGTTTGAAGTTCCCACTCAGTCTATCGCCCGCTGAAGCTCTTACAATCCAAGGCCTCAAAAGAGACATAGATTAGGTCACATACAAAGAGCTAACTTACTCATCAGAAGGTGTAGTTCAACTAAAAAGCCAACAACGGCTAAAACAAGAAGGAATTACAATAAACTGGTTTCCACACCTCCAAATTCAAGAGAGGTTTAAAAAGGACTTAAAAGAAAGAGGAACTGAAGAGAATTTAACAAAGTTTGAAATAGAGATAAGGAAAGGAAACCAGCATCTGTTGTCAAGATTGTACCAGCTATTGTTACAGGTTGATCTCAAGGAGGAAGTAATTAAGGATTACATGATTAAACGGGCAATTGATCTGGGTCATAACATTAATTTAGAGACCTGGGGGAAAGCTTGAAAAAAGATAATAAAATTCACTAGATCTTATAGTTTACAAGAAAACATCATGAAAATGATGTTTAGGTGGTACTTCCTCCCAGTTAGACTTGACAAGATGTTTAAGAATGTAACAAATAAATGTTGGAAATGTCAGAAAGAGAAAGGCATTCCTTTTCACCAATGGTGGGGATGTAAAAGAGCACAAAAATACTGGTATATGATAACAGCAGTAATACAAAAAGTGGCACAAAAAAAGGTCAAGTTGGATCCAAACTCTTCCTGTTAGGAATACACAACCCAAACACAGTTTCAGGGGAGAGCACAGACAGGCTAATTTGGCACATGATTGTTACTGCAAGGATGGTATATGCCAGGTACTGGAAGAAAATCTCAATTCCATCCAAAGAATAATGGAGGGATAAGAACAGGTTGCTTACCTGTAACCGTGGTTCTTCATGTGGTCTTCTGTGAAGTCACACAGTGGGGTATTTTGTGCCTGCGCGATACAGCATTTGGAACCTTCTGGAAGACTAAAATCAGGCGTTTTGGCAGTTAGCCCATCCCCCACATCCCCAGGGTATATAAAGCTCCTCCCTGAGTAACGGTCAGTTCCTTTGCCACCATGGTAGCAGCTATAGGAACCAATGAAAAAGACATCAAGCGGGGAGGCTGGGTGAGTTTGTGTGACTTCATAGAAGACCACTCGGAGAACCACAGTTACAGGTAAGCAACCTGTTCTTCTTCGTGGTCTCTGTGAATCACACAATGGGGAGATGATGACAGCTTGCTAAAGATGGAGGTGGGAGATGTCAAATCGTCAACATACAAGGCAACATCAAATTTTCCTTTTTTTAAAAAAAGTAATAAATATTGCAATACAATAAATTTTATAAATATCTTAAATATTATTAGAATAATAAATAAATATAAGCAAATAAGTAAATATTTAGATTACAACCAATCATGTTGTGTTTTTGAATTCATTCAGAAAGGTTTTGTAAAATTTGTTTTCCCTTTTTTTCTCTCTCATGCAACTGCAGAAAACAAAACAGCCCTGCCAAAAAATGCATCACTCCTTTCCCTTTGATTTACTCTATAGTGGGAAATAAAGGTTAATGGCTGCGACCACATAGCAGCCTTGCATATTTCTTCCAATTGTACACCATGCATGAAAGCAGCCGAAGCTGACAATGATCTCGTGGAGTGCCCCCTTACATTTACTGGCAGCTTTCTTTTAGCAATCTCATAACACAACTTTATTGTGGAAACAACCCATTTAGATATCCTTTGGGAAGAAACACGTTCTCCTAGTTTCTGACTCGAATAACAGACAAATAACTGCTTAGTTTTCCTTATAGTCGCAGTGCGTTGAACATAGAAAGCTAACGCCCTTCTGACATCAAGGCAATCCAACTTTTTCTCCAGATCAGTTTCTGGATTCTGCATGTAAACTGGCAAAACAATGTCTTGGTTCAGAAGAAAGAATGATACCACCGTTGGTAAGGAGGTGATATCTGGCCTTAGTGCTACCTTCCCTTTATGAAATCTCAAAAAGGGTGCATCTACTCTTAGGGCTGCCAACTCACTTGCCCTTCTTGCTGAAGTCATGGCTACAAGGAACAGTGTTTTCCAAGATAACAGGCTCATATCACAGGTTGCCATTGGTTCAAATGGCCGATGCGTGAGTTGCAACAACACAAAATGTAAATCCCAACCTGGTACCGGAGCTTGGGTTGGAGGGTACACATGTTTATAGCCCCGTAAAAATCTTTTAACAGTCGGGCTAGAGAAACAGGAAGGTCTTCCCTTACTCTGTAGGTAACATGAAATGGCTGCCAGATAACATTTCACTGAAGATAATGACAGTCCTTCGGTACCGAGGTGTGTCAAAAAAGATAGTATGTCTGCGGTACTGCAGTTCCGAGGTTGGGTACCGCAATCCCTCAGGTATCTGCAAAATTTGTCCCATTTATAGCCATATGACTTGACAGTCCATGGTTTCTGAGCCGCTCTTAATATGTGGCTAACTTCCTCTGCGAAAGCAGAATCTACAGTATCTTCCATGCAGTCAACCAAAGTTTCTGCACATCTGGGTGAAACACAGTACTGCTGTGCGTCGTCAACAAGTTTGGTATCAACGGTAACCTCGGGTATCGATGTTTCGACAAAGTGAAAAGGGGCGAGAACCATGGGTGTCTTGGCCATCATGATGTTATCAATATGACTCTTGCGTGGTCCTGTCTTATCTTCAAGATCACTTTTGTTATGAGAGGGAATGGTGGAAATGTATAGAGGCGCAGTCCCATCCATCTGTACAGGAAAGCATCCCCCAGACTCATTTGGTCTGTCTTTTGACAAGAGCAGTACATCTTGCATTTCTTGTTGTCCTTGGATGCAAACAGATCTATCGACAGTACCACCCACAGATTGAACAAACTGTTGGTTACAGCGTCATCCAGCTCCCATTTGTGACAAGACATTGGGGATTGATTTAGGGCATCCGCCCATGTATTGTCTGCTCCTGGTACATGTATCACTGACAGTGTTATCCCTCTGGACAGGCACCAGTTCCAGAACTTATTGTTAATTTGTGAAGCACTGTGGAGTGAGTCCCTCCTTGTTTGTTGATATAATACATTACAGTTGTATTGTCTGTCCTCACTTGCACTGCAAGACCGTGCAGGTGCACCTGAAAAACTCTGAATGTCTTGATGACAGCAAGAAACTCCAGAACATTTTTGTGTCGACATTTTTCCAACAATGTCCAGTGACCCCTTATAGATACATTCTGCATATGTGCTCCTCAACCGTCCATGGAAGCATCTGTGGCGATGGAGACCATGGGTGAATCTGGTAGAAACGCCATGCCCCTTAGGACATTTTCTGCCCTCAACCACCAGAGGAGAGACAAGTGCACCTGCTTTGGAATTGTCATATACTTGTTTTGATGATACAGAAGTGGATTGAAATTCCTTATGAACCAGTGTTGCAGAGGTCTCATTCTCAATCTTGCATTTGGAGCCACCATAGTGGTCGAAGTCGTGTTACCAATGACTGCCTTAGAGTGTGTCGCATTTTCTGCCACCTATCGTCTGGCAGAAAAGCCAACTCCTTGGTCAAGTCCAGTACGGCTCCAATAAACTTCACTCTTGTTTCTGGTACAAGGTTGGACTTCTTGAAATTTATCATCAGTCCTAGTGTATTCCGTAAGTTCACTGTAGTCTTCAGATGTTGCAAAGCCTTCTCTTTTGTCAGAGCAGCTATAAGCCAGTCGTCTATGTATGGAAATAGAACGATACCTCTCTGTTGCAGATATGCCGCCACCACTGACATACACTTTGTGAACACCTTCAGCGCTGTGCTTATGCCAAATGGGAGTACTCTGAATCGATAAGCTGGTTTCCCCAACACAAAGGCTAGGAACCTTCTGTGTTCTTTTCTTATCAATATGTGGAAGTAGGCATCTTTTAAATCCAGTGACACAAACCTTCTTCAGCAAGGGCATTATCAACACCAGGGTTACCATTCAAAATCGTTTTGTTGTTATATAATAGTTGACACCTCTCAGGTCTAGAATGGGTCAAAGACCCCCATCTCTCTTCGGTACAAGGAAGTATTTGGAAGATAAACTCCTTCTTAGTTGGGCATATGAGATCTATTTGATTGCCCCTTTCTGCAACAGTGTTGCAATCTCCTCTTCCAGCTCTGGGGATGAAGGTGTGATAGGAATTCAGCCTACTGGTGGTAGTCAATGGAATTCTATCATATAGCCCAAACTCACTACATCCAACACCCATGAGTCTGTTGTTATCAAGGTCCATGTGTGGATGAAATTTGACAGTCTGTTTCCAAAGGGCTTTTTCTCTGTCCCACAACTTCCAACAGCTCTGTCGGTACCAATGTTGGCAGTGATGATGGTATATGTGACAGTATCTAATGTCGCCATGCCGTCGATACCAGCGGAACAGATGGTATCGATGGTGGTACCGACATTTGCAGTTCGAGGAGAGAAATTTGGATCTTTGACAGTAGAAATGACCAAAAGATGATGACAAAGCGTGAGTGAGGTATCGTTCAGTTGCTTGTCAAATGCGCCGTTTCTGTTTGTCTTGTTGTTGCTTTTTATATTGAGGTCGTCTGAATTTGGACATTGGAAATTTCCTTGAAAGTTGTTGCTGTCCTGATGTTTGACGTTGCTGCTGTGTGGGAGTCGGACTTCTTGTTTTCACTGTGTAAGGTTGGTAACGATGATATTGATACCTGGAGTATGATGACGATGGTAGCGGAAACCCATACTTTTTAGCAATAGTGCACATTTTTTGCGTGTGTTCTAGTTTGGTATCTGTACCTTCATTGAAAAGACCTACAGAGTCGAAAGGCAGGTCTTCAATTACAGTCTTCGCTTGTTGAGACAGACTCAAAGATCTCAACCAAGCGTGTCTCCTCAAGGCTATCGCTCCAGTGTTTGCCTTCCCACTACAACCCGTAATATCCTTAGAGGTTGTGACTTGTTGGGAGGACAAATGATAGGCCTCACCATACAGAGAAGCAGCAGTCTTTCTCTCATCCTCAGGCAGCATATCTATGAACCTTTTCATCCTAGTCCACAAGAACTGCTGATAGGCACCCATACACACTGCATAGTTTGAGATTTTAAACAACAAGGCAGCATTCGAATGCCTTCTTTCCCAAATTGTCTAGTTTCCTTCCCTCTCTATCAGTAGGTGCCACATGAAGCTTCTGGGATTGTCTAGATTGAGCTGCATTAACAATTACTGAGTTTGGCTTTGGATGTTGAGTCAGCCACTCTTGATCACTCTCAATCAGACAGTACAGTGCTTCTACTTTCTTCGATGTGGAAGGAACAGAAGATGGGGAATCCCATGACTTTTTAACACTTTAACAAATAAGGCAACAGCGCAATGATAGACTGTACAGGCACTCTGTCATGCAGTTTCTGGAAATCCTCTTTATAAATCTCCACTTGAAGATTCAATGATCTGGACATTCGAAGAACCAGATCAGCAAAAGAACGGACATCATCAGTGGGTGATATATGTTCTGCTGCCAACACAAAATTTGATTTAGACTGCTCAGGCACACAGGACACATGAGATCCCTCAGACTCTGACACAGAACGAGATCTCGCCATACGGTACCGAGGAGAATGGTACCTTGACATAGACTGTAGTCCAGGAGAGACCTGACTACAAAACAAATGTTGCCGGACTGTGTCGGTTTCTTTTTCATGTCTAGATCCAGACAGTGCAGGCAGCACTCTGCAGCAGGACGGAGTTGGAGACTTAGTGGACAACCTCGGAACATGAGGTCGTCAACTAGTCTCCTCTCTATATCGACGGCAAGTCATTGAGTCTTCCTCTTGGTATTGAGAGTGCCTGTGTGCCCAATGAACATCATCAGTACAAGGAGTCATCAGTACATCCCTGGAGTCAATGGAAAACTCCTCTTCAGGATATAGTTGATAATGGTACAGAGGTGTATCCCTCACATAACAGTACTGACGAGGTGATCTCATGCGTGAATGTGATCACCTAGGTGATCTCAGAAGCAATGGCGGAGTTCTATGCCGACGCCTCGGTGGGGAGGTTAGCTCAACAAGATCACGTTATCTCGATCTTGAGTGTCCACCAGCAGAAAATCTTTACTCTTGGCAACATGACACAAACCTCACCGAGAGGATCAGAGATGACTCCATGATCTCCCCTTCAGAGGGAACGCAAACTTCTTCAATCTCACTAGATGGTACAATATCTCTGTACACATCGTGAACAATCACATGATATCTTCTGTCGTTTTATCAACGGAGGTGCCTGGTACTGTCAGAGACGGAGATCAGACTGGAGCAGGTAGACTGGGCTGCTCAATCCTTTTAGACTTCTCGTGATGAGTCCTTCAATTTCCTCTTTTTCATTTTGTCTTTCTCACCATGAACCATTTTCTTCAATGGTGAGGTGGAGACATGCTTTTTGGGATCACCTTTTTTCTTTGATGAAATCGAGGGCTGGACAGGTTGCTCTCAATCCCGAGACTCTCCTGAGTGGTGTCAATCTGTGGAGGGTGCAGGCAATGTTTGAGCCATTTTTAGAAGGCTGGACAGATTTTCCTGAAGTTGTAGGTTCAGAGGCTGACAAAACCTGCTCCCACAAAAGTGCCTTCAAATGAGCCACTCTATTCCTTCTTGTCTGAGAAGTAAATAACTGGCAATGTTCACAATTTGCCACGTTATGGCCCTCACCCAGACAAAGGAGACGCTCAGAATGACCATCTTTGTCGGGTACTTTCCCTCCACAGGTTTTGCAACATTTAAAAGTTGCCATACAAAGTAAAGTCCAAATCGCAGAAACACACTCGTAAACTAAAAACGTGCACTGTGTCACACCAACCGCCAAAAATCCGCCAAGAGATAATGAGAAACCAAAACCAGTCCAAGATCGAAAAAAGAACCATTAAATCTGTCAGTCAGGCTGAGAAAGGCTCCTTCCTCGCTGCTACCACGGCAGAAGAAAAGGAACTGACCATTACTCAGGGAGGGGCCTTATATACCCTGGAGATGTGGGGGATGGGCTGACTGTCAAGGTCGGAGACCCGGAAGGCAAGGAGACTCGGGCAGCAAGGGAGTGGGAGAGATAGCAGAGTCCCGCTGGGAGGAGTCAAAGCAAGCAATTACTCATAGGCAGTCCATTTACCTAAGCCTGAGCGACAAGCGAAAGCTGTAGTCAGAGTCCAAAATCCAGGGGTCAGGAGCCAAGAGGTCAATCCAAGGTATCAGGGGCCTGGTGCTAGAAGCAAGGAACAGGCAAGGAGAGGGGTTTGCCACAAGCAAAGGAAAGCTTCCAGGCAGGCAGTTATATAGCCCAAGCACAGGTGTGGCCAGTCACCGTTTCTTGAACTTAATCAAGGAAGCCTCTCTTTGCTCAGCTCTCTTGAGTCTCCACCTTGTTTGTGGGCTGATTGACGCAGGCTCCAGGGTCTCCTCGGGATCACAGATGGATCCCTGTTGCCCTAAAAGAGCAGGCAGAGGAACATCCGAGTCTGCTTGGTCCATGGCAGCAGGGGAGCTCTTGAGTTGCAGGACTCATCTCCAGCCAGAGCCACAGGGACCAGCAGCTGCTGCTCGTCATCTCCACCCTGATTAACAGGGACCAACAGCTGCTGTTCAGCAGCAGCAGCTCTGACAGGGGCTTCAGTTATCACACCAACTGCCAAAATGCCTGATTTTAGGCTTCCAGAAGGTTCTGAATGCTGTATCGCGCAGGCGCGAAATACCCCATTGTGTGATTCACAGATTCCATGAAGAAGAAACTAATAGATGTATCAGAGATGGACAAGCTTACCTATCTTCTAGATAATGAAACAAGCCACAAGTTTCTTCGAATTTGGCAGCCATCCCTAGATTATTTGCAAAAGATAACACAAAGTAGGAACTAAGGATGTTTAAAGTACTTAATTTTGTGTAAACTGTAAAATGAGTAAAACAAGAATAATCCCTTTGTACGCAAATAGGAATTCTCAACAAAGGAAAAAAGAAAAAGAAAGTGTGTATTTAGAAACGTTCTGTGATGATGTTACAACTGTATATACGTTGCTAACACAAGACTCCTTGGAAATAATGAAAGTTATCGGTTCAACCTGATTGAGTATGATGTAAGAATGACTGCGAAGTAAGGATGAATAGGGTCTCTTAGGACGAAGGTTAACTTTTAAGTAATAACAAAGAAGATATCCAATCTGTAGCTTTTTCAGAGTAGGAAGTCAAGTTACTTTATGTAATATGTTCTGCTGGATGTATTATACTGCTGATTTTTTGTTTTTTGTAGATTATTGTGTTTGTGTGTGTACAAACTTGTTGTTTTGTGTAAAAGATTTGTCAATAATGTTATTGTTATGTGTTCGCATTTTCCATTTGTCTTTTAAGGTTATGAATAAGGAACTCCAATTCAAAAATAAACGGGAGAAAAATCAGCACTTCCATTGTTACAATCTTATGTATTTTTACTGAAAAGTAAACCTCAATGTGCCTCATGAGGATTGTTGTTGTGTGCTTTCAAGTCATTTCTGACTTGTGACAACCCTAAGGATATATTACAAGGTTTTCATGGCAGAATTTGCTCAGAGGGGGGTTGCCATTGCCTTCCTCTGAGGCTGAGAAAGTGTGATTTGCCTAGTAGGTTTCTACAGCTGAGCAGGGATTGAACCCTGGTCTCCCACTGTTCTAGTCCAACATTTAGACAACTACACCACGCTGGCTCACATGGAGATTAGACCTTACTTAACGTATTTATTATTTGAACCAAAAGCACTAAAATGCAAGTTGACAGATCACATATAGCTGCTCTGTCAGTTTTTCAAGGCCTAGCCTTCATCAATGGAACAAAAATCTATTCAGAAAGAGGACCTGCTTTCCTAGAAGAACAAGGAGCTTTAGTGGTGGGGTCAGCAACTGCAGTGGGTGTGGGAGCCAATTTCTTTACCCCCAAGGACATGTCACAGACTACATTGGCACTGAAAAAAACCCAGAACATCTACTGATATCACCACGGAAACTGACCAAAATTCTGCTTTTAGTTTCCAGAGAAGAGGGATACTTGGGAGGTGTTTGTGCTATTCACTGTTTCTGGAATCCTCCCCTCCCTCGCCACAACACACATTTTTTTCAGTAGGCAGATTCATATGGAAGCCAGCCTGGGGCTGCAGAAAAACACTTGGCAATTGTAGATGTCCCACAGACCTCACTTCAGCCACATTTGTTTTAGTGGGCAGAGGTTTGTCTCACTTTGAAAAAAAAAGAAAAATGTACTTTCAGCCACTTTCAATATGGGGGCGGAATCAGTCTGTCTCATTTTAAGGAGGTAGGTCACAGGGACTTTCAGACTCACTGAAGTTGCTAACCCTTGCACTGAACAATCGCAATGAAACTATCAGGGTACACCAATCTTCTTTGTCTTTTCTCCCAAATCTATCTGAGACACATTTAGTAGGAATCTAAGAGAATCTTCTCAGTGACTGCTCTCAAGCTCTAAAACACCCTGCTAAGAGGAAATACACTAGTTTATTAAACTGACCTCTGAAAAATAACACTAATAGGAACTATATCCTTATATATATTTTTTACTGATATGTTTGTAATTTATTTGCTTCATGTTTTAATTATAGTGTTGCATCTTGTCCTCTGTTGCAGTGCTGTTAGTCATAATAAGTGCTATCTTCAGAACTTCAAAATACTTTTCTAAAGATGCCTTTTATCTGGAGTGTGTAACCCTGACCATCTAATTATGTTGGATTGCACAATTTCCAACAGCCCCACCCAGAACAGCCAACACTAAGAAATCATTGGAGTTGTAGTCCAAACATGTGGGGGACAGAGTTTCCCCATCCCTGTCCTCTACAATGCAGAAGTTAATTAATATGCAATCTACATATTATAAATACGGACAGTCCTCCACATTTTCACGTTTCACTTTTGCAGATTTGATTATTCACGGATTATTTGCTGTCCCCTCTGCAGCTTTCTTATGCCATTTTTAATAGGGAATGCAAGCCTCGTGAGACTGAGAAACTGTGAATGAGGCTTACAAGTCCCTATTAAAAATGGTGTGGGGCAGCAGTGGAGGTGGCAGGAAGCCCCACCAGCCACCCACTTATGCTTTGTGAAGGAACCCTGATGCCTCAACAGAATCCACGGTGGGTTGAATTACAGTGATCATATTTTTGTGTGTGTTAAAATATGGTTTGGGAGGGCCTAGAGTTATTCACGTTTTTCCACTTTTCCCTAACCCTAGCGAATATGGAAGGATGACGGTACTAAAATATACAAGTATGGGGTTTTTTAGACCACTGCTATTTTTCTAAATGAGGGATAGGCAACTGTCAAAAGTATAGGAACCAATTTCCTCTCCCCTCAGAAAGCAACAAAGAGGGAGAGAGAGAGAGAGAACTGGCTAGCAAGCAGCTATAAACAAAACTGGAAAACTGCTGGTTTTGGCCTATTTTCTTTTGCAGGGCAGGGTGGGTTTTTCAGCTATCTGCCAATCCTGGAGACCTCCTTTTGACCATGCAAAGACAATTTTAACCTTCCCTGCAACTGTGAGGGCCTCAAAGGTGTTTGATGACGGGGTACAAGAAAAGAAGTCCCATTGTCTTACGCCTGTTCTAAACATGCTCACATGAACCAATTTTGTACTAGCTTCCAGTATATACTATTGCATTTCATACCCAACTCATAAGAAAAATTAAGAAAAATATTAGTTCAGGACTGAGAAACCAATGAAAGTTGTGATCTGTGACACACACGGAAAACTGACAAGCAAGACAATTTTGTTAAAACTGCTGCACCTGATGAGGTTTGCAATTCACAATACTAATCAAAGACTGGCTCACAAACAAGTCCTGTTTTAAATTCTGCTGATTTAATATCTCCTAACAATGTGATTTATATAAGAGGCAATTATTAAATTTTATACTGTAATATTATTGAAAGGTCCCATCAAGCTTAACATCCCTTTAAGATTTAGAAGGATATTGTCTCTTTCTCTAAAGACTTTGTCCAGTTTAAAGCATCACGCATGAAACCTTAGCAATATCAGAAGGGATGGTTGGATAAGAAAAACAGCATCAGGCTACACATAGTAGCAGCCTACTAATGCTGTTTCACAGGGAAAATACTTGAGATGTTACCTCTGTATTTTTAAATAAGATTCATGCATATTCATTTAATCTTACACATTTTAAGATTCCTTTCAAAGGAGACTGAACATCAGACTGATAAAAAAAGAGTTAATCAATTAACTCATATAATATAGTTAAATTCTGTTTAAGAGTTTTTATTTAGATGTTTCACTTATTTTAACTATGAATTATTTAAAATATTTTACATCAACTTTCAAAATGAACCTTCTTCACTGATTTACACAGTATAATTTTGCACCAATAAATCTCAAGTGGTTAATCCCCCCATCCTCCAAACTACCCTAGCACTTAGAAAAGCTACAAGAATTAAAATCGTCACAATAGAGTGGCCTTAAGTCAATTAAAAGCAGACTCATTCAGACAATCTTCATGATTCCTTTTTAAAAATATCACAAGGAGAGCCATGTGCCCATTCTCATTCTATAAAGTTAGAAGTTGCACAGAAGGGGTTCTACCATTCAAACATGCCATCTTAATAGATCTTACTGTCATACATTAAGTTGGTCCTTAGAGAAAAAGTCCAGCTAGGTTCATACAAGCGCAGACAGTTCTACTTATCCATTCCTAATGGTTTTAAAGGCAATTTAAAGTCTAAGACCATTCCCAGGCTATTCATTTGGACCTTTAGGCAGCCCTTTAAATGGGGCTCACAAACACATTGCAACAAATGGAGCTTGTTAAGTTTTGATCACCTAGATCTCATGGGCAGCTGATGAAGCCTCCAAACTATCTTTAACACCAGTCCTGAGCTGAACACATAGCAGTGGTCTAGTCTGGATGTTGTTCAAGAATTGGGAGGCTTTGAAGTCACACCTTACACAGATCAGGGTACACATCTGATGAATTAAAGATGATACAAGTCACCCTGATATCAATCGTTGCCTGTACCTCCAAAGATCTCAAGTCTAAGACCATTCCCAGGCTATTCATTTGGACCTTTAGGCAGAGTGCAACCCCACCTAACAAAGGTCTCATACTTCCATCCAGCTCTCCACAACATATCTATCTTATCTGGCTTATGGCTCAAACTGCCTTCAGAGGTCTGGTCAGAGTTTCCATGCCTCTCTAGACTATTTGTTGGTACCAAGAGGCAGACTTCCATGTCATCAGTGTACTGACACTTCAGCTTGACCCTCCAAATGACTCCCACCCATGGTTTCATGCAGATGTTTAAAAGCATGAACAAGAAATATGTTAAAACATTTGGAAAGCCAATAGTCACAGGATAAAACAGGAATTCCCACTTTGGGAGCACATTCCTTCAGAAATGACAGAAGCCATTGTAATATCAGATTCCCTTCCCTCCAAAAGTTTCTATCCCAATTAAGTGTCTGAGAAACATACCAGGATAGATGGCATTAAAGTCCACAGAGAAGACCAGGAAAACTGAGAGGGCTGCACTCCTTGGACTTACACTCCCAGTATAAGTCACACAGCAAGCAACCAAGGCTATCTCTGTTCAAAAACCTAACTTTCTCAGAATATCATCATCATCATGATAATGACAATAATAATCCAGTTGATATTTCTGTTACTTATAAGGACTTATAAGAACTAATAAGAACTTAACTTATGTGAAACAGTAACATTAAAAATTGTAACAAACTTTAAATTAATAATGTTGAATGAAGTTTCTATTAATGTTTATGATTTACTGAACAACTCTGTCCTGGAACATTTGGTCACTCCATCCTCCAGTTACCTTTTTAATGGAAATTAAACATTTATAAACCATTAAAAAAAAAGAACCTAAAAGGAGTGACAGCTCCTTAGGCCAAGACCTAGCTAGACCAATTCAATTCACACAATGGATAATCAGGTGTGCTTGCGAAGCCTGCTGGCAGACCCTGAGAGCAATTTCTCCCTTCATCTCACACTCCCCAACACTTGATATACAGAGACACATTGCCTCTGCAAGTAATACATCAACGTCTTGACTAGTAGCCACTGATAACTCCACCCCCCATTAATTTATCTAATCTACTCTTAAAACTGTCCACATTGCATCTATAACTAAATGTTGTGGCTATGAATACCACAGTTTAACTATGTACTGTGAGAAGAGTAATCCATGCAATTTACAGGGGGAAAAAATATATTCAGAGGTAGCCATGTTGTCTGTGCAGCAAACTACAACACAATCAAAAATCCGCAGGCAGCAATAATATTTTTGGGCCAGCTCCAAAGCACAAAATACATTACACAAGCTTTTAAAGCTTCACTAGCTTCCTCATCAGGCAAAGACGCTAAAAATCATACAGGATAAAAATGGTGATGAGGTTAGAGTCACAGGCCTACATTCTGTCTGCGGTGTTGTCAGTTAAGATGGCACTGAGGTATTTCAACGCAGGCAGAGGCCTCTCTCCCTATTGGCCATGTGAGGACTAAAGACAAAAAGGAATAAACGACAAGTAATAAAATTTCACAGAGCCAGCACAGTGTAGTGGTTTGAGAGTTGGACTACAGTTCTGGACACCAGGGTTCAAATGTCCATTCAGCCATGGAAACCCACTGTGTTACCTTGGGCAACTCGCACTTTTTCAGCCTTGAAGGAAGGCAGTCACAAACTCCCTGTGAACAATTCTCGCCAAGAAAACCCCATGATCACCTTAGGGTCTCTACAACTTGGACACAACTTGAAGGCAATAATAAAATGTCATCAGCAACAGAAAAGTAAGTTCTCTTGAGATACAGATGTCCCTGTCCTGTGATAAGTTACTGCTCTTTTCTTAGGCAGAGGGCACTTAATTTCTTAAGGAGTCTCTGGGAAAATGTTTAGGCTGTATAGGTAAAACTCGCAAAATTGTAGTCTCAAATTGTAGTCCAGTGAGTTTTACTTTCATTAGAGGTAGAAAACCTCAGAGTTAAGTCCCAGTCCCATGTCTAGGATTTTTGTTTGATGAAAAAGCCAGTAAAGCTTTGAAATCTTGCATGATGTACTTTACCCTTTGGAGTTGGCCCAAAAATGATATTGCTGCTTGTGGATTTTGCTGTATTTTGCTGCACAGTCAATACAGCAACCCCTGAATATTTTTCCCCCTTAGATTTCAATATAGAAAATTTAGCTGCAACAGAGGGATCCTAAACAAGAGGGAACCAAAGGATTGGGACTTTTTTCCACAATTCATCCTCTTTTTCAAGAGATGCTATGTTAGCACAGCCGATCAACATATAACTGTCAAACACTTCTTGAAACCTGTAGCTGTGATTGAATAGCATTCAATATATTTCCCAAGCAATAAACCTGCAGAACATCTCATCGTTATGCTTAAGAGAGAACTGCTAGGTTGAAGAGATAGCCAATGTTTCTCACAAGCATCTCTCTCAGAGAGAAGACTGAAGCATGATACAAGAACAAGTTGAGAAATGCAGCTCATGATCAAACTGAATATACTAATTCCAGTTATTTTAAATAATCAGCCATAAATTAGTTCTCCAACAAAGCTCAGCTGTCTGAGCCTTAAACAAATACATGTCTTTCCCTTAAATATGAAGGCCAGAAACTAGTTTCCCCCCCAGAAATCTAAGGAACAGATGGAGAATCTTTGGCTCTCCATCTGTTTTGGCCTACAACACCCAACATCCCTGCCCAATATGACCAATGGTGAGTGATTGTGGGAAGGATATATGCTACAATATCTGGAGAACCAAAGATTCCCCACCACAGCCTAAGATTGACATGTCTAATTTGTAAATTTAGCCTTCTTAAGAACCTTAACTGAACAAAAGAGGTGTGTAGGTAAAAAAACTCTTAGCAAAGTCAATGAGAGAGTCCACATAACTGCCACACATCATTCTCCCCAACCATTCCTTTTATCAGAGGATACAATTTCAACTAATATAACAGCTGGTCACAGGAGGAGTTTAGTAGCTCCAGCAAGGAAAACAAGACACGTGGCATGGGGCTCAATTTATCTAGCCTCATGCCTCTAAAATTATGGGCACACAGATGGGGGATTTGTAGCTTCATTTGTACAAACAAAAGATAAAGAAATGGCAGGTGAATAACTGTTGTCTTCAGTCCCTTACATGCATAATTATGCTGGAGGACACCAGATGCAAGCACCAATCCAAGACCTTTATTCCAACCATGTTGCACTGCAAATCAGTAATAAAGGGAGTCACCAAGAACAGGGGAGCCTGTGCCACAAAAGGTGACTTTTTGCTTCTATCATCATCATCATCATCATCATCATCATCATCATCATCATCATCATCCCCATCCCATTTTTTTCACATTTCTGTACTTACAACAGTCAAAACAAAGATCGCTAAAAATTCATAAGAGATAAAAATTGCAAATATAATTAAAGTGACTAAAAACTTGATAAAAAATACAAACTATGTTTCCATCCACCCCCTAGCACTCTAATTACTGCAGAACCAGAGTGCCTTTCCCTCCCTCAGCCCACACAACAGTAAAAGGAAACAGTGCACTGTGATTAAGAACATTCCTTTCCTAAGGTAATGATGATGTCTTCCACAGAAAGAAGAGCAACACTTGGATACAAAACCCAGAATTGGAGGGGAGGGGAGGGAGGGGAGCAAATGTAGTTGGAGTATTGCACCAACACTCTACAAACCACTGCAGAAATGCTTTGATGACCTGGGATTTGACTGATGGAAGCAGCTGCCTCTTTCCCCCACCCAGTGCAGATTTCAGATATCCCATGCATTTTGCTACAGCCAATTCCACACCTTGTGTTCCTCCTTCTGGTGATGAGCCTCTCCATATTAGCTAGGCAGGTTTTCCAAGAACAGATACAGAGTCCACCACTGGGACCATACTCAAAGGAACCTGCCAAAGCATATGTTTTTCTGGCATACCCTTTAAGAACCAAGACTCACCTCCACATCAAAATGGAGTGACAGAGGAGTTTGTGAGGGTATAAGAAAATATCATTTCATAAATTATATTCTCTTTTTTTAAAACAAACAAACAAATAATTCTCTTCAGCAGACCAGGAGAGAAACTGGTATTTGAAGCTCATTTTAGAGGTATTGCAAGTATGTGCTGTGTAAAGTGAATCTTTAAGGAAATGCCACGTGATAAAGGAGAACAATCAACTTGGTATATTTAGCAAAAATGGAAAGGAATATATTTTGCCTTAGCTTAACTGTATGAGCTAATTCATAGGGAAGTTTTCAACAGTTTTAAGATAGTACTAAAAGAGCTCTGACTATATTTGGCATTAGAACTTACTCTGTAGTTTTAACCTTGATTTTAAATAGACGGAAGTAATCATCTTGCATGAGCTTTTACAGCACCTTTTATTAGCTTGTATTATATAGCTAAACTATTATTTTGGCTTATATTTAGTGGGAAAGTATTCTGAACACACCTGGAGATTTTAGTCCAGAATTATGAGGCTTTTAAGCATTATATACTTTTTGGCATAAGCGTGGTTCATTTTTGGAAATTATTCATTGTATGTGTTAATAATCTTTTTTTTAAAAAAATGGATGTTATCGTAATGATAGTATCACATGATGTATTATTCTTTGAGAGGGAAGTCAAGTGAGTTATTTAGTCGATACCATTACTTTAGAACATTGGTATTCTTATATTAATGCTACTTTTACCTATTTAACATTTTGTTTAAATAGTAAGTATTTTGTCTATCAATATTTAACATTTTGGCAAGATCATGCAGGAGACATATTCTGGCATAACCACTAGTCACACTCCTGTATGTATAGTGACCAGCACTGTAGAAGGTATCCTGTAGTACCACAAGCAACACCGCTTTCCCTGGCTGTACAACAGCAGCCAACTACTTGATCCCTTGGCTACTGTTGAACTGGAGAGTGAGCCTAGAAGCATTCTTGCTGTCCTTGTGCACACAGGAGAAATGGAAGAGCCTTATACTAGGGGTGGATGCTGCTCCATACTACTTCACAGGTAGACATTGCTCTGTATTACCTCAGTGGGCAAGTGTAGCAAAAACCTGGATACACTCCTGTAGCCATGTAATGGTCAAAGGCAAGGGTTATGACTAGGAAATGCCAAAGAGGAAGCAGCAGCCTTTCCTCTTGATAACAAAGTATTTATCTTACTGGAGAATCAAGTTCATGTGCTTAGTTATTGTAGGCCATTATGTATTTAGTTTATTGGCTCACACTGTCAAATATTTTCTGTAAAGTGATTCATCAACAGTGATAAAATGAAAAAGAGACCATAACCAATAACAGGGTTACCAAATAAAAGGTAAGAGGGGAAAGGCAGAAGAAACAGATCAGTTCTTCAAAGCGATAAGCTATTAACAGCCGAAGTCCTTGCCCAGCTGAAGTCACCTGATTGATCCCCCTTTGCTGAGTATATACCTGTATAGAGCTGGTGCTCTCAGACTTCTGGCTGGTTGCAAAATGCCCCTCCTTTACACTCCCAGAAAGGGTAAGTGGCATAGTTCTTTCTGACTGGGAAGAAGGAACCTAGATACTTCTCAGGTTGATGGTTGGCACCTGGCTGGTCTCCCCTTTGCATGGTGTTCTTCTTGGGTGAAAAGAATACTTTAGTGACCAAATGGCCCTCTTCCCCTGACTATTAGCAGAGGGTCTTTCCTCTTGCTTCTGTTCCTGGCTAACTGACAGTAGAGCCTTGTGAAAGCAATGTTGAAATACATTGGAGAATCCATTTATATCATTATGTTTTCTTCTAGAAAATTGTTCATGACACTCACTATGCATGGTGCACGTGATAAGGTTGCAATCACATTATGAAATTCCTGCCTTTTTTAAACATTGAGCAATGCCTTCTTCAGATGAAATAAAATTTCTGTCTTATACATTTGTTTATTTCTTACATATTACCAAGGCACACATTCTAGGAATCAATAATAAACAGATCTGATAAACCTTTATTAGACCATTGAAAAAGACAACACATTCTCTTATATATCAGATATAGTAATATTTTAAAAAGAGCCAGTGTGGTATAGTGGTTTAAACGCAGGACTGTGATCCTGGAGACCAGGGTTCAATTCCCCACTCAGTCATGGAAACCCACTGGGTGAATCTGAGTGAGTCACACACTCACAGCCTCACAAAATCCTGTGATATGTTTGCCTTAGGGTCACCATAAGTCGGAAATGACTTGAAGGCACATAAAAACAACAAAATATTTTAAATTATGGTAAACCACATTTACTTAAGGATAATCTCAATTCCAAACATGCACATACAGGACTGAATTACAACTTTCCAGTCAAATCATTAAAATGGTACTGAATATAGACATCAATCTTCCTAACAGAAATGTATTTATAGCTAAGAAATGTATATAGTACAATTCATAATTCATTCGTTTACTGAAATACATAAGACTATAGTACACCTATTAAAAAGTTATATGATTCTGTACAATCACAATCAGTTATAATAGTTCATTACTGGCAAGCTTTGGGCACATGGTACAGTTTGAAAAAACATAAAAATAACCTCAAGTTTTGGAGCTGCCTTCCATATTTTAGGTAACTGGTACCAATATAATTCATTCATTTAATTTAGCATTTTTAGTTATCTTCTCTCATCTTAGTCCAAAGCATCCATTAAAGACAGTGAGAAACTTCATTTTAAAACAAAAGTGTGGAACTGTGGCCCTTGCTGGAATACAACTGCCATCGGCCCTACCCAGCAAGGTTAAATGTGAGAGAACATAAAAGTTGCAGTCCAATATCTGAAACACCTCAGCTGCCCACACCTGATTGAAAAGTAAGGGCTAAATCCAACTTTAATAATACCTAGAAAAGATCCACTGATATGAAAGGGCCTAAACTAAAGCCCAATCGATTTTTAACGGCACTACTCGAGGGAAAATCAGGATCTCAACTCTTTGCTACAAAAACTAAGAATCCGCACACTCACACATGTGTTAATCTGGGCAAGTATTGCACGCTCCTATCTAAAATTCCTACCTAAATTTGTGGAAATCAATCTCTGATAATAGGATGCACACATTTAAACACTGAAAGGTCAACAGTGACAGAAGAGACAAGTTCAGATCAAGCTGTAGCATTTTATTCTTAACTTTTTTTTTTGAAAGCAATGAATTCCCTCTATTCAAGACATTCTGTGGAAAGTAAAAAAAACTTTTCTTGTTTGTCTCTGACTAACTCAGAACAAAATATGGTTAAATTTTATCAGATTTTTAACTGGTTTTTAAAAATAACAACTACAACTGTTACTTGCTTTATAAGCAAATAACTGAGATTACTTTTATCTACACAGAATGAAACTCTGTTAAATTACCATTCCCCCCTCAATCCTTTTTATTAAGTACCACCACCTCCTAAGAGGATTAGAGAAAAAATGTATAAGAATGCATTATTTGGTTTCAGACTAATAAAACAGATAGCCTTGTAGCATGTTCTGACACCCAGAGAAAACCAAAACACAAACTAACATTTTGCAAATGAAAAAGAAGATGCCACATGCTTTTTACAATCCTTTTGTGAGACAGTAGAAATCCCAACATAATACATGAAAAATAAAAATGACACCTGTTTAAAGCAGCCATCTGTCCCTCACCAGCTGAAGAAACCAGAGTCTTTCCACCTAATCTCAGTTCTTCAGAAACAGAGGACTCTCTGCACCTGGGAACACTTACAGAAACACTCTTCACAACAACCGTTGCTCAAATTCCATATATAATTCCACCTATCAATTTATTGTACATGTTAGAAAATACACACTTTTGAATGCAAACATGCAGGTTTCAACAGTTTACCTTTCATTCTTAGACAAGATGAATGGCTTCATTCATAATTAAAACATGCACTTTGAGGTACTTTAAAGTAAGCCTTTATTCCTCTGGCACAGAACCTGATTAAAAACAGCACGCTAACTCCTTAACAGTAGGTTTGAAAGTTTGCTTTAATACTGATTCATAGTTCTGATTCACTCACAACCTGTCAACTTAAATGTAGAATGTTTGCCCAAATTAACATTTAAAATAAATATATCCAATATTTTTCAGTTGTTTCCTATCAATGCCTGCTGCTGTTAAAGCTCCTTTACAATCACATGTTCATGGTTAAAATTTGGCACTGCTATATTTTTATTAACTGAAAGTTGGGGGAAAGAACAACTAGGGATCCATAATTGTAAGACTAATCATATTTCCTTTTTGAAAAGTTATCCCAAGACATTTTTCTTGCCCATTTCACTTTCACTGTGGACTTTAGACAAGATTTCATTTGTCCATCTTTCTCATAAAAAAACAAAAAAAAATCAAAAATCCACAAAACTGCCAAGTATTAATTATTAGGTTCTCCCCTACATTCCCATCTCCTTTCCACATAAAGAACATCACTGGCATCAGCAATAACAAGACCTCTTGTTTCCTTAGTTATGTACCTATTCAGATTATAGAAATGTTAGTGAGGAAAAAAAATCTTAGTATAGTACCCTATATGAAAAGTAGCCAGTTTCCCATTTTAAACAGGTAACAGAGGTAGGCATGCTCCAGTCTCCAAGAACGCAATTGGAAGCATTCTCCTGCTTTAATAGCTGTCACCGAAGTCATTACATTCATTATTCTAATGTCTGGACATATAGAATTGAGATCTACAGAATCATAAGGGGAAGAGACAGACCTGAGACAGCTCTCTTTTAATAATCAAGTATCTTTTGAAGCACCTTTTCATGAGTAACACTGTGCTTCATCAAAAGGATATCACTCAACACCTGGCTTTTAATTCAAGCATTGTATAATGGATTCATAGGACAGGAACAGAAGAAATCCATAACTGTATCAAAATAAAAACACACAGTGATTAGCTATTTCTTAGTTGTATATATTTATTTATTCTGTATCACCTACATTTCTCAACACTTCTTTTCATGATACAGTAAACCAAAAAGAAGGTAAACAAAAATAGGTGTCACTCTGGTTACATTAGCTACTTCCAGGAAAGTGAATGGTTGACACATTATCCCCAACTGTGCAAACAGACTTCTGAACACCTTTAAAACCTGTTCTGAATCCAGAAGTGCCTTCAAGTGACAATCCAAGGGAGTATGATCCCAGTCAGACTAAATTCCAGTTCCCCAACCTACCTTTTTATTAATAATTATCTCTCTCTTATCGGAATTAAGCTTCGGTTAATCACTCCTGTGCAGTCCATTATGTAACTTGCATTCAGGGTGAATATAGAATTGAGGGGCATCAGGAAATTGGCAAACACAATCTCTCAGAATGTCTGATAACTTCCATCAGCTGGTTCATCTTTACATTAAATAGCATGGGGCATACCACAGGACAACAGCAAAAGGACAACTGCCCCAGCACCACCTTTTGAAATCACCTTCCTGCCAAACAGAATTGATGTACTCATAGAACCGCTCATTCAAATGTCAACTTTGGAAGGATACCATAGTCAAACACCACCTGCAGGTCCAAAAGAAGCAATGAAGACACACTTCCCCTACCCATTCATGGCATGAATCACTCACCAAAGAATTCTGTTCTATAACCTGGACTGAAGCCAGATTGAAATGGATGAAGATAATCTTTACTTTTGGTCAATTACTTACACAAATGACATTCTTACATGGAATGGGATGCATGAGACTCATCTGGTGGAGAGCAGCAGAGATTCGACAAGTAAATGGCAACAAAAGAGCAAACAAAATACAAATGTTATTTAATTTTTAAAGTTATGTTCCAAGATGGGCGTGTTCTGCACATATCTGATCAGACTGGATCTGCTGTTTACTGAGTTTTGCATAATACGTACGAGTGAGAATATTAAACATACTGTTTAGTCCATCAAAATGATTTCAGAAGATGCAAACCAGAGATGTTTCTCTTCCCTCTTGCCAAGCACTCCTTGTAGATTCCAGTAAAATTTTGCTGGATTTTCTCTGATGGCAGGAAGATCCCAAAGACACAGCAGGTTGAGGTTTAGCCTTGCTAACCTCTGTTCAAGAAAGAAAAGCTCTACTGAAATGCCCTATATAAGGGAACAGGCGGAACTGGAATAATTCTTTCTGAATCAGGCAAATGTTTTTGATGAATGGTTACAGATTCAGCTTTCAGAGATTACAACTGTGCACTGTGATATGCTGGTGTTACATTCAAATATAATTTTACATCAAGTAATTTTTAACACACATAAAGGATACAAGAAATATGTATTTCTCAACTGGAGGTGGGAGAAAAGAGAAGAAAATTTTGAAGCAGTTCATGGTCATTAGCTTATATGATTTGAAAGTCTGAGACAGGTAATTTTACTTTACCTTTTCAGTCTCGTCAGCTCTATCTTCTAGCCCCACAAATATTCACTTGGTAAGGAGGACCCAGTCTTAAAGCACTCAGCTGTGACTAATCCAAAAAAAATTAGAAGACACTTCAAAATAAAAATAAACAATGCTTTTGTAATTTCCTACACGTTCAGCTACAAATAGATTAAAGCAAACCAAAAGTTATAGCGAAATATATTTCACATTTTTGATAACTCTCTAGCACTGACGGTGATGCTAGAAGCTTCTAGCTAACCTTACTGAGTCTATGCAGCAACACATACAAGAACTGGTCCCTGGAGACTGTTAAGCTGCATATCCATGACCGACAGCAAATATCATAGTGGTCCAGAGAAGGTTCTTGCAAGTTCATCAAATCCTTTTAATTAAAATTTTAGTTGCTGACATGGTCAGATATAATATTTTATAAAATGGTATGAGAGCAAACTACTTGCTTAGTTTAATAAAGATTAATACTTCTTAATTAGTAGTTTGAGAAAGCTTTTTGCCTACAAATTATTCATGTGATCTCAAAGTCAAAATTTACAAAGCAAACCAATGTTCTGATCTAACTTATGTTGTAGCAGTATTAATAATCTCAACTGATTTTACACTGGACACATACTAGAGTTTTTTCTCTCATTAATAGCAAAGTGACAGAGACCACTAGGTTTCAGGTTTCATGGCTTTTTAATTGAATTCAACCACCCATTACCAAATTAAATTCTCATTCCAGAATAACTTTCCACATTTTATTTGCCAATAAAAAATCTGTGGATACCCTGAGATCATAAGTATATATAAACCAAAGGATAAGTTAGAGGACAGCCCCTCACAAAGAGATCACCAATGTAATTGCCAAAACAAATTATCAGTAACCAAAAAAATAAACAGAACACAAATTGTGAAAACTTCAATTGACAGAATCATCTTTGATACTGACAAGGAAAAGGCTTAGGTTTTCTTGATCAGAGTAAAAGTCGATGTCTAAACTTTGGTTTACATTTCCAGGAGGATGAAAGTCTGGCAGTTATGATTTTCTCAAATTGCTATTAACATGCATAGTAAGATAGAATTTTGCAACAAGTCAGCATGATTTAAAATAAATTAGTTATATTAAGAATTTACAAGCTGGTCAAGTCTGATTTTCTGTTAAATTTGTTTTACTTTTTGATAAAACATGCACAAAATTGTACTGTGCAGCTTAAAATAAGCTCTGCAAGTGCGTAATTGGAAGAATTAAAAGTCAGCAATTTATAACCACAGCAGAACAAGTTGCTGTCTCAGAAAATTGACATGACCATTCCCCGGAGCTTAAGGTAAGCTATTGAAGACATGTTCAGAATTTCAAGTTTAAAATAAAATAATAATAATAAAAAAGAATTACCAGTACTCTATTTTGTTCCAACATTCAGTCAACTTACAGAGGAACTAGATTTATGCTGAAAGCCCAAGTAAAAACATGGGAGCATAGTACAATGTTGTAAGCAAGCACAGTATGTGAGATTTTAGAATGAACGTGTGCACCGCTTAGATGGTGCAGAAGTAAAGCCAGGTGCCTTAGCTTACAATTTCTACACATAAGTGAATTTGCAAGCATTTTCTCTTTTGCTAAAGCAAATGTCAGGTTAATTACACGAACCTCATTGTGGGATGATAAGAAACATTTTTGATGTTACCATGACTCTATGGTGGCTAATCAGAAGGTTTAACTTCACATTAAACAGAGTGTAAATTCAGCCAGAAGAGATTCAAGTTCAGTTCTTAACCATAAAACTGCCCCATCAGCTTTGGACTAAAATCTCTCTCTATGTCTACCTTATGTCACAGAATACACTGATGAATATCAATCACAATAGTTTGTATACAATAGAGTACAATGGATAGCAATAACAGCACAATCCTATTTATGTTTGTTCTGACCTTCTGGATTCACTGGGACATACTCTAAAGCAGTAATGAATAAAGTATGGCCCTAGGAGGCCCTCCCCCCTCCACTGTAATCCTGGACCTAGATTTGTCACCCACTCATCATTTTTCTGGCAAAAAGGAAAAAAGGAAAAAAAGGAAATTATAACTCCCGCAGTTCACCTTTTAAGCAGGTCATCCCTTCCTCACCATTAAACATAAAAAAAAAATTTTTTTTCAAAACCAGAAGTAGATTTCCAGCCACTCTGGCTCCCTTCTCCTCATCTTTGGCATTTTGATCAGTCTGTGCAATCCTCAAGTTCAAATACTTGCTTAGCTATTCTTCTCAGCCCTGTCCCTGTAATCCTCCCTCCTTCAGGCCTTTCACACAATCCCACAGACACCCACAGGTTCTTTTCTGAAATCACAAAAAATAAATAAAATAAAATAAAATAAAATAGCAAGGCTTCACACAAACTTAAACATGAAGAGGTCTACACAATCACAATCAACCATTTCACCCCCATATACAATCTCCTTCCAACACACACCCAGAAGGATGCTACCCTCATCTTTCCACAACATGCTGACTTTATTAGCATTACACCTCCACATTCTGGTGGCAGCCAGGAAGAGTTCTACCCAGGATGAAGGAAGAGTCAGTCTGGCATGGAACAACATAATATGCATGTACTTAAATGACTGACTGAACTGAAACTTTAAAACCCTGTATTTTTGTGAATATGCAACTCATATTCACCAAACCAGGAAGAACAACATACTTGCAATTTCCTTTAATTGCCATAAACATCAAATCTGGTAAAGAAAAAGGAGGAAGTAGGGTAAAAGTAGAATAAATAGTCACAAAACAGAAGAAACTGGCACATCAAAGGAAAGGGAATTTTTGTATCCCTCTCAGACATTTTTCAATAGATCTTTGAACATTAGTTTCATACAGTTGGAATAAAATTATCTCAATTTTAACATTATCAGATTCATCTTTTTAAAGACAGAACATTGTTTCATGCCTCTCCCTTAACTCTGCAGGCATTTGAAGAGTGTATATTCCACCATTTAACTATCACCTTGCATTTCATAGGAACTCGAACTTACTTTGAACAATTCAACCACACTTTTAATCCTTCTGGAAATATTAATCCTTAGTATTTGTGTAAATGTTTTCCTGTGGTTAAGTCAGGGCTTTCTAAACGGTGTGCCGTGATATGTTAGTGTGTCCCCTGAAGTGTGCAGGTGTGTTGCCTACAATCCTGGAAATGTATGTTATTATTTATAAATCATATATTTTTAAAATATATGAAAGGTTTTCACAAGATATGTTGTGTCTCCACACATTTTGCTATTGCAATTAATGTATGTGTCTGTATGTCTTATAAGGGGTTAGTTTAACCTCCAGTTTGTTGGTAAAACTGAAATTGCTGTGTTGCAAAATGATGCATGTCTGAAAAGTGTGTCACCAACATGAAAAGTCTGGAAAGCTGTAGGTTAAGTCATACATTTTAAAGTATAAGTACTCATCATAAGAGTCTATACAGCCATGCTCCTAAGAACTGCTCAAAAGTAGAGGCAGCATTGCTATTTTACCAAGATTAAACTGATACACATGTGTTCATCCCCATTAACAACTCAGTTCTTCAGTTTTCATTTCCATCAGAGATAGGTCTTCTGTAGAGCAAATGGGTTTTATCTCCCCATTTAAGACTAACCTCTCTCCCATACACAATAACATGTTCCACTGCCACAAGGACATTGTTGTTGAGGAAAACAAGGACATACCCCTCCCTGCTACTCTGAGGATTGTAGCTAAACTTGGGGAAATCAGAGAAGCCTCAGATAGAACAAACAAAATTTTTTGGCAGTCCAGCTCTCTAAGCCCTGTATCTACTGCAACACTACTGTTCTGGTGTGATTCTTTGAACAGGTGCATGGACAATGACTACCTGTTGAAGTGTAGGGTATATATTTTGTTTACAAAACTTTCTTCCCTGATCACTTAGAGGCAATTTATGCTTACCTTAGGTGACAAGGTAATTAATTCCTTTCTACACTGGAGATAATACATGTTCAGATTAGTTTTCAAAAGTTTGACTTTAACTGTATTAATAATCTTTTTTAAAAAAGATATTTAGTCAACTTCAAAAATTATGCATATAAAAATTGCATCAGTTCATGTCCTTGATGTATGCCAATTGTTCACAAGACAAGACAACTGCTCAATATTACCACCACCTAGAACAAAATGGTCATGTGGATCTAAATATTTATTTTTTAAAAAGGAAAATATTATACTACTATTCTAATTGTTGCTAAGTAAAACAGATACTTTAAACAGAACATGCACAGCAACATATCCTTAAATATGATGCTGAAACACCCAATTTAACATTAGACTGAGCAGTGCCAGAGCACTGTTTGCCCTGTCACATGGTTTAATTTCTTGATCATTTAACGAATTTGTAGGATCAGGCTGTTAGAACAAACTACCTTTTTATTTACACATCATAAAAATAGTTTCAAATATCATGAATACTAAGAGATCATCAGCATCTACAACCCAGATTATCTTCATGGGGTTATTGCACCAGATGAATTCTGATTCCCTTAATCACACTTTTTTCAATTGCGTACTCTAAGCTGCATATATTGTTTAAAATACAAACTGTTCTTGTCAGACTGGCTAGCATGACATCTGCTATCTTGCTTGTTAAGTCACAAGTACAGAGAACACACAGGAACAATTAAAAAGATGATCTGGGAAACTAGGCATTAAATAATACTTTAAGGAAAATACAGATCACAGCAGAATTACTATAACCAAACATGAAAACTCACCTAAATGTGCCCACTGTTCCTTACCAAGAAGTGAACCTGCCTACAAACATATTGTTTTCTACTGCTTTAAATGAGTCACTTCTAAAAAGCAAACCATTCATATAACATCCATTTCTTGCTTGTGGCCCACTATACTTATAAACGCTCTACCTATGCTGCAAAGGGTTACACGCAGCATTTTCCATTCATTTCTATAGAGAGGAAACACTGCACATCAGCAGCACATCATCACACAATTTCCTATTCCTAGAAATGCATTCAAGTTCCTATACATGTAGAGTTCAATGTATGCAACAAAGCCACTAGATCTCAGACAATGCTGTTAAAAAATGCAGTTCCCTAACTACACATTTTTCTTTACAGCCAGCATAAACACCTACATCTTTGTTAGCAACTAATTCCAAAAAACTGAAGATATTCAATAGGGTTTGCACTAATTCCACTGCACTTTTTGACTTTGATAAAGAATGCAAATAAACATCTCTAGTTTATGGCATTTTTGGATGAATGCAATGGTTTCACAGGGAGCAGGTCACAATATATAAACTTTTAAAAATACAGCTGCAGCAAAGTAGATTTAAATCATACTTCAATGCAGCTCCTGCCGATAGAAGGGGAGAATTCTCCTAGTACACTTTGCCCTCTTCTTTTTATTATGGAGAACATAATAGTTGCTGCATTCTGGGGGAAAAATGCCTGACTAGACCCTTAGGTAACAGTTTACAAGGTCACGAGCAGAAACCCAATATGAATTAGCACCCATCTTCTGTGGGCTTAGATGTCCCACAGTACATTCGCCATCACACTTATTCGTATTGGTTCTCTCTTCCTCTCCTAAGTGTTGGCACTTTGCTCAGTTAAATTTTCTGAAGTAGATGCAAGTGCAACAAGTAGAGAAAATGAGGAGATACATTTCTTTCTTGTTCTTTCCTCCTCACTTTGTCAAATGAGAACTAATATCGAAATGACAATTACATCTATCACAGAATCTCCCTATGGGACAGACTTGTAGAAAAGAGCCATGTCATCAGACATGAACTGAAGAACCCAACTGTCTCAGCCTGCAACGAGGAAAATCTGGGGATATAGTTGATCTATTGCTTACCAGTAACGCTAAGAGGAAAAAAGGCTCAGCTACAGTTGCCAGCTCAAATGAGACACAGAGACACACTGGCCCCCATTTGTATGAGGCAAAACAATTCATTAAACTATCCATGCTCCTGTAAGTCAAAAGAACCTGAATAAAGGCTGAGAACCATTGAAAATCGCAAAAGAAATGTGCTCAGATGACTGTACATCCATATAAGAGAGGGCATCTATGCATTCTTGACTGCAATTCTCAGTAACTACACACTAGCTATACAGCTTCCAGAAAAGTTTGCCCACTGATTGCACTTGATAATATCTAGGCATTCACATATTAAAGTTAACTAAACATATAATCACTATTATAAATAATATAAATGTCTGCAAGAATAAATAGATTTAAATGAATTTCCATTTATCGTGGAATTAGGAATACTTATACTGTCTTCAGATGGTCAAACCTCTATGAGATGAACAGAACAATTTGGGAGAGGACAGGAATTAGTTGGGAGCAGATCTTCTCAGTTACTCCACAGAAACTGGAACAAGAAGGGAATTAAATAGATTTCAAAGATCTGAGCTGTCCACTCAGGCCATTTCCACACTACACTGTTATAGTGCTATTATTCCACTTTCAGTATCCTGTGGAATTCTGGGGCTTGTAGTTTACTGAGGCCAAAGAGCTCTCTGGCTGAGAATTCTAAAGGCCCCTCCCTAAACTGCAAACCCCAGGATTCCACATGATGTTGAAAGTGGAATAATAGCACTATAATAATGTAGTGCAGAAATGGCCTCAGAAAATGATTATGACCTGAGATCTTGGGACAGGGTATACTAAATATTACGTACAGTATTTCAAGAATCATAATGGAAAAAAGCTACCATTATCACAGATGTGAAGGCACAAGAAAAAAACAACAACATAAAAATGGGATATGGAGTTTTTCTGTTTTTATCCCTCAAAGCCATTTCTTCTTGGATTAAAAATTAAAAGGTTAGATTATGCAATATTTTCTGCTAGAATGATGAATAGAAGGTTTAAGACAACGTTTTCACATATTTGTTGTTGTGTGCCTTCAATTCATTTCTGACTTATGGCAACTCTAAGGAAAACTATCAGAGGGGTTCTCTGGGGCTGAAAGTGTGTAAGTTGCCCAAAGTCACCCAGTGCATTTCCATGGCCGAGCAGAAAATGAAACCCCGCTCTCCAAAGTCAGAGTCCAACACTCAAACCACTACACCACACTGGCTCTCCATATTTACTGCCCCAAAAAAATATTTTCAAAAAGTTATTTAAGAAGACTTTATTTGTAAGACTCTATACAGCATCAGATCATTACTGCTGCTAGTTTTGCTTTCCTATTTTTAGATCTTTTTATGGGAATGGTGACGTTATATCTGCATGACAGTAGAGGAGTTAAAGAGAAAATAATGTTTCCATTCATTCACTTTTATTAATGTTTATGCTTTCTTCTGTTTTTATTGAAGGAGAGGTTCTGCCTGCTCCTCAAACTGGCAAAACTAAAGAAATTTCTTACAGTTCTGAGGTTTCTTATACTTCAAGACCCTGTAACTCCGTTGTAAGGAAAAAGATTAAAAACAAGTTCAATTTGTAATTACATTTTGAATAAAATGTATTGTGTAATTATATTTTGAATAAAATGTATTGTACTTTTAATATATCAACATGATAATATTATGCAAACCTAGGTTATATATAATGCACTTATGATGCTAAACAAACAGTGCTAACATTGCACTTCCCAGTTCTGCATCTTTTTCCCACTAGAGGACAGATATTGACCCTGCTATGACTTCAAAATTTCCTAAAATTTCCTTTGCTCATTATTTGTAGGTTATATTCACCCACACCATCCACCAGTGGAATGGATTTTTTTTTCCTCTTACCACAACAGATGGCATCTACATTAAGCCAAATTTATCTGCTAAACTACAACAGAACACATTTCCTGCATTTTATAGCTTATTCCTAGCAATGGCCAACTGGGATACCTGAATGGTTCACTTTTGATAAGGGATGAGAACTGATATTGTTGCTGTGTACCTTCAAGTTGTTCTTGGCTTATAGCGACCCAAGGCGAACCTATCACAGGGTTTTCTAGGCAAGATTTATCTAGAGAGGGTTTACCGTTGTTGTGGTGTGAGGCTGAGAGAGCATGACTTGCTCAAGGCCACTCAGTGGATTTCCATGGCAGAGAGGTGATCCAGACCCTGATCTCCAGAATCCTAGTCCAACACTCAAATCACTACACCACCCTGGCTCTCAAGAACTAATACTCTAAGGCACAATAGCTACTGAATCTGCCATTATAAGATGCAAATAAATCAATTTTCCAGCTCATATCCCCTGATCTCACTAGTGAATTGCTGTGGGTGAAGAAAATTGTTCACTACCTGAATTATCAGATCAGAAAATACTTTACTAGTCACAGGCCATGAGCCAACAGTGTACTTTGGCATTTAGAAGCAGCAGAATCTGGATTTTCTTTCCTTCCTCCTCCAACTGTAGCTACTTAACAGCACCAAAAAACACACTTTAAAGATTCTCAGTCCTCAGAATAGGTTTCTTAGGACACATGGAGGAGATCACTGTTTGTGAGAAATGCAGCAGGATCCAGCAGAAGTACACCATTGGATCCTGGCCACAGAAAGAAAACAAGCCCTCAGATCCTAATGCTCATTGCCTATGGGACATTATAATCACTGTGATCATACAGCTGCTGTATCATGTGCTTGTGTTTTGTGGGCTACAAAGAAAATAATCAAATCCTTTTTATTAGTTTTTTTAAATCAATACTTTTATTTTAAAGGAAAACAACTGGTAGATATAACCAATGGGAAGAAAAAAAGGAAGCCATTCTTACTATAATAAGAATATGACCTAGAGATGACTTATTAAAAAGGCTTCATATTATTCTGAATACATAATTATATGCGGTATTTACATGGCAGAGTGTAATGAAGTAAGCAAGAATGATCTACCTTTTACAGTTCATGGCATAATCACATATCTTTAATATAATATAAAATATATTGTGCATAGTTAAACTATAGAAGACACAAGTATTAATTCTGAAAGTAGTCCTAGCTTTACCAAACCATGAATTGTGCAACCTGCTCCTCACTTGACAATCTGGGGAATAATAAACACTGCCACATTCTTCAGGGGCTGCTCTGTCAGATAAATCAATATCTTACTGTTGGCACTGTTACAAACAACCACCTATTCAATACAGGTTTCACGTATGTGAGGGATAACAATGTTCACAATTAAATTAGTCTTCCTTACACAAAATGAACCAAATTAATAAAAACCACTTAGAAAAACATTAAGATCTCCCTCCAAATCTCATTAACTAAAACGAGTAAAGTGGCAAGTCCTTTTAAATCATTAATATTCACACAGTTCAAACTTATGCATGTTTACGCAGACGTTAAGTCTCATTTAGCTGAGTTAAATAAGCTTACACCCAAGACTGCAGTTTAAACAAAATGTTAACTCCAATGTCCAGCACTGCATATTGAGTGATGATTTCGTACCATATGAAACGAAATGGAGGAGTCAAGTGTAAAGTAACTGAAAATCAACAACTTGTCCCAGTGAGGAAGTACCTGAAATTCTACCTTTTGTACAAAAAGAACAAACAGTTACCATATGCTCATAGTAAAAGTCTGCAGATCTTAACTGGCAACCATGCAGATGATGGCATATACACACATTTTAAAGCTAAGAAGATTGATAATTCTTTATGGTCAACTTAATACTTTCAGTACCCCATGGGAAGTAAAAAGACACAACATCCATCATGCTCCTAAAAACTATGAAACTGAATGTGATTTCTGGCCACACTTTCCTCTCTCTTTCCTGCATTTTTTTCTGTTTAATATAGAAGGTCTTATAAATCCAAATGAAGTAAATTTTATGATGTTCTGAGAGATTGATAACAAAATTTTAAAAATGCAGCTTTTACCACAGTCACAGACTAAGTGAAGGTGTGAGCTTAGTTCAAATTACATCAAAAAAGTTTTTTTAAAAAATAGAATTAGAAAATTTCTCTCCACAGGGTTGCAAATAAACCCTAAGTTGTGGTGAGGTGTATAACAACAGGCAGATGATATGCAATACAAAGTAGATCGTTTCCCTACAAGCGATCAAGTAAACGACAATAAAACAGGGAACAACCTGCTCATAACAAAGCACAGAAGAGGTTAAAAAGCCAATATGAAGATGATCAGATGCAGAAAGTTCACAAACGACTGAGTCTCCACATCCACAAAATCCCAGCTGGAGTCCAAGGCCCACACACAAGTTCCAAGTGGGGAAAAAACAACCCAAGGATCGTATATGGCAGGCTTGGTTTTGTTGGAAGCTTAAGTTTAAAAAAAAGGGGGGCAGAAAAAATAGACACAGCCTGGACTGCCACCTTATTTCCCCTCCTTCCACTAACTCCCCACAAACGAGAATCGGAAGCAGATTAAAACAAACAAAACCCCAGAGCACCCCGATCCAATTGCGGTGTGTGGGGGGGTGAACCACAAGTGTGCTCCCCTTTCCTCCGCCAAGCCCCTCTCCTTCCATCAGTCCCCTCGCCGTACCAATAATAGCCCCCCTTCCCCATCCAAACTCCGCCGGATCACTGCAGCCACCATGAAAGTACAAGAGGTGCGGGGTGGGAAGAGAATAAGGGGGGGCACATAAAGAGAACACAAAACAGGCCAGGAGTGGAAGCACTCGCTCGCACGCGCTCACACGTTACAGCCGCCCCACTTTAAGCCCGACGGAGCGGCTCCAGGCCGGTACTGGAGGAGGGGGGTAAAAAAGGAAAAAGAGAACACCCGGGGCGGCCGGGAAGGGGGAGAGAATCCCCAGAACAGTCATATTCACCTGGGCTGTGGAGGGCTGTGGTGGTGTTGCTCTTGCTGGTGGCTGTTGTTGTTGTTGTTGTTGTTGTGGGTGATGGTGAGGATGGGGGTGAGGAGGAACAGCAGGAGGAGGAGGAGGAGATGGTGGGGGGAGGAGGAGGAGGAGGAGAGGAGGAGCCGTTGTTGTTGATGGGTAACAGTCGCCAGGACTACGGTGACTATGGCGCTTGATTCACAAGGCAACGGTTGCTATAACTCACAAAAGGGAGAGAGCGAGCGAGCGAGCGAGAGGAGGAGGCGGCCCAGCCTCGTCGGCCCGGAAGAGGCGGAGCTTGGGTTATAACTGACAAGCTCTCCTTTCGCTCCTTTCAACCGCTCGCTCGCCTCAGAAAGGGGGAATTCGGAGCGCTAGTCTTCATGCCGTGGGGCGGGGGGAGGGAAGAGAGATTGAATGCGGGTATATTTGTTCCTTGGTTTATAGCTCTGCGTGCGCGCGCTACTAGCGGCGCGGAGCCGCTGGAGCGCATGACGGTTGGCGGCGACGGTTATTATTCGCCCAGCCCAGCCGCCGCGGCTGTTACTGCAGCGCGCGCGGTACTGAAACACCCTCCCTCGGAGGCTGGGGGGGCTCCAAAGGGCGGAGCGACTACTCTCTGCTCCCGCGTGGGGGAAACCTGGCAGCGGCTCCGTTGTCATTTCCGGCGGCGTCCGTGGGAGTGAGGGCGCGGGGCGGGGGAGATTCAACGACGGGACGCGAATGTCCCGGATATGAAGAGCCGCTGAGGAGGAAGGTGTTCGCCTGGCGCCTCGTTCGGGCGTCGGTCTTCCTTCCTCTCCTGGCTTCTTCCCTCCCCCTTCGGAGCCGCTGAGGAGGAGGGGTTCTCCGCCGGGGTGTTTCGTTCGGCCCGCGCTCTCCTCCACTTTCCTCTTACGGGGTGTTTAAAATGGCTCGGGGGTTAGGCTCGAGCGCTGCCGCCATCTTATGTGGGGAAACCGCTGCGGGCAGGAGTCTGGTAGCCCTTCCTGGCTGTAAAAACGCCAACCTATTTGGCTTCTGTTGATTTCTCAAGTGCGGGGGAGGGGAGTAACCCAAAGCTCGTTGTCCTCCGCATTAGCGTGGGCAGGGAGGAGGCGGGCCCGGTTCCAAGAAAACCCTCAGCAACGTTTTGGTGAGTTTCTGCCCATCTCCTCCCGCCACTGATAGTGGGCCCAGTGCGTCCCCCTGCTTTGCTGAAAGAGAAAGGGGCACGCGGGGAGAGGCAGGGACAGCGCCTCCTTCAGCCGGCCTTTTTGGCAGTTCTCTCCCTGGGCGTCATGGCACTGGGAATTAGTGCCCAGTGCTTCTCATTGCACTGCCAAGTGGTGGTGGTGGTGGCGGCTGATGTGGGCCTTGGGGAGTATAGTTGGCCCAGTCTTTGCTGCTGTGCCACTTTACTAAGGGAAGGCATGGGTAAGAATCGCTTCTCCATCGCTGGCCTTGTAGGCCCACCATTTCTCCCAGAGGGAAAGGACTGACTAGTGATCCACTCACAGTGGCCACTCTCTTGGCAGCCCCTACATCTGGTAGGCACAAGTGAACAAAGAATAGAGTTTTCTTTTCTGTCGTAAGAGGCAGGAATGTTGCTACAGAAAGCAGTAGATGAGAGTCAGTGGGCCTTCTCAATGTATGGAGGCCTTGGCAATATCTATCCTGGATTTAGGCTAACTGGCTGTTCCTGTTTAATGACACATTGAAAACACATATTTTGGAAACCTTCTTAGTTTTTTTTTTTAATTTATTATTTGTATCCCGCCTCTCCATATGGATCGAGGCGGCGAACAACTTACAAATAGCATGTATTTTGAAACATTTCTATACATGCCCCCAACAAGCTGGGTACTCATTTTACCGACCTGCAAAAGGATGGAAGGCTGAGTCAACCTTGGAGCCGGGCAGGATCGAACTCACAACCTTGTGGCTTGTAGTACTGGCATTATGAGCTCCCCCTGCACTTGAATCTGAATAACCATTTGCCAAACCTTGTGTCAGCCAAAAGTACAGTAGTTGTGCTGTGTGAACAAATCTGATAACTGTCGTCTTTTGTAATTCTTAATTTTGGTGGAGGATTTTTTTGGTTATACTTACTTACTTTTTGCACGTTTAGGCTAAACTGGGAATCCTACTTTCTGTGATCAAGAGTTCAGGTCCAAGGCATGAATGGCATTCTTTATTTCCGCTTAAATAATATTTTGTGACTGAAATTCAGCTAGTCTGGACATTCAGTAGTATGGTATGCTACATTTGCACTTTTGGGTAAGTAAGTCACTATGAGAATATTTATATTGAAGGATGCCAGTGACATTTTTAACAATCACTGGCCAAGTTTTTGGAGGCAACTTACTACGTGCATAAAGTGCCTTTGCTGGCGCATTCTGGCTTTTTGGGTGGTTACAACTGAGCAAAAACACTCATATAATCCAAGAAGTACAAACATGAGCCCTTTTATTTTAAAAAAGGCTGAAGATGTTACATTTCTATCATTTGGTAAACAAAAGACAAAGGGAACTGACAAAAGTGTTCAGATACATGAAGTACTACCATAAGATGAGTACAAGCTATTTTTTTCCCAATAGGCTCAAGACATTGGTTAAGGGTGGCAGGGAGTTATGCTGATTTTTAAATGCAGTGAAACACTGCAAACAGGTCTGAGTCTTAAGATCAACTCAGAAATGGTTTGATTTTATTATTTAATGCACAGTCGTTTAAATAGATAAATCAGCTAGAAAAGCTCATTCTCAGCCTTACAAAGATATTCATGTAGTAAACATAGTTTTATCATACTCCCTTGCATGTGAATGTAACAAGGTAAGACAGCTAATACACATTAGACGGTCTTGATTTTTTTATATTTAGCAGGTAGCCTAGAACTTCTGTGTAAGGTAGCCACTGTGAATAAGTTGTGTACTAATAAATGCACTGGTAAGAATGCAGACCTCTAGAAAAATCTAGAATTTTTGAAGATTCAGTTGTCAGCTGAATGAGTTCAGACAGCTTGGTTTCTGCCGTATGCAGTCCTACAAAAATTCTGGAATTACTCTTTAGTAAAGATGGTCTTTACACAAACAAGGTTTTGAATGTCATCTGGGACACATAGAAGTTTTCTTGTTTAAGATGTGCATTTTGGATTTTGTAGGAAAGGGTTCAAATGTTAAAATCTTAGACTGGAAAAAACAATACTTTAACAAACCTGTTACTTTTATATACTATCATATCCACAAGGAATTCAGAACTTCAAAAATTTATCCCAGGCAAGTCCATTTACTGCTAGTCAAGTTTACATTCACTTAGTCGCTCAAATGGGCCTTTGCTGTATACCTCTATTGTGTTGTATTTCAAACAACTGGAGGAATGGGGGCTAGGGAGTTGCAGTTTTATGTATTTGAAAGCCTTATTATATACATTTGGCTCTCTACTCTTCTGGGAGTTAAGGGCACAGGACCCCCATGAAAGTGGGAAAACCACAAATATCATAAGCCCCTCCCCCCAAAAAAACCTGTATTAACACACATGAAAAGGTGCCTGTACTGGCAGGGTGGTTGGGCCTGGCCAAGTGTGCATTCCCTCATTCACATGGGTGGGAGGGGGCAAAAAGGTGGGGTGAGGGAGGTGGAAGGAGAAAGGGGATTCTCATCTCATTCCTTTCCCTCCTGCTGCCCATGTAAATGAACCATCCCCTTCCTCCCAGCTGTGCGAGTGAATGAATGTGTGTGCCCTTGCTTCTCCCATCCCATCCTCCTTCCCACCTGAATGAGCAAATGTGTACCCTCCCTCGTCCCATCTCCCTGCTTCACAAGTAAGTGAATGTGTGCCCTCTCCCGTCCTATCTTCTTCCTGCCTGAGGGCCCCCTCCTGTCCCATTCCCTTCCATGTGAGTGAACAAACATGTGTGCCCTTCTTCCCTCCTCCTGTCCCACGCTGTCCCACGCAAATGAGTGAATGCATATGCGTTCACTCCTCTTGTCCCATCCCTTCCTGTCCACCTGAGTGAGTGTATGTATGTGGCTCCCTGCTGCTGATGACTCCCCCCGGCCCACATGAGTGAGCAAGGAAAGGCGTGTGTGGCTGCATCCAGTGACCCCACCAGTTTGATTTCCTCCTGGCAACATAATCTGCAAATCCATGAATGCTTAACCCACAAATGTGGAGGGCTGGCCGTATTTTCTCCATACTTTCCTCCGTATGTGAACTTGCATTTAAAAAATTGTTAAGATAGTAGTAATTGAAGTACTTGAGTTGTCCCCTATGAGAAGCTGATTCATATGGATGAAACGTTGTTTGCCACCTTCAGTCTTATTACTGGGATACAAATGAATAAAAAAAAAATTAGATTTTTTTTTTAAAAACCTATTTCACAGTCTTTCCTCAACAGAGTCTCACTAACACTGTATCAAGCGCTTTCTTCAAATGCTCTCAAGTTGAGTCAATATTTAGGAATGATGGGTCCATAGAGAAGGAATTAGGTATAAATACAGGAAGAAGCCATTTCCTGGTTAATTGCACCCAAATCATTAAGTTCTGTGTTGTATCAAGTTAGGTAAAGTCTGAGCATAGAAGTTTTTGCATGGAGCTGATCTAAGTCTGCTCTGCCTGGAGGATCAGCACCAGCTGCATAGGGACAGCACTCCACGTGGATCACAGATGTTGTCTTCAGAAAACACAAATCATTTCTCCACGATTTTCTCTGCAGTTATGAAGGGTACATTCATAAGAATTCTGATGTTCTTACCAGTCACTATTAAGTTTCTGATTCCATCAGTCCATTTCCTGGTTGAGTTGCATTGCCTTTTCATCTGTGATTGCCATCCTCCTGCTCGTCATACCTTGCTTCTGCACCATCAGATGCTGAATGCATCTACATATGCCTTCAGTGCCAGAATGGGATTACAGAAAAAGGTCACTGGAACTGCCATCTTACATGTGAAATGTAATAACAGAGATAGATGCAAGCCAGTAAATTGTGTCTGGCTTTTCAGACAAAAGAGGAAGCTGCTTTATATTGTCATTGGCCATTGAGTCATCTAGCTCAGCATTATCTATATGACTGCCGGTGGATCTCTGGTGTTAGGCAGAAACTTTTCTAAACCCAAACTGTAGATGTCAGGTATTGGATGTGGGATATTTAGCGTGTGAAGTGTGCACTCTGATATGAAGGTACAGTCCTTTCCTTGGTGTGCCCATTCCCTTAACTGAGAAATTGTTTCACTATTTCAAAAAACATAATCATAGGCTCTGTTGAAACAAGAAACTGTTCCCTGAAACTGATAGCACCAGTGTAGTCATAGCAGCATTCATTGCCACACAGGAAGCCTAAAAATTATGTTTTCCTTTATTACATTGTTGAGGTTTGCTTGGATTTTTGAAACAACTAGTTTGAGAAGTACTAATAACTCTTAAGAACACTGTTTATACTGTGAGCAAAGCAAACAAAAAGAAATTGAAATGAAAGCTTTAAAATTAAAATTTTAAATCAGTAACTAATTCCTAGGAATACATACAATTAACCTTTCAAATAAACTAAAGGAGCAGGTAATGACTTCATAATTACTTGAAGGTTACATTTAAAAGCTAAACATTTTCCTCACACAATATAGTCAGGGTGTTAAATTATGCTTTTGCCAAATAAAATATATACTGGGGACTTTTCTCTCCACTTTCTTCAGCTTAGTCTTGTTTAAGGTGGTTCACATTCTAAATCCCAGAAAATCTACTCCTTAAACCAGGAAGAGAATGGGAGAGGCAATCATGTCAGGGAACAGGCAACAGAAGGCAGCCTCAAGATATTGGGGGAGAATGTTCTGCATAGATTAAGCCAACCTGCTGCATTTAGAGGGTGGTGGAAGGTACTGTTTTGATGTCTGTGTTTCCAGAATGCTCATCTCGTAGTCCAGTGAGTTTTCATACATGGCATGAGAGGGAATGTCATCACATTCTTTCTTCCAGCCCATTTTCTTGGACTAGCCCTGGTTTAAACTATTCTAGAACATTAGAACTCCTTTGTTGTGAGCGATCAGTATTATTTTCAGAAGTGAAGCATACTTAGAAAACTCAATAAAATTAATACATCTACCTAAACATACATTACTTTGTTTTAGAAAAATAAACGTAGGCACAGGAACAAACTATAGAAAAAGAAAGTAATGCATGTAACAGATTGGGTTGAATGTTTGTGAGCTAAATCCTTAAAATTCTGGCCAAGTATTAGCGTTATACAATGCAATAGTATGGAAATGAGGAGTAATGAGTTCTAGACAAGTGTCATATGATGCATTGTCCTCTCCCCGCCCCCATGCTGTTGATCTATCATTGACGACTTTTTTTAAAAAAGAAAGAAAGAAACATATTCAACAGTGAAACAGAATTCAAGACTTCTGTCTCCATAGGGTTTGTTAAACCATTAGACAGAGTGAAACAGCCATCTCAGGAAAGAGATAATGGGAGCCAGTGAGCAAGAGCAAGATGCACCATGCTTTATAACCGCTAAGCAAGCTTCCTGTTCTCTAGAATGCCACCCAATTGCCAATGTAGTGATAGATATTAATAATTAATTTATTAATGATTAGACTACCATTTAAAAAAAAAGGCATGGGATCCACATCTAAACCATCCCTGAGAGGTTGTCAGCCAACCTTAGCTTAAAAATCCCCAATGAAAATGAGTCCAATACCTTCTGAGACAATCAATACCACTGACAGATAACTTTTACTATCAGGATGTTTTTCCCTAGTGTTCATTCAGAATCACCTGTCTTCTAATTTGAAGAAATACGAAAATGCTCAGGTATAGCTCTGGGTCTGAATGGGTATTTTGTTGATTAAGTAGCAAAAAGGAAATGGCATTGCCCAATTTAAAAAAAATTCTAACAAAAAGTTTGTTGGAAATACAGAACTCTTTTATTTATAATTCTTCCAAGAATATAATTTCCAGATAGGCCTTTTTTTCTGTGACCAGACAGTCACTTCCTGTTTTGAAAAAGCCCACGTGGACCTTAAAAAAGTGATGCATCTAGAAGTGCCCATAGTTTCAGCAAAATTGTCAAGGACATACCTGAAGTCTTAATAGGTGGTACTAGCCATTTTGGACTAAAGAAATGTCCAGAATGTGGGGGGATGGGGTGGGGTGGATTGGAGTATAGTCCTCAATAGTCGTATATTAGCTCCCCTGTAGCTTCGCAGTGGCTCTCTCCTGTGCCAGAGCAAAGTCCTGAAGGATTACATAAATAATTACATCTGGGTAGCTGCAAACCACTGCTGGTAGTTTCAACTGTACAGTCAGCTCTCCAAATTTGTGGTTTAACTTTCACAGATTTGATTATTTGTGAGTTTTTCCAATCCCTGCCCCACCACCTCAAGTGCTTCTTTGTTGGGGAACCTCCCCTCTTGGCTGCTCCAATCAGGCCACACAGCCATTTAAATGCTCACCTCTGGTCCTCCTCCTCCACCAACCACTGCCTGACCAGCTAAGGACAGGTCGCAGCCCAATTTGTCAGCACCACAAACCCTCTCCCAATGCCCTCCCTGCACCCAAGGAGGAAGATGGGCAAGAAAGAGAATATGTAGGGCAACCATGCCAACCCACCCCATTTCCCTGACCTGATTTGGACCATGAGCGTCCCACTCTCCCAACCATGTCTCAACCCCCTTCTCACAGACACAGACACACACATTTTGATATTTGTGGATTTTCTACTTTTGCAGGGGTCCTGTGCCCCTTCCCCATTGAATGCAGAAGGACAACCATATAGCCACAGGTCCTTAAAATCTATGTTAAATACATCAAAAGCATGCCATTAGAATAGTCTGACAAGCACATGGGCATAAATCCAATTGTTAGTCCTGACTGGAGTAGACCCATTGAATCAATGGGATTTACCTGTTTCTTGACTCAGCAACAGTGGATAGAACAGATCTAATCTAATTGGCACTAACCAGTGGGATGCTAGCCATGGTGTGAGTTAGTCCTGCTCAAGGTCTTTGTGCTCTGTTTCACATTACAATCAAGCCCCTTGCATATTTAGCTGTACTTATTTTATATTTGTAAAATATTTGTAAAAATAAGTTGCTGTAAAAAATTATCATAGATCTGCTGTAGGAGAATGATATAATTTAATTCAGAACCACAGGAAGTTACCTTATACAAAGACCAGTGGTCAGTTCACCTTTGCTATTTATATGTAATGGTGATCTTCACCAGGGATCTTTCACAGTAACAGCCGGAACAGAACTTGGAGAGGTTATCTTTTAGGCCACAGCTCCCAGAATTCCTAGCCAACATGGCCAGTGAAGTTCTAGGAGTTGTCAAAAAGTGACTTTCCTAAACTCTTACTTGGTGATAGCATGGATTAAACTTGGAACCTTGTTCATACAAAGCATGTTCTCTATCCTGAGCCAGAGTTGTTACCCAACGTGTTAAGAAAGCTTTTCCATGACCTTCGACCAGCTCATTTTAATTGGAAAGGCTCAGGCCTGAACTTTGAATGTTCTACAAGCAATGTACATGCCATGCTACTGAGCTAAGGCAACTCCTTGGGGCTTTTGCTTTGATCTCATTTATGTTGTCAAAAGGAACTTATGCAAACTAAAATATCTTTCTTATATGGTTGTATGACTTTAAGTAGGACATCTTAAATCAGATAGCATTCAGATTTATTATTTTACTCATGTTTTGTAAAGTGCCAAGAGACCATGCCAAAAGTTAATGAAGGTGAGTGTTCGGAGATTCAAGACTGACAAAAAAAAATTTGCTGTATTCACATAATCACTAATTAAACTGTAGAACTTGCTGTGTGTACATGCATGTGTATGTATGTTGTCTGTATGTCTTCCAATATCAGAAAAATAGGATTGTGGAGAGTATGAGCAAAGCTTGCTGTTGCACCCACATTCTGCTTGTAGCTTCCTATAGACAACAGGCTGGCTACTCTGGAAGCAAAATGTTTAACTAAATGGGTTTACTGTGGCAGAACTCTTCCTTACTGTATATGAAACAACACAAAATTACAGAAATAATTGGAGTCCGTTTTGAGTTGATACGCAAGATGAAATAGAGAAACGCATGCACAAATGATCATGGGAGAAGGTAAATAGCTAGACCATCCATTCAGACTTGAGCAGCATTTACCAAAAGATGAAAGAAGATGGAGGGGCTGGGATCCAGCTTGACTCATGGGTTCTTGTAAATGCCCACATTCTTTCAAAAAGTAATGATATCGAACTTATGTTTGTGATACTGGTCTGATCTCCAGCCCCCAAGACTGACTTCTGCCCTTGAAGAGGAGCAGGAAATTCCCCAGATTTCATTGATTCTGAGCTGCCACCACCAACTGGATTCTGAATTACCCTGTATTTGAACAGTGCAGTGCGACTCTGCTCTGGAAATTGCCAAACTCTATGCTTAAGGTCCTTTCCCTTCCCTCACCTCCCCTTTCTGAGTGAGAGAAATCCTATCTACGCGTGTGCCGAGGAATGGTGTGGCAATAGAGAAGGAACAGAGGTGTTACAGACAAGTACTTATTCTAAGGCATGCAAGTAAACAAGGAAATAATACTCATGAAAGGCTCCCCCTTCAGGTTCGCTTAAGTTACAAATAGTTGTAAAAACAGATACATTCTTAAGACCAACCAACTTCCAAAGTAACAAAAGCCCTAATCACCTATCTCTTGTGACCTGTGACCTAACCCTACAGTCCCTTAACCCTTTGTATGCCTGCAGGAAGAACTCTCCCCCTTAAGCACTGGTACCTTGATAATGGGAAACCCCATTGTTGTCACTATTGTGCAGGGTATTGTTGCATCAGAAACCTTTTGTTATAAATAGTATAGATGGTTGTTAAAACTATGAAATAAATTAATGGAGGACAGGCTTTTAGCCTTGGGAATTCAATATGCCTGCCAAGTACAGAAAGAGTATAACTCTGAATAGAAGATGCTAAGGGAAATAACTTGTTCTCCCTGAGGAAAACAACTTGCCTAACTTGTAAGCTTCCAGATGAACTAGGCCAGTGGTTCTTAAGCCAGAGTCTGCCGTCCCTTGGGGGTCCACAATGTCCTCACCAGGGCCTGTGAAGGCTTGAAGAAATGTTATGAGCTTTTACAGTTAAAACAGAAGGAAAAGAAATGAAAAGAACAATCATGCATTGATGTGTGATTGTCCATCAATGTATGTGTGTTCTGTTCAGTGGAGTCTTTTGCCAGTGACAAAGCTACACAAGGTTTCAACACAATAGCCATTTCTGCACTAGACTGTTATAGCGCTATTATTCCACTTTCAACATCCTATGGAATCCTGGGGTTTGCAGTTTAGAGAGGGACCAGTCGGCCCCTCCCTAAACTGCAAACCCCAGGATTCCATAGGATGTTGAAAGTGGAATAATAGTGCTATAACAGTCTAGTGTGGAAATGGCTAATATCTCAAACCATTCAAAAGTTATGAAACTGTTTGACAGTAAAAAAAATGTACTCAGCACTTGCTACTTCTCCATGCAGTAGGAACATGCAAGTAAATGACACGGAGTGGCTGAGCAAAAGCAAGTGACTTTTCTTTTCTTTTTTTTGCTACCACACATACAGCCACCTTGAGTTAAGTCTTGGTGGTCCATGACAACAAAACATATTTAGAGGGGTCCATGGTACAGAAAAGACTGAGAACCATTGAGCTAGGTTATCTGCTACTGGAAACAGAATACCAGACTTGATAAACTGTTGGCTTAATCCAGCAAAAGTAACTCTTATGTTCTTGTGCACTGACATTCTCAAGCAGCGATAAATAATGCTCATGGAGCCACCACAAGAGAGCTTAAAATGGATGATAGGTTTGTATCTAGACCACAGAAAGCCCTCTTGTCTGGCAGAGGTTTCAATAAACAGTACAAGGCTGTGATTTTGACTAATTCTCCCTTCCTTCTGCAGCTTTCTGCATTCTTGCTCCAGTCATTTCAGAGGATCAGGTAGAATACCCTCCAGTGTGTCATGGGAGTTAGTACAGGGGGCTGAAAGAGAAAAGGTCAGAATTTGCAGAAGTCACACATCTGCTCAGGAAAGCTTCTGCTGTATCAAAGAACTTTTAAGGAACAGAAGGACACAACTAAATATAACCCATAATTTTTATTTTCCTTTTATTTTCTGTAGTGTGCAAAATGCTAGGAAGGTTGCACAAGGAATCTTACATGCTATTTCTCAAAACAGATATTTTGTGCATTTGATACATGAATATATAACTTCCTTTTATTTGTCTTCTTGGATGTCTACAGATCTGTATGTCATAATCCAGAAAAAGTCTTTGTTTTTTTAAAAAAGGTTCTTTTCCATAAATCAGACAGCAGGGATTAAAATATTTTACTCTTTATTCCTAAACACGTTTACCTGAAAGTACTTAAGTCCTATTAAAACCTGCTGTACATGCAAGGAGTGTACTGGATTTATCCGTACTGTTGATTTTAACTCTTGTGTGGCTCAGGCTGATTTTCTGTGTATTAGCAACATATTGCTGAAGCACAGTGGACTACTACTTTACAGAAAATAATTTGCAGATTTTTCCAAGTTAAGCAACAGTAGTTCCCAAACAAAGCATGTAAGGGTTTATTCAAACACATACTTTTGCAAAGTTTAATCTTGTTATATCTTTTGTGGTCCTGGTGAATTCTTTCTTTATGTATACATGTCTTCCTCCTAGAATTTTGGCTTCAGACTTACAAATAAATGAATTCTAAAATAACACAAAATTTGCTGATGTGCATCCGTATCTACCTTCATATCAGATTCACAACAGTTCTGTGTAGGTGTTTGGTGCTTTTCTCACTTGTCCGTTGTTTCAGGTTGTCCCATTCAAAAACTGTTTCACCCACACTTGGAAGGATATCTGACCACTGAAGCTGTG